>JAXDDX010000003.1:1130000-1795000 GCA_034670405.1 Hoplostethus atlanticus | reverse complement strand
CACACACACACACACACACACACACACACTTGCATACCCGTGAGCATGTGGCATATGCTTCAGAAAAGTACCTCCTGCCCCCTGGAGTTTAAACACCCCCTCACTCCCACTCCCTTACCCAGCATTCCCAGCTCCCTATTCAGTAACACCATGGGTTTTTGATTCATCGAGCCTCTTCCATAAGCGATTATGGAGGAGCATCATCTCTCCCCACTAGGCTGATTGAATTGACGTCTGCGTTAATTCTGTGAGTGATCAAAGCTGAGCAGAGTGCATTTGCATCCGCATCCCTCTGTACCTACTCTCATTTAGGTTAAAAGGGGATGTACTTTTACTCTTATCCAGGGAAGGTTGCCTGAGCACAGTTCTCTTTTTCAGTCACAGTCGTTCAGTTACACAAATTAAAACCTGGAAGCTTCCCTCCTCTGATGCTTATTAGATCAAAGCATTGAGCAAAATATAGTATAGGAACATTTATAAAGTATTTTTTTTGCTGTTGCTGTTGTTTTTTTTGGGCCTGTCTAGCAACTGCGATGTAAACAAGCACAAACGGACTGAGAATTTATTTTCACTAATTTAAAAAAGCAGTGACATTAATGTGTGTTCTGAAGTTATGTTAAAGTTAAGAAAAATGTTAGAACAAATTTGATAACTGCTTTTAAGAATCTAATTTATTTGTAAGTTTTTTCTTAGGAAGCAAAATGAGAACAAATAAAACTATTTTGATGATAATAAAGTTTTCTTAACTTAAAAGATAAGGAAAAATAGCAGATTTTGTGAATTCAGACCCAGCTTTTTCACTCTTTTTTTAAATACTTTTTTCTTTTTATTTTCATGTTGTCCCACACCACAAAAGGTAATACGGGATACTTTCAGTCAGTTCACTTAGTTCAGTGAGCTACCACCAAAAGGAGGCAGAAAGATCCTTTTCTTAATAAATCCATGAGCACGTTGTGCTCCATCACGCCTGGTGTATACGTATGTTCGGAAATTAAGAGACGACGGTAAGGTGTCGCCATGGGCAACATGGTGAAGATGCACAACTCCCATTACAGTATGATAAGCATACACACACATGAGGAAGCAGCTCTCAAATCAACCTTTCTCTCTCTCACACACAGACACTCTTTTTCAGACAATTGAAGACACACACACACACACACACACACACACACACTCTGTGAATAATAAACTGCATGACTGCAGGCTGAGGCTCATATGTACTTGTGGTTTGTGAGTTGTCCATCTTTGTTACATGTTTCTCCTCCATCTTTCATGTCGCGCTCGCTGTAGAATTTGGAAGAAATAAAAAATGACGATGACAAAAAAACTTAACCATTCATATGTACGTTGTGTGTGTGTATGTGTGTGTGTGTGTGTGTGTGTGTGTGTGGAGGAGTTGAAGTGGTACCAGGCAGGGGTCTTGACCACTGATACACACTGACCTGGAAAAGGACATGGGCAGCTGTTTCATTAGGTTACCATGGTAATGAATACATACACACACAGGCCTACATTCACACATATGCCAAGGTCCCAGGGTGGAATGCTAACATGGCCATATGAGCTCCCTCAGCCAGGTTAACCCACCAGGGATACAGACTTCTTTCTCTCTCTCTCTCTCTCTCTTCTGTCTCTCTCTATCTCTCTCTCCCGTTTCATTGGTGGACACAAAAAGGACAATGGGGAAATCATGTTCCATCCACGTTCCCGTTGCTACTGTACAGACAGAACAACAGATCAAATTTAGGTCACGGTATTATTAAACCGATTGTGATATACTCAAATCTACTTGCAGAATATAGCTCCAGAATCACAGATCTGAGAGCCCTGGGAACGGACGTTGTTCGGATGACCGAAATACAGTACATGGAAATGCTAAGCCAGTAGCCACTCCAAATATAAAACATGCCTGGACCGTTATTTCTAAACCACACAGTGGAATTTAAGTTGTACGTGATTTGCTTTCCACTGCATGTAGTGAAAAGGGAAATCCAATTGCACACTGTTAATAGAATATTGTTTTTGCATAGCTGTGTATTTAGTTTATTATATCCAATCAGATCAATTAGAGGGTTTGGATATACAACGTTCTTTCCTTCGAGCTCCTTACTATAATAACCAAAATAACAATGCATTTTAATATAACTCTGAGTAATTCATCTAATGGCTCCAGTGATGCTGCTTAGTGGCCAACAGTGAAAGACTGGGCAGCTGTGTGAGCGTGAAGCAGGACATTGCTAATAAAGAGCATTCACGCTCAGGCGAAAAGATTAAAGAACAATAAGCTAACCTCGACAACAAGAAGCTTTTATTTGATGTTTACAGATACATCTACCATGACGACTTGTCAGAGAAGGAGATCGCATCATTCTTCTCCGTTGTTCTTCACTGGAGACAACAACACAACTTCCCACCACGATGCTTAGTTACAGATGACAGAGTAGAAAACGCAGTAAACGTAACAGCAGCGGTTCTCAGCCAAAATACAAAAACTGAAGGCCATTTTATATCTAATATTTATCCCATTTGGGGGATGCTTCTGTCCAAAGCGCCTGTACAGTACTACGAGTGCGTACATTTTGACTACGCGTGGCCCCGGTAGGACACGAACCCCTGACCCTGGCAGGGTTAGTGCCATGCTCCACCCGTTTTGCTACACAGCACCATAATGCATGAAGTGAACACGTTTAATATGCTTCGATTGTGCACAGTCAGTGCTACGAAGCAAACGTGGACACAGAATTGGGCTGTACATGTGCAACAGCAGCTAATTTAAGCTTTTCTCTCTTCCTTCATCAAACAGAAGCTCAAATGTCAAGAGAGTCATTGTCAAAGGTAATGACAACAAGTTAAGAAAACTGATGTCAACAAAATGTTACTTTCTTATAATTTCATTGAATGGGTTTAGAATCAAACTATTTAATTCAAGTTAATGTGTGTTTGTGTGTGCTTTGGGCTCCATCCAGCATCTCATAGCATTTTGCTGACTGAGGGTTACATCCATCACACGAGAGAACACAACAATATTGAGTGTTACATTATTCTTTTCTATGTATTTGTTTTGTAAAAGGGCATGGATTTATGAAGGAGCAGGAAGTAAAACACCAGACCAGAGTCAGTCTGTATTCATACTAAACACAGCCAAAAATATTATGTGCCTTATGTGGCAATCAATAAGTGATCAATCAGTTGGTAGCTTTCACATAGGGATCAATAGTCCCCGTGATGCAGTGGGCATTGCATAACATAAACAAGCACGACCTTAAAACTGTTCAGGACATTTTATATATGTTTATATATATATGTATATGTTTTATACCCCTGACATTCAAATCAACTTTTTTCACGTGTCAGCTCCTCTGTTCTTCCAGTTTATCTCTAACATACGTTGTCTAATGAAGCAGGAATGTCTTAAACGTAACATCACAGTAAACTGTAGAAGCCAGGCTGAACGTTTTCCCTCTCACAATCGAACACACTTGTGCATCGTAATCTTTTCATACCGAACACTGCTCAAAAAACAACAAGCCCCACAACCATGAACAACAACACCGATAAACTGTAGGTAGTTACACCACTTGGCACCAAAGGGACCAAATAAAAAAATAGACATATCATCAAAGCAGAGGAAACAGAGCAATCAAAAGTTAACGTAAAAAACACAACAGCTTTGAAAGATCTGTGCATCTCAAGTCAACAGTGAGCAGAAAAAACATCCATCCCAACTACCCTGTCTGATGATGGCGTTACGGTTGCCATGGCTACAAAGTGGCCCTGCCGGTGTGAGCCTGGAATCATTACGGAGCGGGCAGAAAATCAAGGAATTGCGCACACACACACACACACACACACAGATACAGGTAGTGTTACCTGTAGACCATGCCCGTCTGGTTCTTGACGGTCTCATGCAGCGACAATGAATGGAAGTTGAGAAACTCCTCCAGCTGTTTGAGCTCCAGCATGCCGTTGGGTTTGATCCCCGTCCAGAGCATCAGAGGAGTGTAGGGCCGAGGCCCGGTCCCTGTGGGCGGCTGCCTGATAAGTCTCCCCTGGCCTTGACCCTGGGCCTGGACCCCGCCTTGACCCCTGTCAGCGTGCCTGGTGGACCCCTTCTGCTTCGGGTTGGGGATGTCAGAGCAAGTTGCCTTGTACAGGTACATCTCACCGGTGTCTTCGTCAGGCCCTCAGTCCCTCGCTTTTTCCTTTCTTTCAGTCTCTCCCGTCTTCTGTGTGTCTGTCCCACAAACATGTACGCTCAGAATAATCCAGGTAGGCCCCTCGCCCACGCAGCGCCGCGTGGACCAGAGGACTGTGTGTGTGTGTGTGTGTGTGTGTGTGGTGTGAGCACACGCAAGTATCGATACTCTCAATATGAAACAACGTATTCGTCCTGACAAAACTCCATCCAAAGTATATTCCCTTGTTCAGAAAAACAAGGAAGAATCCAACTTAGAAAAACGTACTGTGAAGCCAGAACACCAGAATCCCATAGTCCATGAAGAACCTGGATGGAGAGTCCAAGCTGTCAGGAGGCTGGAAGTCCATACTGGAAATGCAGGCTTGTTCCATACATGCACTCCTCTATGGTCTGTGCCACATATGTTCTCTGTATACACACACACATGCTCTCTCTCGCTCTCGCTCTCTCTCTCTCTCTCTCTCTCTCTCTCTCTCTCTCTCTCTCTCACACACACACTCACACTTTGCCCCCTGCTCAGCCAGTCTATAAGCTCAGTTTGGTTTTGCTCCCTGTTAAATGGCATGGGAATCTGGGACATTTTTTTTCCGCCCTCCCTCTCTCTCTCTCTCTCTCTCTCTCTCTGTCTAGCTCTCTCACTCCCTCTCCCTCTCTCTCTCTCTCTCTCTCTCTCTCTGTCTCGCTCTCTCACTCCCTACCCCTCTCTCTCTCTCCAACTCCCCCTTATCTTCTCTCCCACTCTCTTCCACTTTCCCTATCATCCTCCCCTCGTTTCTCTTTCACAGACGTTTTTCTCTTACTCCTGATTTTCTCTTCCACTCTGCTCTTTCCCTCCCATCATTTATCTGTCTTTGTGTCTCTCTCTCTTCCTCGTTCTTTTTCACCCCCTATCTCTCTCACTCTGTCTCTCTGGCACAACATCCCAACAGTGTATCCCAGGACTTGATGTATCACTCCCTTTCTTCACTCGCTCCCAGTCTCATACTCTCATTCATAATCCCACCCCCATATTTCCATTTCAACTATTTCCCCTCTTTTGTCTTTCCTCCACCACTCTGTTTATCTCCCCCCTCCACCCCCACCTCAAACACACACACACACACACACACTGTGCCCAGTACTCCTTACATAGCCTCTGGTCTCTGGAGTGTTGCCCATAAAAACACCTAAAACTCATGCAAACACACACACACACACACATCCACATAGATATTAGCATATTCTGCACTACTGCACACAGTTTGAGTGCAACATTTTTGTCTGTAATGATGTGAACCATGAAACAATTTGCGAAAGCCTCTCTGATGTTTTCTTTCTTTCTTTCTTTCTTTCTTTCTTTCTTTCTTTCTTTCTTTCTTTCTTTCTTTCTCCCTTATACACAAACACACACACACTGGCCTCCTCTGGGAGAGTGTCCATGACATCACGTCTGGTCCCCAAGTGGCTTGTGGGAATGAGGAGGAATGCCACTCGGCCATATCAGGAAAACTCTGCAGAATTTAGACACACCCCCAACACACACACACACACACACACACACACACACACACACACACTGCTCTTCTGCTCTTCTGCTCTTCCATTGCCTCAGTGGTACTCTGAACAAATGCTGCACAAACCTCATTGTTTCCACAAATACACACACACATATAGTACAAAGTTGGCCAACTTGAAGTTAATTAAACATAGTTAAAAGGTGCATGTGACACAACAGGGCTGCAGAGAGAAATTTAAAATGGATTTACTAAATTATGTCTGAAACCAGTTGTGTCTGGTGCTGCTCTCCAAGCATCACTCCTTAGTCTACGTTCAGCCAGATATCAGGTACCAACTACTTGGCAGCCCCTTGTTTCTTAAACCCTTGGTCAGACCTCTAAGTGTGTCGTAGGCTTGGTTCTGGTGAGTCCCTACCTGACAAGAGACCTTAAGCCTGAGTCCAAGGGTGAGACTATATATTTTTAATTCTGGCAACTTCAGGAACCCATTACAGAGGAGAATGGGAAAATGCACACATGAAGTTCACAGTGTGACCAAACTGTGGGATCGGTGTAGATGTATAGAATATTCAGCATTTTATCGTTTTTTCAGAGTCGACAATTAACAGACCCCAATACAAGGTTGATTACATTTCCACAGCTGAAAGACAATGAAGTTCAATGGCAGTTCGCTTTGTTGGTCCAAGATGATGTCTTGATGTCTTGATGTCTTGTGCGCGCGCACACACACACACACACACACACACACACACACACACACACACTCTGGGAGGTTGGCAGAGGGGCAGCTGTGTCCATTGTCTGACAAGATGGGTGGAAAAACTGATCCTGCCTGGCAGGAGGAGCGTCAGCTGAGCTTATGCAATGCCAGAGTGTGTTTACAGTGTATTTATAGCCACTGGACACACACACACACACACACACACACACACATAACTTATACACACAAAAAATATGCATATGCACACATACACATTTTTATACAAACACACAAATAAACACACACACAGTCAGAAACCAGTCGTGGTCGTGGGAGGTGACGGGAGAAGTGTTGCTATCACAGACAGATCACACTGCTGCGTGCAAACACAGCAGCGTGATCTTATCCTCACACTGGGACTCACAGCTCTGCCTGTAGAGTTCATAATCAGGGATGTGATGTGATGTGACAAAATCAGGAAACTGTAATACCGTAAAACCGTAAAATCCCTACAGGTGGAGAGTCAACAGAGGTCAACAGAGGTCAATTCAGAGGTAAATTTCTCAAATTTGGATGGAAAGGTTTAAGGTATCTGGAATAGAAAAAGGAATAGAATCAACAGAATGCAACAATGTGAATGACTACAATAGAATAGAATAGAATAGAATAGAATAGAATAGAATAGAATAGAATAGAAATTAAGAGGGCAATATAATTTCAACATTTTTTACAAAAAAATCTTTTTTTGGAATAAACTTTCCGACCCATTTTACATTGTTGTTATTTCTCTGTTGCTTTCATTCTGTCTCTCTCTCACCCTTCATCTGGCCTCTGGTGTTGAGAACAGGCACATTCTCTTTTGAGCCACTCAGCACGTGGGCAGGTGAGTCACTGACAAGAATACCCACAGAGAGGGAGAGGAGGGAGGCATGGAGGAGGAAGAGAGGGGGAGAAGCCAGGGTGGGGACCGAGGGGGGAGACGGAGGGGTAGAGCAATAAGCAGGGGAATCACCCAGCCTCATCCCACACGAGAAACAAGAGAATGGTACGGATCACATTCCCTCTTATCTCTGTGTTGCTGTCTTTCTTTTTGTTTTTCTCCCCGTCTTGCACTCATCCTGTCTTCCTGTTTCTTCTTTGTCTTCTTTGTCTTTCTCTCTCTCTCTCTCTCTCTCTCTCTGTCTCAGGCTCTCTCGCTCTTTCACCAATTCCCAATTTTTTCCATCAACTTCATTTTCTCTGAGACTAATTTAGCTCTCTCTTTCTGTCTCCCTTTTTTTGCTGTCCCACCCCCCTCATAACACTGCCTCAAGTGACTGGATCCCTACATAATGATTGCATATGTCAGACAATTATCCGGAGTGTGCAAGGCGCCATAGAATTACAATGCATAGAGCAGTAACACCCAAGTTACCCACAGTATCGCCTTTCTGAGACGCAATTTACCAATACTTAAGAATTGTTAATTTCTCAAAATTGTTCACTACTCAAAATTGGTCATGTCCATGTGATCAAAGGTTTATTTGTAGCTATGGTGCACACATGCATCCAAAATTCTAGTTTTTTTTCAGGGGAATAAAAAAGAATAAAATAACCACATACTTGATTCATGTGTCCAAAGCGTAGCTATTTTTTCTTTTCTGTAGTTCATCAAACAAATGATCGTTCTAGGTTGTTTACTTGGATGAGAAAGCCCGTTCTATTGACTCTGGTTCTATGGCAGTAATAATTATGCCAGTGATCAAGCTCTTGGCCTCAGGGACTGCCCTGTTCCTGTTTAACACCAGTGTATTGGCCTACATACTGTGCTAAATCCCATTGTCGTTATCATTGACTACTTAAACCAGACAGTGGGCCCAAGCTGAATGCTAAAGAGTGAAAGAGCAGAGTGAGGTAGATAATATAACAATACACAGCGTACAAAATATTAGGACCTCCTTCTTAATATTGAGAGGCATAATCCATGTCTCAGTTGTCCCACGGCTTAAAAACGTCTCTTTAATCTGCCTCCTCCCCTTCATTTCCCCTTAATCACTGAAGTGGATTTAATAGGAGAATTTGTTTTAAAAAAAGAGCATAACCTTCACCCAGATCTTAGTTTTCACAGAAAGAGAGGGTGTTAATATTTTGTTCACTTAATATAGGGTGTTTGGTGGATGTTTTTTCCCCAAATGCTTTACAGTAGCGTGAGTGCAAACATCTTTAGTTTGGTCGCAGTGGGAAACAAACCCCTAATCCTGGAGCTACACAGAAACAAAGATATTGTTTGGTTCTATTGCAGCATTATTGCACTGGACTCAATAACTGTAGCCTGCTGTCATCTCATGCTCGGTAGATGATTGGTTTATCCAGCAAATCAGTGGATTGTTGCTTCCAGGGCAGCTATATAAAACTATGTAATATAAAGTATAAAATGCAACTATATCATTCCATGATATGGCACAAAGTGCAGTTGCTCGCCCGATGCCATTGTGGTTGTACTGTTGCACTATAACATACATATACTGTACATACCAGAGACACAAGAACAAAACCCGCCTAAATACAGTTTTACAAGGTTATGTGTTATTTGCCCCTGACAGAAAATTCAATACAGCAGCCTTGACCTATTGAGGCGCTGTGCGTTGAATTGAATTTTCAGTATTCCATTTGCACAATAACGATAATGAGAAAACGTTGCTCAAGAAAAGGACCAAATATTTAATCTGTATCGGAAACAAATTATAGCATAAGATCAAAGTTGCCCAATAAAAGATTTAGGGGGGAGAAAGTGCTATTTTTGGCTCTGTTATAAAAAGCCATAGATTCCTGTGACTATTTTATGCCCCAGTTTGAAAGCAGAATCATTAGAGAGCTAAAAGGATAGAAGCAATTGTTCTGATTCAAATGAGAGTGAGGACATCCAGCCATCGCTTGGCGTTTGGCATCCATGTCAGGGACTCAGAGGAGAGCTGGCAGACAGTGGTGTGTGTGTGTGTGTGTGTGCGTGTGTGTGTGTGTGTGTGTGTGTGTGTGTGTGTGTGTGTGTGTGTGTGTGTGTGCTTGAGGCACGAATTGGCTGATTGGCAAGAAGGGGAAATTTGGAGGGGTTGGGCTCCGGCCCAAGTCTTTTCTAGGTCAGAGTGAATAGTTAGTAGTTATGTCAAGAAGAAGAGAGACTCCACATTATGATAATGGAGGCCCAGTGATTGGATACTAGCGGCTCAGTATCATTTCTTCCTTAAGAATACATGTCAATCAATCACATTAATGGACATAGGGTTGTGTGTGTGTGTGTGTGTGCGTGTGTGCGTGTGCGTGTGCGTGTGTGTGAGAGTGAAGGTCGTGCTAATCTTACACTGATTCACACAATGTTGTCCTTTTTATTGGTAGTCCGTTGAGCTCATCACTTTTGACAAGCATCTATCATACGCGCACACACAATCACATAGCTATCCTACACTGTAAAACCGAATAAGTTCAAAGTACTCAAAATGTTTGTCGTAACTGATTACCCAAGAATATTTAAGTAACGCTAATAATTTTTTTAAGTAAAAATAAAGTAAAAACTATATTTTCAGTTAACTTAATTTATATTTTATATTAAATAAATTTTAATTTCTTTGAACTTAAATATAATACTTACATTTTCTAATATTTTTAATTTCGGCAAACTAAATTAAATTGATTCAATTATGCTTATTAAAATTAAATTCCACTAACTAATCCTTAACTCAATAAATTGAATTGTGCACAACTTATAGCCTGAGGGAAATCTACTCAAAACATGAAATTGTGCTAAACTCAAACACTGATGGAAACCTACCCAAAAAAATTACAACTAGTTAACTTAAAATTTACAAGATGCCCCAATTTCAGTTAGTAATGCTCAAAAATAAGAATACAACTCCATTGTTACAATTCAAGTTTTGTTTTATTAAATAATAAAACAGCATGCCTTTTCAAAGGCATTGACAATCATCATTAAAACTTGAAACATCTCCATACATATTCTATATTTCACATAAATATCTCAGTGAAATTTCCAACATCAGGCTGAAAACAGGGGGGAAAAAATTCCCTCTCTGGAAAGGCGCATCTTACATAGAGCTGAAAAAAGCTAAAATGTCATAGCTTTTATTTTAAAAGCAATTAGTAAAGAACCCTGATTCCTGAACAGTGAAAAACTAGTTTCACAGCAATGTCCTTAGAGCTGAACAAACTTTCCCTTTACTACCTGCACTGTATTTTTATGGAAAAAGTGACCATGCATATATTATTCCTTTAGCAGCACAATTACTTTAAGTATCTAAAAAAGTGCTTTAAAAGTGCAAATAAAAGAAAACAATCAATAAATACAAAAATAAGTTCAAGTAAAAAGGTCACTTTTAAGGAATCAAAAGCAAATAAAGATGTGATTGTTTAAAATAAGCAATCACAAACAGTGCAAATTGTTAGGTGAGGTAGAGGCAATGGAACAATATAAAAAATGCTGTGGGCATTAACTACTGACTTTGTTCAGTTCAACAAGTCATTTTTTAGTGTTAATAGGCACGGTTTAAGTGGTTTGTTATCGTCAAGACACATCAGTATTTTCTGAATAAAGGTGAACGTGTTAATGAGTTTCTTTGGATAGTCTAAATGCAATGCATAAATCAAGCCAAACAACACTACAAGCGCATCAGCCAACCTGGGGAGATCACTCACAACAATTTCATCTTCGACTACAACAGAAATGCTCTCAGGGCTGAAGTGGGCCGCACCAGTAGCGTCAGTGACCACAGTGAGGACAGCCACAGGAGTGTCAGCAATATCTGGGTCATCTTCCCGCTGCAAAATACAAACAATCCAATTATGAGGATAATTCCAGAAGCAAGGTTGCAAATCATGCACTGTATGTGCATCTGTGCTCCCCATGCACTTAAAAGGATAGGTTCATATTTTTCTTGATACAACACTCCAGTGTTTCCTGTGGACTGACGGATTTTGTAATACATGCAAGGGGAGGGAGTCGGGCTTCGCGGGTAGAGTAACAAACGTGTTGGTTTCAAGTTGGTTTCCCATACAATATGTTATGTTAACACAGTGGTTGATATTGACATTTCTGAGTGCACTGAGTACTTACATTGCAGGTCTTGAAGAATTCCGAGTCATCCTCGCGCAGGTACACTGGGAGGGCACGAAGGGCCAGAGTGCGTCTCACGTTGACATCATGTTGTTCCTAGATTGACAATCAAAAAATAATTATACAAATATTTTTCCAGCACATCAAGCCAAACAGTGTAAAAGTTCTACCAATGTAATTTCTATTAAAAAAAATTCAGAAAAAATCATCCATCTAGCTGCAATTATCGAAAAGACATTTCCACAAACGCAATGACTCAAACAATGGGTGAGAAATGGAAGCTAACCCTGACCCTAAACATGACAATCAAAGGGATTTGAAAGTCAGTGCAGTGGTTCAACTCCACACTGATACTACATTTTTATATTTTAACTTCACAAATCGATTAAGATGGTTCTACTTTTAAACACCTATAGCTGTCACAGTCAGTGTTTGGGATTGCCAACCATATTAATTAATTAATCAGTCTTGAAATGTATTTGCCATATTCTAGTAGAGCAGAGTCATATATGCACAGTATGTAGGCGCACAGTCTCTTTAGCCAAAATGACCATAGACATGAACAATGCCTGGAAGTATTCAACAAAGATAGAAACTACAATATCCTTGCTTTTGAAAATAGTTTTTTCTTAAATCACAATTTGCAATTTGAAGAATCAAAAGCCAAAAGCCAGCAAGTTGTGATAAACTGTAACCAGAAACAACTTTGAATACTTCTGTTACTGACAGGTTTCTTTACTCTTGTAGAGGTCTTCTGTTGGGTTGATCCTAGATTAAATAACATGCGAGAGACAGTCCAAAGACATGACAGTGACTGCGTTATCAGAAACCGTCATTTTTTCACTGCAGGCTAGGGACTTCCAACTATGGTTTAGTCACAGATGTCCATGAAACATCTGTGAAATGTTTGTGTAAAATATTAAAATCTGAGTGAAAGTGAAGCTTCTCTGTCTTGTATTATTTGTTCAGTGCAGCCTAAGGAAAGTCATTTAAAAGTAGGCTTATAAATGGCTTTTAAAGTGACAATGTACTGGAAAACTTGTACTGCTGAGAAAAACAGTTAAACAACAGTATAAATGAGGAATGACAATTGTAATTAGATGGCAGTATCATCATGTATGTCATCACAACATGATAACACAATAAAATTTCACATTTATAGTAGAGATGTCCCAATCTATGCAGTTAATGCTTTAGTAGTTCTACAGTCTTCTTGACTGCCAATCATCCTGAAACTGTGTCAAAAAACAGCCTGTGAGACTTATAAAAGCGGTCACAACTGAACATTAGTTAAAACTAATGCATTTTTCCATAACGGTATAATATCCCTCGTAAGTCTCAACTCAGGGCTAAAATATCTCCTCTTTCATGTGAAGATTGCATCCATTGTGAAACGTTGTTGGCTCCTATACTAGCAATGTAGCATTTTTATACCCAGTATGCCTAGTATCATTTCAATTAGCAAGCCAATTGACTGTAGGCATACACTGCCTAACACGCAGGCAGGTTTATGTATTTAGTATTTTTCAGTAATTAATTTAGTTATCAGTGAGGGAGGAAGAGACGCTTACTTGCTTTTAATAATCAAACATCCTAGGAAGAGCAAATGATGCCCATATGGTCCTTTAAATGCCTATACTCAAGTTTTTCAAATATATGCAGTATAAAAAGCATTAAGTCCACATACTCTTGAATAATTCAATAAACAAATATACTACTCCTGATGCAGAGATATGCAAATACAAAACATACCTTGGATTGATGTAGAAATGACAGTCAATACTCAATTTGATCCTGCGGGAACAGATTTAACAAACAATATTTTATTCCTTCCAGTCAACAAGAACGTCATAATCAAATGCTGATTTTAAATATACAATTTTACAATTTATCTAACTCACCAATACAATAGCTGCTTTCTGGTGAGTCAGGCGATTTTGAAGATGCTGAAATGCCTTCAGCAGCACTCTCTATAGTCCTACATAGTGTGCACACAATATATGAACACAAACTTTTGATTAGTTTATAAAATAATGACCATGTAAAAACTCCTTTAACAAATGTGATAAAGGCAGGGTTTAATGTTGTGAGAAATGTATTTATATTTGGTCTCCAAAATACACTTAGTTGCCAGTTTGTTAGGTACACTTAGCTAAAACTAATGCAGTCTAATCTATTTATTGCAGTCCTGCAATAAATCCTACCGTCATGAGAATTATAATGTTTAGCTTTTGTTGAAACTGTTTTAGAGAGGTGTTGATTCAACTGTGTGGTCATTTTGGAGGATGCAGTTTGTACTTCTGTTGAATTGTATTGCGTTACACTGACAGGTGTTTCTATTATTTTGTCCACCCCATTTATATCAATGAGGCCAGGCTAAATAACAGAGACACCTCTCTGTATAATGCAATACAGTTCATGAAGGAGGATTTTTTGCTGGACTGTTAGATTAGACTGGATTAGTTTTAGCTAGGTGTTCTTAATAAACTGGCAACTGAGTGTAGATGTGAAACTGAAATGTGTGACACACACTTTTGAACGCAACAATTAAAGAACTGAAATTCCTCACCTATGAAAAAGTTTCATTACCACAGTGGAAAATACTCCTTTACAAATTAAAAAGGCAGTAGCCACTTCAGATGAGGCAACCATTCTCTGCAATAGGGCTGGGGTAACCCTTGGGTACATGGCTAATGAAATGAAACATTCAACCACAAACACTATTTCAGGATACATCTTACCCAGATTTCTTTGAAGCTCGAGGAAACTCAGCGCTCACCTTCCACTTGAGTCTACGAGGAAAGATTACAACAGATTACAAGATAGAAAAAAATAAAATAAAAATAGGTTACTTATCATGCAAACACGTTAAATAGTAATACAGTTCGATATTTATATTGAATGTTTAACATTCATTACATCTATCTGAGGGTTACTGAAGTTACTGAATACAAAAAATGTGGTTTTCATTGCACATGTGGCTCAAAAAATATTACTAATGCATCCTTCCATCTTTTATCCTTGCTTTAGTGAAACTGCCGTGCTATTCCAACTGTTCTGAGAACTTGAAAATCTCCCAAATTGGAGAAATGGGGATCTTACCTACCAGTAAAACTAACGTTTAACGTTAAGGTTTCAATTACTAGCATAACGTTAGGTTACATTACTTTTTCTTAGCCAACATTAACGCGCCAAACTGCCTACACACAATGATACGGTCATCCAAATCCAATAAATTGTAAGACAAAATTTGAATAACACAAAACAAATACTTCTTTCACAATGCTGCCAATAAATGTGGGTTCTCTCGAGGTTTGTAAATTAATTGCCAGTTTACTCCGTTACTTACCTCGCCTCGCTCGCCAAAGGGTAGCCATCTTGAAATTTCGGGAAACGTAAAGACCAAGCCTGAACGTCGTGACGTTGATGACGTCAGACGCTGCGTCCCTCCGTATACTCAGAAGTTATAATTTAGATATCGATATTCGCTCAGAAACATTGATTCATATAAAATTAAAACAACATTACTCGTTAAGAAAACGTAGTAGTTTCTTGTTCGGTTAACTGAATAAGCGGTTTTGATTGCTGTACCCATAATGTTTATGAGTTAGTAGTACTGTTTGGGTTTACAGTGTATTGCACCTATCAGTCTGTCAGTCAAGCCACGGGGGAGCCTTTCATCACATGTTTATGAGCCAGTAAATCAAGAGCAAAAAAAAACCTTTACAAGCCAAATCTGGAATAACCACAGTGAGCAGTATGTTCTGATTCAGCCAGGGAGGCCACTAAGAGGTAAAGCATATTTTTATCTCAGTTGTCAATTAAAAGCTACACAATATGACGAATACGTGTTCTTTCTATGAAACACACACGCCAACTAATCATAACATGAAGGTGTATATGAGGGGAATGAGACAGGTTCAAGATCCGTTTAAGCAGTACAACCCAATTATAGGTAAGTGGTTCTACTGTGTTGTACATTCAGCATATTGTCAAGAGGGATGCATGACATACTTTGTGTTAACAAGGGGTGTTGTGTTCCTCCCACCTAATGTTGGTGCTCACATTACTTCTGTTAGTTTCCCATCCTTGTAATCCATAATTAGATACTTTTTCTAACTTGTTACTTTTAATTTTCTTATTGTTTCATTTAAAAGTAGAAAAAGTTGAAAATCCAGCAGCACCTTGTGCAGACAACATGCGGCCAGCTGAAAAAAAAACACCACAATCTAAGTATGCTTGATATAAATAGGATCGGCTCAGCGGTTTAAAAACAGAGCAATAGTCTTGGATTGCATTTTAAAACAATGACTGACAGCATACTTGGCAGCACGAGCCACATTGCTGCCGCATGTTTTTAAAGTGGGTAATGCAAAAGCACTCTAACGGCTTTTAATAAAGATAGTTAAGATAGTTAATAATACTAATAATAATACATCACATTTATATAGCGCTTTTCATAGTAACCAAATACACTTTACAATGAAAAACAACAGGCAATAAAAGACATTTTATTCTACATGAATGATGGTCAGTTGAAGTAGAAAAGCATACATGTTCATGTTTAGAAGAAAGGGTTAGAAGAAATTTGATGACCCAAATTTCTGTTCTATATTATTTCTGATATAAACAAGGGCAATAAAGGTGAATATTCAGCACAATGTGTTTGTTACTTTCTCCCTGCAAAAATAGCTTGTTGTTTGTCGGCTCATTGCTAAGCTGCGCACACAAAACCACTATGCAACCGTTAGCCAATTAATTCTCTGTGAATGGTGAACAAACACATTTGGATTATGGAAATGCTTTTGAACACTTTGTTTTATTAAATGAAGTCCATAAACATTAGACCTTTTATCACACTGCACCCCTGGTTCCTAATCATCCTTGTCTGTCCTCTCCTTTGTCTGTCCAAATTAGAGAGTGAAGCAGAGCCAAACCCAACAGGGAAGCAAGAGAAGAAAGGAGGGAGAGGAGAGGAGAGGAGAGGAGAGGAGAGGAGTGGAGAGGAGAGGAGAGGAGAGGACACTCTCAGGGATTTGGAGGTTTAGGCTTGAATGGTGGGAATGGGACACAGTCGGATTAGGCATTTAGGAAGAGGAGGGAAGAGAGAGGGAAGAAGAGACAGGGCGAGGGAGAGAGAGGGGGGAGGGAATACTGAAAGAAGAATACTGAAAATATCCATGAGTTTTACTGTGTTCAGATAGAGATAAACTCTAACTTCCAAAAGTGGAAAATGTGATGCCATTGGTGCTTTATATGTCTCCTCCTCTGCCATTTAACCACTCGCCTCTCATGCAGGCTGGATCCATAACTCTCTCTCTCTCTCTCTCTCTCTCTCTCTCTCTCTCTCTCTCTCTCTCTCTCTCTCTCTCTCTCTCTCTCTCTCTCTCTCTCTCTCTCTCTCTCTCTCTCTCTCTCTCTCTCTCTCTCTCTCTCTCTCTCTCCATCCTCCATGTGTTTTGTCACCATGGCATTAGGAGATGTCAACACAGTCTAACGTGGCAAGACAGATGCTGGCTATTAGCATTAAGGCCAGATCGGGTGACACAACCATAAGCCATAGGTCGTTATGACCAGCATGACTCCTGTGACACACAATGCCTGCAAATGAAATGAAAGGACTAGAAGGGAAACTCTTGTCATCAAATATCACTGATGGCCTGGCCCAAAAATAATTGAATAATCCATCAGCGTTCATGCACGCCCACGTGTACACATACCGAGGAGTGAAAAACAACACTTACAAAACACACACACACACAAGCACACACACAGAAACACACACACATATACACACCAACCTCCTGATCCCTGTTAATGATGTGTAGGTTCCCACAAAGCCTTTGATTTACTGTAAGCGTAAAATAATAAGTGTGTGTGTGTGTGTGTGTGTGTGTGTGTGTGTGTGTGTGTGCTTAAGGAGCAGGGGGTTGCTGTGAATTGCTCTCCAAATGAATTTATCCACAGTGACACGTGATTTTGTGCACAAGCAGCGCAGTGCAACAAATGAGGCCTCCAATCTGTTTGCACTGTGTCAAGTACGACCACATGGTGGCTATATGAGCTCTCTCTCTCTCTCTCTCTCTCTCTCTCTCGTGCACACAGGGGTCTACTGACCTGTAGGTCATGCCAGTCTTTTTCGCCACTGTCTCCTCTTTGCCCATTCCAAACATTTTCAGGTACCAGTTGGTCTCCATCTCTCTGATCAGCGTTGCCTTGTTCCTGAGCGGTGCCCCCTGCTTTGCAGCGTTGCGCTTGGCTTCCTGGGCGCTGGCGCGCTGAGCTCTCGCCCCACTCATGGAGGAGGCCGAGTTTTTGCGGGGTGGACGTGGCCCCCCTGGCCCCCCCATCCCCCCTCCACTGCTCCGGACGGCTAGCATGGCCCCAGAGGGTGCCCCCTCCCCTCAAGGGCAAAGTTCAAAGAGCAAGTTAAAGGGGAGGAGCTTCAGGTTTCCGAGTGTTTCGAAGTCCTTCGCCCCTTTTAGGATGAGCGATCACTCCAGCTGCAGGACTTCTTGTTTTGTCTGACTCAGTGTGTCCAGTCAGTTCTCTCTGTCTCTACTTTTTGACCATATTCTGCAGGTCTCAGACTCTCTTCTTTTTTCGTTTGCGTTTTCTTTCTTCGTTTTTGTTTTTTCAAGCCTTCTGTTTCCTGCCTCTCTCTATGGCCTGAGTCCTGTCCCTCTTTCTGTCCATCTGTCTGCTTGTCTCTGTCTCTCTCTTTCCTTTCTGTCTATCTGTCTGTTTGGTGTGCTCTCTGGTCTCTTATAGCCTCCTCCAGTCTGAAACAGGATCCTGGTTTCCTTGTCTCGTCACAGCCTGGCCTGGCCTAAAAGGAGCGAGCCAAACATACCAAGGTGTCAACACACAAACACACACACACACACGATGATAGGTGTAAACAGAGACATGCACAAATGCAGAAACAACATTTGACACATATAACACTATGCAACAGCATGCAAACACACACACACACGTCTTAACTGGCAGCTTTGGAATTGTATTTAATAGTCTTTAAAGTCTTCAGATACTGGAATCAGATTTAAGTTGCTGCAGAGGTACCAGGTATCCCCAAAACACGCACACACAAGGCAAGAGCTCTGTTAAAATAGAGACATTTTATTTTCATGAGACAGACTAGCAGTTTAACACTGTGTAATAACAGGGTGGAGAAACACCCCTTACCCTGTCCTAGCACTGGTCACCACACCAGCCCAGACCATGACACTCCCAGCTTATGTTGGTGGTGGGTAGTTTTGGGTTGCCACCAAACATGGCATTTTTACTTGTGACCAAACAGTTCAACTTTTGACAGAAATCTTCAGGTTGGTCTCTGGCAAACTTCAGGTTGGTCTCGAGCTTCTCCCTGGCTTCCCTTGCATGAAAGCATACGCACCGATCACGTGGTTGAGCACCCACGGGGAAGGCCGATTAAAAAATAAATTAATGAATAAATGTATTAAAAAACTGCATCTTTAAAAAAAAAAAAACGCATCTATTTATTCTATTATTACTTATCGGTGAACGTTTTAACTACAAATCACATTATCCAATTAAACTTGTTACAGCTCTGTGCGTGTGTAGGCTACGTTAAGGGGCGTAGTCACGTTGCCAACTGCCAATGTAACGTTAGAGTCGGCTAAACCACCGTTGTTCCATCACGTAGCTAGCGACACAGCAAGTGTGAAACACGGGTGATGATCGGGTAAAAACGTACAAATTTGTAATTAAAAAAACCGAGAGAGATACCGAGTGTAAAGACAGTCACAGTGAGGATCCACCACCAGTGATGAATTTGTAGCAGAGCAGTGTTGCATTTCGTTTCGGTGTGTGTCTGCGTCTGACAGATGACGGTAGCCTGCACCACGGTAATTACTAAAGCAAGCGCAATAAAAGTGATTTTGTGACAATCTTCACCTTGGTGGTATTCACTTAATTTGAGCACCCACTGGCAAAAACATAAATCGGCGCCCATGCATGAAAGCCATTTCTCTTCAGTGTTCTTGCACGGTAACACCAAACTGACCAGATTTCTCACCTGTATTTATGGGAGTGTCATGCAAACTCCTCCCCAAAGATTTGATCTTTAATTGGTTTACTTAATACCCAATTATTTACCCACCTGATTCTACTTACCCACAAACTAATGCAAGAGCAGGTTTATTTATTTTTGCACCTGTACAAATACCCAACTGGCCCACCAACCTACATTTGGTGTCCCGCGGATCCATTTCCAAATTTGAACACAAATTATTGACTTTGACTCTAAATTTTCTAAACAATTTTCACTTTGGTCACTAGAGGGAACTCATATACTGATGCTGCAGCCTGCAATTGCATGTTGTAGTAACTAATCTTATCCAACAGTATTTTTGGTGCTACACATGCAAACAACCACTTAATTGAGACACCATGAGCTGCAGCAAAAGAAAAATTGAAAATGAAAATTGTGTGTTTCAACAAAAATGGGAGACAGATTATTTGTTTACAGAGTTTAAATGTTACGATCGTGTACAAGACCCAAGTGCAAACCACAGAACACAGAGACGGAGTTAGGAACAAAAGCAGGTTTACTAGGAGACAGTTCAAAAGGATGGTAATGCAGGGATGGCAAGGGGAAGCAGGGCTGGTGCAGGAGTGGGGGAGCAGAGTAGGGAGGCAGGCAAACAGGTGACAAGCAGGGATCCAGGAGACAGACAGGGTAGACGGGCGGTGGTGAGGTCGGCAGACGGGATCAGGGAAGGAGACTGGATCTGGGTAGAGGATATCAGGATTAGCAGGCAAAAGGGAACTCTGAGAGAAACTCTGCAAAGCGGCCGAGAAACGAGACTGACTGAGTAGTACAAACAACGATCTGGCGATGAGTGGATGAAAAGCCGGGGTTCTTAAGCTGGTGGTGATGAGATGATGGAGAGCAGGTGTGCGGGGTAGAGCAGGTGATCGGGATGTGGTGATGATGCAGGGAGGAGCCAGAGACTGGAGCCACGCCCGCCAACACATACACACACACACACACACACAGACAGAGACAGACAGGTAGAGACTGCTAGGAGGCAGAGGTGGAGGGTGTGACAGTACCCCCCCCCCTCTACGGACGCCACCTGGCGTACGCCTGGTGCCAGTTGGGTGCAGACGGTTGAACTCCCGGATCAGGGACAGGTCCAGGATCTGGGCCCGAGGAATCCAGGATCGCTCCTCCGGACCGTAACCCTCCCAGTCCACCAGGTACTGGTACCCCCGACCACGGCGGCGCACGTCCAGGAGTCGCCGGACGGTGTAGGCAGGGTGGTCGTCAATCATTCTGGGAGGTGGGGGGGCAGGAGCAGGGGGGGACAGGGGGCTGGAGGAGACAGGCTTAATTTGGGAGACATGAAATGTGGGGTGAACACGAAGGGAGGGGGGGAGTTTCAGGCGGAGAGCACAGGGGTTAATAATGGCCTCAATCTCGTAGGGCCCAACAAAGCGAGGAGCCAGCTTCTTCGAGTCCACTTTTAATGGTAGGTCCTTAGCCAGGAGCCATACCTGTTGCCCCGGAGTGTAGATGGGAGCTGGGGCACGGCAGGCGGTTGGCCTGGGTCTGGGACCGGGTGGATGCTCGGAGTAGGGCAGTGCGGGCGCGCTTCCAAATCCCCCGGCAACGGCGCATGTGGGCCTGGACCGAGGGTACAGCAATCTCCTCCTCCTGAGAAGGAAACAGAGGGGGCTGGTACCCAAGGGAACAAAGGAACGGGGACAAACCTGAGGAGGCATTGATGAGGGTGTTGTGGGCGTATTCCACCCAGGGAAGCTGGGAGCTCCAGGAGGATGGGTTGGTGGAGGCGATGCACCGAATGGCAGCCTCCATCTCCTGGTTAGCCCGCTCGGATTGCCCATTGGTTTGTGGGTGGTACCCGGAAGACAAGCTGGTGGTGGCGCCCAGGGCTTTGCAGAAAGCTCTCCAGACTTGTGAGGTGAATTGGGGTCCCCGATCCGAGACGATGTCGGTGGGGATGCCGTGGAGGCGGAAGACGTGGTTTACCATGAGGTCTGCGGTCTCCCCGGCTGATGGCAGCTTGGTGAGAGGAATAAAATGGGCAGCCTTAGAAAAACGGTCAATGACTGTGAGGATGGTGGTCTTACCGTTGGACGGGGGGAGGCCAGTGACAAAGTCCAAGGAGATGTGGGACCAGGGACGGGTGGGGACAGGCAGGGGGCGGAGCAGCCCAGGCGCGGGGCCTGTTGGAGACCTTACTCCGGGCACAGACCGAACAGGCTGCGATGAAGCCCCGGGTGTCAGTGTCCATGGAGGGCCACCAGAAGTGTTGGCGGAGGAAGGCGAGGGTCCGGGAGATGCCAGGATGACAGGTGAGCCGGGTGGAGTGAGCCCACTGGAGCACCTGCGAGCGGACAGAATCCGGGACAAACAGACGGTTGAGTGGGTCTGGTTGTAGTGCCTGGGCCTGTCTGACCTGAGCCTCAATCTCCCAGGTAACGGCAGCGACAAAACAGGAGGGTGGCAGGATGGGAGCCGGAGCCGCGTTGTCCTCCCCCGCGGTGTAGATGCGGGACAAGGCGTTGGGCTTGATGTTACGGGAGCCTGGGCGGTAGGACAAGGTAAAATTGAAACGCCCAAAGAATAGCGCCCAACGGGATTGGCGTGGGTTCAGTCGTTTAGCTGTCTGTAAGTAAATGAGGTTACAGTGGTCTGTCCAGACGACGAAGGGCTGGTCAGCTCCCTCCAGCCAGTGACGCCACTCCTCTAGAGCCAACACGACGGCGAGGAGCTCCCGGTTGCCCACGTCGTAGTTCCTCTCCGCGGGCGAAAGCTTGCGGGAGAAGAAAGCGCAGGGATGAAGCTTACCGTCGGGCGGGGACCTCTGGGAAAGCACAGCCCCTACCCCCGTGTCTGAAGCATCCACCTCCACAATAAATTGCAAGGTGGGATCGGGCTGGATGAGGACAGGGGCAGAGCTGAAACGGTGCTTGAGCTCCCCGAGAGCTGTCTCCGCCTCCGGGGTCCAGTGGAACGGGATGGAGGTGGAGGTGAGAGCTGTGAGTGGGGCAGCGATGCGACTGTAGTTCCGGATGAACCTCCTGTAGAAATTGGCGAATCCCAGGAATCGCTGCAGCTGCTTACAGTTGGTGGGCGCCGGCCACTCTGCCACGGCGGAAACCTTGGCCGGATCCATGCAGATCTGGTTTCGGGCGATGATGTAGCCAAGGAAAGACACGCTGGGGACGTGGAACTCACATTTTTCTGCTTTTACAAAAAGCTTGTTCTCCAGGAGGCGCTGGAGTACCTGGCGGACGTGTTGCTCATGCTCGGCGGGGTTCTGAGAGAAGATAAGGATGTCGTCCAGGTAGACGAACACGAACCGGTTGAGCATGTCCCGGAGCACGTCATTGACCAGGGCCTGGAAGACGGCGGGGGCGTTGGTCAGTCCGAACGGCATCACGAGGTACTCGAAGTGCCCCAGTGGCGTGTTGAATGCCGTCTTCCACTCGTCCCCCTCTCAGATGCGGACGAGGTGGTAAGCGTTGCGTAAGTCCAGCTTAGAAAAGATTGTGGCACCTTGGAGGGGGACGAAAGCAGAGCTGATTAGTGGCAGCGGGTATTTATTTTTCACCGTAATATTGTTCATGCCCCGGAAGTCTATACATGGCCGCAGGGTCCCGTCCTTCTTTCCCACAAAGAAAAACCCTGCGCCGACCGGAGAGGAGGAGGGACGGATGATGCCTGCGGCCAGGGAGTCCCGAATGTAAACCTCCATCGCCTCGCGCTCAGGTCTGGACAGATTATATAAACGGCCACTGGGAAGGGAGGCACCCGGGAGGAGGTCGATGGCGCAGTCATATGGACAGTGAGGCGGCAAAGACACTGCGTGCTGCTTGTTGAACACCGGGGCTAGGTCGTGGTAAGCCTCTGGGATGGAGGACAGCTCAACGGGCTCCAGCAAGGACGGTGGTTTGGCGTGAGCTGGAGCAGGGCCAGAAAGCAAACAGTGTGAATGACAAAAATTGCTCCAAGAAGAAATCTGACCTGTGGTCCAGTCCATGTTCGGGTTGTGGAGTTGAAGCCAGGGGAAACCAAGTACCAGCGGGGAGTGGGAGCAGTCGAGAATGTAGAATCTGATGGTTTCCTGGTGATTGCCGGAGAGCAGCAGCTTCACGGGGGCCGTCTGGTGGGAAATCCGGGCCAACGGTGTCCCGTTGAGAGCCTTGGCCTCCAGGGGGGGACTCCAGAGGCTCCGTGTCAATGCCCATCCGCTCCGCCACTGTCTGGTCCATAAAACTCTCGTCAGCTCCGGAGTCGATGAGGGCTGAGTAGATCTGGGACTGGTCGCGCCACAAGAGAGTGGCCTTGATCTGGGGACGCGAGAGAGAAGCACACGCTGCTCGGCTCGTCAGTATCTCTCTCATTACTGACGAGCCGGCGCTTTTACTGGGCGGAACGTACAGGAGGATAAAAAGTGTCCCATCTCACCACAGTATAGGCAAGCCCCGACATTAACCCGACGAGCCCGCTCCTCGGGGTTTAGGCGAGCCCTGCCCAACTGCATGGGCACGGGTTCCTGGCGAGGTTTGGGGACTCTCGACGGAGGAGGAGGAGGAGGAGGAGCCACTCCTTGTAAACGCCGTCCTCGTAGCCGGTTGTCCAACTGAATGGCTAGGGAGACCAAGGATCTGAAATCAGCCGGTTCGTCACGGGCGGCGATCTCGTCCTGCAGATGTTCAGCCAACCCGTTTAAAAACGTACCCCGTAGCGCCCGATCCCCCCATCCAGCGTCCGCTGCCAGGGTTTTGAATTCCACTGAGTAATCCGCCACACTCCGGGCTCCTTGGCGAAGGTTAGTCAGCCGTTTGGAGGCGTCTCCCCAGTGGTCGGGGTGATCGAACACATCCTTAAACTCGGAGGTAAAAGCATTAAAAGAGAGAGTCATTGATCAGGTGTGAATAGGCGGCTTCGGCCCATGCCAGAGCCCGGCCTCTCAACAAGCCGATTACGTAGCGTACCTTTGAGTGGTCGGTGGGGAACGTCTGTGGCCACTGGAGAAAAACCAAGGAGCACAGGAGAACGAAACCTCGGCATCTCCTAGTATCCCCGGAAAAGGGCTCTGGAGCCGAAGCGTAGGACTCCCGGGATGGAGGTGATATCGGCGACGGGACTGGGATGACGGGAGCAGGCAAGCTGGGCTGCGGAGACTGGCGGAATAAGGTGAGCGGTTAGCAATGCTACCTGGTTAGTCAGCTGGGATATCTGGTTGCTCATGGCCTGGTTGCTCTCGGACAGGCTCCGGAGGACCTGTTCGTGTTGTCCAAGGAATTCTCCCTGGCTGGCATTCGCTCTCCGAAGCAAGGCAGGCTCCAATTCCGGGTCTGCTGGGTCCATATTGGCCAGATCGTACTGTTACGATCGTGTACAGGACCCAAGTGCAAACCACAGAACACAGAGACGGAGTTAGGAACAAAACCAGGTTTACTAGGAGACAGTTCAAAAGGATGGTAATGCAGGGATGGCAAGGGGAAGCAGGGCTGGTGCAGGAGTGGGGAGCAGAGTAGGGAGGCAGGCAAACAGGTGACAAGCAGGGATCCGGGAGACAGACAGGCGGACAGGCGACAAGCAGGGGTCCGGGAGACAGACAGGCAGGCAGGGTAGACGGGCGGTGGTGAGGTCGGCAGACGGGATCAGGGAAGGAGACTGGATCTGGGTAGAGGATATCAGGATTAGCAGGCAAAAGGGAACTCTGAGAGAAACTCTGCAAAGCGGCCGAGAAACGAGACTGACTGAGTAGTACAAACAACGATCTGGCGATGAGTGGATGAAAAGCCGGGGTTCTTAAGCTGGTGGTGATGAGATGATGGATAGCAGGTGTGCGGGGTAGCCCGAGCTATAAACGGTGCTTTTGAATTTCACAAGGAATTCTTGAAATTACTACTTTTGCATGGTACCACTAAGGGAGCTGACAACGCAGATGACAACACAGATTGGAAAGAAGTTGAACTTCTCTGCTCTATTGGGACCCCACCACCCCTTGCAGTGGCCGCTGTGGCCCCTCAGCCCTGTATTCACAATAGATCAGTATTGTGACCACATTCTAGCTCGGTCCCAGAGTTCAGGATTGGTGGGCTCAGGGGTAGACCCTATAACGGGAGCAACAGGCAACATAAACTTGAGACCATAAGGCAGCACCGTAGGGTGCTAATCCAATAAGGCATGGTTTCAAGTTGTTCCTATGAGCTGTCTAAATGGGGCCCTGTTTACCCTTGGGACAGACGCTGTAGACTGGACAGCCAGGGCATACTTGAGAGACTACCACGAAGGGGAAGGGGTCCACTAAGGTGCCAGCGTACCTTTTGCTCTGCTTCAGATGTTCTGCAGTAAAACACTTTTTTTTCCTGGTAAGGGTACAGTCCGAGTCCGAGTACCAGCTCCAATCCCAAGCCTGGGACAGGGCCTGGACTGAGAGTAGGTTTCAAGCAGCAGTTGGTGGCTGACAGGCACCCAGTCACCCACAGCCTTCCCGTCCTGCTACAGGGTGATACCTAAACACAGATCCACCGGGAGTCATGCATGCCTCCTATAGAGGACTGTGTTGTTGTAAGCTTGGACCATCCATTAAGGTTGAGTCTCAGGGCTCGATGTCGATTGAATCTCTCGCAAGCACCATTACCTTTAGGATGGAATAGTTCGACTTTTGGTGCACAGAGAGGGTAGATTCCCCATGATGCTCCGGGGCCGCAGGAAGAACAAACTGAGCTGATGTGTGGGGAGCACAGAATAAATAGCTCCACTTGAAATGAAATGCTACACCCCCCCCCCCCCCAAGCAGTCTCATGCAACCCATCCATGCCAAGTGGCGATACACACACACACACACACACACACACACACACACACACACACTGTACACACGAGCACAGATGCACTATGCACGTACACACACAAACAGTAAAGTTTACATAAATTACAACAATGTAAACATACAGTAGATTCACACAATCACACACAAACACACATGCTCATACACCGACACAGAGAAACACACACACACACACACACAGTGCACACCAATCTTTTCAAACTTTGCCCAATCCAATACTTGATAATATCAATAATTAACACACACATACACAGGTTGTTTCCTTTCATCTGTAGAGCTAGTAACAGTTAAATCTCTATATTTACAGCACCATGTCAGAGTCTTGGGGTCTTAACACCATTCCTCATGTCACAAGACTCAAGTCTTTGTGGGCGAGGCACAAATTTACACCTTCGCCACACATAGCAATCTTGAAACAGGCCTTTACACACACTACACACACACATTTTGGCTACAACACACACCGAAATATGTGAAAACATACACGGACAGACGCAAACACACACTCACAGACATGCACACTTTACTAAATAGCTAAGTGCCGTTATGATAGACATATTTCAGACTTCCTCCTTTGCAAAAAAGCAACCGAATCATTATCTGACCATAAAATGGCCACATGGGAAGAGTAAAGAAATGAATAGGACAAAAGGGGATATTTTAGGAGCTTTTTATAAGGGGGTAGGGGCTTTTTAAAAATAACTGCATGTAAAATGTGTGTGTGTGTGTGTGTGTGTGTGTGTGTGTGTGTGTGTGTGTGTGTGTGTGTGTGTGTGTGTGTGTTCCTTTTGTGCATGTCTGTGTGCATTTGAACTTTAAACAGAAAAACAGCAGACAGCCTTTATTGATTCCCTTCTGAAACCTTTCCAGTAGACTTTCATTTCTTCCCCAGCACAGTCACGGCAGAAACGTTCCCTCCTGACTGCACCAGAGAGAGGGGCACAAAACAGCCTCGTGCAAAGGGGGGGGGGGGAAAGCCTCTTAACCGAAGGTGAATGGAAGGACCTGGGAGATGCATTCGTTTAATCATCGTTTGTGGGGCGGAGGGGAAATGCATGCAGATGAGACGCAAATTCATGTCGCATACTGGAGGAGAGCAGGGCCCCTCACCGTCTGACTCAACACAAGTTTAGTCAAACACACTTGGAAGTCACAAAGTCACTCTATTACGGACAAGAGAGGTGGGTGGAGAAGGAAGGAAAGAGAGAATGATAGAGAGAGAGAGAGAGAGGTTTGACACAGCGTTGAGTTAAAAGATTATGAAGTAAAGTGCTGGCTCATTTGTCCACACTAGAGGACAGGGACAAGCTTTGGTGTAGGACACAAAAGGTCACACTCTGTTTCAATTTAGTCGTTGAATCTGAGCACCTGTTTCATTTTAATGTAGTTCAAAGGAAGTCAATCGAATCATAAGGGTTGGATCGCAAACTTTGAATACAAAACTGCATCAGTGGTTACAAGGTCAGGGGTGGAAGTCTTTGATTGGATTGACTTTGTTGAATAGGACTTACTTTACAAGTCTTAAATTCAGTGCGAAGTTTAGAAATGCGGAGGTGAAACACAATTCACTTTTTTAATATATTAGTATTGGTGTGAATGAAAGCTAAAATATGACTGGGTTATGCTCATCGTCCCAGTTGCTTGTGTCATGTTTAACAGAGAGAGCAGACATATAACCTGACTTGACTCTCTTATTTATTTCTTATTATTCCATTTCTTATTTTCTCTCTCTGCTTGTGCGTTTGAGCAAATAACAGCAGGCATGGCTCAGGGTGAGAGGATGTGCGTCGTTAAATACTGTGTGCAACTATGCGCTTTTTGGTTTGGTAAATCGATGGGAGTGAACCAATAATCAACCAACAATCTCCTCCTCCATTTTTGCACCCTGCCATTGCCACTCCTAATAGTTGTGTCAAATGTGCTAAAGGTCTCCTGTCAGGTGTCTACCCCATTTTCAAGCAAAATGCTTGCCCACACAGGTTGGTAGATCAGAATCAGCACTTTTTACACACACAACTGCATTAGCGCAAACTGCAAAACTTAAACAGTAAATACGGCCCTGAATCCCTACCAGCTCAAGGTCCATTGTTCTGTAGCTGACCTTGCTGAAAAAGAGCAAACCCTCCATGGATCAATTCAACTTTTTTTTTAATGTTACGCATTTGTTTCATTCATGACCTTTGCTGTATGTCATCCTGTCACTCAGCACTCGATACTATGTGGCAAAAATGCCCCAAAAAATCTTAAACATATAAACCCTGTGGTCTTAATACACTCCTGATAGTAGACACCCAGAGAGTGGTTTCCTCGGAGGTCAAGTGAATAGATGAGTGGAGTGGTCACCCCTGAATTATTCAGCTTCGTAACGAGACTGTGGCAGCTCGCTGGACATCCCTGAGGGTGTAGGGGGAAAGGTCAAGGTCAGTGCTGACTGTATGGTATGAAGGGGAGGATGGGTGTGGGTGTGTGTGCTCAGTAGCTAATCTGTATTGGAAATTTGCTATAGTTTTATACACAACTGCAGCTTGCTGTAAGGATGCACGGTGTCTTGTGAGGCGATGTAGCCTGGGTCCCACAAGAGCAGGACAATTGAGTGAAATAGATAACAATATAAATGTATATTTTTCCTAGATTATTTTTTTTAATTTCCACTTTAATAGCGAGAATACACCAAAAAATGAACGCCTTCAGTGTGTAGATGAGGGTTGTATTAGTTTCCACTGAAGGCTTTTACGTTGATTAGCCATTTAAAAGACGTTCATAGCGTCTAGACATCTATGAAAGTTTAAGCATTGGACTTCCCTGGTGCATATTTCTTCAGCTGTTTCTGCATCATCTAAATATGTAACAATGTATTTACTGCTGGGGCTAAAACTGGGCTTTACACAGCCCTCACAAGATCCTGGGCTAGATGAGAGCTAAAGCATAGATGTCAAAAAGATGTCGATGTCTAGTGCTCAGTGGGTCGTTTTGTCAGGGTCAATATGTGGAGCGTGGCGCTAACACTACCAGGGTTAGGGGTTCATTTCCCACTGCACTCATTGTTCTGTAAGTCGTTTTGGGTGAAAGAGTCCAGCAAATGGCATATTTCTGTGTGCTTGTTGTCCGTGCCTCAGCTGGCCTGCACACATCACTCCAAACCAAGCACCTGCACTGTCCCTCAAGGTCGTCCCCTGAGCAGGTAAATGATACAAACTTTGTAACTTTGTCTTCACTGAGAGGGAAACTCTAGCATGGAAAAATCAGTTATTCAAGTCTCCTATTCTGACCTCTACCGAGACACAAACAGATACAGTGTACAATGCAAACACACACAGGCATGCATGGTATACCCACCTCTTTCTCTTAATGTTAGAGATTCAGCTATTAACCTAATTGCCACTGACATTTTCAATGGTGCAGTCACCATTTTGGATGGTTTGGGTCCGGACTACAGTAAAGTCGTATACGGTGCAGAGGTGGGCATACATACAAATGAGGTATTATACTGTAAGTCTAGACAGAGGGCAAAGAGTTCCTGTTTCACTGTGTCTGGGTCTGTCTGGTTCCGTGTCAGTGGATATGTATGTGTTTGGCTATGTGTGTGTCTTTTTCTGTGTCAGTTTGTGTGTGTGTGGGGGTGTGCATGTGTGCGAGTGTGCATGTGTGAACCCTAACCCTAACCCTATATGACGAGTGGATGGGTTCAAAACTAAACTCAGGAGAAGCACATAACGTTTATATGTTTTAAAAGTCATGTGGCCATGTGAGAGGAGAAAACGCCGCATGACAGATTTTAATATCAATGAGATGCAGCGCGTAACACGCAGACGACACGTAAGAACAGCAGACTAAGCACTGTGTGCCCCACACGTGTGTGCGTTTAGACAAAGTCCGGGTTCATCAGAGATAAAGTGACACTTGTATTCTTCTGCTTTATCCACACGTGCACGTGTGTGTCAGCGTGCAGTTTGTACCACAGAGCCATCGAGAAGCTTGTGTCTGTGACTGGAGAAGCCGTGTGCATGTCAATGTCTATGGTAATATGGTATGAAGTCCCTAGATGGTGCACTGAGGCTGTTCCGAACGAAACGTATCAGTGTAAAAAATAGTATTAAAAATGGTGTCTACTTTCCACCATATTAGTTAAAAAGAAAATTCAATACGTAATGGGGGAAAGGGCAGCCTAGTTTTGAACCTTTCCACTCGCCGTACCAACAGGGCTGGTGCGATGGATTGTGGTCACTACCTTAACCTCTAACATTCAATTCATTTCATTCTCATGCACGTCCAGCCAGGTGCAGAAATTCAATCAAAGTTGAGAGTAAAGTTTGTATCCACCAGCCGTGCACACACACACACACACACACACACACACACACACACACACACACACACACACACACACACACACACACACAATCCAATATTCCATCACAGACTAAAATGGAAATATCCCTATCTCACTATTCCTGTCTGTGTGCCTTGAGGTGATCAAGGCTGATTGGAGTTCATAGTCAATTTTCCTTTTTTATTTAACACTACATTTATGGGTACAGGGAAGAAAAGAGAGAGAAAGAAAGGGCGATAAAGAGAAAGGAAGGAGAGAGGCACAGTGGAAAAAACGGTTGGAGAGGGAAGTGGTTACATACACTGAGGGGTTTATAATTAGTACAGATGTCTGGGAAAGAAGGAGAGAAGGAACGGAAGAATGGTGAGAGGGTGATAAAAGATAGAGACACAGTGGGAAAGCTGGCAGCATCACAGGGTTAAAACAGTTTATAGAAGCACACAAACACACACACACACACAAACACACAGGCGCCAAAGTACATGGAGCAAAAGGAGCAGCTGCTTCCCTCCACTATTAATTTAGGGGGAGAAAACTTGAGCCTTTGCACCTCTGTTTCAATGTCTCCTATTTCAATCACAACCTCATCAGTTCTACAGCTAGAGAGGCTGAAAGCATCAGTGATAGCATTTTAATGATGGCATCAGACTGATCTCGTGTAAAGGCAAATTCGCTATCTTTGACATTCAAAAAGACCCAAAAAAAGGGGGGGAAACGGGTGTTGCAGTCTTGTAAAAGCTCCTCTAACCTTTCACATCATGACACACAAAAGCAAGGGGTCATAGGAAAGGAGATAGTCTCATGTATCTCGGCTTGTCCCTTCTAAAACTTTCAGGTTTCAGAAAAAGGAAACACATTTTCTCCATGGTGTGAACCCTGGATTGTCTTCGAATAGCATCGCTGCTGGCTAAATTCTTCATCTCTGAAAAAAACTCATTTTTAGTTTGACAGACAATAAATTTGTTTGAAAGGGTTTCATAAACCAAAGGATTAGAAAATGTTCTCAACCTCCAGTGGGAGGGGTCAGAGGAACCCCTGGAAGATGGCGACACACATTTTTAGTCCCACCTTATTGTCCAAACCAGTTTAACCACCAGGTACTCAGTAAAAAATTGCCTTGGTGAGTTGGTTGTATGTAACATAAATATGGCAGACATTAACACACTCAATGCAGACAGACATATTTTGTTCTGACGAGACACACTCACACATACACATGCAGTCTATGATATATATTCAGGTTTGTCCTATTCAGACTAAGAATCTCTTTTACAGCGGTCAGGCAGCAGCAGCATATACAGTATAGTTACTGTCAGAAAGTTGATCCTGAGAAGAACAATATTGTGATCTTCTCTCTATCTCTTTCATGTCAGATTAATACCATACACCGCAGAACTCGTCCTCCTCCTAAAGGCCTTACATAATAGAAAAGGATATCGGAGGAAATGTATTTGTGTGTGTGAGAGGATTGCAGAGAGATCTACTGGGAATCTCCACACAGCCCTACAATGTATGCACACCCACAAACACACACACACACACGCCACAAATTCCCTCTCTCCCCAAACTAATTTCTGTGACAAACCTCTCTAGTTGATTCTCACTCAGTGTCTCTCTCTCTCTCTCTCTCTCTCTCTCTCTCTCTCTCTCTCTCTCTCTCTCTCTCTCTCTCTCTCTCTCTCTCTCTCTCTCTCTCTCTCTCTCTCTCTCTCTCTCTCTCTCTCTCTCTCTCTTACAGAGTTCATCAGTCACAAATCAAATCACAGAATATACAATATGATTTTCACATGAAGAATAACATGAAATGTGTTCCCTGAAAACTAACTAAACTAAACTAAACAACACATTACACAATTCAAGGCTGTGGCCAGTGTGTAAGACTTAAGCCGGACCAACCACTTATGAACAGAACCAGTAGCTGGGGACATTTCTCTTCTTCATGGACCGTGGCCTCACTTTTTACAGTTTGAGTTCCCAGTGTGAATCATGTTGACCAAGACTCACCAGAAAGAACATTAAGTATCAGCAAGTATCGCCCCCTGCTGTCCACATGTAGTCTAGTCAATCTAGGAGATTTGGGAGTCCTAACCCACCACAATTTTTTCCCTTCACAATGCATTTTAGAGACTTCTCTAGAACAACATATTAAAAATGCACCCGAATGCACCTTTGGGAAATATAATTGGGAAAATTCCCGAAGACAACCATTGTAGCCATAAAGCAGGTACTAAGCAAGATATTTTAGTGATTTTACAGTTTAAAATGCATTTCTTGAGCATGGCGAACCTTTTTAGAAGATATAAAACTTTACATGGAGACTTTATTCATTTGCAAAAATCCAATATTGCTGCCCAAAACCCTGGAAATGGCTTATTTTACCATATAAAACCTTATTTGGTTTTAAGGTCATAGTCTAGTCAATATGGGGCCGAGACCCACCATACATTGCAACAATGCATTTTGGAGAGGTAGAAACATCTCCAACAACATATTAAACATTTCTAACCACTCTGGAAGCTTATTTAGAAACTGTTTCATGGCAAATTAAGATTAATATGTTGTTCTAGAAACCTCTCCAAAATGCATTGTGGAGAAAAAAATTCGGTCGCATTGTGGAGGTTCTGGCCCCATGTTGACTACACTAATGAACACCTTCTGTAATGACATGCACCAGAGATACCTCAGTGGAGCATCACCTCTTTTTGAAGGACAAACACCCACCCTCCCACTCACGCACACACTCACACACACACCTGTTATGATGATTAATCACAAGGGCAGGGCAATCAGGCCGATCTTGATGATTAGTAAGGTTCCTCTCTGCATCTCTTGAGAGTGTCTGTCTCCGGCAATTAAATGTTGATCAGTTCCTCTCCTCCGTTCATTAGAGGACCATCAACAGCTCTCAGTAAACACAGTTCACTTCAGCAATGTCAGGTGGCCGGTCATCTGGAAGAGAAACAAATGGCATTAGCTCCTTGGAATGTGTCACACTCACTTAGTTCCTTATCAGTCAAATGGACATTAAGGAAGAGAAATGAAAGACACAAACTCCTTCCTGCATATCATTTGCTTGGGGTAACAGTTAATTTGAAAGTAGATACACACACAGTTACATTTTCTTATTTAAAGCAGACACATCAGGAAGGAAGGAATTAACGAGGAGAGGAACAAGAGTAACGAGGAACTCACACACACACACAGACTGGTACGTTTACATTCATTCCCTAACCCTAACCTTTACCTTAACCTTTCTATGGTGCTTGGTCTGAACAACATTTTTACCTAAATGTGTAAATATGCAGGTGTGTGTACCAGGCCTAATCCTTCTTCCTATAGTACAATTGCTAGAAATCAACTTGTGAAGACTATCAATAATAACCTCGAGAATTCAGATAGGGAGATTTTCAAAACCAAAGCTGTGAGTCTGGGCAATTCAGAGACCTTATTTCCTGCATTCTGGTGACTTTTTAATGTAAATAACAATGAAAAACTGCATCTTTTCATTTCTTGTAAAAAGTTATCCTTTCACAGCAAATCTCCATTTCACACACATTTGGCTCCAACCACCACTGAACTAACAACGTTAGAGACTACATTTTTGGTGTAAAGAATTGTGTTGACCGTTAGGAAACCAGCAGTGATATATAGTATAGGGCCTTTTGTGTTACTATTTTTAATATAGTAAATGAGAAGATTTTGAAATTTGATCAAATTATATGAGAAGATTGGCAGAAATGACACCACAGGACAATACTGAGAGAGGGATGAAAATCAGGAGTCCTCAGGGAAAATCGAGGGGGTTGGCAGTTAAGGTATGGTAACTACTAGTTTTGAGCCGTTGTGCTGACGTAACTCGTTACATAGCAACACTATGGCGACAAGTAAACATAACATTGGCTGTTAGCTTAGCATTAGCTACCACTTGCAGAAAAGTTTGTTGTCAACATTTACTCACTGTTTCATCATCACTAATGTTAGCTAGAGGGAGAAGAGAGAGAATGAGAAAGCTAACAGACAGACAGATAGATAGATAGATATAGTCTTGATCAGTAACGTTTGCTGAATCACAGGTTCTGTCAAAAGGTCAAAAAGTCACAAAGTGGGCAAATTTTAGCACCCCAGGGGGCATAGGACATCTTTAACATCAGGACATCAGTCGAAAAATGCAAAACAAAATGTAATGAACACACACACACACACAGACATATCAAATCAAATTTCTGTCTTGATTTAGCACCATTGATCCTGGTCATCCCTGTGTCCTGGCCTCGTCAGCTGACAGTAAATCACAAACACATTCCATCACTGCTCTGTCACCAGGAGAATTTATGACGGTCCACACCAACAGCTTCCTGGAAAGCCATGTGCCCACGAGCAAGTGCGTGCATACCTTGTGCACAATACACAGACACACAAGTAAAAGTTAACTCTACTTACACTGACACTGAACAAACAACTCTGATACACACACGGATATTAACTAACAGGAACTTGCCAGGACTACTAGAACTTTCCACACAAAGTTTTTGAGAGTGTGTGAAAAATGCAGTAGGAGGCTGAGAGGGAGAAGAGAGGAGTGATCATGTAGTGGCACCATTTCAGAAAAAATAAAATTAATTAATTGTTACAATTGTTAAGTGAACAAAAAAAAGTTCTGGACAATAACAAGTACATTTTTATTTTCTTTTAAGAGATAGCCCCTGCATACTGTGACCTACTTTTTCATCTGTAAGTTGGTATACAAACATTTTAGTACAAATAACAGATGCCAGAATTTCTATACATGGTAAAAAGCATTTGAAATTGATTTCTAGCTCACAGTACACAAGTGTTTTATTGCATCGTATACCTTCTATTCCACTGATACATCTGAGGTAACCTTTGCCTTACATTGACTCCCACCACCACAGCTGAAACAACAGCAGCAATAACAGTAAGAATAAGTTCATATCTTCCAGCGGATTCATCATGGTAAGGCAAATATTTATTTTAGAACATTTGTACATGCATTTCCTGCAACTGACGTGTTTGCAGTTATCCTAAGGCAAAGCTCATGTTTTTTCCCCATGAGTATTACATTCTGTAATGAAACTCTGTGTGAAGATACACCAGAGGTGGATTCAATTCACCTTCAGTTCAATCAGCGTATATATATATATACATACACACACACACACACACACATACATACATACATACATACATACATATATATATATACACGCTGATTGAACTGAAGGTGAATTGAATCCACCTCTGGTGTATCTTCACACAGAGTTTCATTACAGAATGTAATACTCATGGGGAAAAAACATGAGCTTTGCCTTAGGATAACTGCAAACACGTAATTTTGTCTGTTAATTTACCAAACATGATTGTCAATTATTGTTGCGCTTGTTAAATTATGTTTTAATAGGTTGCATGTGACAAGCTTCTCACGACAACAGATATTTGATATTTGAAAGACCAGGAACCCTGGTCCAGCTGGTCCTGCTGGCCCCTTTGGCCATTGGATCAGTTTCGGTGTTGCTGCTGCATAAAGGCATTTGCAGGGATTTTTACAGCTCAATATTGTGGCTCAGTTAGTTGGTTAGTCAGTGAGAAGTAGACTGGGTCCTCAAGAGTGCAACGCAAACCATTTCCTGATTTGACTGAACTGAAAGAGAACTGGACCCATCCTCGGTTTACACCCCGTCCTGCTTCCCTAATCATCAATGGCAGTGGATGGAATCGTAGCATTGACCTCAGTAGCCGCCGTAGCCAGCGAGGCTGAGGTACCAGTTGAAGTCCCATCACGGGGTTTGGAACGGGGCCTCATCATATCCTCAGTGTTGCGTTCAGGTTTGACCAAAAGGACGTAGGATTTGGGCAGGAAGATGCAGGCCGAAGCTGGACGCCAGGATGGCGAAGATCTGGACAGCCACCATGAATTAATAGTTACAATTGTTAAGTGAACAAAAAAAAAAACAAGTACATTTTTATTTTCTTTTAAGAGATAGCCCCTGCATACTGTGACCTACTTTTTCATCTGTATCTGTAAGTTGGTATACAAACATTGTAGTACAAATAACAGATGCCAGAATTTCTATATGTGACCGGCGTGTAGGAGCAGGTAGTAGTAGGTTATAATTTGGAGTGACAACGCCACCTTGAAGATGTTAACTCAAGGAATTATTATAGATATATGTAACCCGATGGGTTCCCCTCATTAGAAAATGCACAGGTAAGTCAATGAGGAGCTGAGACGTGAATTTTCAATAAAGTAATTTGCACATTTATTATAAGACAGAGGGAATAATAATAATAATAATTCTTGTTAAAAACACAACACATTTATCGGTTTCCTAAAAACAGACTAATAAAAATGGCTACTGACTGCCACAAACAGAACCAGTATTCAGTTAGACTAGGCCAGTGGGCAACGACCAATTGCAGAGAAGTAGGCGGAATACCTAGGTGGCACGGCACGACGACGGACGGACGGACGGACGGACAAGGGAGGCGGACACAGTGAGGGAAGCGTATTACCACTACAAATAACAGTCGTGACGTGAAGGTGAGGGAAGGCCAACCACCACTACCCTCCTAAGCAGGCTGGTGCGCACAGCTAGGCCTCGAAACAAACACTTCAAAACATACATTTCACTGGTGTGGGAGTACAGTACCCAACCTATAACCACCCTCAACACAAAAAGAAAGAGAAAACAATAACCTAAACAAAGCAGCAGTAGGGTCTGTTATGGGAGGTTTGCAGGGGGTAGATTGTCACGCAGAAGGACCTAAAGCAAAAGAGCAACATTGTGACAGTCTACCCTATGCTGCGTGTTAAACATTTGTCTGTAAAAATTGACCTTACCTCATCTATGCCCTACAATGGAGTTAAGACCATGCCCAGAGGAATACCACGCGAACCTGGATACCAGCTACCTTGCCACAGGGAGGAGTCATGCACAGCCAGAGAGCATAGCCCTATCCACCGCTTATATACCCTAAATCCTAATTGGGAAAACCTGTGGATGGGAGTGGCTGTGGAGAGGCCCACCCCCTGCTGTGCCATTCCAGCTGGCTACATTCTACCCCGGGATTTTTGAATTGGCGACCCGACAATTACTTATCTACTAACACCAAGGTCTAAAAATGGCTGAAGTTGAATTAGTAGAGCCAGGCACCCAGGAGTTCGTAGCCCCACTCGCCCCATCCCTTACCGCCACTGGTAGGCGATGCGGATTTGAATGCCTGCCAGCTGTCTCACGGGTAGATCTTCTCACCACCTCAGTGTGGGGAGGCACTGTTGGCGGGACAACGAGGACAGTCTGAGGGTATGTCCCATTGAGCCCAATGGGATGACTTGCAGGGGCTGGCCCTGCTACGGAAGCAGGAAGTTCTGAGGAAGGGGCAGGAGGGGGCCTCGTACCGACAGCAGGGCCCACAACAACCCAGCGGTCGCAATAATCTTCTTCCTCCTCTGGAGTGGTCACTTGCCCTGCAGCCTGTTGGTTGTCCCTGGATGGTGAAACAGAGTGACCACAAGGTATAAGCTTAAGCATGGACCAATGTACATGACGCACCTGTGTCAAGTCCTGCTGTGGTGCAACTGCATATACTGAGCCTCCTGGCTCAGGGGGTCTCACAACCTGGTAGACTGTTGAGGCCCAGGCGTCCTGGATTTTATTCCTTCCACGGATGGAGTGGTCTCGAAGGTAGACCAACTCACCAGCCCGCAAAGGCTCCTCCTGGGCTTTCTGATCTGCCCTCTCTTTCCGCTGGGCGGCCGCAGCTTTCATCCTCCCCCGAGCACCTTCAACTGCCACCTGGAGCCTCCTCTGGTGCTCTTGGACCCACTGACAGACCGTGCCAGCAGCCGGCTCCTCTGCCCGACCTAGCAGAAAGTCAACTGGAAGCTGAGGTTCACGTCCAAGCATTAGAAGGAAAGGGGACTCACCGGTAGATTGATGTGGGGTGGTGTTGTAGCTGAACAGCAACTGGAGGAGATATTCAGGCCAGCGACCCTTCTGTTCAGCAGGCAGTGTTCGTAAAAGATCATGCAGGGTACGATTAAAGCACTCGCATTGGCCATTGCCCTGAGGATGATAGGGAGTAGTGCGAGACTTCTGGATACCGTACAGTGTGCACAGCTGATGAATTATTGCACTCTCGAAACTCCGACCCTGGTCAGAGTGTAGACGGGCTGGCACTCCATACTTATAAAACCACTCCTTAACAAGTACCTCCGCCACAGTGGAGGCTCGCTGGTCACGTGTAGGAATGGCCTGGGTAAACTTGGAGAAGATGTCAGTCAAAACAAGCACTTGTTCGCTACCATCTCTAGCAGGCTCCAAGAGAGAAAAATCAATGGCCAATATCTGGTTAGGACTGGAGGCTAGCAAATGGCCCATAGGGGCTCGAACCTGGGGGTGAGTATGTTTAGCAAGGCTGCACCTCTCACATAGTTGGCACCACTGTTTAATCATCCGCCCCATACCTGTCCAGTAACACCTCTGCCGGATCAACTCTGTGGTACGCTCAATACCTTGATGGCCATGGTGGTGATGCAACTGCAGGAAAACCTCCTCTCGCAAACACTCTGGGAGTAGCAGCTGGTGAACACTCTCTCCGCCATCAGGCCTTTGGTAAACCCGGTACAGGAGCCCTTCCTTCAGAACTAGACGGTCCCACTGCCGTAGCAAACCCAGAGCTGCAGGAGGGAGACCATGCTTCTCCATCCGCCCGGGCCTCCTCTGTTGCTGCCAGAAGGGAAGGAAGGTGCTTATAGTTGGGTCTGTGCTTTGCAAGGCCACCAGATCAGCAGTTGAGCGTTCAGGGAGGGCGGAGATGACTGCTTGTGTCACCAGAGGGGCACGGTTCTCAAAGGCCACTTGCTGCAAGGACTCTGGTATCGGGGTACCTGGCTGCGCTCGCCCTAGGACAGCAGTTTCTCCTGGGGGGTGTTGTCTGGACAAAGAGTCCGCATTCTGATTGGCATGTCCTGGGCGATACCGAACAGTGTAATCAAAGACTGCCAATTCAGACACCCAGCGTTGTTCAGTGGCGCCCAGCTTGGCAGTATTAAGGTGACTTAAAGGGTTATTGTCGGTACAGACCACACACACTTTTGGCCAAGCAGGTACTCCTGAAATTTTTCTGTCATTGCCCACTTCATCGCCAAGAACTCCAGCTTCATAGAGCTGTAGTTCTTTTCGGCAGGGTGGAGACTACGGCTAGCGTAGGCTATGGGTCGGACCTTACCATCCTGTTCTTGAGACAGGACCGCCCCCAACCCACAGTGGCTGGCGTCAACTTCTAAAATGAATGAGAGAAAAGTTAGCATAGGCTAGCACAGGTGATGATACAAGCCTTGCCTTCAAGTCCAGAAAACTCTGCTTGCACTGTTCCGTCCATGCCTCCCCCAGGGCAGTTCCCTGACCCCGCCGGTTCTTTGTCCCCGTCAGCTCGGCAACTATACGGTGGAGTGGTGCAGCCAGCTTGGCAAACCCCTCCACAAAACGTCTGTAGTAGCTGGCAAAGCCGATGAAAGACCTCAACTCAGCGACTGTATTCGGGGGGGGGGCCAATCAGCAACAGCAGCTATCTTCTTTGGGTCAGTGGACACACCTGCTGACGAAATTACATGCCCCAGGTACTGCACCTCCTGTTTGAGAAACTGGCACTTCTCCAACTTGGCCTTTAGCCCCTCTTGTTGCAGGCGCCCCAACACTAGGTCCAAGGGACTGATGTGCTCATCTACGGTGGAAGAAAAAATGACAATGTCATCTAGATACAGCAACAAAGATTGGCAATGTTGATCACCAAACATTCTTTCCATTAGCCGCTGGAATGTGCTGGGGGCGTTGCACAACCCAAATGGCATCCTCTGGAACTCAAACAGCCCGAAAGGTGTACAAAAGGCAGTCTTTGTTCTGTCCCGCTCTGTCACTGGGACCTGGTGGTATCCACTTGCCAGATCCATGGTGGAAAACCATCTAGCCCCTGACAAGGCATCCAGAGACTCCTCAATGCGGGGGAGAGGGAAGGCATCTTTCCGGGTTTTGCCATTTAGAAGCCTGTAATCCACACAAAGGCGTAGACTGCCATCCTTCTTCCTGACCAGGACGATAGGTGAGGCATAGGGACTACTACTTTCCTGGATTACCTGGCTATCCAACAACTGACGTATGTGGGCCCTAACGTCATCATAGTCAGAGGGGGGAATTTGCCTATACCTCTGTCTGATAGGGACATTGTCTAGCAGGGGAATGTCGTGGGAAATAAGGTTAGTGCAGCCAAGGTCAGTCTCAGAAGCAGCAAACAGACTGGTGCTCAAGCAACAATGACTTCACCCTCACCTGTTCTACCTCAGGGAGCCCTGACAGGTTCATAGCCTCAATCTGCTCTGTCACTGAGCTAACCTGACCCACCTGAGAGGAGAGTGTAGCTGAGACAGCACCTGGCTCCTGTACCACCGTAGAGATTCCTGCTGGCAAACTTACAATCTGGGCCTGACTTAGGAGCCCTATTGGGAGGCGAGGGTGCAAGGTAACACTAGTTTCCCCAACATTCACAATTGGTACATAAACAGTACCTCTGTTGACTGTAACCATAGCTGGAGAGACTAGCACACCTTCAGGGAGGTAGCGGCCATCTTCAAGGGGCTCCAGTAAGGCTGCGCCTGAGGGCTCACTGAAACAAGAACAACATGTGGCAGCCACCATTTTAACAGTGCCCCCAGGTATCGTAATGGGTCGCCTACCTCGCACCCTGGCTATCCCTACCCCAGACTGTTCAGGGTGAAGTTGAACTTTGTGGCAACATTGTAATGCCTGGAACCATGGTGGGGGGGCATGCTTCACTGAAGGGGAATCAAACAGTGCTGAACCGTGTTGACTAAACAATTGGTGATAACACTCTAATTATGTTCATGCCCAAAACTCCAGGAACATCAGGGGGGGATTCCTGACCTGGGGGATCCTTCACAATCAACACCCCTCGCTGTGGGAGGACCTTGCCCAAAACTTCAACGTCCATCTCTACATACCCTACATAAGGTATTTGTAAGCCATTAGCAGCACGAAGCTCGAACCAGCGGCAAGGGCGTGGTGCAGTTTTAAAATGCTGGAGGAAGAAACTCTCCACCATAGTTGTAACCATTGACCCTGTGTCCAGTAAACAGCTACACCTCCCAGACTAATGGCTACTTTTGGGCATGATGCCAACAAATTTGAGGCTACAGCAGGGCCTACAGGAGCTGATTCACTTGAGCCTACTCTGCCCCCTCCTGATGCATGGCTCTTTACATCAGAGGGGAATAGTTTCCCGACACCTGGGAAGCAGAAGCCACCTCAGCCGGGGACTGGTGACTCCCAGGCCGCCGGGCCTGTGAAGCAACACGCTCGTTATTGCATTCCCTGGCATAGTGACCTGGTTGTTGGCATCGCCTGCATACGACTGTACCTGGATGGGTGGGTTGGAAAGGTCTAGGGACTGCCTGCATGGCCATGACACTCTGGGCCAGCTGGTTGAGCTGCTCCTGCTGTTTCTGCAGCATATGTTTTAGCTCTGCCATTTCTACACTGGTTGAGCTACTAAGTGCCCCACGTCCTGCGCATTGCATGGCGCATAAGGAGGGGACTGAGTAGCTCCGACCTCTAGGCTCATCTGGCTGGCCCTCCTGTTCCCAGCGAATAGCATCGGCTCTAATGTCTAGCAGAGTGTAACCAGGATGCTGGCGTACTATGCGCTTTAACTCCCTACGAAGAGATGGCTCAAAGACATGCTCTACAAACTGGTCCCTAAGGAGGTTTGCTGCATTAGGCATCCCGTCAGGGGCACAACACTCAATCTTTTCCATTAGACAACACAAGGCATGGGAAAACTCCTGCAATGACTCACCCTCCAACTGCTTCCTAGAAAAGAAACTTTGTTGTAGTGAGACATAAGGTTTAGAACAACCATACAAGTCTTGCAGAATGGTTAGTATTCGTGCCGGGTCTTCCCTGTCTGCCCTGGGCCTATATCTAATTTCATCTTTGGCCTCCCCATCCAGATGGTCGTAGATATAATAGGCTTGGTCTAAGGGCCTCAGATTCCTAGCTCGTATACTGGCCCTTACCTCCTCCACCCAATCCTCTACTGGAATCCCTGAGGTACCCCTAAAGACTGGAAACTTCCTCTTATTATAGATATATGTAACCCGATGGGTTCCCCTCATTAGAAAATGCACAGGTAAGTCAATGAGGAGCTGAGACGTGAATTTTCAATAAAGTAATTTGCACATTTATTATAAGACAGAGGGAATAATAATAATAATTCTTGCTAAAAACACAACACATTTATCGGTTTCCTAAAAACAGACTAAAACACATTCATTGGTTTCCTAAAAACAGACTAATAAAAATGGCTACTGACTGCCACAAACAGAACCAGTATTCAGTTAGACTAGGCCAGTGGGCAACGACCAATTGCAGAGAAGTAGGCGGAATACCTAGGTGGCTAGGCCACACACACACACACACACACACACACACACGCCACACACGCCACACACACACGCCACACACACACAGAGTGAGGGAAGCGTATTACCACTACAAATAACAGTCGTGACGTGAAGGTGAGGGAAGGCCAATCACCACCACCAGTACCCTCCTAAGCAGGCTGGTGCGCACAGCTAGGCCTCGAAACAAACACTTCAAAACATACATTTCACTGGTGTGGGAGTACAGTACCCAACCTATAACCACCCTCAACACAAAAAGAAAGAGAAAACAATAACCTAAACAAAGCAGCAGTAGGGTCTGTTATGGGAGGTTTGCAGGGGGTAGATTGTCACGCAGAAGGACCTAAAGCAAAAGAGCAACATTGTGACAGTCTACCTTATGCTGCGTGTTAAACATTTGTCTGTAAAAATTGACCTTACCTCATCTATGCCCTACAATGGAGTTAAGACCATGCCCAGAGGAATACCACGCAAACCTGGATACCAGCTACCTTGCCACAGGGAGGAGTCATGCACAGCCAGAGAGCATAGCCCTATCCACCGCTTATATACCCTAAATCCTAATTGGGAAAACCTGTGGATGGGAGTGGCTGTGGAGAGGCCCACCCCCTGCTGTGCCATTCCAGCTGGCTACATATACATGGTAAAAAGCATTTGAAATTGATTTCTAGCTCACAGTACACAAGTGTTTTATTGCATCGTATACCTTCTATTCCACTGATACATCTGAGGTAACCTTTGCCTTACATTGACTCCCACCACCACAGCTGAAACAACAGCAGCAATAACAGTAAGAATAAGTTAATATCTTCCAGCGGATTCATCATGGTAAGGCAAATATTTATTTTAGAACATTTGTACATGCATTTCCTGCAACTGACGTGTTTGCAGTTATCCTAAGGCAAAGCTCATGTTTTTTCCCCATGAGTATTACATTCTGTAATGAAACTCTGTGTGAAGATACACCAGAGGTGGATTCAATTCACCTTCAGTTCAATCAGCGTATATATAAACTGCATTTTGTCTGTTAATAATTTACCAAACATGATTGTCAATTATTGTTGCGCTTGTTAATTATGTTTTAATAGGTTGCATGTGACAAGCTTCTCACGACAACAGATATTTGATATTTGAAAGACCAGGAACCCTGGTCCAGCTGGTCCTGCTGGCCCCTTTGGCCATTGGATCAGTTTCGGTGTTGCTGCTGCATAAAGGCATTTGCAGGGATTTTTACAGCTCAATATTGTGGCTCAGTTAGTTGGTTAGTCAGTGAGAAGTAGACTGGGCCCTCAAGAGTGCAACGCAAACCATTTCCTGATTTGACTGAACTGAAAGAGAACTGGACCCATCCTCGGTTTACACCCCGTCCTGCTTCCCTAATCATCAATGGCAGTGGATGGAATCGTAGCATTGACCTCAGTAGCCGCCGTAGCCAGCGAGGCTGAGGTACCAGTTGAAGTCCCATCACGGGGTTTGGAACGGGGCCTCATCATATCCTCAGTGTTGCGTTCAGGTTTGACCAAAAGGACGTAGGATTTGGGCAGGAAGATGCAGGCCAGCAGGCCGAAGCTGGACGCCAGGATGGCGAAGATCTGGACGGCCACCATGAACTTGCCGCGTGTGCTGAGATAAGCCGGGACAAAGGAGATCCACACGATGAAGAAGACCAGCATGCCGAAGGTCACGCACTTCGCCTCACTGGAACACAGATGAGAAACATGCAGCTTGCCTTCTAAGTTTCAAAAGAAGCATTCTTTAAAACCTAAATGTTATAGGAGTTTTATCCCAAAAAACAAAAACTATGAAACAAAATGGCTGTTAAATATCGGTCTTAACTGCTATCCCAGATGTTTTACCCAACACCTTGTGCATTAGCTACCTGAAGTGGTCTTCCAATTTGCGGGCTATGAAGGCAAAGACGAAGGCCAGCAGAGCAAGTAGGATGTCATAGGCAAAGATACAACAGATGAAGACCACAGAGCCGATATCACATTCAAGTATGATCTTCACATTCTGGGCTGCAGTGTTCTTGACGGGGTGTGGAGGGAGGATGATGAGCCACACCGTACATGCCACTGCCTGGGTTGAAGAAGGATGGTAATTCTCATATCAGTGCTATCAGTTATTAAGACTGATATCTGAGGGCAGCGTAGGAGGTCAAATATTATACTTCTTCATAATTCTGTTTATATCTACCTGTATGAGTGTTGCTGCAGCAGCTATCGCCCTCTGGTGGGCAAATGTGAGAATGTCAACCTCAGGGTTTCCAGTAGCATTGCCTTCACTGTTGTTGTTTGTGTTGGTTACTATAACGTCAGGGTTGACACTATTGGCTGCTGCTTCAGCGGCAGCCTTTGCAGCTTTAGCAGCTGCTTTGGCTTTAGAGCGGATTGCTTTCAGAGCCCGGGCTCTGACCATCAGCACTGCTGTCTTACCTGAAACAATGAAACATCAACATAAAAAAGCAGCGCAGAGAGAGCAAGCCTTGCAAAAAGCATTTACATTTGTGCTACTTACTTGTCTAATCTATATATATTTGCTACACCAGTATAGGAGCAAATACATTCATTTGTAAATTAGTATATGACATCATCTGGAGACTTCAAACAACTTTTTAAGCAGCCAATAGCTGCTTTCTTTGGAAGAGAGTTTTCAACACTGTGGACACAAAGACATCGAGGAAAGCACAGATATAGGCAGAGAAAGATGGACATACAGTAAGAGTGGAGGTGGGTAAGACTCTGGACCAGTACCATGGATGATGGTCACACACACATCAGTACCCACCCATAATGGAGGAAAGGCAGAGAGCAAAGCCCAGAGCTAGGGCTACTTGGCTGGTCATGCAGCTCCAGCGTTGGGGCTCTCCCAGGAAGACTATGGAGCAGAGGAAGGTTACCACCAGGCCGAACAGCAGCGAGAAACTCAACAGGGCATCGTTGGCTTTCACCAGAGGGGTGCCAAGGTTCACAGCGAACACCACCTGGACAAGCACAACACAAATACAGTGATTTTCATTCAGGTGTTTGGACAGCAACAAACCGTTTGATGGTTTGGCACCTTGCTCTTGTTACTTTCTATGTTATATGAAACAATCACTGTAAGGTTAAAGAGTAGAATGTTTTAATGCACAAGTAAAGAGTAGAGAAGCAAAACAGTCCACTGGAGAGTGTGACTCTGTCCAAAAACTTGGGAAATTCATTGTGGCCATGATGCAAGAGCAACATTCTGAGGCAATTCTGATTTCAGGCACTGCTGAAAACAGTATTGCCCACATATTGCATGGCTTTTAGAAGTTGCCCTGGAAGTGGCCCAATTATCATGAATATATATACAGGTGTGTATATATATATATATATATATATATGTGTGTGTGTGTGTGTGCATACACACAGAAAGGTGGGGCAAATAACAGGAAAAACACCAGTGTGGTGTGCATCTGTCCTCAGCACATAGATTCCCTTTCACACCACATATTTGTTGATCGTCAGTGAAGCAAATATAAATCACTTTTATATTTTTGTTAGCCTGTCATGATGTTAGCCATGTCAACTTTTACATAATTTGCTGCCTCCAATGTCAACAGATTGTAAACTGGTAAGTGATAACTTGGTAATGCTGAAAGCCATAAAGAGGGATCATCACTAGTGAGTTAGGGACTCCGGCAAGTCCCCAGCTGTCCTATGTGTGCCTCACCCCCACAGCTATGGTGACCAGAGCTCCGCAGGCAGAGATGACGATGAGAGTGATCCCCAGTGGCTCTCCAAAGGCCAGGAACTCAATGGTTTTGGGGTCGCAGATATCACGGGCAGCATTTGACCAGTAGTCCTCAGTACACTGGATACATTCACGAGCATCTGTCAGAGAGAGTGTTGGAGGAAAGAGGCCAGCAGGGTTTTTTCCATCACCAATTCCTACTCTTCGAGAAGATTTCCTCATCATCATACAGTATGAAAGTTGTACTGACTAGTTGTGTTGCTGATCTCGCCGTCGGCACAAGGGATACAGTCGAAGCAGCAGACAGGCTCTCCCTGCCGGATCCCCTTCCTGGTACCCGGCTGACAGTTCTCACTGCACACCGACCGAGGAGGCTGGGATGAGGACAACCCAGATAGTCATGGACACACATACAGACAAATTAAGCACAATGTGGAGGATGTGGAGGAGCATTAGGATGCTGTTTCCATGGCCACACAATATCCTCATGGTGTATCGCATGTAAACATAGATACACACACACATATACATACACCTTAATCTAAATGGTACTGACTTCTAGTTCTTCATTGTACCACAGAATGGAGCCATTCAGTATGGTCATCCTGGCCTCTGGGGTCGCTGTGCCATTGTAGCGTCCGACGGTGACATAGGATACTTCCCCATCACCTTTGAACTGCCAGTTAATGATGTCGTAGTAGCCCTCCACATCCCCGTTGTTAAAGAACACCTCCTCTTCCGTGTGGGGAACGTGGAAACGCACATTCTTAAGGTAGTACATCAACTAGAGAGGAGAGGGATGGAGGCAGAGTCAAGTCAAAAATAATCTGCTTGTTGTTCTTTTGTTTTAACCTCCAGTACCAGATGGGCGGGGTTATCACAGCAGAGTGACTTTAGTATCAGGTTCAGCTGTCAATCAAAGAAAAGTATTCTAAATTGACAATACTGAGAAACCAAACAGGACAACCCAGCAGTGTGGATGTTATTCCTCTGTATTGAAATGATGACACACACACACACGCTGACCTGCCATGGCTCAAAGTTGGTGATCTTAGCACAGCCGTTCTTGTTGAAAGGTCCTTGTCCAGGCTCACAGTGCTCCAGGTTGTGTAAGGCGTGGGCCACAGCGTACACAGCCTTGTACACACTGTGGACAGACACAACACCTTCAGCATCGCCATAATTATTACTACTAGGAGGAGTAGTAACAGCGGTACAGCAGTAGTACTTGTAGTAATGTTCACAGTAGTACTGCTGGTAGTGAGTGGTGAGTACTGACTTGTAAGTGGTTCGTAACTGGGAGACGTCAGAGTAGGTGTTATTGAGCCGCGCCAGGCGCTCCTTCCCAGTACACAGCCCATCAGGACCCCCCCTCCCCCCTCTGGACAGAGTGCTGTTGGCTGACTTAGCCCTCTCTCTGGTCCGCTTCAGAGCTTTGCCATAGTCCAATGTACAGTTAAACACCTATCAGAGACAGATACGGACAATGCCTCAGATTTGTGTGATCATCCATATGACTTTCAAATGCTACCCAATTCACCCCAATGTCCTCATGTCAAATAAGCGGCTTAAGAAACGCACCGACTCCCAGAACTCCTCAGTGAGTGGGTCATCATACGGGTCCAGGTCCAGTAGATGGCGCTGAAGACCAGGGATATCGGCTCGCTTCACCCCAAAACCCAGGGTACCGGCCAGCACTGAGCTCACCTGGACACACACACACACACTCACTAACAACCTAAAATATGGAGCCTTTGCTCAATAGCTGTAGCGTGTTAAGTTCATACGTATGAAATATCTATTAGATTAATCTCCAGTTGAATGCAAATGTTCCCATATTTCAGATTTGAGAAACTATCAAATAAATTCAAACAATCAGTGAAGTCAGTCAATGACCTTTCACCCTTGGGACTCACCCCAGGCTGGTTGATGAGAGCGGAGGTGACCCAGGCCTCGCTGGCGATCCAGGTGCGGTTGGTCACGTTGTGCCGGAGCAGCTCAAGGATGAGAGGACTGAGGTCCACGTCTGAGGAGAAGACCACGATGATCTTCGCTGTGGACTCGACCACAGTGTCCACAATATGCTGGATGTCCTCTGGGGAACTCACCTGGATGGGATGAAAGGGTATTGACACTTACCGTATGAAGAAAGAAAGAAAGAAAGAAGACAGTAGGCAGTGATTCTCACCTTGGCCAAGGTCTCAGAGAATGAGATGCAGACCCCGGCCTTCTCCACCTGCTCCTTGAACTCCTTGATGCCGTATTTGCCGTAATCATCATTGGCGGCTATGGTGCCTACCCAGGTCCAGCCAAACTGCAGCACCAGCTGGGCCATGGCTGTAGACTGGTGTATGTCACTGGGAATGGTCCTCAGGAAGGTGGGGAACTGGAACTTACTCTCCAGGGCAGAGCACGATGAAGAGTAGCTGACCTAGAGGCCAGATGACAGATGGAGGAGGAGAGGGGAGGGGAGGGAGGATATATGGTAAGGGGGTCTATTACACACACACACACACCCCACTCACCATCGGCCTACCTGCGGGAAGTGATAGAGCCCCAGTATCCTGGCAGTGGCGATGGACAGATCGGAGCCCCCGGCGCCCACTAGAGCGGCAAGAGGTGCCCCGGAGCCACAGCGGTAGTTGGGTACGGCCTCGTCCTGGCCCGTCAGGTAGGTGAGGGTGCCCTCCACAGCCTTGGAGATGGTGAAGCAGGAGTCGTAGATGACGTAGCCCAGGTCGGTTTGGGGCAGCAGGTCCGTCCTCCGGTTGATCTCGTTGATGGCAAACAGCATGGTCTGGGTCCATCGGAAGGTACGGTAGTCAAACCTGGAGGATGATGGGAGGATGGGGATGTGACGGACAGCAGGTTCCTACGGCTCTACTTTACTCTGCTGTTTATAAACCTCACCAGATGCAATGTGTCTTTTACAGCCTCTAAATGCAAGTTCATGATAAGCTGTCAGATACCGAAACTCCTTGTAAGACCTCAGTCACTGAATTTCAGATTGCAAAAAAATGCTTTCAGTGGAAGACACATGACACCTCTTTTAGTCCTCTTCTGGTGTTATTACCTAAATCAGCCACAAGGAGGCAACAAAGTTCCCAGACTTGCTGATCGTCACGCTTGTAAAGGTCCTGTCTCCAAAAAAACACAATATGGCTAATTGGCCCCTTTGGTGCTGCCCTGCTGTATCTTGATTTCTGTAGTAAAATCAAGAGCTCTTTTTGTAGGTGATACAAAAGAATAACATTTAAGTTGCTCTAGTTGCTTTAAATTGTCAATGATTTAAAGAAGAAAATAATCTGTTAATTTTGAATAGCCCTATTAGACCATCTATGGCTGGTTTAATTTACATCAACTTCAGTTCATCATATTAAGGAGAGTAAACCAACATTATAAAAATGACATCTGGACAGATCGACTCACCCCTCACACCCTGAGGAGACAGGTAGACTTGAAGTGTTTCTGTTGTTGGAAATAATACGTTGGTGAACAGGAAACATCCCCCCGACGACAACCTTCTTCTTCTCTACATCCTTGTAACCACTCAGGTTGAACTTGGCCTTCAACTTGCAGGTGGATTCTGCCGAAAGCGACTTGTAAAAATGGAAAAAGGCACATAATCCAAGCAAAAAGCGACCGATTTCCATGCTATGTGGATGGAGAAAGAGGTTGAGGAGCTCTCTCCGTGGCAGACAGTAAAGGGAACAGCTACGTGTGACAGGTGTCTCATCTGCTCTCAGGGGAAATGTGTTGCACAAGGTAACCAGAAAACAGATTCAACAGACTAGGACCTGCAATTACACTGATTGACTGCAGGCATATTAATCTTATTGGATGGATTTGTTAATGTCATGTGAGGGTTTTTTTTGGTTTTTTTCTTCGTTTAAAACAGTAGTCCAGTTCATTTGTATAGCCCTTAATCACAGTTTTAGACTTTAGAGCCTCACTGAGGACAAGGGAATATTCCCATTGAACCTTATTAGGGGAAAAAATTGAAAAATCCTTGGGAGGGGCTACTCAAATAAATGCCATAGCCTTATCATCTCAGCATTAGTGACATAATGAAATGTGCTGCTTTGGTAACTAGGCCTAGGTGACCGCCTCCAAGAGCCTGGACCCCTGACCCCTAAGTCAAATAAACTCAAAGAAACATCACATCGTTAGGTTTGGTGCCATCATCAGGTTACAGCTCTTTCTACTCTCTCTGCAAATACCAAGCAGTTCATTAGACTGTACACGGGTCTGCTGCACGAGACAAACCGCCACAGGCCAAGAGTTAATTGGTAGCTGCATGTAGCAACTTGTACGCAAGATTACAACACGGCTACTGTTCCTAAATCCCGCATCGTCCCCTGGGTCTGGGTCTGCTGTGCGGTGATGGGTGACTGAACTTGTCTGCTCTTGTCTATCAGTCAGCGGGGAAACACACACCTGAACCCCAGGCCTGCAGAGGGACCTCTCCCGGCTTGAGAGAAGCGATGTGCACAAACAGGTGCCTCATAAAATCAAATTATACTCTAAACAGCAATCTAGAATAAGGTTGTTATACCAGGATATTATTATACCATATATATTATATATATATATGGTATATATGACATATTATAACCCTATTATACCATTATTATTACATGCATAAATACCAAAGGGAAGTTCTCATAGGAGGCTTTTTATTAATCATTAGCTAGAGTACACAATCTAATCACCAGCTATACAATGAGAAGCTTGCTGATACAATAGTGTCTGATCACTGAACCCTTGTGATACTGGCACATGAGAGCCTTCTGACTGGCAATGATGAAATCTGCAAGAAATCAATTACTTGCTGTAGGGCTACTCAAATTGATGAGCATTGATGGTGGAGGCATGGTGCAGGTTAGCACATTCCATTGATAGTCCCTTTTTTTCCATTTGCCAAATACACAGGGTCTGATGTAACTAGGCCTTGTCAGGGAGAGTGCTTACACAGAAACCTAGCTTGGATGTTAGAAGAAAGGTTGTATTACAAGGACAGAAATTGATTTTCCAGGTCTAGACATACTGCTGCACAAAGATCTCTACTGTTCGGTTAATTGAATTTGGTGACAAATCGTCCCGGCATGTTCCAAACACTCTTGGGAACCTGGTATTTCTTCATAAGGAATCTGTGAACCTCTGCACCATCACACTTAAGACCTTTCCTTCTACGTTGAAGAGGCATAAATGCAGAAACTGACCTAGTTGTAGAGAGACTTTTTCAGAATTCTTCAAGCTCTCCACCATGATCTGGTTATTAGAGTATATTCCTTTGAACTAACCATGAAAAAAGGCTTAATTTTTTGATTGAAGAGTGCCGTGGATCTCCTTTGTCATGATCTGGCGAGAATGTTTTATGTTATTTTTATGAGCTTCCATGAAGAAAATCACAGCACTCTTGCTCACCTCACAAGCTGATGGGGAACTCTCAGGCCCGGGGCAGATGATATTCTTGCACAGTTTACTGAATTTTGTACCCTTTCATTTTTGTTCAATTTGGCTCCTTGGTGGGACAACTTTTCAAACTCCTGCTCTATCGTTTCCAATCCAAATTGTTCCAAAAAATTATATATCAATTTTTTATCAAAATTTTAATTTATATCAAAATTAGATATCCACCATTTGAAAAAAAACTGACACCGATAACTAAAAGGAAACACTTTTAGAGCCCAGATTGCCTATATTTTAGAGATAGTGAATGATGAACTTGTGTATTAAGATGCATTAAGTGCAAAATGTGCGCATGAGAAAAGAGGGATGGGAATTTCAACATGGAGATCTTTATTAAAGCTCAGATTTTCATTGTACAAATGTCATCATAGTTGAAACTGCATGCGGTGGCTTGGTTTGAGGCACGTTACTAAGGAAAATGAGTACAACAAAAATAAAAACAAAAAAATAACATCCGACATAGAATTGCATAACTTAATCTTATTGATATTGCAATAAAATCCAACTACAAAATTATATGTCCATTAATATCAAGCTGTTGTTTTCTATGGAGACATATGTACCATAAAATACATACATATAAAAGGCAAAACAGAGGGGGGTGGGGGGGCAAGAACAATTTGCAGTTAAGACAAGTTAAGGAACAGTTCATTTTGCATTATGGGTATTTTTGCCACTAAATGTATAGATGTAACAGATGAGAGGCACAAAGACGAATTCTGGAGGCATGAGACTGGTTGAACCACCGAGTCCAAGAGAATATCTCTAATGGTTTCATGTGGGGCACAATAAACTCTTTGAAACTCAGTTAAACCTGAGCAGTGTATTCACTGAGGACAAAGTGACAAGACTAGAGACTAGAGATTAGGATTTACTGAATGTCTTAACAGGACAGAACAGAGAAGTTCACCAGTAATGCCTTTCTGGAGACCCACATGGGGCTTATCTTGGAGATGGCAACAGACAGCACCAAGGCTTTATGGGTAAAAAAAATAATGTGCAAAAATTTGCTCCCACACAACTAAGGCCGAATAATGATGACAACAGCAATTCATACAATGGTTAGAAACTGTACTGTAGTTATAATTTCGTCATTTAGTCATTCCTCTTGCCATCTTGTTTTTCATAAAAAGCATACATATTGCAGCATGAGAAAAGTATTATATTCTCCTTTCTGGAGACAAGTGAGTCCAGGTCAGTTTACACCAAAAAAGAAGAAAAAACAAAAAAAACAAAAACAGGCACATACAAAAGGTTACTCACCATTTTGGCCTCCTGCACAGTTGCACATCAGTGATACTGAACAAGCTATTCTCAAGCTGACTGCTGTCCATGATGGGTATAGCAACAGTCAAAACCTCAATTCTAGTTTGGAGTGGATCGTCGGAAGAGCCCAGAATGATAGATCACCACAGCGTATTCTACATTTGGCAAAATGAAAAGTCTAAAAATAGTTAATTGGTCACATAGTTTCTCTGTTCAGTTTTACTTTGGATAGGCAACCCCTCTCTGAGCACAGTATACAGGTGAAAAGTGAAAATGAACACATTGGGAGGATAGTCCTAGGCTGAGACAATTCTGAACTACAGCAGTAAAAAAAAAAGAAAAAAACTTGACAAAAAAAGGCAAAAAACAATGACATTTTTTAAACCATCAGTCTGCCGTTCTTCCTCTTCCCTGACATTGTGTTTGTTTACCTTCATGCTTTCCTCATTCCCATAACGCAACCTGAAGCACACCGTCAAGATCCTTCCTGAACTTTCAAAACAGTTGACCATTTGACCTTTAATTGTCGACCTCACACAAGGAAGCAGCAATTAAATCTTCCACCAAAAAGAAGAAATGCATTGTCGCACATGGATCCAAAAAATTATGAATTGTCAATATATCATCAATAACCAACAATATCACACCCCGTCGCCAAAAAAAAGAATAAAATTAAGATGGGTGGGCGGCGAGCAGAGTGGTAGCGCCTTTGCATGTGCGCTGGTCACAGTACTGCCTGCGTTCCACGGGAATGTTCAAAAGAGGGAGGGTGATGGGGGGGGGGGGGGCTGTGGGAGTGTTAGGAGAAGGAGATAAAGTAGGAAGGAAGGAACGACAGACAGAAGGGCAAGACATTGGAGGAGAGGAGTTCATCAGCCCTCTCTGATATCAGTTGAGTGAGTGAGTGTGTGTGTGTGTGTGTGTGTGTGTGTGTGTGTGTGTGTGTGTGTGTGTGTGTGTATTGTCATGTTGTGCTTTACTCCCACTCTGTGGTGCCAGGTGGTTTGGAGGTCAGGTCGTACATGACTCTGGAGATGCCTGGGATCTTCTTGATCTCATTTACCATCTTCAGCACCACCTGGGGAAACAGATAAGCAGGGGACATCAGCTTCAAAACAATGAATGGTTGGATTCCAGCTAAGGCCAGGTTGAGAAGCTAAGCCATGGTATACCTCCTCCGGGATATGGTTGCCAGGCGTGGCAGGGATCCCTGTCATGAAGTCGCTGGTGATGAAGGTGCGGACCACCACAGAGCGCCGGCAGGACGGCTGCTTCTGCAGGGGGTCGCGGTCAAAGTGCAGGGGGGTCAGGATGACCGGCATCTGGCTGATCTTACCAGAGTATCCTATGAGAGAAGGACAGCCAAAGAGAAAGAATGTTTCATTGTAGCAATGACAAACTTAAATGAATAAGAAAGTTACAAAGTAGGTTCACAAGTTTCAGGTTAAACTTGCTGTTTCAATGTGACTTCAATGATCCAATGATGCTTGGATGCATTATTGAGTCTGAATTGGGTCTGGACACTCAAATCAGATCTTCAAAACCAGACATGGAAGTGGTGTGTTAAGTGTGTTAAGTGTAAGTGGAGACATAGTCAGGAAAGAGGAAAAAAAGTTCAATTCGAAATGAAAACTGTTCTAACTGGAGTACATTCATGGAAACTAATTTTATCTTTGGTGGCATGTAACATTTCCCTTGCTGATGCAAGTATGCTGTCAAGGAGCACTACTCTAGTTAAGCAGCCATTCAAGGTTTTAAAAAGAATGTATTGGCTCTACAAAAACTAAATTATTAGTCCTGTGATCGTTTCCTAATTGAATTTACATAAGCTACTCATACATGTACCATGTGACCCTCAGCCATACCTGGCAGCTGGTCAGAGGCAGGAGTAATTGTAACTGGCTACTGGCTTACTTTAATGTTTTGATTGTCATGCAATAAATAAATAAATGCAATTTCTATCCAAAATCACCTACTTTTGTTTTAATACTGTATTAATGCTGTGTCTAATAAGTAAAGCTAGACCTTCTAGTTTAAATAGTCACCTCAGAGTTTAGTCATTATTTAAGTGGAGATAAATAAAATCACTTCATTTTACCATATCTTTAATCTTAAAGCTTTTATGAAGTCAGACAGGGCCAGGTATTGGCCAGGTTCAATTAACTCTTACCAAACAATCTGGGGCCATGTGTGTTGAAATGTTTAAAAAAAAACAAAAAAAAAAACATGCCTATTCCCGCTCACAGCTCCATTCACTCCACCCCACACACACACTTACCAGACTCTCTAAGGATGGAGTGGGCTACAAAGTCAGCCTGTCTGAGCGTGCTCAGGACGCCTGTGGTCAGGAAGGTTGGGGTAATGTCTGTTGGAGGCTCCTTCACATGGGACCCAAATACATAGACAACTCTGAGGAGGGGAGAGACATGGATGGGTGGGTTAAAGAGTGTGTGTGTGTGTGTGTGTGTGTGTGTGTGTGTGTGTGTGTGTGTGTGTATGGGTTTATTTGTGTCAACAACAATGTGTTTCTAATCACTACGGTTGGATGAATCATTACCTGTTGATGCTATGGCACATGCGAGGAATGAGTCTGGCCAGGAACATGAGTGTCTCCCAGTGTGGAGCTTCTTTACTGGTGATACCACACACATAACTGTAGGACCGGCAGTCACCCTGAGGGAGGGAGCGAGAGGGAGAGACAGACAATCAGGTTAAATACATTTAGAAAGCACTTTTATTGCAGTATTTAAGAGGTTATTATTTTATTATAGAGGTTATTTAAGAGGTTTGTCACAAAGTGCTTTACAGAGCAACAAATATAAATACAGCTAAAACAACATTTTTAACATATGAGTGCATGTACTTTTTCCTTGCTTTCATTTTGTCATGTCCTAGTCAGTGTTCCATATTAAACTTTAACCAGTTTCTATAAACAAAGCTTGCACGTTCTGCCCTTTTCTTTCACTTCCTACTCCGGAGGACATAAAAGTTGCCTGTGTTTGTCCACAGTCTCCTGTCTGCCCCCAGGTTTGAGGTTTAGGGCAAATTTAGAACTCTGTGGCTTCAAACAGGAAGTAACAGAGACACACCCACCACACAGTCACTAGCTGGAAGTGGTGAGTGGGTGTGTCTGGATGGGCAAAATGGTCAGGATCATCCTTCCCCCTAGCTACATTGGGACAGTACATATTTAAATTGAAGCTCATTCAAAAAAGCTTGAGTGATATTGTGTTTTGCCAGAATGTGCAGTAGGCGTATCAACTCCTAGACGACAGAGATACAGAGAGTGAGAGACTAAGAGGCTTTGTCAGGGTGGGTGTGGCCAGTGGTTAACCACTAATCTATGGTTGTGACGCAGCCAGAGACAAACATTAGGAGTGGACTGGTTTTGTGCCTCCAGGCAAAAGTCAGCAAGCATGGAGCAAAGATTCTCTGCGTACTAATTCAAGTGATTGTTTGGTTGCCCTTGATTTGCAAAACGTCTAAACGCCTATAATTCTGATGGAATGGATTTTATGAGTTGATTATTGATTTAGCTGGACAGCAACAGCTCTGATGAGCAGGCAGCACAAAAATACCCGATATCAACCCATTGAATTACCTGGACGCCAACAGTTTTGATGGGCAGCAGGAAGGCATTGAGTGAATGAAGGCTGGTGATCTGCATGAGCTTCTCCTCCTCTTCATCGGATATACACGACTTGACTCTCTGCAGCAAGACATGGGGCTGGAGGGGAGCGAGAGAGGCAGACACAGTTGATACATACCCAGGACTCGATGTATACAAATAAATCATGAGTTACAGGGACAGAAACCTTGAATGTCAGACTGATATGTAGTGTCATGTAGTCTCGACGGCCCTTCAATTTGGTCAGTATAACTGCAAACAAACCTCTGGTTAACAATTGTCAAAGAGGTTCTAAAATCGTGACTATTTTTCATGTGATGGACAATTACCAAGCTCAGCACCTGGTTCCAGTGTTTTTGAAATGCATCTGTAATGTTCTGACCTTTTTGACACTGGCAGAGAAGTCTGTGATGATTTTGAGAATGTTGTTGGTCTCAGCAAAGTCCTTACAGACGTAGGGCTCGTCTGCACAGATCACTCTGATGGCCAAGCCAGGACCTACAGGGGACGCAGAGAGGAAAGGTTTTAGCAAACACGGGAAACATCTCTGGAAAAGCCGTGAATGAGTGGCTGAGTGCGAGAGAGAGACAGAAACAAAGATAAAGAGAAAAAAAGAAAGAGAATAGATATTAAGGCAAGAAGAGGGTTAGAGGGTTAGAAACAGTAGACAATGTCCACTGAGTATCAGGTATATGGAAATCATGCGTGTTCGTGTACTAACCAGGGAAAGGGTGTCGAGAGACTATCTCCTCTGGCAAGCCCAGCTCTCTTCCCAGCGCTCGGACCTCATCTTTGTGGAAATCCTTCAGCGGTTCGATTACTTTTCCCTGGAGGATAACAAAGGAATGGAATCAACATTGCAACAGAGAAGCAAGGAGGGATACGTTTAGGTGCTGAAATATTGTTCCTTAGTATACATGGGTTGAACAGCCATTACAGATCTACCACCATGTGACAGTTAGCAACAGACATTGTGGGTTGAAGGCATCCTTTGGCTTTCTCCAAAAGTAAACTCTCCTGCATTTAGGAACAAGAGGCACTTGAGCTGCTTAGTGTCCCACTATAATCACCACGACATGTTAAACACCATTAAATCTAATCAGATCATCTACTCTTTAGTACCAGTGGCGCAAGTATGAAGTTTCCATCATGTAATGTTCTTGAGTCATTGTGTTCACAAGTGCCTCACAAATGCCTCTATACACACACAGACAGATGCCACCACCACGACATAAATATCATATAGATATCAGGGAAGTAACTATGTGTGTGTGCGCGTGTGTATTACCTCATCTCGGAGTTTGCGGATGAGCTCGGTGTCATTGTGGTGCGTTTTGATAAGCTCTGCCTTGCCGCTGGCGAGGTGAGAGGCGCTCTCGATAAGATCAGGCCTCAAGGTACCCTGGGCCAGGAGAACCTCATCTGGCTTCAGATTCATCTCTCCTATCACCTCATTCGCCACCTGGGCATGTCAAGCAAACACAAACCAGTCAGGTGCAACGTAGAAGACGGGAAATCAAGTAGACAAGTTGGCAGATGGGTATAAATGTGTAATCAAGTGGTCACGGTAAACTAGAGCATATATTACATGGTTGAGGAAAAAGTGATACATATTCATTCAAATGGACAAGTAAGAATGTGGGCTGCCGGTAAGGCAACCTGGAAGTACTCACCTTGACAAATGTGTCTCCAATGATCTTCCTCTTCTCCTCGGGGCTGGTGGTCATATTCAAGGTCTTGCTGATGCGCTTCCGTGGCGTCCTGTCCTCCTCGGAGATGGGCAGGGTTGTTGTTCCATTGTAGAAGGTGTGGGCTGCATTCACCACTGGAGAGAGGGATTTAGGAGGGGAGAAAGAAGGAAGCAGATGACGAGTGGGGTTATGAGCAAAACAAAAATTACAAGACGTGGGTAGGGCCCAGGGATGTGGTGTTTAAGGACTGCTGCTCTAGAGCAAGTATGTGAAGTATCAAGAGTGAAATTCAGTTTAGGCAAAGACCTCCAAACACAAGGAGACTAGCTGAATTGCTTAATAGTCCATATTTTTCATTTTCACAAATAAAATACCAGCTTAAGTGCCAGTTTCATGATGTCATCCACCCAGAAGATGACACTTCTGTGCCCAGAGTACTTATACAGCAGTACATTATGTTACAGAAAGAACAATAAACATATTTAATAATTGGTAATTCATTACAATAATTATGTTCCATCTTTAAATTGGAAAGGTCAGAACCATTTTCCACTCCATTCAGACCATTAAACACCCACCATGCCCTTTGCCCTTTACCTTTGAGTTTGATGCCCAGCTTGGTGAGCGCCTCCTCCACACTTTGACTCTCTCTCTTCCTCATGAAGCCGTTGTCGATGTGAACCGCTATCACCTGGTCCTGGTTCAGAGCTTTGTTGAGCAGGGCTGTGCACACGGTTGAGTCCACCCCACCACTCAGCAGCACCTGAGGACGTCATCAGAAACATGGTCACTTCTGTACGCCCAGATAGGAGAGTGGCTAGGATCGAATCTCAACAGAACTTTCTCTGTCTCCCCCTCTGCTTTCCAATTGACTGGATTATGAAAAATAAACAGGTGGAATTGGTGCAGAGATGCACCATCAAATTGCAGTGTCAGACAGTATTAGGGATGTGAATTTTTCCTTCTTAGACTGATTCGATAGAAATATCGATATGTAGTTAGTGACTCAACACAGGGAAGCCATCTTTGAGCAGGTCAACATTTAATACGATTGCATTCATTGTTGATCTGATATAAAAACGCTTCAATAGGATTCGATTCAGTGCCATAAAGAGCAATGCTGAGATGACTTTTTATGTTGTCCTTATTCTGAATATAGTTGTACTTGTATATGTATATGGTAATCAGCAAAAAAACAACAACGTGGTAATCAACATTATCCAGCAACATAGACAGAAATGTCAATGTTAACAGGATCATTACCATTAGTGTTGCACGATTAATCTAATCGCAATCGCAATCGCGATGTCAACCTGTGCGATTATATATAACCGCAAAAGGCTGCGATTTAATTAAATAAAAAATGTGTGTGTGTGAACGTGACAACCTATTCTCTGTTTGTGTGCAGTCTGCTACGCCCATAATACAGAGATGACCAATCAGTCTCTGTTCAGGCAGTGAAGCGTGTGTGCATGGTCACATGACTATCCGGTGTGGTGCAGAGTCAGACCAGGTGGAATGGATAATAACAAGTAGGTTGACGCTGAACTGGTGGGCAAAAAAAATGCGACAAATGTTATATGGCGATATTTTGGATTCAAGCTCAGCGACATTGAGCAGAAAGTAGTGTGTAAAACATGCAAAGTGAAAGTTGCTACATCACGCGGCAATACTACATAGTTGTATCCAGGGTCGCAAACAACTCGCTTTTCGGCGAATGTCGCTTTCTTCATGTCAATTTGGGTGACTTGTGTGATTCGTCCCGATCCAAAGAGTTTTTTTTGGGGGGGGGGGAGGGGGGGGGGGGTGGTGTATGGGTGACGGACAAAAGTCCTTAACGATTCCTACAGTGTATTTCTGTCAGCTCATATGAGTGAACTGCATTGAGCAAAAAAGTCTACTCAACTGTCAGGACCTGCTCTTAAGCAACAGCAGAGCAGACAATCTGCTTCCTGTTTACACTGGCACACGCATGCCCAATGTAGGTGAATGGTTACGTGATTTTTTACTTTTTTTATGCTAGTTTAAGTTTGTATGTTTGAGTTGAGAAATACACATTTCAAAATTATCAGTAATCTGTGCATTTTTCCTTGATAACCAAGCAAGTAGACTCCATTTGTTTATTATATCGCAATCTCAATATTGTCCACAATAATCGCAATATGACTTTTTCACCAAATCGTGCAGCACTAATTACCATTATAAAATAACTCAAGTTTCTGACCATACTATGACAGAGCATGTATTGTACCTTTGTTTGATATTTCTCTGGAGCTTGACAAATGAACTTAACTTAAGATAAGATACTTGAAATGATGGGAAAGAAACAAATGACAGAGCTAGTTGGTCCTTATAAAGCATCCAGATACAACTACTGTGGAGTTGTCTATCTGTAAAATAAAGACTGTGAAAGATTGCAATCCTAAAATAAAGTGCAATGGCATTACACAACTACTTCTTTTGTGGTTGACATTGCAATATCTCAAGTGCATGTGTGTTTAGTGTGAAAACGTTTAGCATGATTAGCATGAGCTACCAAAGTGTACAATACATTCATAGTTGAACAGAGTTTACCCAGTCAAACATTCTTAACATTGTCAACAGACATTATTAACAATCCCCTGAGGCGAGCAGAGCAGGGATCTAGCGCGGGCCAGGAGGCGGAGAGACCCAGGAGCAGTCCAGCTGGCCAACGAAGCACACCTGCTCCAAATTAACCTCCCTATTTATGTCTCCCTCAGTAGGTGGATATCACTGGTCTGGAAGCAGGCCAAGGACTGAACCAGGGAAACTTGCCCGTACGGCTGGCTTGAAAAGGCTGCAGATGAATGAACTCAAACCCCACGAGGGGAACATTGATTTATAGACTGTGGATTCAGGCCTGGAAGGGAGTAACAGAAAGCCGCACACCGGTGGTGCCTATTTTACATTTTGTTTGGTTGTTTTGATGCCAAATAAACTACAGGCGAGATCCAGACCAACTCTCAACTGTCCTTCCTGCTATCAGGCGCCAAACCTTGTCACATCCCCTCCCCACCCCACCCTTTAACCCCATCTTGTCTGTTTGAATCGGTAAGGCCATATGTTGCACAGCTGTCCTGGTCAACCCGATTCAAATAACTGTTACACCACTAGTACATCAACTTGACGTGTCAGTCAAGAGTAGGGTGGTCAATATTAATGAATTCTATAATTTCAATGTTGATCTAGTAAGAGCGTAGGCTATCACTACATAACCTTTCACAGTGAAGATAGTGGGGTACACACCCCTGCTTGTAGATTCACATCCAGACCTCATATTTTTGAATGACCGGTGTGCCAAAACTATACCTCTAGTTTGTATGTTTGTTAGCCTCTCATATTATTAGTCATGTCAACTTTTACATATGTCAGTTTCTGCTGTCAAAAATAATAAGCATTATTACTGGTATTAATACATTACTGATGACAGGTAGAGACAACTACAGCCTTGACACTACGTTACTTCTGATGAGTGGAGCCGACTGCAGGCTCTTGGGACTCGCACACCAAAAATGCCACCAATGTGGCAGGAACATGCTATACCAGAATGAGAGAACAAAGAGGTAGTGATGGAAATTGGCCTCAGGCCATTCTTTAGGAACACACATCAGAGGCTGAATCTTTTTCTTTACATATAAAATGTAGTGCTTTAAGGCCATTTCCTACTCTCATTTGTCCTTCTCCTCCTCACTCCCCTGAGAGGAGGCCCAGTTTGTAGGAGCACAGGGAGTAGACTACCTCCTTTCAGCTGATAGAACAGGGTTTAATTTGAGCGTTTAATTGGCTCCACTTAACTCCCCACCACCCGATTCCTGGGTCCCTACCATAGAATTGTAATTTTGTGGTCTCCGCACTAAGCAAAAAAAGTGTCCCCAGGTCAATCATTTCTTCTTGTCAACATCATTATTTACACAAAACAGGTCTTCTACCTTTACTTAGATTTTGCCCCAAAGGCGTGTTTGGATACCAAAACAAACACGTGATACTTTATGCAGTTTTACTCACCAGCACTTTAGACTTGTCTACTTTCTCTCGGATCTCATTGATGCAGGCCTGCTGGCGGTCCTGTACGGTGAAGTTACTGGTGCAGCCCGCAATCTCAAACAGGAAGTTACGCAGCATCTCCGTGCCCCGCTCTGTCAGGTCTACTTCCGGGTGAAACTGTGTCCCGTACAGCTTCTTCTGCTCATTGGCAATACCTGGTGTGGAAAACCAAGAGAGATGGTTACGGTTGCCATTTAGTTTCTCTGGATGCTTCTTTTAAATAATGAATTCTAGATATGCACACCATATAAAATTAGCCAGAATTAGGCTGTCCAACAGATTTGGAAAAACAAACACTTAATTTTGAGTATACTAGTTAAATGAACACAATGAGACCAAAAACAAATAGTTATTTTGGAGATTCGTGAGCAGACAACCTAGTTTGGGATTATTTTAAAATCAGTCAACTGCCCTCTGCTGATCCACGGTCTCTCGGCTACTTACCGGCAATGATGTTCCCTGACTGGGCCACCACTTTGAAGCCATCAGCCACCTTGTCCACACTGTCGCCATGGGTCAACAGGACCGGCTCCTCCTTCTGGAGGCCTCTGATAGAACACACACAAGTCAGAGAAACGTGGCATACAATGGATATCTTATATCTGTAGAGCCCCGTTTGTGATGTATGCCTGTGTGTGCATGTGAGTGAGTGTGAGAGGTAGATAATACAGAAGGATTGTGGGTTTCTATTTTAGACTGCGGTGTTTGTGCGACAACCAGGGAAAATGTGTGACTGGTGCAATGCTTCTACAGTTTATGTAGCAAACACAGCACTGGGACAAACCAATGAGCAGCAGTTGTGCAAGTCTTTGTCCTCTGTTCATTCACTCATTCTCTCAGTTACTTTCTTCAGTCTGTATGTTTTGCCTATCTGAGCTCAAATTCCTACTGAGAAGGAGGGTGGGTATCAAAAGCTCTCTGACTGGCCAAGTAGTAATTGATTGAATGTCTGTTTGCAGAGTGATATGTACTGTCGATCATGTACTGAAGTGTCTCTTTGCACTGTCCTGGCACCAAGTATGTCAGTATGTACTGTCCAATTCTGCAAACTCTCAATATGTCTGTCCTGTATTGTACTAGACAAATAACATTATTCTAATTTTAAAGTTAAAAATACATGGACGCACAGCTCTGGAGATGTTAATAATTTGAGCCAAGGACAAAAAAAACACACACAAAGAAGAGTTATTTTCTTGTGGCCCACATAAACAACCTTATTACCTGAAGAGGGAGCAGGTATTATCCAGTCCAACATCAAACACTCCATCTTCCCTCACGCTCTTTCTGTGTACTGTGCCACCAAAAACTTTATTCATCATCTGTAATAGACATAACAGAATTAACACTTTATCACTAAGACACCATTTTAGTTTGCTGCAAGAGGTGCTGTGGTAGCCTGTGAAGTTTCGAGAAGCGGGCTTGTGAATGGAAGGGTGTTGGTTTGAGTTCCCAGACTGGCTGGGAAAAATATGGATGGGAAAAGTGAATGAGTAGTACTCTTTCCTGCCTCAGCTACTGTCTAGGTATACTTGAAGAAGGCACCGGAGTCCCAACTGCCCCAACTGGAGATGAACAGTAGCCAAGACAAGCCAAGGCAGCTCCTAGGTGTCCATGTGTGTAACTCAACCCCCAAAACTACACAACCAAGCCATTGCTGTGAATAACAATGTGTTCTTGGTCAACTCAACTGGTTGAATGAGGGCTCAAAAGAAAAGCTTTGTGCTCTATAAAGCCCCTGAAGACAAAATTGGTGTTTTTGATTGCCCTGCTCCACAGAACAGCACCCCTAATAGGATTCCATGACTTGCTCAAAAATACCTCAGTATGGCAGATGCTTGTTGTCACGGGGGCTTGAACGCAGGTCTTGTGGATCAAGAATAGTCTCCCTAATCAAAACACCACCTTGCTGGCCCAAAATGTGATATGTAGGTGTATATGTGTGTGCGTATGTACCTGCATGCCATAACAGATTCCAAGGACAGGCTTTCCAATAGTGAAAATGGCAGGGTCGAACAAGGGGGCGTCTTCTGCATACACAGAGGCGGGACCTCCTGAAATTATGATCGCCCTGAGGAGAGGCAGGAAGAGAAAGTTAGACAGCGAATGAGAGACAGCTGGAGAACAAGGGTAATAGGAAAGCACATTCAGGTCAAAAACTATTATAAAAACACATTCAAAAGAGAACAGAAGTATCCTTGAACCAGATAAGACTCAATCAGTCTAAATAAACAACAGCTTCAATAAAAATTTTAAAAAAAAAGACAAGCGAGTACATTGTTGAGACAGGCCCCTTCTCTGTAAGATTCAGTAGTCTGTGATATTGCAACTGTGGGTGTGCTGTGTGTGTGTATCAAAGCATCACAGGAAATACTGTCTTGCTGGCAGATAAAATGGCCACATAAAAAATATACAGCCTTTCATCTTTGGAGAATCCACGGGACTACGGTGTCCATAATAGGACATCCTCAGACCTCAGAGTAAACGGTATCGTTCCTCTGACTAAAAGTTCTCAGTTCTCGTGTCTCACAGTAAACGGCATCGTTCTTTGGACTAAAATCCTTCAGTTGTTGGCCAAAAGTTGTCAAGTTTCAGGTCTCCTACCAAACGGCATCAGACCAAACGGCCTCAGGCAAAACATTTTTATTTTTTTTTGACGGTGCTGTTCTTACGAAGTTGGGTGGAGTGCAGAGGTGAGTAATGTCGGTTATCATTAATTCACTTTGCAAATGTTAAACGGGTTAAAATCTTACACTGGAGAACACACAATATATAGATTTAATATTTGCCAGTGTTAATGTTTACTTAGTTAGATGTAGCTAACGTTAGCCACCTAGCTAGCTAACTTTGGATATCTTTGGTGGCTAACGTTAGCTACATCTACTAGGCTAACTTTAGCTTACAAAACTATTGCAGACAAGCTAAGTAAACATTAACACTGGCAAACATTAAATCTATATATTGTGTGTTCTCCAGTGTAAGATTTTAACCCGTATAACATTTGCAAGGTGAATTAATGATAACAGACATTACTCACCTCTGCATTCCACGCAACTTCGGAAGAACAGCACCGTCAAAAAAATAATAAATTCAGGCCGTTTCGCCTGATGCTTGGTAGGAGACCTGAGGTCCCTGAGGGGTGGGTGTGTGTGTGTGTGTGTGTGTAGATGGGGGAGGGACTATAACTATGCTGCAATTAGAAAACAAAACATCCCCAGTCCATGAGGTTTGCATTCTCACCTGAAGCCCTGTTCTCTGATAGCAAAGGCGGGGGTCTCTAAGGGGAGGATCTCGGAGCGCACAAACAGCTCTCGCACTCTTCTGTCAATCACTTTGCCATACTGGGCCCCCGCATCCAGGATCACCACTGCTCCCTCACACGACCCATTCTGCTCCGCGCTGCTGACCTCCAGCTGTGGACACACATTCAGAAGAGTAAAATACACATTTGCTTGTTTTTAAATGATTGCACAGCTTATGCGGAGCTGCTAGGAGAGACAACCCCTTGAAAGCATGCAAGCACAGAGACCTACACAAGCACAAATTTTACCAAATGGCAGGTCCAGGTCTAGGAAGGAACCAAATTAGTGGGGTGAATGGTGGTGAAAGGCCATCGACTCCTGCGAGACTCAAGCTCTAGCCTCACTGTGGAGAATGTGACCCAATAAGGCCTAACACAATTAATGTGTTAGGCATGTGACCTTTAGTACTGACAGGGACTTGTGTGAAACGTGCTGCATCCATTAAGCCCATCTGTAGAATCACATGAGACCTAGTCACTCAGATCACTTGTTTGTGTGATTGCATACATATGTGTGTTCATTATCAAAGATACAAGTTTGAGATGAATCAGTTTCGGTACAAAAACGAAAGAGCTCTATCAGCTACTACTCAGCTCTATCAGCAAGAGCTACTCAACCTCTATCAGCAAGAAAAACTGAGTAGATAGGGGCAGGTAGGAGAGAAACATACTCCCACGTGGTTTGTGGAAAACACTTCCGCCGTAAATCTTGCATCAGGAATGGCACTTGCCTCTGATTTGTTGACTGTTCTGAAGCAGAGTATAAAACAGCCGTCATCCTAGCAGATCAATCAAAATAGAGCTAGCAACGTGGCCCTCAGCAAAATACTTGTCACTTTAATTGAAAACTTTACCAGAACAGCCCGTGACATACCAGTAGTGGCTGCTTTCTTGACAGACCGGTAGCATATTGAACAGCAAGTTGGCTGAGACTAGCTTGGTAACGACGTTAGCTAACTGACAGTTACGTTAGCCCAAAGTGTATGACAGCAGCCGAAAGCAAGCAAGCAGAGAATACATAAATTAGCTTCCCCAAATGCTGAATGCTAATTCTCTAAATTAAAGCAAATCTTGCGCCAAATAAAGACTTGGAGTTAGTAAATATTGTGTCATTACATGATTTTGGCTGGCTGGCTATGGCTAGCTAACAAACTAACGTACGCACGTAGCAAGCTAGCTCGGTGCTGATACGTACAGCATTGATTGGCATTAGCTTGCTAGCTACATGTTCTATGACCAGTTGGCTAAGTTAGCAGAGCCATGCTAAAACCCACGCGGCGCTCCGAGGCAACGGGTCTGGGGATCCACCATCAGAACAAGGCAATGCGTTTAGTAGTGAAAGATTTGTACAATTTAATTTCTGGTCAGGATCATCGACACAGTCTGTCTGGTTAGCTGCTAAGAGCAACATGTTAGTGGGACATTGCAACAGGCATGCAGGGTACTCATCATCCTCATCGGTAGTGGTGGTACATGCTGTGCAACTTTCCCCCGAGGTACACACAGGCCATAATTAACCGGGGACTTAACCAGAACCCCGAGTCCTAACATCAAGGCAACCCGACTACAGACACACAGCGTCGCAGCACTGGACATCCCTCCCTCCACTGACCTTGCTGTCTCCGTTGCACAGAGCCATGGAGGACTGTCGTGTTGTGGAATGAGCTCTCCCCTTCGCCTCGGTGTCCCTGGTCTCAGAGAGAGAGAGAGAGAGAGAGAGAGAGAGAGAGAGACCGCCAGCTAGTTAACGCCTGGCTCAGCACGCCGACTACTGTCTCAAATGCAGATTGGGTTGTTGGTTTGAAGGCTAGAAGTGGGCTCTCACCGTCTTTCCTCCGGTTGGAGAGAATAACTTTTGCGTGGTAACACACTGTGCATATGTATGTATATCTGTTTCATGGGAGGAGCGAAAAGTTAATGCGAAAAACGGGGGGGTTGGATGCATGTTATAAATTGACTATAGGATAAATGATTTTATTTTATTTTTCCTAAAAAGATGTTTTGTCGAAACTTATTCCGGTATGAGCGCTGTAGGTCATTGGTTCCCAAAGATGAGGAGTCCTTGAGAGGGGACCAGGGTCCCCAGCAAAATGAGGATTAGTTCAATTTCTTTTATCCATATGGAGACAGAACAGTGACAGCGCGATATAGGAATGTCTTCTTGGGTCAATTTTTTTTACTCCCCCCAACTGTTTTCTCCCTACCTACAGTATTAACAGTTTCCCAGCTTTTTGCCAATTCATAGCCAACAACAGATATATTTTCAGGTGGGGTTCACTCTGACAAAATCTCAAATTGTGGTTTGTGGCCCAATGTTTATCTATTGGGGAGCATCTGCTATGGGTCAGGACCCCAGTTGGGGCGCAGAGCTGTTTTTTTTGGATCCTCACATGGCACCACCATGAGTGCTCAAGTCTGTTTTTTAGGGTGAGACAAAGGTTACTCATTCTGGGTCATGGAATGAAAACATGAAGCAGCTCATGCAGGTTGGTATTAACTATTCAGTGGCGAAAGTGTACAATCCTATGCCCACAGATATTTCCCACTTAAAGATAGCAAGTTGTGAGCATTGCCCATAACAAGTAAATACACCCTATACTTTGAGACAAGAGGAATCTTCAGGGCCACACTTAGACACAACTCTTTTTCAGGCAGAGAAAGTATGTAGGAAGCAGACCCTGTACCTTAATACATCCATGCTCCCAGTGTGGGTCAGTTTCACAGCATTTCTCTGGCCTCGGTTTCTAAAAGCACTTTTTATGACTAAAATAATTTTAACACCACGTTTTTGTTTCTTGAGGTGTGACATTTGAATGACCAGTATGAGCGTCTTTTCCTGTTGCTTTTTTTTTTTTTTTGCTTTGGCGTTTCCTTTTATCGGGTAATAATAATAATCATAACAGTATAGTTGCAATAGCCAGATTTTCTCCACATAAAGGTAATTACATGCTCTTAGAGAGCGTTCAACATGTGAATACCACCACACAACTGTATCACTTAAGCCTCCACAGAAGAACTTCCTGGATCCAAGAGTTTAATTCTAAGGGCAACCTAGGCCCAACAGTGCCATTTCTTTCCTAGTAGAGTTCTCAGGGCAGAGGTGGGGAGGTGGGGGGGTGGGGGTGGGGGTGGGTCAAGTGTAACAGGAGATGGAGGGGAAATCCACTCAACATGTCCTGACCACGGTTTCAAGTTTGAGTGCAGACACCACTGCACTAACATTACACCAGCATGCACAAAAACAAGTATACAAACAGGCACAACACTATCATGTCATGTTCAGAAGAATCAATATTGCATGTCTTACGGCTCAGTGGATGACTAAACATGCAACTGACACCAGCGAGTTATATATCACTGAGAAGTTTAGGAGGAATCTCATAGATTCCTCATGTAAATGATCAGAATTTAAATTCCGCTTCAGGCTAAGCAAATACATCAGTTATTCATGTGTGCTTATCCTATTGCACTGTACATAAATGGGTCAGGTATTTAGACGCAATATCAGCGCCATCCTGTGGAAAATATAATGAATAACACTTTATATGACACATACTGTACACAAGCACAAAAATATACATGCCCCTCACATGCAACCACTAACGCTGCGTGCTTTAACACAACTCCATTGTGGTCACATGCGGAGTTTCCCACTATGCCTGTGCGTGGTCACATGCCATCTGTAGGGATAACCAGTTTCACATGCCACGCTACCAGAGCAGAGCGTGCAGTCATTCATTACCTCCATCTAACCATCCTGGTTCATGTAACGGGTGCAGCGCAACTTTTACCGCGCTTCCTTTGATAGAGATGGCATTAAAACTTTAATGATGTTTTTGTCAGAGGCTCGTGGAGTGGAAGAGCAAAGGTTAAGTGTGGCCAAACAAACCTTAATATAATTTTGAAATTAATTTCCCCCAATGATTTATTGGGGGAATAAATATATTAAATATATTTAATATATTTATATTACCACTATACATATACACATACTCTGCACCTTACTGCTATTTGCACTTCTGGTTAGATGCCAAACTGCATTTCGTTGTCTCAGTACTTGTACTCTGTGCAATGAAAATAAAGTTGAATCTAATGTAATCTAATCTAATAACATTTTTTGCTATTGCTGATAGGTCTGATTATTGGACCAGGCACTTGACGATTTACCCTTTTATTCTATCAGAAAGTCGACTGGACAGTGCAATGTGAAGGTCTCCCATAGATGTTGCCAGTGTTCTGTTTATCTGTCTGTTTGTCTAACAGTGTTTGCCCCAGGTATTTGTTGGATGGTAGGGGAACTACTCTGTAAGTGTTGCTTGCTTGGTATTTTAAAACCTCTTTGTTTTCTGGACATGCCATATGAATACAGCAATTAGCAAACATCCCATAACACGATGAATAAAAGCAAATAATAACATTAACATATATACTGTACAGTATATCTAAAATTCATGATAGGATTACTCTATTTCTTTTTCGTTAGCGGTATGTTTGCCACATCCAACAGGAACTGTGTTTAGTAGCGTTTTGACACGTCAGCTGAAGCTGCCGGACACATTTACCCGTTGCACAAGCCCCTCCTGGCCCTCCTCTTGTTGATACTCTACCGATGTAACCAGGTGAAACACGAACGGTAGTCGATTTCTTGGTTTTTGTTAAAATTCTACCTCTTCGCGCTTAAATGGGCGCAGAATAAAATCCGCTTTGATTTGGAATCGGTTGTCGAATTAATTGTTAGATTTGGCATGTTGCTCATTTCGCTGTCATCATCACCAGGTATGCATGCATTCACCTGTTATTGTGATTTAAATAGATTTTTGTTTCATCTCATACATGCCTTCAATGATTTTCCTTATTTCTGTTTTTCCTGTACGTGTTTACCCAACATTTAGGGGCTAGCTCAGATAATGCTTACCTAGCCTGTGTGCCATCTGCTTGTGCGCCACATTTCACATTAGTAACGTTATACTTCCTCTTACTGTTGGCTGTTTGCTCAGAGCAGCTGCTGCAATACTGGTGACAACACTGGTTATTCTGCAAAGACAGAGTAAGGATAGGGACGTTACCAACCTGCATACCAAGCGTTGTTATTGTTTCCTCCAGATTCCCCGAGGGCACAGCTGGTTTGATGCCCACTGCTCCACCATGGAGCTCCCAGTCACACACAAGATAGGGCGGCAGAGAAAGCTGGCAGGCGCCAGCCTCCAGCCTGAGAACAGAGATATGGGACAGACCTCTGACCCAGAAGTGGAAGAAGAGGCCGAGGGTCTTCTCAGACAGTCGGACTCAGAGGACAACGGACGTCCCAGAGTCCGGCCTGGGATCCGTAAGGAGTTGGGTAATGTGTCACTGCTTCTCTTCCTCTACGTGCTCCAAGGGATTCCTCTGGGACTGGCTGGCAGCATCCCTCTGATCATGCAGACTAAGAGCGTCAGCTACAAGGACCAGGCCTTCTTCAGCTTTGTCTTCTGGCCCTTTAGTCTGAAGCTTCTGTGGGCACCGCTGGTGGACGCGCTCTACATCAGCAAGTTTGGGAGAAGGTAAAATGTGTCCTGCATCATCTTTTCCTATTTTTATTACCCCCATCTTCCTCTCATCCCCTGTCACTCTCTGCCTCCCTCTCTCTCCCTCGCTCTCCCTCCCTGTCCCCTTCTGTAGGAAGTCATGGCTAGTACCCACCCAGTACCTGCTGGGTCTCTTCATGCTCTACCTTTCTGTAACGGTTGACTCACTGCTGAAGAGTGAGGGGGGACAAGGGCCGGCTGTAGTTACACTTACTGCAGTTTTCTTTATGCTTGCCTTCCTGGCAGCCACACAGGTAGGCATTCACAAACACACACACACACACACACACACACACACACACACACACACAGACATTCATAAGCAAAGTTTGGTAGACAGTCTTTCTTACTGTCTGTCTCTCTCTCATCCTCCAATGGCTCTGCCCTCTCTGTCTCCAAGGACATAGCTGTGGATGGCTGGGCTCTGACGATGTTATCCAGAGAGAATGTGGGCTATGCCTCCACATGTAACTCTGTAGGCCAGACAGCTGGCTACTTCCTGGGGAACGTGCTCTTCCTGGCTCTGGAGTCCGCCGACTTCTGCAACAAATACCTCAGAACAGAGCCCAAAGACACTGGCATCGTCACCTTGTCGGGTACGGCGCGTTGTTATTTTCATTTAACACTTTAATCATTTCAATCTAAAAAGCTGATTTTTAAACTTTACTCTCACCTTGATCTCACTGGAGACAGTATTCCTATCCCTAACCTGATAGATTGGCGAGTAAAATAACTTTTGTGATCATTCATTTTCAAAGATGCACCAATTTGATTGAGTGATTGAATGAAGCATATCAGATCCAATCAAAGTTGCAGCTTGGCCGGAAAATGGAAACCAATTGAATCTCCTGATATTTTCTGTTCCTCGGCTGCAGACTTCCTGTTCTTTTGGGGTGTGGTGTTCCTGGTTTCCACGACGCTGGTGGCCATCATGAAAAAGGAGAATGTGCGTGGCCCAGGAAAGAGGAAAGTCCAGGAGGAGACGCAGGGTGTCACAGAAACCTATAAGCTGCTGTTCTCTATCATCAAGATGCCCACAGTGTTCACCTTCTGCAGCCTGCTTGTCACTGCTAAGGTGGCCATTACTTGATAAACCCATCAGAGTACCTTTTAAAGTTGTTGCTTCCCAAATAATTTAGACTTTTATTATTCTCGGGGATCTGCAGGAAACCTTGCATCATCAATTTTTGTGTGTGTGTGTGTGTGTGTGCGCGTGTGTGTTCCAGATTGGCTTCTCTGCGGCAGATGCAGTGACGGGTCTGAAGTTGGTGGAGGCCGGTGTTCCCAAGGAGCAGCTGGCGTTGTTGGCAGTGCCCATGGTGCCTCTACAGATCTTACTGCCTCTGGTCATCAGCAAATACACAGCAGGGTCCAGACCTCTGGATATCTTCTACAAGGCCTTCCCCTTTAGGTTGGCACTCAGGCTCATACGTACCAACACAGTTATTTCAAAGAAGTGGATTTTGTTTTTCTAACAGAGTGTGTGCTGTTCTGTGGTTTGCAGGTTACTGATAGGGCTGGGGTATGCTCTGTTGGTGTGGTGGACCCCCAGTGTGAAACAGGAAGGGGGGTTCCCAGTCTACTACTACGCTATAGTGCTCCTGAGCTACGCGCTGCATCAGGTTTGCTCTCTCTGTTACTTCCTTCAGTACACTCTCCTGCTCCCCTCCTCCTTTTCTAACCTAACACATTCACATTATTGTCTAGATATTTGAAAATGTGAGCAGTTCAGGGGACTGGATCTAGCCAACTCCTATTCCTCCATAATATTCAACTGTAGTGACAGGTGACAGGTTAGTGGGTTGGTTAGGGAGGGGGAGGGGCATAGTTATCGAAGGGTTGCTGGTTTGAGCCCCGGTACCGACAGTGCCAAACTGTGAGAATATTTACAATGTGAAAGGGATATAATTTTCTCTTTTCTCTTCAGGATGTCAGGATTTTTCAACACAATTTTCTGTGTTTCTGTCCATTATTTCCTAGTTTGTGTTGGGGTGATCATAGCCCTGTGTATTGAATATCAGTCCACGAGTGTATAGTGCATAGGGGCACAAGTGCAAAAAGGGAAACTGTTCCAACCATAGGGATGTACAGCACTGTGTACATTACATTGTGTGTATACATGGAAGTGTTCAACTTCTCTCAGTGCTTATTCCTTTCCCCTGTTTCCACCCCAGGTGGCGCTGTACAGCATGTACGTGGCCTGCATGGCCTTCCATGCCAAAGTGAGTGACCCGCTGATCGGGGGCACCTACATGACCCTGCTGAACACAGTCACTAACCTGGGGGGGAACTGGCCCTCCACTGTGGCTCTGTGGATGGTGGATCCACTGACCTCCAAGGAATGCCAGGGGGCTGTTGGACAGAGCTGTGGCTCTCCAGAGGAGGCAGGGGTGAGAGAGAGGGAGAGAGAGAGAGAATGGGTGAATGAGTGTTGGTGGTATGAGTATGTACAGTGGTGTATGATTTGTGTGCATGATCACAGAGAAAATCTAACTTGATATCATCTATCCTTTCCTCTCTTCCCCACCTCCAGCTGTGCGTTAAGGAGGGCGGCGTTTGTGTGACGTCACTGGACGGCTACTACGTGGAGTCCGTGGTGTGTGTTCTGATTGGCGTAGCCTGGTGGGTGTGCCTAGGGAAGAAGATGACACGGTTGCAGGAACAGAGCCCTGCTGCCTGGAGGTGCAGAATCAACCAATGATGATGCTCTGTCATCGATAACGCGAACTCTCATCGGTGCACCTCTGCATACTCTGCCCCCAAATGGCCGAATGCTGGACGTGATGCCTTCCATATCTGCCTGGTTTACTCCCTCTGTTTTTTTTGTCACCTTCACACGCTCTCACTCCTTAAATGTGTGAAGAAATACCCCATATCCTTTGTCTTCTGTGTAGGTAAAAACAAATCCTATTCATCTTAACTTGTGTCGTGATCACTTTATCAGTGTCCCTCTGGAAACTTAAGGAACCATTCAGGCTAGCGAAGAACCTTTCTAGGAACTTGGAAATTGCTGCTTTTCTTTCCCCTCAAGCTACACTCTCTACACTGCTGCTGGAAATAGCCGAACCAAACCAGACCTGGGTCAAATAGCGTTTTCAAATAATTCCAATACCAGATGGGTGGAGTTTGCTGCATTGGTTAATACAAAGAGTGCTTTTAAAGTCCAAAAAGCTGCACTTTTTGCATGTGTGCGGTCCCAAATGGTAACTGTTTGAATTTAGAGGACTCCAATAACCAGAAGTCATGTAATGTGACGTCAGTAAACTTCACACAGGACGCTCATGTTTACCACCCCGCACTGGTCAGTGATTGCTTCATACCAAAGGATATTAAAGGGACGAGAGAGGCAAAAACGTCACATCTCCTTTGACATATTATCATTCTTTTTCTTTTAACGCTGCTCATTAAATGTGCATCTTGCAGTTTCAGTTTGTCATATCTATCTCAATTGTATAGTACAAATCTTTCATAATGCAGCTTTAAGCAATCTCAGGAAAGTAACTGATTCATTTCAGGCTTCTGGCCCTGCAGCCATTTTTAGCTTACAATTTGACACAATCTGAATCTGAATCCCATCCTCGTGCTGTTGAACTCCACCCATCTGGCATTGCAAGGTGAAAATTAATTAAATAAGAATTATTTGCAAATGCTTTGACTTAGAGACAAAGTTTGGATTTTTTCCCCCTGAAGTTATTTGTGCCTTGTCTACACATTCAGCAACAGTCACCCAAGCCAACCATGTCTGCTGTAGTGAAATAGTCAGGGTAGGGACGACGACTTTGGTTTATAATAACATGATTACTTCATGATTACTTTTAGATTATTTTACCTCCAAAAGCGGAGTAAATCTTCCTTGTGAGGACTTTAATTTGCACTCTTCATCTACAACCATTATAAACAGTTTTTAATTTGAGTAAAATGTTATGTTTCTCCAAAACATCAAAATGCTTTTTCCCCCTGAGTAATCAAACAAATTTGAATCTATACTTCAACCTTTTCTTAAATCTGATCACTGTTTTATGGATCATTTGTAATGTTATTGCTGTAATTTGTTACTCCACAACACTGGAAATAGTAATATTGGGCATTGCATCTTTTAACCATTGGAATATTTTGGTCATTAATAGGTCACATTTTGATCAGCACCCGGTTGATGGTTATTAGTATGGTATATTTACAGCATTGGTACTAGTAATGGGTGGGGGGGGGGGTGGGTACAAATATTTCCAACATATCTGCTGATAGTTTTATTTTGTGTATATTTGTTTTATTTTATTTTGTGTGCCTCATCTCAGCCGTACCGGAGCCTGTCCGGTTCAAAGCCCACATCTCTCTTGGACCACGGTCAAACCTGGCCTGGTCCACAGCTCAGACAGCCGACTTTGTCAACCTGGCAATTTCTGGTGGGACATATGTGAAAGGTCAATACCGGTGTATATTGATACACTGGTGCAACGATGTACCGGTCGGACCCTAATTTGGTTACAGTAACACAGCCTAGGAGTTGGAGCCTATATTCATCAAGCCTGTCAGAGTTGTAGTACTGATCAAGGATCTCAGATTCTTGGGTCGGAAACGAACACCAGCCAGTACTAGTCAGTTTGTAGTGATACGGTTATCTATCTTAACCGGTAACCAGTCACGTTGTGGAGGTCTTATTCTAGTCTAAAAGTCTTGTTGGCTGGTAAATTAGGGAAATGGCAGGCTGATTTTGGGATTCACCAGCCCCTGTGGCCTGTAGACAAAAAAGTAGATTTCTTGCTCACAAAGGCAAAAACAGATCCCAGACCAGCAGCCTTGGTAAAGTAAAGGCCCTACATCGTGCATATTGTAAATACATCTGAATCCAACAGTATTTTCTCTAAAACCAGCATTGAAAAGCTGTTCTGTCAAAGGGAAATGTTTGAGCACACAACCAGGGTTCATGTAAAGCTGGGGTCACTGTAAAGAGTTCTGGTTGATATTGACACGATCGGGAGAGAATTAGACTTTTTGTTCTGTGTTTGGCAAATTGTGTTGATGCCTCTGTGAGCAGCAGATCCAGGGTCAAAAATATTTTCCATGTAAATTCATAATTAGACCGTTTATTTACTGATCTCTGGGTCTAAATCCCAAATTGCTTTATGAAGAAAACTGCACAGGGTGACAGTACAGAGAGACATGTAAATATGCTAGCAGCTATGCTGTATAATGTTCTGATGAGGAATTTTTATACTGACATTCCTAGGATGCAATATGAGATTTGAAACAAATCTTATATATGTAATAAAACAATTATGCACACGTGTTGGCTCTCCGGTTGTTTCTCTTGAAAACCTGTGAATGGATTGTTTTTCATCGTACACAAAACATGGATTTTTTATTTTCCTTGCTTTTAAGGAATTCTAAAATTTCCTCCATAAACGGTAAACGTGGGTGTACCAGGCTGTAAATGTTGCTCCTAGTTTTCTGAGCCACAGATGAGCTGTTCATAGGGTTTTCTTGGCAGAACACCCTTGTGGTAGGATTGCGTCCAGGTCAATCTTCACACACAAAATCAATTCGCTCCAGAGATCAGACTAGATCTGACATCGCACCACTACTGCCAAATGTGATGAAGTCATGCCATTTTCACTCATTTCATTCAGCCCGCAGTCTCCTGAGTGGTCACGAAGCAGCACCATGTGAGGTCAGTTTGATGTTAAGTGTAGTGGAATAGTGAATCACATCAATTAGCTTTAACAGCACACCAAGCAGAGTTATGATCCAGTGATACACCCCATAGTGTAATATGACTGAAGAGCAGATAATTGCAGTGTGGATCCCACATCAAATAAGCCATTCAACAAGTCATCCATAACACCAATACTGAGAATGTAAAAAGTCAACATTTGTTTTTTATTTAGGCTCTCATTGATCCATCATTGATTTATAGCACACTTGATGCATCCATTTTGTAAAATATCATAAGACATAAAGCTATATTCAATACCAGAACTGCTGCTTGTCAGATGCTCCCAACTGTGATTTTCTTTTTCAATTAATAACTCATATTTCATTGAGAGCCAGGAAGTATTTTTTAAGAAGCACGGTCAAGACCTCCCAACCGTTAAAAGGAAGCGTTTTTCTCAATGGTGTTCATTCAAATAGCACAAAGCACTTTGGATGTCGTCTCGTACGGTAGACTGACTGACTGACTGCGTTGTGTGTAAATTAATTGGTTGCATACTGTGTGACACATTATCGCCTTTGATTTCATGGTATGATGCTGTCATTCAAAAGGCTGTAGTTCCCAAAAGATGTCCAGTCCTACTAGTCTGGTTCAGCTAGGGGTCAAGGATCAGAAGACAAAAGGTCAAAGGAGACCTGAGGTGGAGGAGAAGTGGTGGTGATGGCGGTGTGGTCGGTAGCACTCGGCTGCAGCACGCCGGAGTCCCAGACCCACACGCAAACTCCAGGTAGTGACGGTATATGTTGTGTGTTGATGTGCAATTTAAGAGTTTCATTGTCTCTAGCGTCCATATCTTTTTGCTTTTTTTCTTTAAAAAAAGAAGAGAAATATCAAAGAAAAAGAAAGTCAAGAAATAAACTCTCCTAAAGAAGTGCGGTGGGTCATAGATTCATACGTAGATGTTCGGGCCGCTTGGCCATGACAGGGTAGGCTTGCTGCTTCATCTGACCCAGGTTGACCCCGGTGGGCTGACGGATGGGCAGGGGGGCCGAGGCCTCGGAGCTGGTCATCACGTCCATCTGCTCTGGGGTGGACAGCTCCATGGCCTGCTCCTGGGGAGACTGGAGGAGACCAGGTCCTCCGCCGGGGAGGAGGGGGCTCCGGGACCAGCACTCCACTCCTGAGAACTTGACTGGGCTGGAAGGACGGAGGTATGGAGTGGGGAGGAAGGAGGGAAGACAGAGGGACAACGAAAGATGTCATAGACATGTTACAAAAGTGAGATACTTCACTCGAGTGAAATGTGTCATGGTTTGGTAAGAGTCATCTTGTACAAATCATCTCTTCATTTCTATGAATAGCTTTAAAACTTCACACCATAACTGCGATTTTAATCTCCCATAATCCTGTTTGTATACAAATGCGTTTCGATGACATCACGCGATGGGAGAACTTCTGAACTTCATCTATTATTTTTGCATGAACTGCTGCTAAATGTCTTCTCCCATTCAAATCCACCTAAGCAAATAAAGAGTCCCATTGAGGACCGGAGGTTCAACAGTCGAGGGTCTCAACCATTACACCACCTCTTGCCACAGACGGATTTATTTCTGGAGAATCTGTTGAGGGGCTGCCATACCTGAGAGGCGTTCTTGGGCTACTCAAAAACCGCCGAGGTGAGCGGATTTTGGGCTCAAATGAGAACTTTTCTTTGACGTTTTCCAGGACTGACGGAGCGACGTATGTGAAACCCTACAGGAGCACAGGGAAGACAAAAGGGGAAACACAGATAGAAGTTAGTGCACAGTCATAGATCAGGGGCGAGGTCGTCGGCGGAGCGGGCGTGGGGGGAAATGTCTGAATAACGTAGTTGTGGCTCCCGAGGCATGACATTTTTGTGGGCATTCCCTTTCCGACTGTATCGATCAACGTTATTAGGCTTCATGTTGATAAAATAAAAGTATAAATAAAAGTAAAATCTCATCTCTAGTCTGCACATCAAACCTGTTTGTTTGGTTTTACATTAGGCGACTGGGATGACAAGTAGATTAGTTGATCTCTGTGAGGAAATGGCTGGGCTGGTGGATCATTTCATATACTGAATACTAGAATTTTGAAAGATTTAACATGTTTCAACTGCATGTCTGCATGTCTCCCCCCCGACGCAGCCAAAACATGTTGGTGAACTAATGACTGATTTTATTTGCATAGAAAGAAGCATGCGTTTCTGTTGTTCTCCTCTAGCTTTTTTGGGGTGTGTGTTCTTTAATGAATACTGATCAAAAGACACTGCCCATTTGAAATAGAAATGAGTTGTCAAACTTGGGAAAAGGAGGGGAAAAGGAGAAAGAGATGTTACCAGGAAGGCTTGATTGGCACTCTCACTAAGGGTTGAGTCATCTGGGCTGTCGACCGGTGTCTGACTGGTGAACTTCGAATCAAACTGACTCACGTCTTCGGCTGATTGCTGCAAAGATGGACCGGAAAAACGGAAACACAGGTGAGGTGCAGAAACATGAGCAGGTGTGTCAGCTAACAAGATGTGGGTTTGAAACAGGAGAGGACCTGGGTTGAATTACTCAAACCAGTTTGACTGATGTTATCAAGGGCAATGGACACGAGTGAGAGATTCTCTTAAAAATGCTGAACCCTGCCCATTTGACAAGAAACCAGACACTCAAAGCTACGTTATGCAGTTTTGGAGAGAATAGTGACCTGTGCAATGATCACTTTCTATGATTAGAGTTAAATCTCACCACATATCGTACAAATACCCAAAGGGAACCAACAGTAGGTTAAGTATGCTTCTTTCCATTGTACATGTGGTAAATACAGCTTCTGTCCAACTATTGAATTAAAGCTTTACACACATATACAAATATACCTAAAAGTTTATTGACATTTTACTGAAATTCCACACCTGAAATAAAGGAGTCTTAACAGTAGTCTTTACTTCAGAGTTACTCCCGGTCTGCTCCCCTGCTACTCACCAGGAAAGGCTTGAAGGGAGGCTCCACTTTCCTAGCCAGCAAATCTTCCCAGTTGATGTGTCGAAAGAAGGGATGAGCCTATAGGACAGCAAGTACAAACAGTGTGCCATGAACATTACAATTTGATATGGATTGCCAAGCATACGGACACAGCTAGGTGTGAGTATGAGTGTGTTCTGGGAGTGTGTAGGTCAAGGATTCTGCGGAACAGCTGAACACGTTTAGGAAGCTGCTTTCACATCAGCCTCTTGCAATGTGCAAAATGCAGGACACAGTTAAAAAAAATAATTCCTGATTAACTGTGCAGACCCTAAAGACAATGTCAGGAATAACATTTGAATTATTTGTTAATTGCTCTGCGTTGGAACTACAGTGTCAATGTTTTCTTCCCCGCCCACAGAGCCGGTTTGATGTACCACTGTGTTCAAACTGCATCCTACTGCTGCTGCCTGTTCTCACCTGCACCTCTGTGGCGTCTCCTGCCCCTGCTCCCAGCCGCGACGAGGCGTTTCGTTTCAGCAACTGTCAAATACCAATTTCACATTCATGAATGTCAATAATTTCAATAATAATTTCAATAATTGAATGAAAGCAAACAGGAGCTACCCGTTTCAGGAGGTCTCTAGCTTCTTGTGTGAGGTAGGGCGGGAGGTTGAGCTTGCACTTCAAGATCTTGTCAATGGTCTTCTTTCGGTTTTCGCCAGTAAACGGTGGCTAAAGTTGGAAAGAAAAAACGAACAATTCAATCTCATGATTCTACGTTGGGGTAGATTACAAATTCAATATAACATAACAAGACAAAGAGTGTTTTCACACTTGGTCCATTTCTGCCACTTCTAGTGAACTTTGGGTCATATGTGAACGCCACATCAGACCATCGGTTTGTTTTGTGGTTCGATTGTTTTTTTCCTCTTGTGAACACAAAGCGCTCCCAGTTTAATCAAAAAAGGAAAAACACAAGGAAATGGATGCTGCGAATAGTTGAGATGCTGTGGATGGAAAGTGTACTGAGATCCATTAGAGCACAAGTGCCCCAGAAACTAGAGTAGAACAGAGTCCTCTTTCAAGTAAACATCCAATGGATGCAAGGGGAACGGAGTTCTTTTTCAGTTGATTCACTTTTTGGTCCACTTAAAGAGAACAGAGTGTGGTTCATCTAAAGGAGAACTATATGTGATAACAGTCAGAGTGATGTAGAAAGCTATTTTGATGTTTTTCATTTTAAACTCACCGCTCCCGTAAGCATATCGTACATCAGAGCTCCCAGACTCCACCAGTCCACTGCTCTGTTGTGTCCGCTTCTCATAAGGATCTCTGGGGCCCTGGAGCAATATAAGTGCACATTGCTGACTAAACACTTCACTGTTAATCGGTGGAGATAGAGGGTGTGGAGGATGGAGGGGGAGCAGGTGTATGAATGTGAAAGAATATGTGAATGTAAAAGCGGATGAGACAGTCAGTGTGATTGAGTGTGACACTGTGAGCAACACCGATCAACAAGTCACTGGAAGTCCATTCATTTCCTGTAGACCACAGGAATAAATGTCTCAAAAGCGATGCTTGGCGAATGGCTGCATCCATCATTTGGGTCAATGGTGAGCTTTGAAATTTGGGTATTTTCTGTTTGTCAATTCATTTTTCTGTTGATTTTCAAACAATGCTGCCTAATTAGTGATTGCCTGCTAACTAACTAAAACAAAGTAATGGTATGAAAGGCAATACCAAAGCAGCAAAAAATACAAAACTTTGTAGCTGCACAAGACCACTACATAGATGCAATTGGAGACTCTCGCTACAATCGGTCAGAGTAGAGCGACCCATCGACCAAGTTGCTTGCAGCTACGTGAATGCCCTGTGAGTGAACATGTGAATGTGAAGGAGAATGAGAGAGAGCATGACTTACATGTACTCTATGGTACCACAGAAGGTATGGGTGACCGTGCCATCGTGAATGGACTCTTTACACAGCCCAAAGTCTGTCAGCTTCACATGGCCTGGGAGGAAAAGAACACGTCTTCAGACACCATCAGGTTGAACTCTCACACCACCTTCTGGCACATACACGATAAACATTCATGTATAGCAGGGGTGGGCAATCATGTGCCACGGAGGGCCGAGAGTATGCAGGTTTTCACTCCAACCAAAGACTACAGCAGGTGATTTCACTGATTAGTTCCTCCTCTCTGGTTGAAGGTGTGTTAATCAGTGAAATCAGCTGGTGTAGTCTTTGGTTGGAGCGAAAACCTGCATACTCTCGGCCCTCCATGGCACATGATTGCCCACCCCTGGTGTATAGGGAATTGCAGTCCAGTGTGCACGATTGTTGTGTACTCAAATTGACCCAGAATTAACATGGATTGCTTGAACGCACGCACACACTCTGCGACCTTGGTCAATCGAGAGTTACCGTGGTTGTTGAACATGTCTACACACAGACATGCATCCCACTAATCCTCACACACACACACACACACACACACACACACACACACACCTTGGTTGTTGAGCATGATGTTCTCAGGCTTCAGGTCTCTGTAGATGATGCCTTTCTGGTGCAGGTGGCCCAGAGCCATGGAGATCTCTGCCAGGTAGAAACTACAGACAGACAAAAACAAAGGAAACCTCTCATTAAATACACTGAATTTCATTCCCAGACATGGCAGAGTGCAGTGTTTCATCAACGAATGGTTGTGACCCAAAATGTGTCACAGGTCCACATACACAAAGATATGATAATAAACCATGTTCTTCTAGTGGCCGTGCTCACCAGGCTGTGTCTTCCATGAAGATGCCCTCCCTCTCCAGCTGCATGAAAAGCTCTCCTCCTGCACAGGTAAACACATGTTTAGCTTACGGCAAGTATCCAGGTAGTACCCAGTTTGAACCCTGCTGAAGTGTCCTTGAGCAAGTCACTGAATGCCTACCAGCTCCTGAGGCGATGTTCTGTAGCTGACCCTGCACTCTGACCTCCCTGGAGGAGGCAAGTGAAAAGATTATTATTATCATTATCATTATTTAGATTATATAAGAGCCACTAAGCCAAATGCTGGTACGCTTCAGCTGTGGCTGGTTTGTCTACTCTGCCAGACACTTTGGCAGGTAAGGACATCATCTTTTTGAATAAGAAAAAAAACAAACTAATGGAACTACTAGGGATTTCTACTGTGGCCAGTAATGAGCAAAGGCCACTTTCCCACCGTGGCAGGAACCTAAAATGCTCAATGGGTTTGATTCTTACAGTATGTCGTGATGAGCCTTGGCCCAGAATCAAACACTGAATATCCCATTTAAAGCTGAGCTAGGCAAGATTCTCACTGAGTACATGTTTTAATCATGAAAATGTCACAGCAGAAAAAGGTGCAAAACAGTCCGTAGTTTATGCATTCATTAGATGCATAGAAAAAAATAGAAGTAGAAAAAAATCCAAAGTATGCAACACCTGCATCACAATGCAATGATGCAGTGGTAACTGATTCTCTCATTTGAAATGAACTTCCATTAACGAGCAACGCATTCAAAGCATCAAGTGTGATACCATAGGCTGAAAAAGGAAACCTAGGTGTACTTGCATTTTGCTTTCACTTATTTTCTACAGGGAAAAGAGTGTCTGCTCTTTTCCAGCAAACACCCTGCTTCACATTCATGAAGTCAGACACATTCATACCTGGGAGCTGCCCAGTACAACTCGTCTTCTACCACTGAGCAGCTCCACGGGAGCAGATGGAGGTCAAGTGCCTTGCTCAAGAGATCCTTGACGGTAGTGGTTGAGGGAGCTGAGCAAGTTTGTCATTCACTTTCCCCAGCCGGTCTGGGAATTTGAACCAGCAACTTCCCAGTCACAAGCCTGCTTCTATAACATCTAGGCTACTGCTGACCCACTGACAGAACATTTAACCCAATAAATGTCAAACCATTTAGTGCATAAACCCCTCTCTGAATCTTCCTTCTGGTAAACAGCACACTACTCCTTAACTGTACCCTTCGAAAGTTAGTGTAGCATTATACTTAAACCACGGTTTGAAGGAGGGAAAGGTATGAGAACCTTCCCAGCAACCTGAGCCTACAACCCCATCTGTATCGAGAAACATTAATGTCTAAAGGGTAGAATGGAAACTCAGGAGACAGAAGAGAGGTGGAAAGAATGGCTGGCCATCCATCTTGTTGTGAATAGTCTGTGGTGTCTGCGGTTTGTGCCTTTTGTGACGAGTGTGTGTGGAAGAGAGAGGTTGAGAATGGGCTCGGCTGATCATTTAAAATAGTAAGCCAATGCTTGTATAGTATAGAGCCGCGCTACTCAACACGCGGCCCGAGGTTAATATTATTGCGGCCCTTGGTTGAATTTTTATTGTCATAGCAACTGCCAATAAAAATATAATATTCTCATTTAAATGAACACAAACCATTTCTAAACTAAATTCTTAATGACCACAAGATGGCGATCGTGCATACTGTGCTTATTTAGCAATCGTGGGATCAACAAAGAAGATAAAACAACACATGATCAGCGACAAAAACGCTCGGAGCTGGCACTGCCATTGATTTCCTATTTGGCAAGCGTCGCTGCCGCCCTCGGCGTTGTGCACCTGGCCACAGACGCTGGCAGAGCCTCTGACGCTGCGCTCAAAGTTCAACTATAATCAACTTTGACATTCGCGACGCTGATCTCTGCGACGCCAAACCAATCACAGCACAGTTTGATATCATAACCGCGAAATAAAAAAACAAACAATGGAGGAGAAACTTGTTTTATGTGTGTCGGAGCATCCCGAGTTATACAACATGACCTTAAATCATACCACGATCTGACTAAAAAGTCTGGCATAGAATGATGTCTGTTTACAGACGGGACTACCAGGGCTGGTTGACAGCTTAGTACAGGACTTTATGCAGCCAGTCTATATTCACTTCTATGGCTGTGCTAGTATGATCATTGGCGGTGTGGTTAGCTACGGCTGATGCGGGCTGTAGTCCGAAATTGAACTCCACTCTATTCTTTCCTGAATGCTGTCATTTTAAAAACTCGACAGTGTTTAAGTAATGAATGTAATTCTCCTGGCGCTGACCACGTGAAGGGGTCGCGCTCAACCTGGTGTTGACGCCGACGCTTTGCATGGATCATGTGAAAGCCCCAACTGTGCAGGAAGTCTAGCCTAGCCTACTCTCAAGTCATGGCAAAACCGGCAAAACGTAACATTTCTGATGAACACAGGGTATTTCAAAAAACATGGGAGGAAGAATTCGCTTTTGTTGAGGTAAATAACAAACCAATGTGCCTTCTTTGCCAGAGAACAATAGCAGAACCAAAACGGGCAAACGTTCACATCACCATGATGGCTATCACGGTGACTTGGAATTACATATCCATCTGGGGGTAATTTGATATACTATATTTATATATTAAACTATATATTTATGTTATTAAACATTCTTGTGATTTATTGCAACAGCAATCTAACACTTTTACATTTAATGAATAAAGCCTACTTATTGTCATTTAATCACTTGATATCCATGTGGCTTGAAATAACACTACAAAATAGTTTTATATGACCAAAAAATTTGCGTTGCGGCCCTTTGACAGCTGCATCTTGCTGTGTGGCCCTTGAGCTATGTAAAGTTGAGTAGCCCTGGTATAGAGCATGGTCTTTGTCAGCAGATTCATTTGTGTGCTGTCATGCGTCATATCAGGCACAAATGATCGAATTCTAACTAAAGTTGTGGGAACGAGGCATCTTGCTGCTGTGTTCACTTTCTTTTGGTCAATCAGTGCAATTTGTAAGGATAGCTGCATGGTGTAGGAGATGTGTAGGAGGGCCTTTCAAAGTGAGAAAGTTTGATCTTTAATTATAGCGTTCCCCCATCAGGCGCTATAATTAAAGATCTGTCAAGATACATCATCCCTCCAAGTTTCATCAAAATTGGACCAGTGGTGTCTGAGAGATCATGTCTGGTTTCAAATTATGACCTGTAATAATTGCTCTCATTAGGTGTAATTTTTAAGAGCAAGAATACATTGCAAAGATGCATCATTACTAAGTTTTTTGTCAAAATTGGACCAACGATATAGCAGTAGTGGCCTTTCAAAGGTAGAAATCTTGCCCCTTAATTATCATGGCCCCATCAGGTCAACCAAAGTGCGGAGATGCGTCAACCCTCCAATCACTTTTGACAGACAGTGGGGGACAATTATAATGTGATTGGATATAAACCATTTCACATGTGCTGTGTCTGTGCTTGCGTGTGCATTCATTGCGTGCATTGCTCTGTACTGACCACTGAGGTACTCCAGGATGAGGTACAGCTTCCCTCCTGTCTGGAAGGCGTAGATGAGATCCACAATGAAGGGATGCTTCACCTCCTCGAGGATGTTCCGCTCTGCCTTGGTGTGGGCTGTGTCCTTAGCGTTGCGTACAATCATCGCCTGCAACCCCCAAACATTTATCAACATTAGTTAAGATTCAAACAGGATGTGGAGGGGTGGGGCGGGGGGGGCAATGCAGATGCAAAAGGATCCAAAGCCTCTACAAAGGTTTTCCTGGCAACTTGCTGTGTATCACTGCCTTATCAGTTGCATAACAGTGATTACCTGTTGGTCCCTGAATAATAGGAGCTCAAAATATTCTGCTATACAATATTCTGATTAAGGATGGAGAAATTGTGAAAAAAAACAAAAACATTAACGACTATCATAATACCTTGTAGTTGCACTAAAATGCTGCTGGTCGTGTTAATTCTGTAGTATGACATGGCATCTATCCTAAATCTACTGGCTTTTATCCTGGTAGTACCGCACACAATTGCCTGCCACTTTGCAGCTTAACGATCAAAACTGATAGGTTGAAATTTGGCAGATGTGAAATGTGTCACTAGGGTCATTTTAGTCAAGCAGAAGCAGTGTGAATATCAAGCAGACTCAAATGGGCTGAGACAGTGTGTTTTAATTGCCAAGGCTGCAGCAGAGCAGCACAGATGGCAATCTACCAACTAGTGGTGAAATCTTACCCCACCACTGGCTTCAAGGACAGACGATATTTGTGGACAGAAGCAGTGGAAAACAATGTTTATTTGTAATAACAAGCATGATATATAAAGTATATAATACACACTGAAAACAGCTGTATACCACTGCATGTGATTTGGTGCTAATGTATAAGTCAGTACATTATTAAAGAGATCAGAGCAAGATTGCACACAAAACTGACAAAATGGATAAAAAAATAATAAATACCTTTTTTAAAACTTTCATGGCAAATATTTTGCCTGAAGCAGCTCCAACAACCTTTTCGGACCTGAAAAACCTAAAACGTTAGGAAAAGGATTAACACATTTGCTTCAGTCAAAGAGTTGCAAATGTTACAAGTCAAATAACACAATAATTCACGTTATAGAAGCAAATTCCTTTAATGAGTGTGTGTTAGAGTACTTTCTCAAGGCTTGCTGCTTCTTGGGTACCATAAGTACCTTTCCATAACCACCTTTCCCCAGTACGCGCAGGAGCTCAAAGCACTCAGGTCTGATGTTCTCTGTCCCTTGATTGACGTTGTCCTCTGATATCTCAATCTTCTCACAGTCGTCCATGTTGCTGCACAGATACATTAAATGCATTATGTAAACACTTGTTATTTTTAATACTTGCATGCATGCATGCGCAGAGAAAAACAGTGAACACTTACAACTCAAATCCACTGCACTGGTCCATGAAATCATGGATTTGAACCTGGCAGAAAAAGCAGAAAACATACTTTAAATCATAAATCTTTACTGTGTTCTGTTCTCCAGAGGAACTGGGGGACTGCAGTGGAGAAGATATCTGGCACCACCAGCTGGACCCAGCAATGTGAATTGTTTGGTTTGTGATTTGATTGGTTTGTTTTCTTACATCTGAGGTATTTTTATTCTATAAGCCTTTTGGGGCTTTTCATCATATTTTCCCTTCTGTGTTTTATTACTTCACTTCTATGTTCAACCACTGTGCAAATAAACACACTAAGTATGCCTACATGGGTTTACCATATTACAATAGTTCAATCTGTCATGGAGAAGAAGATCTGTCAATCGCAAGATTTCAGCAATTCAATTATGGATCAAACTGAACTAAGTGAAAACAGAGGTGCAAATCTGAATAACATTTAGGTGTAAATGTTAAAAGATTGCATTATATTGCTACCGTACACACTGTCAGACAGGTGTAGCCTAGCCTAAATTGTTCCTTTCCTGCTCTATAACTTCCTATGTTTATAAAAGTGTTCAGTTTCATATTCACACAAGAGTTGTGATGTGATACTGACAAACAACAGCTGTGATGTAATGTAGTTTGTTGCCCAATCCTTGCCACATTAAATTGTATATGATGCAAGAGAATGTGTACCCAAAGCTGTCAACCCTAATGAAAAGTCACTTTAATATTCCTAGGGACTTACATTGTAGTCAGTAGTGAATTTATAGCGACTTTAATATACTATTCTTATCTCCTATCGTGTCACTATACTATTCCTATAATAGTATATTATGGTTTTGCTGTAGTGGTTGTACAAACATGTGTCTAGTGATATTTATTATAGGATTACTATAATTCCTAACAGTGAGGACATGTACAGCTGCAAACTCTTAAAAAGCTGCATTTTCATATCAGGTAAATTATCAATGTCAATTTGCAGTCTAAATTCTCAGAAGAGTTACGCATGTGCATTTCGGCCTCTGTCAGTGTGGACACACAACCCTCAAGACCCCAGAGCTCCACAGCAGCACATTGCCAAAATAAACTGTTGAGCGCCAGCGAGCAACCAAGGCACATTTGTCACTGCAGCGCTTCTGGCCAAGTAAGGCTTGCCTGCACAACTTGCACAATAAATCGAAATTGACAGCAATGATTTTGCAGTATATGGCAACGTTAGCCATGCGGTGCATTCTAGCAATGAGCCTAATGTTACTGGTAAAACAACGCAGAACAAGTGACAGCTCAGTCACGGTCGCTGGCAGGCTAACGGGTGGCGAGCTAGCACTAGCTGCTGCTAACCCTGTCAAATAGGCCTGAATGTATCGGCTGCAAACCGAGAAGGGTAGGCCTGTGTTGGCTGGCAGGCTACCAAGCTAGCTACTATCCATGTAGCATGGCTATGAGGAACAGTTGCTGTGAAAACTCTTCCAATTACAACCAACGCGGTTTGTTTACATTACCTCCTCAATCTCATCATCGGAAACATTTTCCTCCGGCTGATCCAAATCAATGTCGAACACCCCAGCCATGGCGGCGTTTCGTTCAGTTTCTCGCTCTCAGACCGTGAGAATAGCTGGCGTCCCCCACCTCATGGACAAACACACACGGCCGCCATAACCGGCTACTACACTGAGCATGCGCACTGCACAACTGACCGAAAGGGGCGGTAACCTGAAGGTTTTGTTGCAGGAAGAACAAGCTTCTGGTATTTAGTTTTTGACACGGCGGTACCACACCAACATATATTTTATTTTATTATCTATAATCATCAAACACCTATAATAATTGCATTTTATTATTCCTCAAAACAATAGTTCGTCAACACTAGCCAAACAAAGTTGTTGCTAAGCGACACAAACGTTGGTTAACGCAGGTGAGCGTTATTTCTATTGTTTTGCACTGGACGTGTATTCGAATGTGACACAGCCAATCAGAACTGAGGACCGGAGCTATACTATATTTTGTGTATACATCTTTGTGCATATGCCGACATAACTTTGTATACATGTCGTATAAATGACAATTTTTTTGGTTTGGTAGATCCATCCCTAAATGTATTCTTTATTTTCACCTTTGCACTTTCTATTATTCAAAAAACGTTGCACATGCTCGTCAATCATGGTTTTATTTTGAAGGTTCAGACCGGATGTCTTTTTTAACTTGATACAGGCGGGTGGCAGGCAGAGGCACAGCTTCAAAGTATAATAATGCCAAACATCACTCAAGGCATGATTTTACACTGTTTGCTCTTATAGACTGATGAGAAAACTAGCGGTCTTACTTAGGAGAAAAGTTCGTTTTATTCCTCTGGCTACACGATGTCCATCGTAACAGTACAGCTTGGCCAGTGCGGTAACCAAGTGGGCCAGGAGTTGTTTGATATTATCTGCAACGATGCACAGGAGGGACAGAGGAAAGGTTACAATGAATCCAGCACCGAGCGATTCTTCCGTGAAACAACACATGGAGGTAAGGGTTTCGTGCATCTGTCTGCCCCCCGTTCCCATTTTCTAGATTGAAATAAGTATGGTGCGTGTCTGTCTGCCTGCCAGCATGCCTGTCAATCTGTCATGTACTTTTGCCTTTTAACCAGACCTTGTGGCCAGGGCAGTGCTCATCGACATGGAGCCTAAAGTGATCAACTCCAGCATGACCAAAGCTGCAAAGTCTGGCAGGTGGCAGTACGGAGACAGATCCCACTTCAGCCAGAAGCAGGGCTCTGGAAACAACTGGGCTAATGGGTAAGGAGATGTCAGACAGAACCATTCTTTCATGTTGTCCACCATTTACAGAAGATCTAAAAGAAAACATCAGCGTAAATAAAGTAAAGACTTGCACTGCTGGCTCCATTAGGCCCCACTAGGCAGAGATGTTGTAAAGTATTTCAATCAGCTGATCAGGTCATTTTCTAAGTGCAGATTAACAATGACAGAATGACAAAGTGACCAACATATAAGCGACCATGTGAATGGGGGCATTTTTTGGGGGGATGTGACTCCCATTAGATGTGAAAAACCCTGATAAATCACTTCCCTGATATTGACAGATGGCTCTCCTCTTGCTGCTTGCCTCTAGGTATTGCGTCCACGGGCCACGTCACACAGAGGTGCTGGAGGACCTGGTGAGGCGAGAGGTGGAGCGCTGTGACAGACTGGCTGGGATCATAGCCATGATGAGCGTGGCGGGGGGCACAGGGTCCGGGGTTGGTACCTACGTCACCCAGCGTCTCAGAGACATCTACCCTAACTCCTTCATCTTCAACCACCTCACCTGGCCTTACAGTACTGGAGAGGTATGGAGACTGGTGTGAACTGTGTAATTGACAATTGCATTAAAAAGACAGAGTTTGATATTATTATATATAATAATATGCTCAGGTTTATAGGACCATTTTCTCAGAGTATAATCAAAACAGTGAGAGCCAAGCAGACAAGGACACACACACACACACACACACACACAAGAAGGCTACCAAACACATTAATCAGTTCAATTGTAAATAGTTCTTTCGCACATTTATAAACCTGATCTTAATGCCAAATTTGCACTTATCTCCAGTTTTCTGATTTATCAAAATGTAAAATGAATATCTCACTTCCAGTAGTATGAATGCTATATGTATACTGTATATTTTGTAGTTTTTTTTCATCATATTGTTTCTATAATGGGATCTAAGATAAAGTCAATAACATAAATGAGGCCCATAATATACAATTTATTGTTATTGTTGAGTGAAAAGTAAAAATGTTTGTGATTGTGTGATTGTTTTAACTTTTTTTTTTAATGAATGATAAAATTGCAGAAGACCATTACACAAGGGGCAAAAAGAGAAAATAATAATAATAATGTGTTTTAAACTGAAGGATTACAATGTCCTATGGGTTTTTTTTGTCTGCTCCCTCCCCTTTTTGGCCTCTTCTTTCAGGTGATAGTCCAGAATTACAACTCTGTGCTGACGCTGGCTCACCTCTACCAGCTGTCGGATGCCGTCCTGGTGCACGAGAACGACGTGGTGCAAAGGATCTGCAGTCAGATGCTCAACCTCAAACACATCTCCTTCGGCGACGTGAACCGGGTTATCGCCCATCAGCTGGGCAGTATCCTGCAGCCCGCACTCACCGGTGACTGCCATGGAGTCTACAGTAGAAATCCTCTAGGTGAGAGAGGCAGAGACACAGACACACACACACACAGGCATGCATGCATGCAAGCAAACACACACAATATTCTCATGCACACACAAACCAGAGCCTCTTTACCACTAGGTTGCCATTATTCTTATAACGTTTCTCGATGCCGTCCTCTTTGTCCCCCAGGTGAGTTGGTGAGCGGCCTGGCGTGCCACCCAGAATACAAGCTGCTGAGTGTGTGTACTGTCCCTCAGATGGCCAGCTCCTCCATAGCCTACAGCACGTTCAGCTGGCCAGGCCTGCTCAAGCACCTACGGCAGATGCACATCTCCAACACCAAGATGGAGGAAGGCAAGTTCACTCAGTTCAATTTCAGTATAGTTTGCCACGACAAGATAACAGAAAGTTCATTCAATTATTTGACCATTATTTTAATTTTTTTTAAAGGTTTAAAACAAAACTAATTGAAGGGAAAGTGGATTTATCCTCACCTTGGGTGTAATGAAGTAACAAGTGAAAGCATAATGCACTTAGTTGCAGGAGTTTGCTGAAGCAGGGATTCAGGGAAAAGTGCTGTGTGAGTAGAGGAGTTAGTCTGAGCTCAAATTTTAGTGCACACAATTGCCATATTAAGGAATTAGGAATTACAAGATGAAATGAACTGGAAAATGGAGCGGGACTTCACAATGAGGGCAGTACCGGTAACAGCCGGAGGAAGGTTTGATCTGCACAGATAGTTCTGAAATAGGCTGCAGTGATGGCGTCCAATTTAATTGAAATTTGTCACACAAAAAAAGCTTTTGGCCTCAGCACAGGTTCCCCTCCTGCCCCGCATTTTGAGGATCCTTGTCGTTTGTCTTGTTTCAGGTATAGACTGGCAGGTGCGTCCTCCTTCTGTCCATCCTGGCGGCACTGAAAGGACCAGGAGCTGTAGAGGATCAGGCTTTAACACTTCTCTGGCCAACCTGCTCATACTGAGAGGGAAAGACGTCTACAGCGCAGAAACAGGTCTGTTTTTGAATTATACTGGTTGTAAAAAATATACAAAAAAATATAGATATTTGCAATACCTCTATGTTTTATGTTAGGAACTTTGCTGTGCTACTTGCATGAAATAGACTGAATTAATTCAGGTACGAAGCTTTGATCCCTTATTGATTTCACAAATTAAAACCAAACCTTGAGACAGCTAAGACAAACACTCTGGGGTCAAACTGTTAGGGGTTAGGGTATTAGCCAGTCTGATGGAGGTTCTTCCCTGTGTCAAACCTGCAATGAAATCTTATTTTCTTTGCATGGTTTATTTATTAACTTAATTTAAACAATTCTTCATTTAAAGGTTTAATGTTTCCCAGAGTTTCCCCTACCACTGAATAGGTGCGGTGGTGCACCCTGCCTTAAGGAGCTGCTAATGTTTCAGAGGGTTTTTCACCCTGACAAGAATACAATTCTAGAGTTTTTTTTTTTTTTGTGACACATTACATCGGTACAAAATAACTGCTTTCAGCAACTTCAATCTAAAATCAGCCTTAAAAATCTATTTTGAACCACCATATGAGGTGCCAATTCTTGCCAAAGTGCCCTTTTTAGAAAGGCAATCCTGCTTGCACACATAAATAGCAGTTGCCTTGTAATCTTTTCCTGAAACAGAGTTGCCATTGTTTTTGAATGACTTTGGATGTACGAGCGCAGGGTGGTGCTCTGGGTGTGACGCAGAAGATGTTTGACAGCAGCATCGACTGCGTTCCATTCCAAATATTTCAGCACTTCCAGATTGTGAAGACCATAGGATATGAATTGTGTACCGTCCACAGGAGGCTTTCAGGACCCAGCTCTCTACACCTCGTGGCTCTCACCAGAAGAGGCTTTCAACTTGTGGAAATGCCCAGTGCCCTTCAATAAGTATGAGAAGTCGGCTACGCTGGTCAGTAACAGTCAAGCGCTCCTCGAACCCCTGGATAACATGGTGGCGAAAGCCTGGAATATGTTTGCCTCCAGGTGAGAGAAAAACTTAAAATTACTTTTCTGAAAATCTGCAAATCTAACATTTTAAATGTGTACCATCTTATACTGAACAAACGCATACAGGTATTTTTGCTGAGATGATCTATATGTAAAAATACACTGAGTGTGTAAGGCAGTGAATACCAATACAAAGAAAATTCTCTAATTGTTTAATTTGAATTGTTACCTAAACAAATTCCTTTCAACTTTGATAAAGAGTGGAGGTTTATTTACAATAGAACAATGTGCAAAACGGTTAATTTTAGAGTTTATACAAACTTGTTTTGTTTCTTGATTAAATGCCTTTCATTCTCAATTATTTTTGCTTGATCTCACAGGGCCTACATCCATCAGTACACCAAGTTTGGGATCTCAGAGGAGGATTTCCTAGACAGTTTTACATCTCTAGAGCAAGTCATCTCCAGCTACAAGCAACTCTGCTAGCATGGAAAGAAAAAAACCTGACACCTTTGGACTTCAAGTGGACAATAGAAGACTATTATGGAATATTGCTGACGATTATGAAACTTTTAAATTATTGTATATGTAAATAATGTAAATAAATTATTAAATGGTTTGCTGAAACCGAGCATTGTTAGCTTTAACAATATTTATCTGTAGTTTGAGTATCAAGTTGCTGACAAGCTATGTACTTTCCTCCAGGTGGGATTGTCTGCACTGGCTTTCTATACACAGGGTTCCCATGGTTATGAAAATCCTGGATTTTTTTTTAAAGTGTAAAAGAACAAATATTTAAACAAAGTGAAGCATTTTTGTAAACTTGAAATTTTATTAATTTAATTGTGATTTGGAAATGTAAGACAAATGGGTAATAATGCAATTCAAAACACAATGTAGCCTTTATAAAGATTGCTTCATAAATTACACCACAGAAGTACAGCCATGAAAACGTTCTGGAAATCAAAATTGTTTCCTCACCAAAGCGCCTCTTCAGAAAAAAAAAGACTCACTGGTCTAGTTGCTCATGATTACCATAACTTCATTTTAAATAGGTTAGAAAATAAAATATATTGCTATAACAATTAACAAGAATTCTACAATTCTACATTGGTCAAACAGTACAGCACAAAGACAAGTGACCGCAACATATACTTTTAGAACTTTATTAAATATTCACAGAATCAATACGGTCAACACAAAACCTTAGCACTGTGTAATGGACTACTCGAGGCACATTGACGGGCCAGGACAAGTATGTAGAGATGCTGCAGGCCCAGAGCTTCAGCCAGCCTACAGACAGTTGTTGCCGTGCCATTTTAACAGCCAACACCAGTCTGATAAGCTAGCTGACAGGATGGGAAAGTAGGTTCAAGGTACACACTACTGACAAGGGGAGAGAAAAAGGACAGTCCTTGTCCACAAACTAGTTGGTATGTTTCAGGCAGAGAGCCTGATCCATTAGACAGGAAGGATTTGGAGGGTTCAAGAGGAAGACAACGAGCCCAGATACTCCAACTAGTGAGTCAATCAAAAATCAGACCAACTGCACAACATTCAGATGACAATGAATTAAAAAAAACTTGAATATAGGATATCATAGCATTTCTGCCCGCACACAAAAGTGAAACTTCAACATCAATGTCATGTAACTTCACTTACCTTAAAGATGATCATTTCCTCTAAAAGAAAAGCATGCATTACCTCAGTCTTGATGGTTAAAAATGAAAAGCTCTTTAACATTATCACAACTGCAATAAAGCTCTGTGATGAACACTAAAGTCAATCTTGTTGTTCTATATTAAAAAATACAAAGCAAAAGATGACAAACTCAGACTTGGAAACAAGTGCAATGATTTAGACATTTTATATATGATCTGATCAAGGTTCAACCTAAATGTACAGAATAGAAATGGGACTAGTTAGCTGAGTGTACAATGTCACTTTACAAATGATAACCTTTTTTTGTTGTTTTGGTTCGAGTTCAGTTATATCCAGACAGACCATTAGAATAGAAATACATGTGCGCATACTGTCAAAAGATATTTAGATATTTACATGATGTGCAAACCATCAATACCACATTGTCCCAACTTGATATTGCTTTTTTACCTTTTTAAATTGATGACAAATTCCAGAAACAAAAAAAAGGCAGATGGGCCATAGTGTCTTAACAGGACAAAAAACATGAAGTTAAACCCTGAAAAGCAAAACCATCCATAATCATATTGGCAGCACACTGTACAGACAAGTCAAGATCCATACACAGTTAGAAAATTAAATAAAAATCAAGTCTATCAATCAAGAACTTATTCAATGGAAGTCATACCCTCCATCTTGCATAAGGCATAGCAGCTGATGGGCACTGCCCGCAAACAGCAGCCGCCACCAAGCTGCTGCTTTACTTCTGAGGTCTATGAAAGGGTTAATTTATCGTGAAAGTAACATTTTAAGATCAGCAGGAGAACCAATCACACTACACACCTAGAGAGCCAGATGAGAAGGGCGGGGGGGGGGGGGAATTACAAAACCTGAAGAGAGACAAACAATAAACGGCACATACATCCTCAAAAGCACACACAGAACAATAGTGCCTGGTTTTTGAGCGTTCAGCCTCTTTGAGAATGGACGAGGGTGAGGTTGGTTAAGTTTTGAGTGGCTGGGGCTGAGTGGAGGGCCCTCTCAGCAGCAGCAGAAACACAGTCACTTGGATGCTTGCACCACTTGGTCTCGTCATCACTTGGTTTTCTCCTCCGAGTGCCTCTGCTGCTGCAGCCGCTTGGCATAGCTCTGAGCCATGGAGTGGACGATGGAACAGACAAAGTAGCAGACCATGACCAGCACCACCTTCTCAAACACCCATGACAGCCAGTTCTCACCCTGGAAACCCAAGAGTTGAGGTGGATACTGCTGTTAACAACCATCATAAAACATCACGATTGCTACAATTTCTTAGCACAGTACATTATTTATACCCAGCATACACAACAAAATGTGAATATGGTGGCAGCTTTGCCCTATTGTGAATTTAACCCAAGGAGTGTGTGGTAGTAACCGCAGGATTATCTAAATTGAAAACCCTGAAAAACCTTGGTGATTTTTCATGTTATGTTTCATGTTTTACTTAAAATGAAGGGTTGTAGCAGCTGGGAAGCTGAAGCTTGAGCTGAAGCTTGAGCTTATGAAACCCTTTCAAAACCGGCTGTGCGATTTCTAGAAAATATATGGTTGTCAATTTAAAAATAAATCTGTTTGCTGAAAAGTGACACTGACATTTTGGAGGTAAAAAGGTTTTCACCCGACAGTAGCGCATGGTAAATTCATGTATTGTTCTTACCGCCGGTGTGCCTTCCCCAGCGTGGTGCAGCTTGTTCCTCTGTGCATCCAGGTACTGACTGAAGGGCTTCTGGAGGGACGGTCCTACTTTGGGCACAGACCTGACACCACATTCCCAAAAACAGCCACACAAAGAGTGACAAAGAAAGGAAGGAAAAGAGAGAAAAGGAGGAATATTAATTCACTTACCCCCTAAAGCTCCCTTCCTCTGACAGGGGGCCCAGAAGTGAAACTTTAGACACTAAATTCTTAGTCCCTGTAAGAGGCTCAGAGAGATGAGAGTTGTTCAGTCCTTTCTTTCCCTGAATACTGCCGGAGGTCCTCACTGTTCCACTAGGCATTAACCAACATCCTTGGCACCACTGAAGGCCCCATACTAGATAAGGTCCCTAGCTTGGAGCTTCCACCTCCTCCACTTGATACTGTGAGCAGCAGCAGGCAGCAGAGTGGAATGAAGCCGAAACTCCTCAGCCCTGCCTTTATACCCCTCAGGTCTCTACAGGAGCCTGTGTCAGCCCCTTCAATCAGGAAGTGACTCGACACGATGTCATCGCCATTACCACCATTGCTCCCTTCTGGGTTCTGGGTGGAAAGCTATCTAATTAGGGCGGGCCCATGTCCTTATAAGGCAGGGTGGATTAGCTTACTGGGGAGGGCCACCCATAATGGATACACTGTCCTTAGAGTTATTCACCATTTTATCAAGTCATGCTATATGGAGGTGTTAGTAACATAAGTTTACTATTTGGGTCAGCATTAAGGGATGTAAGAGAAATAAAACTAAATGATGACAAAACAGAGATAATCAAAATCAGTCAAAGGGTGCTCTGCTTATATAAATGTGTGCCATTTCATCATTACCATCACTGAGCAGTTCACTGCAGGTTGTAGACAGACATGTCTCAGACATGGCCTTCTAGGTACATAAAGATTAAATCTCTGGTCTGAACATAAACAACTATTTTGACTTGACTAAGCAAAAAAAATGAGAATTTACTAAACAGACACTAAAAGCTTAATTGGGTAATTACTGATTTCAAACAAACCCAGGCTAGTTTTGACTGACTCACCCTTGCTATCTCTCCCACTTGCTCACCATCTCTCTCATACACCCCCCCTCAGTAAAAAAAACAAAGAATAAACATCCCCATTCAGCATTCGAGCACCATTTGGCCACATCATAGCGAGTCATCCGAGGCAAGTCATGTACTCTGATCAGAATTCCATGGGAAAGAACCTTGATTTCTATTTTGAACAATCATAAAAAAAACAGGATCTGTAATATAGGATAGTCAAAGTCACTAGTTGGAGTTGAGTTGTACATTATATGAATTAAAATGACTGATTTAACAGCCAACGCAATAATAAGAGCAGTGCAACTTCCATAACCAATATTCAGTTTAAATCAAGTTTAATTCAAGTTTAAATCTCTCGTTTTTTGTTGAATAGGTCATTTCAAAGTTTTTAAGATAGCTAAAAGTCACATTTGGATTTGGGTTAATAATCCTGAGATCGTGCCTCAGTCAAAATTGAACTTGGTGAGTCAGAACACAACAAGTTCTGATAGGACCCCACACGCCTGACCACCAATGTTGCAGAGATGGATTGCGTGAGAGCGAAGGAAATACCTTTGTGGGGATTGCTAAATGCACACACGCACATACTCATAGCAATAGCATGTGCTCAGAAATGGAGTGATCACCAATCAGTGGTCAAACGCCATCTGAAAGAGTTTTCAAATGAATTCCCATCCACAAAACTGTTCACATAAAGACAAATAGAAAGACACTCACCCAATAAGTGACACCATCTGCTCCACTATGTGCTTGCTGAAGGTAATGATAACAAATAGTTTCTGTGGCAAGACGAGAGAACAAAGAGATTAATAGGCTTGAAACGTCTTACCTCCTGATCATTGATATACAGACACACCCACACAGAGCTTTATGACACTGTCTCTAAGAAACACATTTTTAAAGTTTAGTAAAAAGCACCAGAAACATGATTTGTGATAATAATTTGAAACAATGTTGAATCTCAGTTTGCACATATGCACCTTTGTCATTTTTAGGGGCATCTGCTTTTAAAAGGGTAGCACTGTAAAACGACGACATAGACGAGGGAACGTGACCCTGACCCTGCCAGTGCCCAATGCGGGGGACACCGATTGCTGTGACACATGACCCTGGCTGAAGAACCAAGAGATCTAGACAGAGGAGGATCTGAAGGTAAGCTTTAGAAATAAGCTAGGTTTGAGTTTTGGGCCGTGGGGGGCTTTGTGTGGTTCAAGGGCGCCATGGTGGGGGTCAAAACCACAACACTATGCTCCGGTCCTGAAACTGATCAGCTTTGAACAGCATGACACATGCCCCCCCAGACAAATTCAGACAGGATATGACACGTGATGTCCAAGGGGTTTCAAGGTAAAACAAAAAACAAAGACTCTCCCCCCTGCGGCCTCTGATGGTCTGCTCCATTTCCTCGTCTCATGTCTGCCTTCTTGTCCACTCTACATCCTCCCTAACATCACCCCTGCTGCCCCCCAGGCCCTTTGTCGGAAGGCTTCATAGTGAGATCACTGACTGGTACCACCAAGAGATGGATAGGTCAGGTTTGTTAAGACATTGAGCTCACCCCCAGACACAGTCAGCCTCTCAGTCTAGGCTTATATTAGTCACCGGTGTGGCAGACTCAACAATACACTTGGTAATTAAGGGGGCTGCTTTTTTTTGAACTGGTGGATTAAAAAAAGCCATGGTTCTTGTTAAAGACTTAAAAAGTCTCCCTCCTTTCATCTAGAGCCACTTGTATGGTTTGGAGACGTCCCAATACTCAAACCAGGATCCGGAATCCCCAATGGAATAGAGCAGCATCACAAAGCGTTAACCAAAGTGCACAACTAGGAGTTACTAAGAGTCACCAACTCATGATCCAAGCGCTAGGTTTGATCTTAGCCATCCCACACATTGTGAAGTTGTGGCGAGTGTTACAGTGAGTGTACATACACTTTTTCTTAAGACTGTATTTTATGGCATTTCTGCTTTATTAGATAGTAGACAGTGGAGAGAGAGGCAGGGGATTTGGGAGAGGGATGGGATGACATGCAATAATTGAACCAAAGATGCTTCAAGTACCTTGTATGTGCTTTAGTCCTGAGCCACAAGGGTGCTCTGTATAACTTACGTTGCATGAAAAACCTGGTAGCATCTTGTCAGCGTACTGCAATCACTACATACTAGCAAAGGACCAGTTCACCTAAAATCAGTCTCAGTTCAACCATTTAGTTGATCTACCTGGATGTGCATCTTGATGATGGCTTTCCCAATCAGAGTAGCTCCGAAGAAGGTCCAGAAGGGGACCAGAAAATGACCACAGGTTATTCCAGCCAGGTCAAACAGGGGGTTGGGGATCTGAAACACACACACATCAGGCACTCTTACTTATTCATATAACCTACGTGGGAGCCTATTTAACTTGTACATGCCTGGATATAAATCCATACATAACTTTGTTAATTTACATTCACATTATAGGAAATTAACTAACAGTAAAAGGGAAATAAATATTTGTTCAAGAATTAAGGAAAGACATCTCAAGTGAAACACCAATCTTAGATCATGCTTGTTAAAAATAGGTTCAGGCTTTTTTATTTTAATTTTTTAAGTCCACAATTTCCAACTTACTGAAGCACAAGCCAAGATCCCAAAGAATCCCACTTTCTGTACCATGTTCTGGACTCCCAATTTTGCTCTTGTGACAAAATCCTACAAAACAGAGTCAATATAGGTTAATAATGAAATACTTATTACAATAAAAAAAATACATGTCAACACTGCCAGATATGAACGTGCAATTTGGGTGCGTTTCTTGTCAGTTGTCATATTGTCAGTTACGTGTTGAGAGGTTCATGACCCGTGGGCCCTTGAAACATGTGTTTCCCATATAGGTACCCCATATAGATGCCCATATAGATCATCATATAGGTCATATAGGTATAACCATGGTAACCATCCTGGAACCTGGTACCCGGGAAAGGCGCGCGGAGAGTGGGTGAAGAGAGCGTTAGGAGACTGTGGGGAATATACTATTCAAGAGAGGATTGTTTGACAGTTGATAGTGCCACGGTTATCATTTACATTGTTTTTATTTTTCTTATGCTAGTAGTGTTTCAGTGACTATAGCTTGTGCCGGACAAGTCCGTGTTACTGGTTTTTGTTTATTTATTTAGCAGAAATAAGGACTTTGATTTTCCATTGGTGTAACGTTACCATCAGTACCGTTGCTAATCCAGTCCGAAGAGGTCAGGACATTGTCAACTGGGATCAAGAGGATCTGGGATTTTTGATCATAACAATAATCTCTATTCGATTAGGACGTTTTTAATAAATAATTTTATAGTTAAAGAATTTTACTTGTTTTTATGTTGTGTTTATTATGTGTTTATGTTATACATTTATATTCCTAATTAGCTATTCCACACACACACACACACACACACACACACACACACACACACACACACACACACACACACACACCAGGGTCTCTGCACCATTTTACCAAATTCAATGCTTTTTAAGACCTTTTTAAGATCTCAATACATATAATTTAAGACCCAAGAAATTTCTTTCATAGAAAAGCGAGAATTTATTGAGCCCTAGCATTCTGAACAGTAATACACAGTTACATGAATAATAACAATCCATATTGCTAAGTGTTTTTTGTTTTTTTTAAATGTGGCTATTTTATATAGACATTATGATCATGCAACTATGGAATTACCCTTATTCATGAATAGCCCTAAATGTAATTTGTCTTCTTCATCATACCTGTTGGATAATATGGAACAGTGGATATTAAGCATAATCACATAATTACATGAATTGCAACTATGAATCATTACTTTTCAAGAACTCAACAGGTAAACAGACAGACCGACCCCCCCCACCCCCCTCAGGTGGAGATCCATTGCTTGCTCTTTGTCGTTTTATCCATGCTTTCGTCGCACATTACGACATAGGGTTTCCCACTTAATGAACGAGGCGATGCCATATTTAGCGACATAGGCGGTTTTCTTTTCACCACAGGTAAACGACTTTGCATATTCTGAATCAGGGAACATAGCGGCAAAGACACTACGTATGTCATCATTCGACTTGAATGAGTTGTGCCTGCTCACCGTGTGAAGAACCCACAGCACCGCAGCCCTTTGGGTTTCTGGCGGTGAAACAAAATTGCTCAATGCCGACTGTTGAGAAGTTGCGAGCGAGCCAGACGAAGTTTCGGGTGTGCTACGTGCAAACAATGCAGGCATCAGCATAGCCCCACTGGTTACCGGTGCGTACCGCTGGTGCTTTTCAGCTTTCATGTGGGATTCAACTGCTTTCACCCCCATGGTCCCTAACGTGAAAATCTTTCGGCATAAATTGCACCTTGCTTCGTGGCGCCTGTACCAACCACCTCCGAAACGTATCTTCCTCTAACTATTTGTCATTAAACTTGCATTTCCCCATCTTGGCTCATACCTTAGCTTGTTAGCTGGCAACCTTGACCCTCTTTGACGACACGCAGCCAGACGCCTACGTAACGTAAACATTCTATTAATGGCGGAGTTTCTCATTGTCTAATACGATGCTATTTACACAAATACACACGCTATTGGACATTTTACGGTAGGCTACTGTGCGCGACAATTTTTCCATCAGCCTTAAACGCACCCTTTGCAAATTTAATACCTACAGCAAATTTAAGACAATTTATGACCTTAATTTCCATTATTTTATTTTAAGACTTTTTAAAGGAGCCGCGGGGACCCTGCACACACACAATGTAAAAGTCCCAAATATAAAGAACCCAGGTCACACCCCATTTCAGTAGGGGTTCACCACACAACCACATACTGCCTGAGAAAGAGAGGGGGTTACACATGTTAAAACCCAACTATAAGGTTATAATTCTAGAAATATATGGGTGTCAATGTAAATACAAGTCGTCTTTTTTTCTTTCCTGAAAAACATGCTTTTTGCAGATATGTGGTTCTTGCCAAACAACAGTGATGTCTGCAATGCATTACAGGGACTGGGAACCTTGGTAAGAGTACTGTGGTGCAGTCACTGCCATCTCTATGCAATTTTAGATCTTTGTTTTAGATCTTTTTTTAATTTTGGCAGCCATTACAAGTGAAAACTGCACAGAAGTGCTGAACTCTTTTGATCCTATCTCCATCCCCGTGGGGGGTGGAATATCTGTGGTTACATGGTGGAGATCACAGACAGATGCAGGAGGTCAGGGAATTGGCAAACCCAAAAACCAGCATCTCTCCAATGTTAACTTTGGCAGCAATTTAATTTTAGTCTTGTCATAGTAAAATGACAGACGAGTATTTGTCTGTAAACAGCAGAATATAAGAAAATAAAGTGCAATTCCAAAACTGTCTTTTATGAAGTGTCAGGACATCAGTTTGGAAACGAGAGAAAATCCAACTATGAATACATTTGTGTGTATATGTGGATCACATTTGTAGACATTTGTAAGTCCTTCCCTATTTATTTGTGGATTTTTGTCCAATTTGTCACGCAGCAGATTTGTAGAAACGAGATCCACAACATGTGCACCAAATGGGCATGTACCATTGCAAGCCAGTAATATTAAAGTCCAATAAAAACTTCCATATAGACAGTCTAGTCCACACTATTAATAATTATTGTTAATCATAATTTAGTTGACAACTGAAAATCAACTTTGAAAATGTTTAAATAAATTTATATATTTTTCTATCAAGGCTGTGAGTGTGCCAATACTTTCCTGTTTTTGCATACTGTTAATTTCTATTGGCCTGCACCCCATCATTCCTTGTGTGTTTTTCTTGACTATTGTATTGACTATTTTTGTCATCTTTGTTTGCTGATAAAACGAACAATACATATCTCTTATTGATCGACTCTTCTTATAACTGATCTTGTGTTCCATAAACTTTGTTTCTCAGGTCTTACTGAAAATAAAATCTTGAGGAACTAGTCAGAACTAGTTCCTCAAGATTGTTCCTAAAGAAAATGGATGACAAATGCGCATGTGGATACCTCCTGAATACATTGCCATGATGAAAGACATGTGATGTTGGCTTCTTCCATTGAGAATCAGTGAAGTGAAAATAGGTGATGGAGACAATGTATACAAGTTTCTCTGATTTCCATTCTGCTGACTCAGCATGTGATCTCAGCAGTTGCCAGTCATGTGAGCTTGGCTTCTGACAGCATTGTCTGTCGTTCAAATTAGAGGCCGGTGAAAATCGAGGAGGGTGGATGGGAGGGAGGGAGAGCAAGGCCCGAGGGATGATTAAAGGGGGAGCTGTGTTCAGGGTGACTCACACCCTAACAGGCAGATTTACTGGAAGCGTGAGGAAGGGAGGGGCTTTCACTGAAGTCACATGACACTAGGGCCAATCACTGGACAGAGCGGGGGTCACTAGCTCTATGGTCAGTGGTGCGAGAGCATATAAGGCGTGAGAGAATATAATACGGGGTGGGAACATTGTAAACAAGCATGCTAATATGGAACCAAGAACAGGGATATCATCACCTGAATAGTCAGTGCAGTTGTGGTGCCTCTTTGCAAGGATGGGTGTTGAATTTGGTGTAGGATAGCACTGAATTTGAAAACACAATTTTATTTTTCTTTGTTTTGTTCTTTTTTTCTGATCGTCCTGTTTGACGTCAACTTTTTCAACCGACGGAGATCCAGAATGACATACCGAAAATTTAAAGTTCATAACTCAGGAAAGGTATACAGCATACGCATGTATTTGGAATTTTTTGGAAAGGAGGCCACTTTGTAGTATATTTGGTATGCTCAGTTATTGCTTGGGTATAATAGAATTCAAAATGCAACAGATAAACTGCACATGGCTAAAAGGCTTATTACTTTTAGAGCGCAATTTTTAGAATAATTTTCACATCACAAGGAAAGTACAAGGTGATTAATCTCTCTCAACACACTAAATTCCTCCAGTTTCATACTAATTTTATACATAAATAAAATCCAAATGAACTAACCAAATGGATGTCATGACTAAGGCCTAAATGTGTTTGTGAACCTGACCTGGGCAGACGCAGCCTGCTCCAGCATCTCCTCAAACTCCTCATAATCCTCATCGTCTGGATCAGCTCCTGACTGGCGGGCTGCTCTGGCCATAAAGTATGGAGGCAGCTCCCCAATGGCCGTGCCTGCACCCTAAACACACATCCAGGCAAACAAGAGTTAGCATTGGTACCCAAACTAGCATCACAATACACTACAGAGGTTAGAAAGGGCCATGCAACCCTGCATGTAAAGACATTATAAGCTTTTTAAATAAGGAGGAACGCCCAGGTACTGAACAACACATGTGCACAGTGTCTTAACTTTTTGGCTCACCTGCCAAGAGCTAGTAAACTAAAAAAAAACAAAAAAAAAAACAGTACCTCGTAAGAATAATTTTTTGCCAAAATAAATTAGATGTATTTTTAATAGATATATGGCATCCCACACTTTTTAAATGCCATTTTGTCTATAGAATCACACACACACACACACACACACACACACACACACACACACACACACACACACACACACACACACACTTCAGATTTTGATATTAACACCCAAGTAAAATACTTATAGATACTCAAGCAGCCCAAAAGCAGGAGGGCAAATTTGCAGAACTTTAACTATAAAACGTTACCGCCCTGTGTAGAGCCGGCATAGAGGCAGCCAATCGGCAGCCTATTTTTAACTTCTGGAGGGATTCTGAACTGCTTGACTCATCGAGAATAGGCTAAGTATATTTTTCTTGCTTATCAAGTTGCTATTAGCTGTACTTAGACTGCTTCAGTACTAGTGCTTTATTCAATCGTCTATTGTTCGCTGCTAGTTGGTCAGTTTGTATTTGTAGCCACACCTTCGGACGTAACTGTATATCTTGTTGTTTAGCTGTTTTGATTTAGTGTGTTATTTTACTAGCCTAGGGTTAAGACAAGTAAGCCCAGTTTCTGTTTGTGTCATACCCCCAATTGGAGGTAGTTTCACCCGAGCTAGGCCAATTGACTTGTTAATTGTCTGGAAGGGGCCTGCACTCCTAGCAGACAATTAGCAATCAGTGGATGCAGTCTTACGCCCCGTACCCACCACCAGACCCACTCATCTATCTTACTCTCTCAACTCACGTGGAGCAAGTGGTGGCAGGGGGGCTTTGGAAATGCCAGTCGGCTGTGCCAAAAGCTGAGTTCATCTCAGGCTATGCATCTTTGCTCTCCCTCAACTTTCTTGCTCTAACTGAAACTTGGATCACACCAGAAAACACTGCCACACCCTCAGCTCTGTCAGATGTGTACTCTTTCTCTCACACTCCCAGAGCTGCGAGGTGGTGGTACTGGCCTGCTAAATTCCCCCAAATGGAAATACTCTTTCACAATTCTCTCCATCCTCCTTTTAATTTCATGCTGTCACTGTTTCTTATCCAGTCAAGCTCACCATTGCGGTTGTTTATCGCCCACCAGGCCCTCTTGGTGAGTTCCTGGAGGAGCTTGACACACTAGTCTCCCACTTCCCTGACGATGGCTCTGGACTCATCCTTCTCAGTGACTTCAACATCCAGACTGAGAAGCTTGACTCTCCTCTTTCTTTCCTCTCCTCCTCAGTGAACTGTCTCTATTTGGAACTACTACTCACCCACATGCAGGCCTCCAGGCGGACCTTTGACATGATGGACCAGAGGGTGATGCTGCCCTCCAGCCCCCCGCCTTGGGGGCAGATGATCTGGTCTGGGTATGGAGGCTCTGGGAAGTCTGTGGAGCCACACTCATACGCTGCCAGGGTTACTGACGCTATGTGAGGACCCTGAGAGAGACAGGATGGATGGAGAAGATGAGCTGATTTAATGGACTGGAAACCTTATGGAGGAGCTCAACAGTGGGACATACATGGGTGCATGTAAACACTACATTATTTTATCCAAGCTGTGTCATGACGTACTAGTACACACACACACACACACACACACACACACACACACACACACACACACGTGATTGTAAGTGTGGTAAATAGCTTGGGGGAGCTGAGTAGTGAGATACACAACACACACTATATCTGCATGATATGGTTAAAATAACCCAGACTGTTTTGGTAGAAATTGCAATCACTATTACTAGTCCAGTCTATTTCCAATTACATCAGGAAGTTTAAATGCAATTTCTTTAATATTGATGTGATTATTTTAAGATTATTAACTGTGGGAACACACTCATTAAATTGAACATGCCACTGCATGGACAGACACTTGTGCACACACATCTCCACACATGTACAGACACACACCTAGCTGAGTCACACAGTCTGTGACAGGTCGGTATGTCATATCATGTATCAGTGTAAAGACGGCTGGTTAGGCTGAACCACCTGGCCTCAATAAGAGTAGGGCCACCTGAAACCACAACACAGAAACTCCATTATGCCTCCTTAAAGTGATACAGCCAACACTGACAGTAGACGGACAGCACATGATTAGTCAGTGTTGACTGCCACTGCTCTTCCAGATTAACTCTCCACCGCAGTGTGTGAAGACACAGTAGGCTTCTTTAGTTTACACAATACAGGTTTCTTCTTGACGGGCCTTCAGCTAGAAACTTAATACACATTTCTTGGTGACATGCTAAGTCAGCGCTAACAAGACAAGACTAAACCGTGGTGCAATATTTGCGATCTACTCATCAGATAGGGGATGTAGATGTTACTCACTAAAGTCAACAGGACATATGAATATTTCCAGTCAGGGCAGGTTTCCCACTGGCCACAGTAGCAGGTAGATTCCAATATGTATCAGTCAAACCAGGCAAGTTCATTTTAAAAATGAAAAAAGCTTTGATAGTGGTTGGTGACATGCTCAAATGACAAACATACAGGGCCACAGCAATAATCTAACAGCATTTTTGTTCGTTCTAGTCTTAGTTTCCCACACTGCTTCAAATTGAATCACACACACAGGAATGACCACCACAACATCTTGATTAGTCATAAGACCATGCTTGTAAGTGAGCCCCATCTCCCAATAGCACAATGATCTCACCCTCTCTATGGGGCCATTTAATAATGATTCAGGCTTGAGGTAAATCCATAGTATAAGCAGCAGTTTCTGCTCCTTCAGAATCAACGAGGCGAGTTTCCTGTCAACTGCTGACCTCAACCCTGAGTAGGCTGAAGTGATGGAAGATGATGCATTGTGACCATGACTCAAATTCTAGTGAAGAATCAATGGAAAGAAGTACTTCACTTTTTTGTGAAAATCCCCGATTTCTGATCAAGCAGACCACATCTTTGGTCTTTTTGGTCTGTCAGTGTCAGGTTTTTCAAAGCATTTTTTTCTCCACATTAATCTTGTTGTGGTGGGCCACCGCAGAAAGAACACTACCACAACTGTGAATTCACAAAACATTATATTCATTATATTCTCATGTAGCAGTACTACATAAGTATAAGAAACAGTGCTTTTATCAAAAGTAAATTGTCCCAGTAAAAAAAAAAAAAGTTTCTTCGAAATGCACTAGATCCAAAACTAGGCCCAAAAATAGAGACAAATATGGAACCAAATCAAAAATGACCCCTAACCAGGACTGACACAAAACTATTACAAAGGAAACACTATCAGGTTAAACTGGACCTGGGAGCCACCTGGGTTGGTTTAGATTGGTTTCCATTTTATTCCCTAGAAACAATGTTTTTTGAACGGGAATTTATCATTGTTTATGAAGCTACTAGCCATGTTGTGTTGTCATACCATTTCCAAGTCTCTGCAATGTGAGCTAGACTGAGTAAAACAACTTATAGGTTAATAACCTGCAACAAGGACTGAACAGGGTAGATTTTGTTAGATGATCCTCTAACAGCCCATAAATTGCCTTTGGGTTAGAAAGGGGAATTATTTTCAAAATGTGGGTCCCCGCAGCAAACGTTTCATACCTTCTGTTAGGCATCAAAAAACAGCAAGGGGTAGGCTATTTATAAAAAAGAAGCAGTTTCAAGGGAGGTGTGGTTGTTCCATATAGGGGAGATGGTGACTCCTGTTGATGGAAAGAAACCTCCCTCACACTGAGTGGGGAGATGTGGCAAAAAGGAATGAGGTCACAACTACTCAAGATGACAAGCAAGATCACACACACAGACACACAGACACAGAAAGACAGACAGTAAGAAGGAGAGAGTATAGTACGGTTGCAGTGCATCTTTTCCCCCCCATTTCAGGAAAATGGAAATAACTGACTCAGCTGGCCCACATCTGCGTAAGTTCCGACAGAACAGAAGCCACATCATTACCCTAAAGCGGGTACTGGTGCAGAATCTCTTCCCTTTCTTTCCTTTGGCTAAATGTTTTTCACCACAACCAAGACAAATGTCACATATTTCTGTGACTCAGCCATAGAGTCAAATGTCGCTGAGCTGTTGGGCCAGCCTCGGACATGTGGGTGACAAATGCAATGTCTCTGAATAATTACGACTCATACAAGACGATGAATAAGGAGCATGATGCCATCCCCTGGCAACTGCTGGAATAGATACTCTAGAGCAGGGGCCTGTCACACAAAGCAAGATTAGTGGGTTAGCGAGCTAACTTTGGGCTTAACCCTGGCTTTTCGGTCTCATGACAGAGGCTCACTTTATAGCGGTGTAGATGTAGTGTTTGTTACAATTACATTTTGTAGTTACTGAACAGTCTAGAATTAAATTTCCCCACCCACAGAATCTGTGGATCAACGCAAATTAATAGCACATATCGGTTTTCATTTCAGCCTTGACAGTTTTCCACCATTTTATGCAAAACAAACCAGGACTGTCACCGAAATGTTCAATCTTTGAATTGCAGAACTTTTGTCAAATGATTTGCCCCATGGTCATCTGAGAGAACAAACATTCACATGCATGAGAGAAAATTAACTTTTCCACATGTCGATGTATGATTACGTGACATGTTGAATATACAGACTCCGCCAGCAGCTGGGGTAATGTCACTTCGTGGAGAGTAACATCCCATCAAGCTCAATATTGGAGGAAAAAGGTTATAACAGGTTTTTGTCAGACAGCTTTATTTTAGGTCAGACTGCCCCCTTGCCTGTCTAGCAGGTGATGTCTGTCTCACATAAGTGGATGAGGAAAAAAAAAAAAAAAGAGGCTTGGATCAATTTCTATACATTGCCAGCCGTGCTGATATTGTGGTAGTGCGCCACAGACACAGCAGACATTTCACAGAGCATTCCTGGTTATCTCCCTGCTGGTACTTCCCCTTTTGAGTGTCTTATGCAACTGCTTCCTCCTCAGGTGTTCTCATTTGTCCCATTTCAGTGTCTTGTGCTGCTATTGGGGATGCACTGCAACCCGATCTTTGTTCAGTTTTTTTCAGGACTTTCAGGATGCATAAAACAATTTAAAATGTTAAAATGTTCCATGCACATTTACAGCTACATTTAAATTGAAACCCCGACACATCAGGGATCAGGATTCTAATTAAATTCCCCCCTATAAATCAGGATCAGCGATATATGTGAAGATGACTGACAGGAGGATGTACAGTAATAGAGTGTTCCCTCACCAGATAGAGCAGGAAGGTGTGCAGGCCGGTCCCAAGGCCTACTGAGGACAGGATTCCAAGGCCTACCCAGTAGGCACACCATAGGAACCTCTTCTCCAGGTACTGGACATACTGCAGGGGAGAAAGTCAAGAACAGATTAGGAGGAGGGGGGGCGGCATCGGACAGGGTTATTATAATTTTATGATTTTAATTAGTTTATATTTGTATTTTTTTGTTTTGTTTTTAATTAAAGTTTTAGTATTTCAACAGCCATGCCTGTTTAGGTGTCAGTGTGAGAAAAAATTGCAAAATGAAAGAAAATTGCTTTGGATGATCACAGTATATTGATATTTAGTATGGATTCTCTGTCCATTGCTGTCATAGTATGGTTATGGTCAAACACTAACAACAATAAAAAGCTTATTTAATTTGGTTTGGAGGCAATTTCCATTTACTTGGATTTTTTTTTTTTTTTTAATTTCAATTTACTAAAATGTTTTTTCATGTCTGCTCTTTATTTCTACCTAACTAAAGGTAGGTTTAAGCATCACATTTACCACTATAAATGTGAGCAATTTAGGAAATGATCTACATTCTGTAATCCAACTGAACTGTGACAGAACACTGTACAACGGACTTTGTCAACATAAACTACCGCAGGATGACATTCCGTCTAGTGGTCAAGGTTCATCAAGGTTTACTTCAACCTTTATTCTGGGAGTGTTTTTAATGAGTATGAAGTGACATAGCTTTAACCTTTAAACATCCTCAGAGTGAAAGAGCAACAGGGTTGACTATTAACATCACTAAGTAAACAAATCACTCATGCCTTACTTTCTGGTGTGTTCCCTCGGTGGAGTAGGCAATGAAGAAGAAAGAACACAACACCAAAAATAAGAACACAGTGCCTCGTCGTCGCCAAAGCCTGGACAGGAAGGCAGGGAAATAAAAAACGTCGATAAGAAATCAAGCTTTGTTCCAAAACAAGCTACACATCATCTGAAACAAACAACCAATGTGAATTTTGTAGTGTCCTTTCCTTATCTTTATGATAGATAGATAGCTGTTGGGAAGCAGCTGCATGGGGTGAGCTTGGGTATACAAGTATTTCTACAGAAGTACTTTGTACCATTGATAAATATGGCAGCAGTATTAGTAGAAACAAGAGGACAGTCAGTCAGGTTTTGTTCATAAGTAGACAAGGGAGAAATAAGACGAATTAAGAATAAATAAGAGGGGAGACACAGAAACAAAGATCAATAACAATAATTATCATCATTGCCACTAACATAGATGATAAGTAAACAAGCAAACGAATGGAGAAATACAAATAATGTGCCATACATATGGAGGTCCATGTGTAGGATTCTTTTTTTTTTTTATGCGTTTCTTTATGTATGTCTATCTGTGAAGAGTGTAGATGTGTGTTTGCAAGGTGTGTGTGCATGAAAACCTTTCTGTTCCATTAAAAGATTTAATTTAACCCCTTGTGAGTTGTTTTCTGTTTTTCCAATCTTAGTTTTTCCAAATTTAGTAAAATTATTTTTACTAAAAATTGTAATAGTTAGTAGTTAGGGCTACCAGTAGGGGTGTTGTGATTTGTTTTGATGATGTGTCAAGTTTACCCAAGTCTCCAAGTGTGCACAGGGAAGGAGATAGTACTGATAGTTAAGTGGATATTTCCTTCCAGAAGTGTTGTACTAGTGGGCGGTGTGTATTGAATCATTGAGTCATTTAGCAGATGCTTACAAAAGGTGATAGTTTACACTATGTGGGGATCGAACTCACAACCCTGAGACTGAGAGTCTCATGCTCTACCGACTGAGCTGTCCGGGCCAGACTATATTTGACTCCTGAAGTCGTGAAGTGGTGCTGATGCTGAGATCTTTTACCTATTTATTTATTGAAAGAGGTATAGTGGAGTCAATGGAAGATAAAAGTCTTTATAACTTTGACAGAGGTTTCAGAGGTCATTACTGGCCATCTTGTTTCTTGCCTTAAGTGTATGCTTTAAATGGGTGTACTGTAAGTACTACTACCCTATGTACGAAGATGGACATGCTTCTTACATAGGGATTCGGAATGGGTTCTGATCACTCACGTTTTTCCCACCAATGTTATAGTCTTATTGTTTTCCCACTTTGGGCACTGTGAAGCACTGTGAAGCCCTTTTAGACTGTAACGGTGATTAAAGGCTATACAAATAAAATGTGATTTGATTTTAATCAGTCTTCAATCCCTTCAAACCATACTAACTATCAACTGAGTTGAGTGACAGGAAAGACAAGAGAGAAGGAATTATATACAATAAAAGGTCACAAGCCGTGTTCAAACACACTTGCCTCAGCCTGCAGAGCAACTAAGGTTCAAAATCTTACTTTAATGTCCACTCCTTTAGCTTGATGAGGGTCTCCAGGAGGAAGTAATGTAGTGTGATGATGGGCCTCCTCCACAACACCAGGGACAGGCGCTCCTCCTTATCCTTCTGTCTCCTCTCTCTGACTGATGAGTCTGAAGGACATGAACAACTGCAATCACCCTGACTTGCTAGAACATATATAATTACAGCACTGAGCACATCCTATTGAAGTGGTAATGATAAATACATGATACATGTGATAGCAACAAGCCTGTGTCTGGCTTTGACTCATAAATCCCTTGTTCTACCACAGGGCAAGTGGTTTTCAGGTTAAACTGGAAGGTGTTTGCATTTGTTTGCATTCATGTGTAACACTGTACTGACAGAGACGGCAGTTATCGCTTTGGGCTCCATCAGTGATAACACAGCCTACAACTTTTAGAAATTCGTGTTCCGTTCAATAATGCATCTTGAAACTTGGGAGTTCGGCAATACTCACCTGTAGATTTGCCATTCTGTTTGTCTTTAACTCCTAAACGTTTCTGAGGCTGTTCACAGCTTGCTCCGTTGGCTGCCATGTCAATTACTGTTCAGTAGGCTAGACAGTCTAAGGACAAAGGGGAGAGAAAGGCACATTTCATATCGAGAGACAAAGCTCCTGTGTGATTCAGATAAGAGGCGAAATCCTTATCATCAGCCTTCAAGCAATACCGTGTTGAGCAATAAAGGCTGTCAATGCGACCAATTCGTCAATACACTGGCTAACACTTTACAATTGAGTGGTGACAAGTAGAGGATAAATCAGACAAGAAGGCAGGACGTGGGGACGAAAATATTACCAATTAGTTCACGACAACAACGTAGGCAGTTAATAACTTTTAAACTGAAGGTCAATTATCTGTAATTGGAGATGATGCCAAATGCGTGTGCGGCATCATCCTCCACATGCTAACCGGTTAGCTTACACAACATGCTAAAGGCTAAGCTAAATAGGTTGATAGTAAAGCAAAAATAAAGGTTTGAAATTCAATAGTGGTCATACTGGTTGAAAACAAAACTGTCTCTTACCACTGAGTTGTTACAACTATGCAGAAAACGCATGCTAAATCGGGAAAATAGATCGATGTTTGTAAAAATGAAATGACAGTCGTACCTCCTTCCTGTTCTTCTTCACCCGGAAACAAATTGTATACGTCATTTCTTATTATCTAAAATAAAAGTTCTGCAGCAGTTTCAGCCGTGCAGAATATCCGGATTTCTGAAAGAAAATCGTTGTTGATGGAATATAATGAACTGTGTATTTGTACAGACATGAAAGTCAATGAGAGCACAAAGCTAACATTTTTATTCCACTCTTATCGACGAGGGCATAATCAAGCGACTTTTATTGTGAAATCTATATAAAAACGTAGTTCCAGAAGTAATTCAAATTGGCCCAATCCGGGGTTGCCAGATTTGCTAAGAAAATATGACTGTTGCAATATTGCAGTGTACTATTGCAATCCGACATATTTTATTTATTTTTTACCAAAGGGATACAACAAATCTGTTAACAGTATTTCCAAGTGTGTGCTCTGAGGAAAAACACAAAAAGTTTCCTTTCCTTCTTGTTTTATTCATATCATTTCTAGTGAATGTTGAATAAAGGAACAAATAAAGCCTGAGTAAGCATGTTTGTTGGAGCTGCTTCCAAACTTAAAGTGTCCTGTTCTACCACTTGGGAAAAAATATATATCTATAAACACATTGCCTTCATAAAATATTAATATTTCAATTTCAATTAACCATACGTTTTAGAGCACGAGAAGAACACGATAAGTATTTTTCATTTCAACACAATTTAAAATTACTAGTACTTGCCAGTATTTGCCAAAATGTCTTTTAATTCCAAACAAGCCCAAGACAATGCCAGCTGAATTCATCAAACTGGAGTCAAATATTGACTAACCACTGAGATCCAATCTTTCCCATTTGTGCCTGCTACATGGAAGTGTCCTCAATTAATCAATTCTGCATCTGTTTTCGTGTAGTAGAGAACACTGATAATTAAATGAAAAGGCCCTCAGCACAAGAGAACATGAAAAAACAAAGACCAAATTCCATGGTTGCGCCACTGCTGTAATTGTCAGGATTTTATCAAAATCTTTCACATTTGCAATTAAACATCTAACACAGGCCAAATAAAAGTCCCTCATTGGCCAAAGAAGACATTATTATCAGGTCTCAAGCAAGGTTACAAATAGTAACCATAGGCACTGGTATAGCAGATGGCTTGTTCTATTCCTGGACAGCAATCTAAGCAGGTAGTGATCCATTAGTCCTTTCGTGGTGGTGTGACTAGCGACCAAATTCACTCGTCATAGTGAAGCGAAGAGAGGAACTTATCCACATCCAAGTTATCAGGGAAGTAATCCAAAAGTTTCTTCTGTTTCTGTAGAATTAAAAGCATGAGTCAGAATTACATGACATAAAATTGGAAAATAGAATGCAAAATTCCTAATTCATTCAAAAGGGACTGAGCTATCTTCTATCGTGACGTCAGACATGAGCAATCTTCAGGTAGCGTAGATAAAGTATAGTAGGGATATACAGTAACTGTACAGCAAAGCAGAACGCATTCCATTTATCTGAACCATATAGGAATGCAGGTTGTTTGGCAATTGTTTTTATCAAGTTCTAACTTTGTAACATTAGATATTGCTAACTGCCTACGGCCATTTATTGTACTGTTAGCATGTGCACAGGACAGAGATATCTACCAGAGACAAGAGATGACTGAGGTGGTACTCCTATCCTAACATGTAAAAGGTAGGAGCCAATTTCCCCAAAATGTGGTGTAGTCCTTAAAGTGTTACGTGCCTACGTAGTGTTTGCTGATAGTGGCAGCCACTTGGAGGAGTCATTTTACACATCACACAAAAGAGACAGGGCTTTTTCTACACAAAAAGTGGACTAGTGTAAATGTGCCCTAAAGCGTTTTCAATGTGTCCACAAAGTGGTGTAGATTTACTGACCTTTTCCTTTTTTTTGCTGCTGAATGAGTGTTTTGACTCTTTCTTTGCTGGAGAACTGGCAGGGGGAGAAGGCTGCTTGCGCTTCTTAGAGTTCTTTGAGGTTGTGGGGGACTTTTGGCCGACCCCCTCCTGGCGCAAGCTGTCCTTCAGTGGAGTGCCCGTCCTGGCGATGGCAGCGCGTGACAGGATCATGAGTGTGTGAGCCGCCATGTTGATGCTGTTTTCACTGCCGGCCTCGCTGGCTGGGCTGCAGGTGGGGAGCTCCGGGGTGGTGGGGGGCAACAGGTGCCTAGGGGTTCCCTCACCATCTCTACCCTGCCTCTGTCGGGCAGGGGTCCTGGGACAATCAACAAAGTCTTCCTGGTTACTGCCGGGCCCAGGGGTTCGAGGAAGGGGAAGGTCTGAATAGCCCACACCAGGCTTCTTGACTGGGGTGGAAGGAGAGTTGAGCCCCTGGATGTCCTGCAGCATCTCAGCTGCCTGTTTGGCGAGAGAGCTGGTCTTAGAGGGGGTCTTACTAGACTTGGACTGGGGGGTAGGGTTTGGCGGGATGACAGGTGGTGGGCTGAACTCTCTCGGTGCTGAGGAGGGTGTTGACTGCTGTTGCTGCTCTTGCCTGCTCCCCTCCACTTCATTTTCCTTGTTAGCTGTCACATTTGGCAACTCCTGAGAGGATATCCTCTTCTCTGCACGTCCCTCACGGGATTTGGCAGGAGCTTTTTCTGCAGGTTCTGTCTTACTTGCGTCATCTTTATAATCAGAGGACAATGACCTAGAACTATGGGAATCCTTAGATTTTGCTTGATTACAATCATCATGCATGTGTTTCCGGTCAATAGATTTTGATCTCCCTCTTGATTCTGACTTCTTCAGGGGCTCAGGCTGTGAGATGTCAACCCTACTGGCACTTGCACTTTCAGATTTTTCGTCATGGATTTTATGATCCTGTTTGCGAGGAGTCTTTCTTACAGGATCTTTCTGGTGCTGTTTTGGAGGCATGGACATCCCAGTCTCTTTCTCAGTCTCAAACCCTAATCCAGCCTGGGTATCACCGGAGCACCTGACTGCCTCTATCCTCCTTCTGGGTTTGTTGCCACCCAGGATAGCAGGCTTTGTTCGAGGGGCCAATTTGGGATTATGTTTCTCACTCAGTTGGACAGACAGTGACACAGGAGTGTTTGCAGCTGGAGGTGTGATGGTTGTAGTCTTTTTAGTGGGATGCGATGGTGGAGCTTCTCCAGAAGAGTCAAAACAGAGAATCCTCCTATGACCATCCCCTACACAGGGTATAACACTGGGACTAGTACCTGCTGGTACCTTCTGGCCTGGGTTTTCAGTCGACAGGGGTGTGACCACCTTACTAACTGAATTTTGTTCAGCAGTTCCCGTTATGCCTGGAATTCAGGAAAATAGGGCAATTAAATAAAAACATTCAGGAGGGTAACATTGAAGATTACTGCAGTGCCTCCAATTAACTTACCTGAGACCGTAGACTGTTTGAGCATCACTGTGGGGGGTTTGGGTTGGACCGTTTCTGACTGCTGTATTGCTACTGGGCTTGGCATGGTAACAAGCTAAAAAGACAATGTTAAAATGTATTATTGTTCTAAAAAAATGGCAAATAGGGAGGCTAAAAGAAGTTTTGAAACAAATTTCTACATTGCAAATATATATAGCATTGTTACCTGATTGGACACCATCTGGAACTTCTGCCCCATAACAGATACAGGAAGCATCATGGGCTGAACAGGTGATTGTAAGATGAGCGTTGATCCTGTACATAAACAACACAACATTTTCTGTGATATCCTATTAATCTGATGGGGAAATGTGTCGCTTTGCCCCCCTTCACAGGGAGCTGAGAGCACAAGTGGGCCAAAGAACATTACACAACCAAAGGGGAGCATAACATGTAAATATGGAGTAGCAGTCGCATCCACAAATCACAGCCAGAGAAATCTAGATCCTACTCACGATGACACATTTAAGATACTGATTATTCTTTATTATTAAGGTATATCAACAAGGATACGAGTCTGACATAAAGATAAACTCATGTCTATTAAGCTGATCCATTACTCTAGGCCAACAGTGATCTCTTACCTGTTGGGAAACCCTGGGAGCGGGGCGGTGTGGCCAGAGCGTACTGGCTGGGGGGCGAAGGCTGTCCCTTTGAGATTCCAGCAGGCACTAGTACCTGTCTGGCCTGAGGGTCTGTAGCAGAGGGGTTGGTCAAGAGGAAGTAGCTGGTAGTGGGCCCTGGGAGGGCAGGGTTAGTGGTGCCCAAGGGTAGCTGAATTATGTAGCTAGGGTGTGCCTGTGATACTCCTGTTAAGGTAGATGCAACTACCACCCCGGTTTTCCCACTGAGAGGATTAGCCTCTGTTCCTGTAGGTTGGAGGACCTCAGAGCTTTCTATGCTGCTAACAGCCTGTGCCGTCTCCTCCTGGTTGGCTGATGGTGTGCCGGGGGGGCCTAAAGTGGCCTTGGCTGGAGAGGAGAGGAAGATGGTGGGTATTTTGTCTGTGGCGATGCTGGAAATTGCCTGATTCAAGGCCAAGTCGCTAGAAGAAGCCTCGTCCTGCTCATCGCTGATGATGATCTTTAAGGAAACTATATTACTGGGATCTGCCGCACCTTTGCTCGGGGTGCTGGGGTTGATGGTTGGAGGGTTAGGTGTAGCTGCGACTGGTGCGGAGTCAGAAGCAGATGTAGATGAGGCAGATTTAGGAGACGTTACTGAGGGAGTAGCCACTGGTTGAGGTTGAGGGTCTGCCCCACTGCTGGGAACTGCAGCTCTCATTTGAGGTAGATTTGCAGTCTGTGTCAGAGTTTTGTTCGATTCATCTGGTGCAGGAGAGACAAAACTAGGCTCATAACTAGGAACTGGAGGAGGGGGTGTAGCAAATTGAGATTTATCCTCAGTTTGGGCATTCGTCTTTCCTTCAGTCCCTTCTGCTTGTTTATCCTCCTGTATTTGGTCAACGTTAGAAGCCAACGTGGCTTCTGGTGCAGCAGATGGAGCAGTGCTGCTTCTTGTAAGTATAGTAATGGGTGCACTGAGGGCAGTGGGAGAGCTGTCCTTTCTGGCTGGCTCCAACACCTCCTGAGAGGCTGTGCTGTCAGAAGGAGGGGGAGGAGTATTCAAAGGTTCATCCACATCCATGGGGGCTACAGCGTCACTGCCACTGAAGAGAGAGACATTTTCTCCTCTGTCAGAGTCCACTGCAGCAGACAAGGAGACCCCTGGTGCTTCATGACTAACTATCAGTCTGGCTGTGCTGTTCTCAATTCTGGACCTTCTACCAATGGGGCAAAGAAATGTTTTATTTGACGAGGTGGGGGCAGTAGACTTCCTGGTCTTCCTGGTCTTCAACTCTTGTCCAGTCCTTACCTTCACCGCTGTCAGTGTTGTATCTGGAGCACTTGTAACATCTGTGTGTGTGGTACCTGTAACATGACATAGATGATTCATAGTGATTAATTTATCACTTATACTTGCACATTTAAGGATGATTACCAAAGTATGTTAGACAGCTGTGTGTTTTTATATAGTCTGACTATTTTACAACTATACATTCTTGATGTGTCATTGTATGCATCCAGACTATTTTCTACTACTTTTCTAACTATGAAGACTTTCCTGCTTCCAAACCTTGATCAAGGCAAAGAAAATTGCCTTGATCTGTTTAAGATGGGACAGTGATCATGGGTGTTTGCTCCTTACAGGAGCTTAATAACTTAAATAAAGGAGGAATACCTGAATCTTCATTTTGAGGAGGCCTGCAGGCAGATGAAGGCCCCACACTATCACTCTCTTCTGGGCTACTGCTAATATCTCCATCCCCTGGTTCTCCCTCAGTGATTCTGGTTTTATCTGTAAACACATGAATAAATCTTAACATATTTTTGTTAGGAAATTTATTTCAATTGTGCCCTCATACGTGAGAAATACTAAACGGATATACTGTCCACAGATAGATAACACCAGGTAAAATCAAGGCAAGGTAGAAAATACTTACTGTAATCAAAGAGGTCAAAGAGAGCCTGAAAGGCTGGGTCAGACTCCGTTTGCTCCAATATGTCATGGATGGCATCATCACTCATATGGATTTCCCCCTGTGTGAGATGACATTAGTGAAAAGGTCATGCAACAGCACACACATTCACCCAAGACATGTCATTGTGATTTTAAAAATCTACTATAAGTAACATGTCAGAGTGTATATACAGACAATATATGGAGTAGTTAGTGTGTCAGCACCTGTAATCCAAGGATTTCATCAATAGATTGGTCTGGTTCTACTGTACTGCATGACGCCTTTGATGTCTGCGGGGTTGGATCACTGTTAGCAAAGAAAATGTTATAGCCATGTTATTACATGATTGCAGTCACGCCACGACTCTGTCTGCCACTGACATAATCAAAAACAACCATCTATCCCAACGACCTAAAACCGAAGTGATGAGGAACTCAAGAATTTCAACTCAACACGATAGCAGTATCTATTAATTTACCTTGCAAGGATTTTGTTGATGTTTTCAGCAAGCTTCTCTTGTAACGACCGGTCACCCAGTATCTTCTCGCGTGCGTTTTGTATCACCAGTTGCTGTGGAGATGAATGCATGTTGTCAAATCACAAAATTCAGGACATTTCTCACTGCACAATGTCACATGAGTCAGACGATCTTCTTCTACATTATGTGTAGGGAGGTTTGATTGTCCTCGTAACGTATATCACCATCTTAATTGCTCTTAATTTATTCTGTGATGGGGTGACTGAGCTGAAGCCGGTTTGCCCTGATGCACCCTTCCACCAGTGACAGCGTAGTGCTCCGGCAGCATAGTGCGAGCGTAGCGTAGTGCTCCGGCAGCGTAGTGCGAGCGTAGCGTAGTGCGAGCGTAGCGTAGTGCGAGCGTAGCGTAGTGCTCCGGCAGTGCCGGCAAGGAAGTCGAGGCAACCGATACAATGAGAGATCCTCAAAGGGTCCTGTATCAGGGCTAATGACGTCCTTGTTGTGAGACCACATGGGGTTTACTGTGTAGATGGGGACTACTCTTTATATTTTAAAACATCATGTTGTCCGCCATGTTGATCACAGAATGTAAATATGCGCTTTTAATGACATTACAAGTCTGTACAAGCCTGTGCATCAGGTGTGGTATGAATCACCTCCCACACAGGATGGACAAAGAGCAGCTACAATAATATTCCCAGGTTGTGAAAAATCTGTATTTTAAGGCAAACCAACAGCAAAGATATTAACAAGTAACTATTTGTTTGGAGATTCACTCACAGGGAAGTTCTCATCGACGACCTCTTCAGGCTGGGGTTCTACAGCAAGGCTACTGACAGTCATGGTGGATCTCCCAGTGCTGCTGGATCCACTCAGACCACTGCCTCTCTTCCTGGGAGAGTCCCTGAAGACAGTAGAGATTACAGAGTAGGCCCTACCAATATGTAGGTGCACTCATATCACACAATTGCAGCCTTTCAGGTACACTGGTACCTGCATTTGTACATCCAATAGCACGCTGATAAGGTAAATGAGATTTAGCGAGTGGGCGTGTTGATGACATATTTATCATGCGACTGGCGCAAAACTGGGATAATACAATGTATATCGCTTTCCACCCTTTCATCGATACTGCGGATACGTCTAACTACATTTAGTATTGACATCAAAGCAAAAAACGGCCACTGAGAGTGAGTCGGTCACTTCGTCCGCCGTCCCCACCCCTTGCCTAAACTAACCGGAGTATTTTCTGTTGTTTCCGAAACGGACATTCTCCGGTGGTGTGCTATATGTGTAGAAGGGCAACTCCAGTTTAAGTGCGGACGTGATTCTCTGGAGAATATCCGAAGTGTATATCTGATGTATATCTGTTAATTTTCAATGTTTGTGTGCCTGCCTTCAGTCCTCTGTAAATAAAAATAACAACAGCAACAACAACAACTCTTACCATTTCCGTCGCCCTGGAGACATCGGGCCTGGGGTTAGCCGATGCTCTGAAACTAGTATCTGCACCGGTGAATCTCCTGTAATGCACACATTACTTTACACTAAAAGCAGCTATTCGTCTGGTTGATGATAGCTAATGAAGCACAGATGCAATGAAGTGATAAATACTGCTATGTTTATACATTTGGTCACTCTTTCCAAGGGCCTTGTGTGGATGAAAAACCGCATAAAATGATGGGCTTCAGTAGGGCAAATTTTTCAATGTATTGTCAAAGGCAAAGGCCCAGTTGCTTCAGTACACATAACAGATCTTTGCTGAGAGAAAACGTCTGTGAAACCAAAAGTGATGCAGACAGCACTGATATGATGTAGTTTGTGTGTTTCGGCATTTCCTATACACAATACTTACTGGACATGTTTAACAATCGGCTGCCTTCTTGGATCTGAAGGTGTGTACCACTGACAGAGGCAGGTCTCGTCTGCAGGGCTGTGTAGCTCACCGGAGTGGAGTGGCCTAGCATACTGTGGGAGGGGTGCACAGGGCTGATGATGGGGCTCGTCTCGGGAGCTGAGGAGCAGACAGCGCTGCCAGCGGCGGACAGGGGCAAGGCTCGCTGTCGTCTCATATTTGCCACTCCCACCCGTGAACGTACTGTAACAGACGGAGGGTCTTGATACTTGTACACTCAATTTATTGACTATATATATATATATATATATCCTGTAAATCTAAATGTTTGCTCTGTATTATTACACACAGGACTGTAAGCATTTTTGTGAGTGGGGCAATGAAACGTACAAAATCTGCAGAAAATTCCTTCTCTCACTGAACAAGACTTACCTCTTTGAGATGCTGATATAGCTGGGGAGTTCTGCAATGATCTAGGAAAAGATATATCATAAAGTTGATGCAGTATCAACAAATATTATTGATAAAGATCCTACTCAAGGTTACCATAGAAAACCATGACAAAAGAGATCATAGCAAAGTTCGACCTAAACCTCTCCAAAAAAGTGGCAGTAATTTTGGTGTTTAAATTTGGAACTAATCTTACTTGATTTGGTTGAGTGTAAAATCCAGCTTTTTCCACAGCGAGGTCATGATGGCAGGTACCTCATGACTGGTCTCTGTTGAGAGAATTGCGAAAAGGCCATACAAGAGTTCATAATAGCTAGAGAAACACGAATTAGGATATGTTGGAAATTTATTGATGGGACAACGGCAAATCACCTCACCTTTGGCTTTGGCAGCCACATACTCATTTAAGATGGTTGTTAGGCTCTTCCCAAAGAGAGACTGCAGCAGTATGTAGAAAACAAAGAATCATTTCCAAGGAAAGCTTCACACATGCAATGGATACTTTTATGTGACTAACATTCACTGTGTTGTTTGTGAGAGGGGTTGTCAGCACACTTACAAATACACAAGCAGGAATAGCTCCATCGTCTGTGCTGTGTTCAGCGTACTCCTTCAAATTGGGGCTATCATGAATAAACGCCTGACTTGTGGCGGACAATCCCTCTTCTTGTAGGTACCCTGAAAGGACATCGGCCAAGACTGGGTTAGCTGGGAAAAGGTGGCAGAGTAAAGCCAAGGCGCCCGGCTAACACGCAAAATACACTGGGTGCCAAGGGTTGTTGTTGCTGAGACAGCGTTAGCTAACGTAAGTAAGCTATCTTTAGCCGCCCTGTTGACAGTGAAGTAACACTGTTGGCTAACGGTAGACCTTCGCTTCGGCTAACTACACTTACCCAAAACAAGCCGAGCTACGTCGGACGGGAGCAACATGGCCGTTTGAAGTGTAATGGATGTAAAAGTTAAGAATTACATGTTCAATCAAATTATTTAAGAAGCCGGTAGAAAGAGTGAAAATAAAACATCAATGTTATTGCGTACGCGACGTCCTAAGGACACTGCTTACGAATACTCAAAAGGCGGGGAAATCAAGCACACGTACCCCGGAAGTTGCAGACTAATATGCGGATTAGCATTCTGGTGGTTGTAGTTCTAAGGATAGGAGTCTGACTCTGTAGTCCTCTGCAGGTTACTATATTTTTACTCGACTGCAACCAATCAAACGATACATGGACAGACAACCTAGTTACTTGACATAATTTCACTATAGATAGAATAACACCCTTGCTTCAACGTTGTCACTAAAGTTAGGGAACACACTCGCTACTAGCCATGGCCCGGAAGTGATGTATCCTGTTCAACGCTACTGGGGCGGGAGTTTCCTGCGTGTTATGCGTGTGTGTGTGAGTGTAGGTACTGCGTCCTGCACGTCGTCAACATGGTAAAGTTGTCAGCAGCCCATGCTCCAGCAGTAGCACACTAACATCTGCCCTTTCCTCGGTGACAGCTTCGAGCTACCTAAAATCGGCATCATCACCAGAGGTAGTCAAGCAAAGTGATTGCAAATCATTTTCATTGTCACTGTTTTGAGTGCACGCTTGGAAAGTTTGAAACTAATCTAGCATTGCTATATTGCTAAAGCAGCTCGTTTCTAAGGCCAGCGTTATACAGTGATTTGCTGTGATTTACGGTGAACTAGTAACATGCGTAGCGTTCGTTAACAAATGCATGCGATGAAATAGGAGATGACAGTCTAGACTAGCCCTTTGAGTAACTCTAGCGTTGGTAGAACATGAATCAGTAGCAACATCCTCTCCTGTCAACATCCTGTCTGTCTTCTCCTGGGAGGTAGAACAGCCCTCCTTGTCACACCTGGTTGATGGAAGCTGTATCCTCATCTCCTCTGAAACACAATGAGCCTGGCTCTTCATGATTTCCTGGTCTGCTGCAGGGGGCTGGAGAATGACAAAGCTACAGAGAGGAAGGTAATTACAACCACTCATAAGAAATGAAACAAGTTGTGGTAACTTATTGTATTTGTTTGATTCTTAGAAAAAGGGAGAGTACCTAGTACCAGTAACATCTACCCTACGCTCTGGCACTTGTCATGTCACCTTGTGTCTTGCTTCCAGAAAGAAGCTGAACGCTTCAGACGGCTCCTCCGAACTCCAGAGACTGTGCAGGAGTTGGATCGCTCCTCAGGACCTAGAGCTGCTAGAGGCTCCAAGCAGCTCACCTGGGATGCTGTGTTCAGGTAATCTGACTCTGCATCTTTTGCATCTTTACACATATTCAAAAAAATAGATAAAGATAGCCAGTGTAATGCAAGACAGCTTCACAAGAACCATGCATAATATAGTTGTTGGAAACTCTTGAGGCTCTGCACTGGCTTTGGGTCCTGTGTCTCTGTCCTGTGATTGAAGGTTGTCAAGCACGAGCGCTCGGAGAACAAAGTGACAACAACAAGCAATTTGCGTGTCAGCAAGGTTCTGAGTTTATTCACACTTGCACAGGGGTTATATAGAGTTGAACACACAACTTTCATAACTGATTCTTCAGAACAGGATATTGACCAATCATGCAGGCGGGGGTTTTAGCCCCGCATTTCTGAGAATCCCTGTACTTGTCTGAGTCTGCTCACCACAGCGTCCTGTGATGGCAGACTTTCACTAATCTGCATAGCAACATCAAAATATTAATAAAATGCTAGAATGCTACATTCGAGGGTCAAAAGTTAAGAGGATGTGGTTAGAAATGTTTAATATCCAACAATAGTATATATCAAATGTTAAAATATAGCCGAGATATTGTGCACAGTTCTTGTAAATCTTTGCTTCACTGGAAACATTTGTGTTCCTTTTTTGGGGTTTTGCCTACCAAGTTAAGGAGCCTAGTTTGTTTCCAACTAATAGATTATGCTTTGCTACTCTATGCACTGCCTGACATAGTTAAAATCCTTACAAAGAAGTACTTTAGGAACCTTATTGTGCCCCATAATAGGTGAATTTGGCATTCATTACACAGATATTATGCTGGATTTGTGGGCTTTGTAATAATAAATAGCAATGCTAGTTTATTGTGAGAAACACTTCTCCTTATATTGGTCAGAAAGGATCAGTAGTCATTCCATATTATGCTAGATAAACTGTGCTTCATCAACAGATATGGTCATATGTTAGTTCAAATCTCTGCCAGAAGAGATGTCACTGATGTACAAACCACTATACAAATATTCACGATTGTCCAATGTCAGGTTTCTGCAGCGATATGTCCAGAAGGAGACAGAGCACGTGCAATCAAGCAAATCCAGTGTCACGGCGACTACGCTGGCCACGCGGCAGAAGAAGATGGCCGAAATGTGCAGCTTGGTCAAGTACTTCATCCGCTGTGCCAACAAACGTGAGAAGAGGCAACTTATGATAACTTTGCTCCCTTTTCCAGACCCAGCCGTGTATTAGAAGTTACTGCGCATAACGGCGTCACACGTTTGGCTGAAATGATTCATGTCATATCACAGTGAGAGATGTTAAACAAATGTTCATCTTTCCATCTTTCTTCACTCAACTAATCCATCTGAGTGGTGAACTAGCAAACATTTTGAGAAATATGTAATTTGAATGCATTGTAGGGACTGCAGTTACTGTAGTCTCTCTCTCTCTCCCCCTCCCTCCCTCCCTCTCCTCTCTGCAGGCGGCCCTCGTCTGAAGTGCAGTGAGCTGCTGAAGCATGTTATGGAGGTGCTGCAGAGCTCGTACAGCTGTTCGGCCTATGGAGAAGACTATAGCAGCCTCCTAGTAAAGGACATACTCTCTGTGCGCAAGTACTGGTGTGACATCACTCCACAGCAGTGGCACAGTCAGTGGGCTATTCATAAATATTTACTACATTACATTGATTTGTCGTGTGTTTCATCTATCTACATTTTAACATAGAGCATGGTGCATAGTGTTACAATGTTAGTCTGATATCTTGTATATTATCTGGCCAAGTCAGATTTCCTGTTGGATGCTGACATTTACGGAATCCCCTCGATGCATCCTTGTCATCCCCAGGTCTCCTGGACATGTATTGTGGCTTGTTCAACACTTCATGCAAGTCCATCAACCGAGTTTTAGTGAGCAGGGTCATCCACACGGTGGTGCAGGGCTGCTGCATGCAAACTGATGGATTCCACAACACTCTCTTCAGCTTCTTCTCCAAAGCACTGCTTAATATCAGGTAAGATCAATTACCTCTCTGCCGTTTTGCTGATTTCTGTCAACACTATTTTGTTATTACCTTGATTGTAATCGATTGCCCCATAAAATGATCACAATGGCCTTGACTTCATTTGATATTTGACTCCTTTGTGTTGATTTATACTTTTAAAACTTCAGGCCATGCTTCTGGTCATCTCCATCATTTCATCAACCTTCATTTAACGCAATAAAGGTTCAGTGTCCTTCAGATTACATCACTACAGCTTTATACCAGCTAAATAACGTTTAAACCAAGCAACACTGTTTACATCCCCTTGTTTTTCAAATGTCAGTGTTGTTGACATTTGCCACAGTGACGCAGTTTCATGCACTTTTTCTTCTGAACTTTCTGACCCTCTAGGCGGGAGAAACACCTGGCAGTGGTGGAGCATCTTGTCTCAGCTCTCAACATCTTCTTGAGGTCCGCGGCCATGAACTGTCGGATGAGGGTGTGTCAACTGGGAGAGGATCTTCTGCCCTCCGTCCTCTATGTTTGGGGCGATATGAGGCCCAGCACCATTCTCAAAGAGGAGATGGTCGAGTTCTTCAACCTGCAGCTCTGTGTCCACCACCCCGAAGGAGCCAAGACTCAGGACACAGGTAGACTTTGAGCAACAGAGACATGAAAACACTACTGTAACTGACATTATTTTTACCACCCAAAGCAATTATTGAGTGAAACAAAAAAATGGCATGCTGTTTGACCCTTTCCATCATTAACTGGTTTGTCTGATCAAATGTGTGGAACTATGAAGAACCTTGCCAGTGTGTCTGTATGCTGTAAATAAATGGCCAGACGTCTTTTGGAATATGTATGTATAGAAGACTGCATGGTCCCTGAAATCTAAACCAAAAGTATCATATAGTGGTACTATATGATAATGTAATTATACATTTGTTAAACTTGTTACTCTCCCGTTATATTTCAGGTGCTCATGCTGAGGACTGGAGCAAGTGGCGGAGCCTGCTGTACAACCTGTATGATGCGCTGGTCAGAGAAATCAGCCGTATTGGCAGCAGAGGGAAGTACATCACAGGGACACGACACATAGCAGTCAAAGACAACCTCATCGAGCTCACAGCTGACATTTGTCACCAGGTACGTATGATTAAGACTCACTTAACTGACATAGGCCACAGGTATGAACATGGCTTATCATATTGGAACCGTAGATAAATGTTTAGCCGATTTATATAGCTAATTTCTCTTTATATGAGCTCCGACACAATCTTGTGTTTGTTGTGTGCTGTAGCTGTTCAGTGAGGACAGTGACGTCCAGGTCTTGGAGGTGACCCAGGTCCACCTCAGAGCCACTCAGATCGGCAGTCCCACCCAGGGCACCTCCAGCAAGCGACGTCGCATCGAACTGGGCTGGGAGGTCCTCCGGGACCACCTGCAGCCCCAGCAGAGCGACTTTGATGTCATACCATGGTGAGCAGTTCAGTTCAACTCAATTGAATTATTAACCATTTAATGGCTACATTGATTTTATTTTGGGCAAAGAAATGCACAGTCTCAAAGGATAACGTATTAAAGCGATGCCACTTGTTTCCCTGACTGTAGCCATTTATTGTCATGTATCACTTCTTTCATTTCTGCTCTGTAGGCTTCAGATCACTGCGGTGCTCACCTCTAAGTACCCAACCATGGTGCCTGGCCAGGAGCTGGTCCCGCTCCTATCGGTGTTGTGCCAGCTCCTAGGAGAGCAGCGGAGAGGAGACAGGGGGCCGTATGTGCTGCGCTGCCTGAGGGAGGTGGCCCGATGCCAGGCCCTCTATCCACACCGGGCCCTGGCCCACAGGGCAGAGCTGAGCAGGCTGTGGGGCCGGGTGTGGGCCCTGGCACTGCGAGGGGTCAGCTCACCCCACACAGAGGCCCTCAGCCTGGGCCTCCTGGCCTCCATCGTCCAGGGAGGACTGATTGCTATGGATAGAGAGTTCTGGAAGCTCTTCTCTGGCTCAGCGTGCAAACCGTCTCAGTGAGTCTGTGGCTTATTGTGCACTTTCATATCAATTTTGTGCAACTGCATGCATTCGTCTTCCATCACCGTTTTCACGCCGTTCATCTCTTTGTCTCTGCATATCCAGGGGTGCTGCTCTCTGTCTAGCCCAGGCCCTGTTGAAGTGTCCGGTCCCTAAGAGTCTTGTCCTGGGTTCTGGTTGGGACTATGTGGGGGTCACAGAGGGCTCTGGGTCCCCCACCCTGAAGGAGACCCTCATAGCCTGTCTGCTGATGACCGATCAGAGCGATGAGATGGAGGATAACTCCAGACCTCACCCCATCATCTGCAGGTTGGTAGTGTGTTTCTTTTAGCCCGGAGATCGTTTAATTGTTAAGTTGCTTCATGCCACAGAAACAGGAAATCTAAGCTCCTGGCCTATCAGCCATCTCGGCACAAACAAGGCTCCTTCATTTGACTTATTGTCTTTGTTAAAGCATGACTGTTTTATCTGCATGAGTTTACGATATTCACTTTATGATGAAGAACTGTAAATTGATGTTTTATTATGATCGTGTGTGCAGGGATTTTCCTCACAATCTGATAGCAGACATCTTGGTCTCCCTGACCCTGAAAGACACCAGAGCTGGCCTGATGTATCTGCTGGGTACTCGAGGCCTGGAGAGGTGAGGGAAAAGGAAAATATTGTCCTGAGCACATGCACAGTGCACAGTATATTAGAACCACTTTCCTAATATTACAAATCCTAAAAACTATAATATCACCCCCTTTTGCACAATCCATGTCTGTTGTCTCATGGCTTGATTTGTTTCCTCCCTCATTACCCTCCCTTCATGTTTGAAGTGGATTTAATGGGCCAGTCTATTATAGAGAAAGAACAGAAAAATAGTTCCTAATGTTTTGTACACAGTGTATTTATCAAGCCTTGATAACTACAGAGAGGCTTCATTAATATGTTTCCTGAACTCTGTGTGTGCAGGTGGGTGTGCATCCCACCTACATGCAAGATTATGAGTTGACATCCATCTCATAACCTATGTCATAGCATCTACTCTCCTTCTCCTATCTGTACTGTATACTATATAATAGACTTAAAAGTGCCTTTAAAAAGAAGAAGAAACCATGTCAATCAACATTATTTCTTTTGGAATAAAAATCTGTTTGACATAACAATAATAAAATAACACATCACTTTTTTTACTCTCTGCAAAGTGCCTTGTCCAAAGAGCAAGCGTCAACCGAAGCCAAAGACAACCTGGTTGAGATTGAGAGGCTGTACCTGCAGTTCAGCTTCGATGCGCTGCCCTCGGAGTTCAGAGGGAAGGAAGAGAAATTGAGGTTGCCGTCGGCCGACGGCCAACTGCCTACTGTCCCCGGCCTCAGAAACAAGTTGGAGCAGTCGCTGCTCTGTGTGGCAGACAATCTACTCAACTGCTATTCGCCTGATGTGAGTGGTGGTTGGATTTGAAGCATGTGTCTTATATATCTGTGTCGTTGTGACGATGGCCAACTGATAATTTGATTGTGCTCCTCCCTCGCTAGTCCCAGTCCACCCCTCCAGAGTGTCTGGTGCGCTGTTTCAGTCTGCTGGCTGGGGTACTGGCGGGTTATGTCTCCACTGGGGTTCTGACTGAGGAGGAGGCCTGCCACTCACAGCTCTTCACTAAAGCCAAGGTAGACAGTCCGCTTCATAGGCGATTACCTTCAGAGTTTCCCCCTGCATCTGTAGCGGTGATGCACTACTTACAGACGTCTGCAGGCTGTTGAGGAGAATGACACAAAGTGGGACATGCTGAGTGTGTGTGTTCCTCACGTCACCGTCTCCATACTGAATCTCCTCTACCCACCCTCATTGCTCTCGAAAAAACCTTCTATCTCTGTCCTTAGCGCTTACGTCTCTTACAGGATCACAGCGTGGCTCTGACCGTTGCACTCTTTACTATTGCTTGTTGGTTTTTATTGCTTGTTGTTTTTGTGATCTAGGAATTTGAACTTATTTTGTAAGTTACTCTGGATAACATGGTCAGCCAAATGCATAAAATGTATAGATGTATCCCTCCTCCAGGCCATTCTTGTAAATATATGTTCATCGGCTGGTAATATATAGGTCAAATATAACCAGTGTTTTTGGCCCTGCCTTATATTGCTCTCCAGTTGTGTGCTCTAAGTTGCTCTCATGGTTGTTTGTGTGTTTTTGCGTTCTAGTCCCTGGCCCAGGACTTCAGCGAGTTTGTCTCGAGTGTGAAAGTGAAGATGACAGAGGATGGAACCATGACCACGCTGAGGTCCGTCATGAAGCTCTGCACTCTGTCAGCCAGCAGAGAGGCCAAGGTGAAACTAGCCTACGTCACATGGTCCAGTTTGTCATTATTATTATTCCATTCTACATGCATGTAGTCAGTACAGGGACAGTCCAGACACTCGTCACTCTGAACCACCAGTTCAACCATCATTTAACCACTTCCTGTTCGCTGTCCTTGACCGCACTCACACGACTTTGCTTGATATTTTCAGTATCATACATGTGAAACTCTTGTGGTTTCTAAGAGCCTTTTTTTTTATTCTCCCTCCCACAGGATAATGTTTGTCCCATCTCTTCCACTCTCTTCATATTGATTCTCCCTGCCAGTCTTCTCAATGAACTGGCAGAGATCTGCAAACTGCTGGTGAGTGATGGGTGCATCTAGCAGAGTGGTATGTCGACACTTCAGACAGGGCGTTTGTGGCACGGGGGTGTCAGGTCCAAAAAGAGAAAATCTTCACGTTTAGCATCCCAGTTGTGTGCTAACGTTTCTCTTGTTTTCTTGTCCCTTCAGCTGAGCAGTGTGTCCAGGAGAGTAAATGCTGTGGATGAAGATGATCATATGGACGATGACGGTGATATGACCAGGACTCAGCAAGGGGGCGACATTGACCTGATGGACGACGGTGACGAGCCCCACACCAGCGCCAACGGAGCCCAAAGACAGACGGGTGACAACGCAGATGCTTCCTGTGGCCCAGGTAAGAAGGAATTACTTGTTGTCTACATGAGTGCTGCTTGGGATTAGGTTTCATATGGAAGAGGTTACCACTCAGCTGAGACCATAACCCTAACCCAAGGACAAGTCCACCCTGAAACACTTTAACACTGGTGTTGTTTGGTGGTTTATTTTCCTTATTCCTGCAAATAAGACAACAAGACATCACATCGTGGTATTTCCAGCGCAGCTACAAAGGAGTCTGATAGCACAATTGATGTTCTCTGCACTCCCTGCACTCTCACCTTTCTCAATAGGGAAAAACGTACTATGCTGTCACTATTGTTGTTGTTGTATTGCTCTCTCCACCTAAACGTAAACTGCACAGAGAACCCCCTTTTCTCGGGCTTGTTGGGGGTTGTTAAACTGCATGCTGCATGATGGGAAATGTAGGAAATCGCTTACTGAAGTAGAATTAGATGAGGCAGGTGTAAGAGTATCCAAGCTATATTGTGCTAATAGATTAAAGACCGCTAATGTCAACCAGATTGCCCGTAAAGTTGAAGTTGTTTCATGTAGGGCTGCGGCAAAATAGATGCCAACAAAACCATTTAACGTCTCGGATTGCTGATCATCATATCAATGGTACATGCAGACGACCGGTGGAATTTCATGCTCTGTCCTCCCTCAGGTGCTAAAAGCCTGTTGGCAGAAGAGCACCTGTCCCACCAGGACCTGGCTCTGCTTGCTACCTTGGAGTTCCTGTGTGAGTGCGGCTCCGTCCAGCCCGCCCGCGGCCTCCTTTTTAAGCCGCTGGAGGTACGACGCAGGCTGCTGCTGCTGCTGGACCAGATCGACTTCAGCAAAGCCCTGCATCTCAACATGGTGGGTAGCAGCTGGTCCAGAGGCATCGTGCTGATAGTAGGTGTTGGTGGTGACGATGATGAAAATGATGGGAATTATGTTATGATTATGATGATGGTGGTGGTGATAATAATAATTGTTCTGGTGGCAGTGATAATGATGATGACGATGACTATAGCGCTGGTGGAGGAATGACGTAATTCTTAATTATTATCAAGATTTATCTTTTTTTTTATATGCAATTGTGTGTTAGTGCTGTTAAATAAAAACCATAAACAAGGAAAATTACTTTACATTGATTTTAGAACAGCGAAGCGATTATTAGGAGTGGCGGGAAGTGGAGTAAGTTAAACTGTTGTGGAGGTGGTGGTGGTGATGATGATGATGATGATGATGGTAGTGATGATGAAGATTTTGGTCCATTGTCCATGAAACTCCAAAGATATCATAAGCAGCGCACTAAGAAAAGCACACTACTGTTCTGCTGTATGGTTGATAACTTGGGATACTCTTCTTATCGCTGCTGTCAAGAGGAATGCTCGTCATTTTGCTTTAACCGTCTCCTCCTCTAGTACCTGGTCCTGCTGAAGAAGCTTCCTGCTGAGGACTCGCTCTCTCCAGAGGAGTTTGATTCACTGCTCAAACCTCTGGCGTAAGCAAACCATCCTCTAACACAAATACACAAATGCGTTATTACTAATATCCATGTTGTGTTTGCCGCACCTTCAGACAATCGGCAAAGTAAAATAAGTTTTAAGTTGATGTGATGTTCTCTGTTGTGATACGTTAGGTTGGATCGTAATGATGTGTGTGTGTGTGTGTGTTGTATTGTGTTTGCAGGGACCTGTGTTCTCTGTACCGTCAGGACCAGGAGATCTGTGCTGCTGTGCTGCTGGGTTTATTACCCTCCATCAGGAGCCTGGGGCGAACCCACCACCAGCCAGATGAAATGAAACATGTACAGGGAGCCCTGCTACAAGTGGTCTCCGGGTTCTGGTTAGTGGCACGTTGTAGGGACTATGTTGACAGATATGGACTAAGTCAAGTACTAGAATGAGATGGACCTCTGCTGCAGGGAACATTTAGTCTTTAATGGAAGAGAAAGAATAATCATGAAATATGCAATCTCAGAAAAATAGTCTTTTGAAGGGATGCCCTCTGTCTCAGACTTGGTGTGGTTACTAATGGTTTATTAGTAAGCGTGAGTCTGGTTCTGTATCTCTGACCCCTTGTATTTCTGTCTACACTTACTCATAATTATGTTGTAGCTATACTTGCTGTGATGCAGTTTCTGACACTAACGCAACCTCTGTGCTCCGTCGTAGTATCCTGGGCCAAACAGGGAAGTGCACGGCGACTGTGCGAGCTGCTTTAGTGCAATGCCAGGTTGCCTTGCTGGAGGTAAGCTCTCACAAATTAGGGAGTGGCAATAGAGTTTAAAGAGTGCCAGACACTTTCACTATTTACTCTTTTTACTTACGACATCTGCCCCTCCTACCAGGCTGACCCGTGTTGTAAGTGGGCCGTCCTAGGCCTGAGGGGGGAGGAGCTTCCGGTGTCTGTCATCTTTCCGTCCCACCTCGCAGACCCCCACCATCACATCCGGATGCTGGTAGCCATGTCAGTGGAGAGGTAGGTTTCAGCTGGGAGCCCCGTAAACTTAGCACTGCTGACAAGGTGTTTGCTCAGGTTTGATAGATAGATTGCTGCAGATGATCGATATGATTGATGTGACAGATGATACATCTGATAGGTAGATAGATATGATCCGATGATGCAATATGGAAGCTAAAAGCAGTAGAAAAGATAGGAACACTGGATACATTCAATCAATTGTGTGCAACGTCCATGCCTGATTGTCACCATTATTCCTCCTGTGTCCAGGCTGTTTCTGGAGATGAGACCAGACCACCCAGAGAAGAGGAACATGCTGCCACTTAAACAGCAGCAGGCAGCCTTTGAGAACGTCTACCTGAAGGCTCAGGAGGGCATGAGGTTCCCAGTAAGATCAATGTCCACATGCAGTGTTGCCACAAATCAGGCGCAGTTTATTATGTGTCAGTATCCTCCCTGTTTTTGACTTTCCATGTGTGTCTGTACTTATTTGACTTACAGAAAAGCAGCTCCTCAGAGGACCTTCAGGACGAGACCTTCAACCGCAAGGCCACCCTGTTGAAGAGCGTGTCTGTGGTGTTGTGTTGCAGCCCAGTCTGTGAGAAACAGTCTCTCTTTTCCCTCTTCCAGTCATACAAGGAGAACAACATTGAGGAACAGCTCATCAAAAAGGTAAGGGACTTGCACTGCTTCTCTCTGTATGCCAGCCTCCATCTACAAGATGCCTCTGTAGTGTTTTGTGGAAATAGTCAATGGAATCACTGAAAATGAAATTTAGACATCAACAACGCAATCCAAGGGTTTTGGCAACTTCACTGTGAAAATAGAACATTTGTGTAATTTGGGCATTTCTGTAATGAAAAAATGTCTGTGCTTGAAAGAAATGTGTTTCTTTTTTGTGATGTGTAACTTCTGTCATGGTAGAATGGTTGGCAGTGGTTCATTGCAAAAACCTGATGGGTAACATTGTGTTTTTGGATGAGCCATGGCAACCTACACCTCTAGTTTAACCAGCTCCACTCATGCAGAAGCAAATGAGCAATACACTGCTGACAGGAAGTGTGCTTGTAATATCACTTTCACATGTTAAACACATTCTAGGTAACATCTCCCACCAGTGAAAGTAACATACTTTATATAGTAGTGTGGATACTCTGATACTATTGTTAATTGTATTCCTATAAAACTATCAGAGGTTCCCCACCTTGACAGATTCAATGTACTATCCTTTTTAAGGGTGTGTGTGATACTCTAAGGTATATGTTTGTAGTTCCCTGAACTATTCTTGTCTCCACAGGTGCTGTCCAGTGTATCCAGAGCCCTGGGCTACAGGAGTGTGAAAATGTTTGTCAGTTCTCACCTGTACTACTTGGTGGCTGAGTGGCTGGGACAGAGACAGTCTGACAACCGCTACACTCTTCAGTCCTTCCCATACACCCTCCTCAACCACGACACGCTCAAAGATTTCTACAGGTGAGGAAATAAACCTGTCCTTCACTTTCACTCGATGTCGCAGCTTCCATCTGCTGTTTTGTGGCGGCCATTTGCTTCCCTTTGTTTAAGTCATTTGCAGTGTTCCTACACCGAGTGAATTTGTTATTTCCAGTTGCAAGTTTGCAAGTTGCACAAAAATCCTGGAAATGAAGGTTTGGAAAATGTCTTCTGTACTCTCCTAGCTCCTCCTACCAGGTGCTGATCCCCCATCTGGTCTTCCTGGATGACTTTGAGCAGGTGAAGTCTATCGGCAGCCATCTTGGGAAGGACTGGAAAGAGTTGCTGGCAGACTGCTTCCCTAAGATCATGGTCAACATACTGCCTTACTTTGCCTTGCCTGGCCAGGACACACAGGTTGCCCAGCAGAGAGAGAAGGCCCATAAGGTCTACGACCTGCTCAAAGATGCCAACTGCCTGGGCAAACAGGTGAGGGCAGAGGTGCAACTGTGTGTGTGTGTGTGTGTGCAATAGATGTGGACAGTAAATGAATGTTTACTTTGTGTTATGGACTACGCTACATGTCTCACGCCACGTTTGCACATCTGTCGGCAGCAAATCGACAGCCTGATCCACAGTAACCTGGCGGACATCGTGGTGGAGCTGCTGATGACTCTGTATGAAGGAGCTGGAACTGAAGGGCAGAGAGGAGACCTCAGACGCTTCATAGGGTAATCATGATTTAAATCCTTATGCCTTCTACTGTTTACTGAGAGAGCTAACATGGGGATATGTATACACCCCAATGCCCCCCAGGGATTAATAAAGTATTCATTATTCTTTCCATCTATGTGTGTAAATGTATAAACCCTGCAAAATAAAGAAAAATGCATGCTAACTGTCCATAGGGAGCTGGACCCTGCACCAAACCCACCGTACTTCAGCTCCCATGTCATCAAAGCTACACTGGACTACCTCAGCAAGTGTCACAGTGCCACCCACAAGTCCCTGGTAGCCATTCTGTCCAAGAACCCGGTATGATGTCTCATTTCTGGCTTAATATGAGTTTTGTTATTATATGTGGTAGAGCTACTTCCTTGTGAACAAATTAACATTATAGCCTTTGAATTGTTTTAGCCACAGATTGTGTTTAACGCCTAACTATTATTCCCCTTTTCTTTCCCTGTCCTGTCTTTGTGCTGTCATCGCGACTATCCCTGTTGTCGTCGATTTTACATTGTAGATTTCCATCCAGAGGATTCTGCTGGCGGTGTGTGAGAGGGTGGCGAAGACGACCAACGGCTACGAGCGCCACCGCATCCTCCTGATGTATCACCTGTTTGTCAACCTGTTGCTCAGGGAGGTGAAGGACGGTCTGGGAGGAGCCTGGGCCTTCGTCCTGAGAGACATCATCTACACACTCATCCACCATATCAACGGCAGGTTGGTGCACACACACTCGTACACACATTTGCACACATAGATATCACCTTCACACACACACACGCTCTCAACAGGGAATGGATGGATGTGCACACATAAGATGACATACGGTGAAACTTTAATGACCCCCACAGGGAAATGAGGTTGTTGCAGCAGCAAAAGTAATTCAGCAGGGAAGAAAGACGAGTACAATATAAGCACGCAAGTAGAATGGAAAATAGTAGTAGAAAATAATTTAAAAAACAAGCAATAAGAATATAAAGAGTTGTGGGGTTATATAAATGTATGCTTGTGACAATTAGACACATGCTAAATAGAGGTAGTGTAAGTATGGGTAGTTGCTTACAGCTGTTATATACAGATGTTACTCGCAGGCACAAAAGTAGAAATATGTTTATGTATATATAGATATATTATCTATATTGCACATATACTTATGAGAGTGTACACACACACACATACAGTATATAACCCTAACCCTTTTATGTTTCTCCCGTCCCAGACCAGTTCAGTGTGAAGAGGTTTCTAACCGAAGCCTCTCTCTGTGCTGTGACCTGTTGACGGCAGTGTGTCGGGCAGCCCTGCAGTTCTGTGATGACGCTCTAGACTGCCACCTGCAGGTCATTATTAGTACTCTCACTGCTCAGGTGACCAGCCGGCCCGCCATCTCACAGCAGGTAAGTCACAGGCTCCAGGATTTTGGATCTGAATTTACTCCCAAAAAGCATGAATTCCACAAAGTTGCCACTAGAGGCCACTAAAGTAGCAGGCTCTCTACTAGACAGAACTATCCAAACATCATTTGTAGTTTTAGGTTGTTTTTTTTACATCTGTGAAAAATTGTTTCAAACCACAAGTATGACATAATTTGGGACTTTCTTCCACAAAATCTCAGATTCCTTAAATTTGCAGCGCTATAACACTAGTGTGGATTTCCTTCCTTCCTTCCTTCCTTTCATCCTCCCTTCCTTCATTTCCATCACCTCTCAACCCACTGCTGTCTGGCCCACTAGGTGCTCAGTCTGTTGCAGTTTCTAGTAATAGAGAACCAGCAGAAGTTGAAGGGCGCCATCTGCAGGCTGGAGCCCTTCCCTGACTGCGCTGAATTCAAAGAGCTGCGATCTGTGCAGCACACGCTCAAATACAGCACCTGGGACCTTCACACTGCGACAGGTAACGGCAACAGATACAGACAAAGTCACACGCACACAATCAAAATATGCATAACACGTTACATTGCAGTCGCACACACATTGCAATTAATAGTCGCAACTTATGACACAGTATCCCACGATTCTTTGTGTCCCTTTGCATGAGTGTCTTGTCAGTAACTTCCTGTAAATCTATATCAGCTGTTTCTCAGCTGTTAGATCAACAGGTAATAATCAAATATTACTGTGCTTTAAAAAGGCATGAACTAATTCATGACATTTATTGACCTCTATCGGAGACCAAGGAATTGTAACATCACCAACAGCACCTTTCAGTAGCCTGTAATGGATAGAACAAGTAAACTAGCTAATGGTAGCAGAGATCCAACAGAAGCGTCTCGTGAAGAGGTGATATATAACAATGCAATATAATACTGCTTTGTCATTTGATTTTTTTGGCTTTGAGCAGTAGAAAAACATAGTATGGGCACAAGATTGCCATTAACTACCTTAACTACATCTCCCATGTTCCCCTTCCACAGGAGATAGACCACTTCCTGTCAGTAACACCCTGTGACTCCTTACCTCTGACCAGACTAGAGGGGCTAAAGGAGCTGACCAGACAGCTGCATGACAACAAGGGACAGATCAAAGAGCTGCTCAAAGAGTGCCATGGTATGATAGAGGGGGTGCAGGGGTGTATGGGTATTTTTTTTTTTCCTGAGACCCAGGTTTGCACCCGGGCCCGGAGAATCCAGAATCAGTTCCAGTAGGTGTTGCAGTTGAACAATGGCTCGTATTTGGATATTTGTATCCTGATAGATGGGCAATTGTGCTGTAATTGCACTAATCAATGTAAAGGAAACCCTGGTCTATGTGCATATTAGGGCTCTATGGCTTTCCATGTGTATAGTAAAGAAATAGCATGATCTGTGGAAACAATTGAAAATGCTCTCGTCTGCCCTTTGTCCAGTTGACCCCACTGACAGTGTGCTGGTGAAGCTGGTTCTCAGCCTGCTGCAGCTCTGTAAGCTAGCAGCCAACCATCCTGGAGGAGCAGACATCCTAGGTACAACATATCTGTAGTTTTAGTTACTTGATATAGCTACAGTATGCTGGGTGCCCATTTCAGTTCTTGAAATGTTTGGCAATATACAAAAGTCTGGGGAAGTTCTGAAAAACAAATGTTGTCGTCATTGCGTATTGTATGGTCTAGTTGATGCGGAATGTGGAACAAACCCAAAATGAAAAACCAAAATGTCAAGATACCTGAGACTGGTACCCTAAAATATATTATTCCTTTTAAAGCATTATCTTAATTGAATTTCTGCATCTCTGCACAGAAGAGTAATAGGAAAGATTGTGAGCCAGATTCAAATAACTGGTTGCCATCAAGATGCCCTCTGATATTATTCCTGTGTGTCTTCTGCCTCCAGAGGCGGCAGGGAGCTGTCTGGGAGAACTGGGCCCGGTCGATTTCTCCACCATCGCTCTGCTCCGTGGCAGAGACCCCCTCTATGCCAAGGCTGTGTCTCTCTTCACCGACACTGAAGCCCAGTGTCTTTACATCATACTCAGCTGCATGAACAATGCTCTCACCCACCACTGGTACAGTGAATCCTAAGCCTCACATAATAATCACACTAATAATCCAAAGCCAAATTCTGACTGCTATCAGCATGTTACATCAGAAACCATTTTTTGATTAGTTGGACCAGTTTTGGCGATCGTGTGGCCACTGTAGCCCCCGTCTTCTTGTTCATCATTTCTGAGATGCTGGAACAGTCCGTCTAGCACTAATCATACCACGTTCAGAGTCTTGCCTATTCTGACCCTTAGTCCAACAGTAGCTGAAGCTCTCAACCCTGTCACAGCCACATGACCCGCTGTCTAGAGGAGCGAGGTGTTTCCATAAACGTGGAGGTCTACCTAATAAAGTGGCCACTGAGTGTATGTGACAAATAAACCTCTTGAATCTTGAATCTTGAGTGTACGCAGACGATGTGTTGATATTTGTTGTATTTTGTCCTGTCATTGTCTGCCAGTATTGAGGTGAGGCAGGCAGCAGCTCCCTGTGTGAAGAACATCCTTGCCACTCAGTCTGGAGGTGACTTCTGGGAGCTACACAAAGACAACAGAGACCCTCTGCTGGCCTACCTCAACCCCTTCAGAACGGCCAAGAAGAAGGTAGGCTAGGGTGACACCAGATTGGTTGGGGAAGAAATATAAATCAGTAAAATATACTACACTATAACTAGTGTATGCATGTATCTGCACATATAATGTCTGTGTTTGTTAGTTCATCACTAGACCCTATCCCCCTTCAGGTGGCTGGTGAGAGTGCCGAGAAGAGCTCGGAGGCCAGGGACCGGCTGGAGACCCAGGAGTTATGGAATCCCCAGTTGGGCGGCCACATGGCCTGGCTGAAGACGCTATGTACCGCTCTGCTGGACAGTGGAGGGGTTAGGAGCGAGGCTCTGCTACTTTCACGACCGCTGTGCCTGGTAAGCACACGGAGGTCACCTTCGAAACCCTTGACGCCATGAACCAATGGGCTGCTTACAACAGTCATGCCCCCTTATTTTTCTTTTTTGTGATCAAGACGTTTACGGTTTTTCCAAGAGATGAGCGTAGAGTCAAACATTGCATGAGGATATTAGTTGACGTACAGCAATAATAGGTGATGTTAAATGTGCTTTACCAATGTGAGTATCTTACCAAATCCCCATGCCTTCTGCAGCCCTCTTTAGCTTCCATCAGTGAAGCAGTGATAGCCTAAAGCATGCTGTTAGTAGCAACTACAGAAGAGCTGAGCCTTCACCAACAGTCTCACACGTTCTGTTCTCCGAGCCCTCCCTGATTTCCCCGTGTCGTCTCCCAGGTGAGGGCGGACTTCTGTCAGAGGTTGCTGCCCCTCGTCATCCACTCCATCCTGCTGGGGGACTCGGACGGCTCGTGGAGGGAGCTGCTGTCTTCCCACATCCAGGACTTCTTCACCTTCTGCTCCAGGAGTGCCCAGGCCTCCAGCCGCTCCGCCACGCCACTCGCCACTGACTCCGGTGGGTTGAGGTTGACATGAGATTACAAGCATGCATACTTTCATAAATGGCATGAAAACGGGGTTGTGATGTTATGTTTTTCAGCACCCATTTATTTCTAATGAGATATTAATGTTTTGTTTTTTACTTTGTTATTTCTCAGCTGTGAACCAGTTAACTTTTGACAGTGATTGGTAGTGATGTTTCTCTAAACCATAATGTGCTTGACACGGTTAGCGGTTGTCGTGATTTGTGTGTGTCGTTTATGATTACCCTTTATTATTCTTGACAGGAGAGTCAGACGTTGTCAGCCAGGGCTTGTTCAACAAGGCCTCCCTGCGCACCATGCTGGCAGTTATTGACTACCTGAGACACCAGCAGAGACCGCTGGAGCCTGACAGGTTCTTCATCGTACATACTCTTAACTCTCAGACATGCTTTTGTGCGTCTTCATAGCCAAAAGGAATCTGTGGACATTTTCTTTCACTGTGTAGCTGGAAATCCAAATCTGTGAATTCTTTCTTCCTGTCTTTGTTTCTTTCTTCCTTTCCGTCTGCCTTTCTTCCTATCTTTGTTTATTGGTTTCTTTCTGCCTTTCTTTTTGCCTTCCTGCCTTTTTCTTTCTTTCTGTCTTGCTTAAAAAGTGTGCTAGCATCATTTACCAACATGACATGTTTTTTTGTATATGTAGATACATGTTAAAGGAGTCTTCAGTCGGTCTGGGCCTGCTGTGCTCTCATCTGCTGTGTAGTTAAAATACATTACATGATTGTGTTGCTCATCTGTGTGCATGCACATGCAATGTTTTGTGAGCATTTTGTGACTGATGTGTCCTTATTTCTTTCAGTGTATAGTATAGGTGTTTGTACACTGACCTGCAGTGTGTTCAGGGTATTTCTGTGTTTCTGTGTACCCCAGTACCTCCTGTGGTACAGTGTGCCACTCTAACTTCTGGCTGGAGCTCAACTACCTGGAGGTAGCCAAGGCTGCCCAGTCCTGCTCCGCTCACTTCACCGCTCTGCTCTACTCAGAGATCTACGTTGACAAGATTAAGGCCAACATGGAGGAAAGTCGCAGGTACCCGAGGATTTTAACTTTTAGTGGATGTTATTTTTCAGGACACACAACTCCCATCTTTTTTTTCTTTTTTTTCAAGGGAGATTTAAAATGTTTTCCCTGATAACGCTGCTGCTTTGAACTCCTGAAGTTGAGGTCATGGAATTAAACAGGGGTGCACACAACTGCTGCTGATTAAAGTGGACTTCAATTTCACTTTGCTAAATTTAAATCAGAGCTGGAGACATCCTGAACATCCATTAACAACTTTGTGAACGCATCACTTATTGAAAAAATGATCTATTTAGTTGTCTAATAATGACAGAAATGACATTTTCTCCTCCACGTCTGCCTTTCATAAACAAAGAAACATGGAGTATGCGATTTTAATGATTTGATGGTTAGTGTAATAGATGGTAAATAAATAATAATATAAACACCATTTTTGTTTTTATTGTCAACAAGTTTTCGCAAAAACCTTTAAGAAATATTTGGGTGATGGGGTGAGAGGGAAGGATGAGTCGGAAGGATAAGAGTCTCTCAACACTTTGGTCAAGAAAAGAAAATGGCTGAATTTGTGGACCCATTCCCCATTCCCATGTACTGATCTCTGTATCTCTGGTCTCTAATCTGAAGGACCAAGTCCAGAGCGTCTCGTAGGATCAACTTTGAGGAGAGCAGCCAGAACTTCTCCATCTCCAGCCTGACTGAGAAGAGCATGGAGGACACTGGCATCAGCCTGCAGGTCATTTCTACTTCTCTTTAAGGGACTTCACCATCAGATCGCCAAAACTCCTTTTGGGTATTGATCACCACTGGACGCTACTGTTTCCCATCCAGGTTCAAGGAGCCTATAGGTCTATGTAGTATGCATTAGTGACTTTTTTTTTACCCTTTTGTTTTTGAACTCCCTGTATTGGAGTATCTTATCTATGGCGAGTGTACTACATATTAGAACCTCCTTTCCATCTACATCTCCCCTTACTGAAGGAAGCGGATTTATGAGTGAATACAGGATCATAGCTTTCACGACAAACTGCAGCACAGTAGTTCTGCTATCATAAGACCATGTAGCAACCCCGTCTTAGCGCTCATTCGTGACTCTTTCTAACACTGTAACTGGTCTCCATTCATGTTATTAGGAGCTGCTGATCGAGGTGTACCGGAGCATAGGAGAACCTGACAGTCTGTATGGCTGTGGAGGGGAGAAGATGACCAGTCCACTGACGAGGTAAACACTTCAGTAGTGATCAGACTGTGTATTACTCACCACGATGCTGTTAACTCTTGTTTGCAGAACTGCTTACGTCCTGAAATGATAGAAAAAAAGGGTGGAAATCCACTCAAACGCTTCCACTGAATGAAATGAATCAGTGAAACATGCTGGTCCTGTCCTGCACATGTGTCACTTGTTTCTGTGTTAATAGTCTTCACCAAAATCCCAAACTTCACTTGATTGTAGAATTCGAACGTATGAGCATGAGACTATGTGGGGGAAGGCCCTGACCTCATACGACCTTCACTCTACTCTGCCTGAGGTCACAAGACAAGTGGGGATTATCGAGGTAAGACACTTCAAGCTGCACCAGGCAAGATTTGAATGCAAAAATACACTTGTCGGGCATCCTGGTAGGTCAGTGGTCTAAGGCGCATACCACATAACCACGACATCCTGGTAGATTCACCTGTCCAAATGAAATTCGGGCAGGAAATCTTCTCCACCCACAGGAAGTGACAAATCTTTACATAGCATACTTTTACAAAGCAAGCATCACTAAACTATGTGCAGTTTACTTGCGTCATGCTACATGATTATATGATGTTGCCTCTCAGTGTTGTTTGGAGCTGCCGATGTGCGAAGCTGCCTAGTGCAGCTCTCAGTAGTGTTTGTCTGTCTATTTGCTTCTGTGATCAACTCTCATTCTTAAGTAGTTATTACACATTATATATCAGTGATGTATACTTCCCTTGAAGCAATTTAGCAATCTGAGATACAAGACAAGTTCCATAGTGAACTGTAGTGTAATGCAGGCTCTAATATGTTTTTTTTATCTCTCCGCCTCGGGCCACCAGGGCTTGCAGAACTTTGGTCTGAGCAGCATCCTGGCCACGTACCTGAGGGGTCTGGAGAGTGAAGGGGTGGAGTGGGGGGCCGAGCTGAGAGAGCTACGCTTCCAGGCCGCCTGGAGAAACACCCAGTGGGACTGTGACCTATCAGAGAGGTGAGGGGTGCGGACATCAAGATACCCTCACAGTCTATTGCATAAAGTCCAACCGTGACCTATCAGAACAGTAGAAGGGAGGGGTATCTGAATAAGTTCCTACAGACTTGTTTTAGATTGTATTAATTATAAGAAATAATATTGAGAGAAATTATATTTTGTTCTGATTGTGAAATTCTCCTGCTGTCATTTCTTTATTTCAAAATGTTTTTTTTGTTCTTGTTTCAGAAGTGAGAAATCCAACCCTGGCTTCAGTGAATCGGTGTTCTGTGCCCTGCAAGCTTTGAGGGACAAAGAATTCTCCATATTTGATCAAACTCTGAAATACGCCAGGTATAGTTAGACATGAAAATCACTCACTATGACATTTCAAGCTGCAGTGCAGTGTGATCAACCCACTGGCCACTGTCTGTGTGCTTGTGTTCCCATAGGGGCGCAGAGGTGGAAGAGCTGTGCAGAGGCAGTCTCGAGGCCGTGTCGTCGCTCTACCCGGCTCTGAGGAACCTCCAGAGCATCAGGGAACTGGAGAGTGTTAGGCAGCTCTTCTCCAGGTGATGGCACCAGTCAGACATCAGCGCCCAATACAACTCAACAGAGTTACGAGCCTTGGGAAAATTTGAAGTTCACAAGTGCACAACGACAATTTTGTGTGAACTCATGAATACTTATAATTGGCATGTTTTGCTCTGATTGCCATTGCAAAAAAAACACCCACAACCCATGTTGACTTGAATCCCCCTCCTAGTCCAACAATCCAGTAGACTAGAGAATCCTTTTAATATTGTGCCTACCACACCTAGCTTGCATCGCCGCTTTGTGTCCTAAAGTTAAAAATCTTGTCTTTTGCCATCTTGGTTTATGTGTCTTGGGATTGGGAAAACAGATGAAACTGACCAGAAACGTTTTGGCTTTAAGTGACCAGACCTGCTCATGACCTTAACTAGGATATGAGCTACTATAATACTATAACACTGTGCCTGCAAACACACTCATTGATGATCATTCCAATATGTTCCATTTTTTCAAGGCAGTCTTGTTTAGTTGAATTGGTTCTATAAACCATCCATCCTAACAACTATGGATGTTTTTCTTTATGTGGCAGACCCCTCTCAGATGTGACTCTCGTGGAGGTATGCAGCCAGTGGCGGCAGCAATCCCAGCTGTTAACTGACAGTGACTTTGCCCTGGTGGAGCCCATTCTGGCCGTCCGCTCTGTGGCCCAGGAGACCCTGATGTCCAGGGTGGGAGACCCCGACAGTGTAAAGTACCTCAGCTCTGTGCTCACTGACCACCTCATGGAGCTCTGCCGGCTGGCTCGTAACGCTGGGAATACACAGGTAGGATCTGAATGTGTGTGTGTGTGTGTGTGTGTGTGTGTAATTGTGCATGTGTGTTCTGGGTCACTCACCAACCTGAGTACTAGGTATTTACCAGGTAAGTGTTGAGTTCACAATTTAATTACTTGAAAACATGTCTGCTAGAAGAGAATGGAGACACTGTTGGCAGCAAGGTGATTAGCACTTTAACCAGAGGGTCAGTACCCCGTGAAAGCTTGTAACTCCCCTGTCAAAGTGTCCTTGAGCAAGACACGCTGAATGGAGAGGGGCAAGCAAAACTATTACTATAATAAACTTTCCCTTCAGGGGTCAATAATGTGCTCTCAACTATGTGCTCAGCTGGCAGAGCGGGCGGTGTTCCAGATGAAGCAACACGGTGGCGGAGGTTCCCGGGCGTCATCCACCATGTCGTCATGGCAACTGGAGGAAGCCCAGGTGTTTTGGGCGAAGGGCGAGCAGAGTCTGGCCCTGGGCCTGCTGAGACAGATGATACACACCCTCGAGGAGCAGGTAACATGCAAAAATCAAACCAGGTTCATCTCTCCCCCCGCACTCGGCTCTTCTCCCTCCTGGTTCCCCAAAGATGGAATGACCTTCCATCTTCAATCAGAAGAGCAAAGTCACTCTCCGTCTGTCGTAGACTGATGACTGATCTCCTCAAGAAGTACTTCACATCACTCTCTTCCCACTGAAGGATTTCCTCCACTCTGCTACTTCCTCTCTCTACCTAGCTCTTCTTCCATTTCTTTTAGCACTCACTCTTACATGATCGTTGTCACGGTCACATGAATATTGTAGCGGCATGAAGGCCCTGGCCTGTGCACCCTTTTGGGTTGCTTGTAGGTTTTGGTGATACAGTAATTGAAGTGTGTTCTACTGTTGCAGTCATCTGGATGAGTGCGTCATCTTAAAATGTAGATCCATCAGGTGAACTAAACAGACTAAAATCCAATGTTTTCAAGGTGCTTCCTGTAACTGTGCTCTGTCTTGTCCTCGGCCAGGTGGACTTCAACCCGGCCCTGGCCCCGGTCTACACTGAGTGCCTGAGGCTGTGTGGTAACTGGCTGGCTGAGACCTGCCTGGAGAGTCCTGGAGTCATTCTGGAGAAGTACCTGGAGAGGGTAGGCAGCTAGCAGTAGCCTGCTAACGTGGTTATGACAGAGACGGTTCAAAGATAATATGACCCCGAGCTGAAGTGGCTGGCATGCACACAAACACCAGGGTGTCTGCAGGTCCTGAAAAAGTCTTCAACTGTTTTAAGTCATGTTGCCTAAAGTCATTTGAAGGTCTTGAATACACTTAAAATAGCACTAAAGTCTTCAATTCAGATTTAGAGTTCTTAAAAATGACGTGGTTCCGTGTGCGTGTGCGTCTCTATACACCACCCAACTTCTGGATAAGGTCACATTATTTTGTAGTGATGTTTTTTTGAGCTTGAGTGTTTGGGCCTACTGTATTGCCCTCCCAAATGATGTAAAGTACCAATGCATTATTTTGACAGCAATCATTTTGTCAGAGCAGAACAAAACTCTATCACGTTGTCCCAGGCAGTGGAGGTGATCGAGGGCGACTCGGGGGTCCAGGACTCCAGGCTGCAGAGCCAGAGGACTGAGGCCTTCCTGTCTCTGGCCCGGTTCTCCGACGCCCAGTACCAGAGCATCGACAACTACATGAAATCATCTGAGTTTGAGAACAAGCAGGCCCTGCTGGAGAAGGCGAAAGAAGAAGTGGACCTGATGAGGGAGCGGAAAGTGACTAACAACAGGTCAGCAGTCAACATGGTGTTTAAGCCTTTCCTGCTTTTCGACACCTCTGTGATTTTTAAAAGTTTGTGTGTGTGGTCCCGGGATGGTCTGTGGGTTGCAGTCACACCTACAGTTGTGTAGGTGCAGGCAACAGCAAAAATCTTGGTTATGCCAAAGAAACCAGGAAGTGTCTAATTGTCCTTCCTCCGCCCTCCCAGGTACACAGTAAAGGTGCAAAAGGAGCTGGAGCTGGATGAGAGGGCGCTGTCCAACCTGCAGGCAGACAGACGGCGCTTCCTGTGTAAGGCGGTGGAGAACTACATCAAGTGTCTGGAGCAAGGAGAGGAGCACGACACGTGGGTCTTCCGCCTGGCTTCGCTCTGGCTGGCGAACACCAACATTAACGATGTCAATGACATGATGAAGGTTAGTCAGAAACTAAGCTCCCACACACGCACACACTTGAAATGTCTTTTTATAATGCACAAAAACAATAGTTTGAGATTTGTCATTGCAGTACCTTGAATCTCTCCTCGTCTGTTTCAGGTAGGGGTGAAGAGGATCCCGTCCTACAAGTTCCTGCCCCTCATGTACCAGCTGGCTGCCCGCATGAGCACCAAGATGGCTCCCGGCGTGGCTGAGGACGTGGGCTTCCATGATGTCCTCAATGACGTAACGCAACACTTGACTTTTACCCCCTTATGGACATAATAAGAAATAAGAAAGTGTTCGTCAATTCTTGAAGAGTTGACTTTTTAGAAAATAGGAGGATTTTGCCTGACCACAGATGATGCGCATCACCCTCAGGGCTGCGTTCTTTTAAAACCACCGCTGCTGCTGCTGGGTGTTATCTGCCGTTTTCAGTTGTTGTTATCTCTCCTCACAGCTGATCTGTCGCTCGTCTCTGGAGCACCCCCACCACACTCTCTTCATCATCCTCGCTCTGGTTAACGCCAACAAGGATGAGTGCTTTTCCAGGACCCGGGCGTCTAAGAGCGCCCCCCAGCAGCCCTCACCATTAGACTTGGTAGGGCTTACAGTAAATAACTAACCAAAATGACTTGATTTTTCATATTGGAGCATAATAATTGTCTCAAATTTGGTTTGAACATGATGCATAGTCCCGATAAACAAAGGAACTATATCTATAGAGCTCCAGCACCATCACTTTTAATCTGCAAATGAAGTTCTCTTGAGCAACCAAAACGGCATATCTTTTCTTTTACTTTTTGATGTGTCTTTCATGTGCCCAGGAACGCTCCGACGTGGCCAAAAAGATCATTAGTGCGATCAGGAAGAAGAAAGGCGAGATGGTCCGAGGGATTGAGCTTCTGTGTGACGCCTACATCACTCTGGCTTACATGGACGCCAGCAGGCACAAGACTGAGAAGAGTGAGTAGTCAGGAGCACAGTGGTGTACAGACTTGTTTCTCAAAGCCATGTTCTGCGTACACCGTTGTGTGTTGTTTGTCTTGATGCTTCCCGCTGAGCAATTATACATTGATTCGCAGTTCAAGACGTTTAAATGGTTTACAGCATCTAGGCTAAAGTTTGGCTACCGAAAGTTTAAGTGAAAGTCTACGAAAATGAATGCATTATCTTGTACATATCGACTTCTCTGATGCATATTTCTGATATTTAAAGCTGTATTGTTATATATGTAATAATGTATTTACTGCTCAGGCTAAAACGCGGCTATACACAGCCGAAATGATTCTGAGCTATATGAGGACTAAAGACTAGGAGCAAGTTGAAAAGACGAGTGCTCGGTGGATACATTCTAGTTCTCTCTCTCTCTCCAAAGATATTTTGTAATTGCACCGGGGCTACCTGGGTACAGAAAGGTCTTGTCTACAGCTCCCTAGTCACGGTGTTTCCTTTGTGCTCTGTTACAGGGGAGATTCCCATTCCTGCCGATCAGCCCATCATGCAAATCAAAGACCTGGATGAGGTTATCATCCCCACCATGGAGATCAAGGTAAAGAATAATGGTTTTCATCTTTCAGCATCCCTTACGTCGTAACCTGAAAACACAGAGAAGCACTGATTTAGGGAGGACATCCATAAATGTATGAGGGATACATTTATGTATGAGTGCTAAATACTGTTTGCTCAGGTATTTCAGTACATGTCCTTTCTCAAGGCTTGTGTGAACAGGTTGTTGCCAACCTGACAAAACTTCAGGTTGTGATACTAGTTTTATGAAATTATACTTTATTGTCTTCTGGAGGTGACACTGTTGGATGAAAATTGGAGAAAAAAAATTGGCATAGCCAAATGATGATACATTAAAATGTTTAACATCTGAGAAAGTAACTTGGTTTGTTGTATTAATAGAAAGGCTAATTGTGTAAATAGGTGGACCCATCTGGTAGCTATGACAACCTGGTGACCATCAGGTCGTTCAGCCCCCACTATCACCTGGCTGGAGGAGTCAACCTGCCCAAGATCATCGACTGTGTCGGCTCCGACGGCAGGAGCCGGAGACAGCTGGTCAAGGTGTGTGTGTTAGTGTGTTAGTGTGTTAGTTAAAGTGGTGTAAGAAAGCCTTTGATGTGCTTGGTATGTGTGTTTGAGTGTGTGTGTGTGTTCATGGTCTAAATGAATCACCTCCTCAATCACCAAGCCGTAATGGGGACCTGGTCATTTGTAGCAGTTCTTTTCCATGTCGGCTTGGTTGTTGGTAATAATTAATCCTGTGTTTTTTACACAAACACAAAGTTTGTTGAATTGCAAACATTCTTCAGGGAACAGGTGTGTGTGTGTTGTTGTGTTTGCAGGAACACTTGTCAGCCCCTCCCAGGCTAATAATTCACTGTTAGACTCTTGGGTGAGTCACGGTGAAATAACAGTTTTCTTTCTGGCATTTTGCCTTTATTTGACAGTCAGTAGAGAGAGACAGGAGAGATCAGGTGAGAGAGGAGGGATGATGCAACATAGATAGGTCTCGGATTTGAACCCAGGATGTCACGGTTATGTGGTATGCACCTTAGACCGCTGAGCCACCAGGACACCCTGAAATAACACTTTTCTGATCTTCCATCTCAATTAATTATTTTTATAGATCAACCCACCGTTAATTAATGTGCCTTTTGCATTTTTTACTGGCATAGTGTTTTCAGTCTGCTCTAAAAACAAATTGCATCATTTAGGTGTTGTCTTCAATTACTTACAGGTATTGAGAATCATGGAAAATGTGGAAAAGTCATTGAATTAAAAAAAAAAAACATTTCCAGGCCAGGAAAATGATATATATCATTCAATTCATCAAAATGATCTTAGCTGCTGGTTGATCTAGTTACCTTTTTTGAAAGGAATAAAATCTATAATATAATAACAAATTTATGATTATATAATAGTTGAATAATCGAGTATTCGACATGGAAATTGTGCTGTAAATCCCAAAATAGATACAAACAGTCATGGATTGTGATGTGTAAAGGGCGCTGTATACTGTCCTCCAGTGACCTTTGCCCTCTTGGTGTCCACAGGGTCAGGACGACCTGCGACAGGATGCAGTGATGCAGCAGGTCTTCAGCATGTGCTCCATGTTGCTGCAGCGCAACACGGACACTCGCAAGAGGAAGCTCAACATCAGGCGGTACAAGGTAATTATTTTTTATTGTTTAACTGCCTTTTTTAGTGTTCCTGACTGTTTTTGTGTTCTTGACTTGTAATTTCCTGGTTGTGATTTTAGAAGAAGACATCAAAGCGTCCTGGAAAAAGCCCAGCTGATATATATAGATGTATTTAATCCATCTGTCCTCTCCCAGGTGGTGCCCTTCTCCCAGCGTAGCGGTGTCTTAGAGTGGTGTTCTGGCACGGTGCCCATCGGGGAGTTTCTAGTCGACCCCAATAAAGGAGCCCACAAGCGCTTCCGACCCGAGGACTGGACCAGCATGGCCTGTCGCAGGAGGATGATGGTCCGTGGTGACACTTAGTCAAGGTTTACTGTAGGTCAGCGCAGAGGGATGTGCATTGTATTGGATTGGACGTAAATCAGTTTGCACACCTTTTTATTTGTGGAATAACAAGTTGCCCCGCCTCTTAAGGCTGACAGTTTTAACATGAACTCATAGTTTACATCATTGAAGGAAGTATCTGAGTATCACATCTAGCTGATGTGAGTTATGTGAGGGTGAGGTCTTTATATATTATGTATTAAATAATATTGTATATTGTTGAATGGAGGAGGGTTTGAAACAAGTCATCAATGACATTTTTTGCCTGTAGATGTTGATCACTATTGGAATTTGTTGGTAGGATAAAGTAAAACCCTGTCACACTGCTGATCAACCCAATTTCAATTTGATGTGTGCCGGCTCGTTTGTGCAACTGCAAAAAAAAAAAAAAATCATTAAAAAGTAACCCAAGAACCTGTCATGTCACTGTACTGTAGGAGGCTCAGAAGCTTGGTTTCGACGACAAGATCCAGGCCTACAGCGAGGTGTGTAAGAACTTCAGGCCCGTCTTCAGGTATTTCTGCATGGAGCGCTTCCTGGACCCCGCTGTGTGGATGGAGAAACGGCTGGCCTACACCCGCAGCGTCGCCACCTCCTCTATAGGTACACGGTCAACATACACAATGTGATACCTTCACAGGAATGCCTTCCTGTGTGTAAGAGAGTTTTGTTTGGTTATTTGCACTGAAGTCAAAAGGAAACAGAATTTCGACGGCGTCTCGCTTCCGTAATTCGAGGTATTTCCAGTTGAAACAGGATGTTGGAGCGGGACGTAACATGGGGAGGGAATGTGTAAAAGTGGACAAACGATAAACAATTAAGTGGTGTTGATTGGTATTATGGCTGATCCGCCTGTTAACACATCAGAATAACTTCTCCACTGTTTTGTGCTTTGTATCTGCAGTCGGCTACATCGTAGGCCTGGGCGACCGCCACATCCAGAACATTCTGATCGATGAGCAGACCGCTGAACTGGTGCACATTGATTTAGGTAAAAACATTCTCATAAAAACAAAAGCCACAAGTTCCCTCTTTGAAATTAGTTCGTAAAAGGTGAGGTTGTATAAACGGTGACTGAGTAAACTGGACACCATGAACCCCGCTCATTTAACCACTTTACATCAGGAAAAACCTTTTTGATTCACATTCATCATCATTCAAACAATCTACTTCAATGCCTGTTTCATGTTGGGTTACAATTAACAGTATAGTAAGTATGTTTGTGATTCTTATTTCTTTCACTTTTCAAGATAAATTATACAGTTTTCTACTTCATTAGATACACTGGAGTGTTATAGGAAGAAGGCGGGGGGGGGGGGGTTGTCATGTGACCAAGACCACCATCTTGATTCAAACCTGTGGCATTGTGAATACATGACATGCATCTGAGCCCGCCAAGCCACCAGGATGCCCCCTGACGTTTTTTCTTTTTGTCGGTTTTTGTGTTCAGGGGTGGCCTTTGAGCAGGGGAAGATTCTCCCCACCCCTGAGACGGTTCCCTTCAGGCTGTCCAGAGACGTAGTGGACGGTATGGGCATCACTGGAGTGGAGGGAGTTTTCAGAAGGTGAGGACGAGTCGGGGAGGAGATACTATTCTGTTCTGACTCCTAATAGTCCTACAAACACAGCAACTGTAGATGTTTCTGGAATTGATTCATATCAGGATTAGCTTTCATCAAATGTTTAGAAACCAAGAGATTTGTGGAGAGTCAAGTCTCACTGTGTTGTTTTTGACAGTGTTTCTCTTTATTGGAATAATACTTTTTTTTGTGAGGTTTTGGTTTTAACACCATTGCAACCCATCATGTCCTTCTAGTTGAATGCACTCTTGCAAAATACACCTAGGAGGACAAAACAAGACGATCACCATGAAATCCAGATGAAAGCTACTATTTCTCTTAAATTCACGTCAAACGTAGATGAAGTGGTGGAGGCACATTTTTTAAGTCTTGAGACAGTGGATACATGGATTCTGTGAAAGCGCGGCTGCAGCAGTTGGAAGGAGCTTGTGACATTTTATAGCCTCTGTGTAAATAAACCTGGTTTCTTTGTAACGGTCAGATGCTGTGAGAAGACAATGGAGATGATGAGGAGCTCCCAAGAAGCTCTGCTCACTATCGTAGAGGTATGAACATGGGACAGATCACACAACACACACAGCCTGTCTTTGCTTTTTGTGTAACTTTATGCGTTTGTGTCATGTGTGTGTGTATCTGTGTGTATGTGTTTTGTAGGTGCTGCTGTACGACCCGCTGTTTGACTGGACCATGAACCCCCTGAAGGCCTTCTACCTGCAGCATGATGAGCAGCAGGAGCTCAATGCTACCCTCAACTCCACCCTGGGGGGAGACGACATAGACGGCCACCGTAAAGCGAGGTACTACGGCAGAGGGGCGTTTGTGTCTGAGGCTGTTCAGTGTTGCGACTGGAGTTTGGGAATTGCACAGACAGTCTGGAAAAATGTGAAAAGACAAACTGATACATGCATGAGCACACATTTTATGTAGTTGTAGAAACACAAATTTGACATCTTGTCAAGGACACATTTGATGTTTTGAAGAATGATCTTCAGCAAGACTAAAGTCTGCATGCGCCAAATTAATACTGATTAATACTGCTTTGTCATACTGTTTCTGTCTCTCTCTGAAACGCGTGCGCATATCGCTGTCGCCTTATGAAATCCTCGTAACTCTGATCTTGATTTTCATGTTTTACCTTAAATTGAAGGATTACATGCTCCTCTATGGGTTGACAAAATTTGAGCACCAAGCTGAAAACAAGGCTGATTTTCTTAGTTCCTGAAAAGTAGACATTTTGGAAATACAAGGTTTTCACCGGGCAGCGACTATACATATAAAGCCTTTCTCTCGTCTCCTGTTCGTTTTCCTCCAGCAGTGACAGCCAGAGCGTCAACAAGGTGGCAGAGCGGGTGCTGCTGCGGTTGCAGGAGAAGCTGAAGGGGGTGGAGGAGGGCACGGTGCTCAGCGTGGGGGGGCAGGTCAACCTGCTCATCCAACAGGCCATGGACCCCAACAACCTCAGCAGACTGTTCTCCGGGTGGCAGGCCTGGGTGTAGGGGGAAGAACCTACTGGGGGTTGGGGAGGTTCCTGCTTTTGACCCATCATTTCTGTAATTCCTTGCACTTTAAGGGCCAAAAAATGAATTAATCCTGCAAATTACTGTACATATTTTTTTAGAAAACAAGAAGCAAAATCAAGCATTGTTCTGCCGCAATAAAAATAAATTTAAACAGGCCGAGATCTGTGGACCTGACTGGTCTGGGTCAAATAACTGTGATGAAACTGAACTGGGTATCCAAGCCCAAGTATAAGGTGATCAGATGCTGTATTTCAATGATTATCCAAAGTTTGTTGCCATGGAAATATGCCTTATGCTGATGCACCAATAATGAATGTACTACATTCCTTGAAACACCATTAAATTCCTTATGAAACCGAGCCGTTTTGTTTTAGTTCAGCTGGTCTTTAGCACTTATAGTTCTGTATTTTCAGTTTTAGATTATGAGTATCATTCTGTAATGCTTGTATTGCAGGAAGATTTAGAATTGTCTGTGATGTGTATGTGGTTTTCACCTGTTGGACAGAAACATCTATGTTACTTGGCATTATCAGTTTTTGAAAGTTGAAAGAAAACAACAAACAGCTGTAAAATAATAAAGAGGATATTGGTTTTAAATCAAGTTTGTTGGCTTGGTCATTAGAAAATGATCTCCTTGATATCCTTGATTTATCAGTTTATGCTTTAGGCTGACTGATTCATTACATGTCCACTCATGCTGGTCATGTCTCGTACTCACTCACACAGACAGACTGTGGCGTCCTCGTGGTCCCCCACTCTTATGGTGATGGTCAGATCAGGACGTCCCTACCAAAGTCTCCTTATTATGTTTATTCTGTATACTTTGTGTTCTGTTTTAATCTTTGTTTTCCCACCCTGCCCGCCCTTTTCCTAAAAGGCTTCATGGGACTTTTTCCTTGTCCTCAGTGAGGGTATAAGCTGGGGGGTGTCGTAGTTCATCATTAATTTATCATAATGTGGGTGTTGTGAAGCCCTTTGAGGCTGTACCTGTGATTAAGAGCTATACAAATATACATTAAGAGTATATGTGTTTGCCTATATATACATCATGCAACGTACCTTTCCATTGCGTGTTCAAAATAACAACACCCCTCTCACCACACTGACGATACCCGTAAGACCTCATAGGACGTTTGGACTGGGTAACGTTCCTTATTGTGCATGGTGTGTGCTCTTGAGCCTGTGGTCAAGTGTGGAGGAGTGGTCATACACACTCACTCTTGTTTGTTTGCTGTGCTGTGACAATGCAAAGAGAGCAGCACAGGGGGGAGATGTGAGGGTTGAATTTCTTTCCAGAACACAGAGCTGTGGAAAGGTTTCTCCTGGGAGAAGACATACAGATTAATGTTTGATCACTTATTTCAAGAGGATTTTTCTTCTTTTTCTTATTTTTCACTGCGTCCATCGGTATACTCTCAACATATTGTTTGTCCCAAGCTGGTTTGAGAAAATGATCACCAATCCGGTAAGCTCACCCTGTCTTTTGTATAACTGCACTGAAAAAAATTAAAGTTACTCCAAATGTTACTTTTCTGATGTCTGTGAAATTTCATCATGTTCCATCCTCACTCTTACATTTACACTTTATCTGATGCTGTTGCCCAGAGCAACTTGAAATCAAATTGAGCACATAGATGAGCACAAATTCCTAGATGACAAATCATTACAGGCAAACAATAATAATGAGATTTGCTGTTTTTGACAAACAGTATCTGAACTCAGGTGCTTATTTCATCCATGTGGGATCCCAGGACGGTGTGGGGAGACCTGCTCCATTCAACCCATCAGAGGTTCAGCCTCAGTATGTCCACCAACTCACCCTGAACCCGGCTCCCCTGCCTCCCCCTGAGATCACCCACTCCATCCCCAACCGCAAAGGTAGTCCAGCCTTCATCTATAGTACAGTATATTATAGTATAGTAGTAGACGAAAGATCAAAAATAAAGTAACATAAAAAACTTAAAATCATAACAAGAGGGTAGATTTTGAACATGATTTTAATCAAATAAAATCTATTAGATTGTGTTTCACAGATAAGTGTCAATGCACTATACACAGACAATAACTATTATAAAGAAATCAAGCAAAGAGATTGGAGTAATAATAATCATGCAGCTACAATAACAAATATTTCAATGTTTATCTTCATGTGTTGGATATTTTTTAGTTACATTTTCAGGTTTTTAGTCCAGAGTACGATCATTTTCCATTGGAAATATTGGTCCAAACAGAAAATCCTTACTTCCTCACAGCTCACTATTTGTAGCTATATTCATTTATTTAATATCATACACAGTGATGTAAATATAAAGTTGGGTTTGTACTATGAACCCAAGTTGGTGACTTCCATAATGAGAACAGCCACTAGTGTAAACAAAAAAACAATCATTTTCAGATTAGTAATAATTGTTTAATATTCTTCTACTTTTTTCATATAACTTACATAAGTCTCATACTTCTTCCTGCCTTGCATGATATGTATTTTATTATAAAATAATAATAATAAACTTATGGTATAGCACTTTTCAAAACAAGGTTACAAAGTGCTTTACATCAAAACATCAAATTAAAAAAGAAATGTGAATAAAATGAAGATGGGTAGGCTGATTGACAACGTTTATATGGGTTCATCCTCCACTGTCCCATCATAGTGTGTGTTGTGCTCTCAGGTGTCAGACGGAGGTGTATCAACTTCAGTCTGGCTGCTGTTACCAGCCTGCTGCTCCTCCTGCTGGTGGCTGGGATCCTCCTTGGTTATTACTGTAAGTACATGATTTCCAGGTTTGATTCTCTGCCTTACTATTTAATCTAATGATTCATATATTATACCTATCTATGTGTATTGACCTAATATTAAGCATGGAGTAACAGCAGTAGTGCTTTTTCTTCTAGTTTTTGCAGTTTTAAATGAAAGATAGATAGATACTTTATTGATCCCAGGGGGGAAGTTCTGGGGTTGCAGCATAACAGTATACAAAATACAAAAAAAAACAAAGGCTTAAAAAACTGCGGTACTAGGTGACATAGAACCAGGATGTACAGCGGATGGATGGCATGTTTACATATATACAAGTAGGGAAGAGCAAATGAATGGATGGTACATACAGTATATACAGAGTTAAAGAATGGTAACGGGTGAATGAATGTGAAAGGGAATGAGAGTGGCTAAAGTGTCTAAAGTGCAGGGCAGTGAATGAATGGGAATGGGAGTGGATAGTGCAGGGCAATGGCAATGAATGACTGTGAAAGGGAATGAATAAAGTGCAGGGTGCTAGGTGATAAGTGGTGAGGTCCTCAGTTGAGTTGTCCTCGGTTGAGCTATGGGGGGGCGTTAAAAAGTCTGATGGCGGCCGGCAGGAAAGACGCTGAGCTGTAGGTGTTTCTGCTCGCACCACACCACAAAGGTCAAAGGCTAACATAGAACTATGTTGAGAGAGTCTGAAAAACCTTGAAAAACCTTCGATGGCTCTTTTGCTGACCAGAGCAACATTCAACAAGCCTGAGTTCAAACACAATGTTATTACATTTTCTCTCCAGTTTAAATGCAACATATATCATGAACCTTGTGAGCAGTGCATCTTGCTCTAGCGTGCGCGCACACACACACACACACACACACACACACACACACACACACACACACACATACTCATATTCACATTGATATTCTCACACAAACCCTTCCTCTGTTCATCTTGTCTCCCAGTATCCTCCACCTGTGTCCATGGGGTGGCGTGCGGTGATGGGAGCTGTGTGTGGGAGTCTCAGTGGTGTAACGGGGTGAAGGACTGTCCAGGAGGCCAGGACGAAGCTACCTGCTGTAAGTAGCCTCATCACTTTACCCAGCTTTTAAAGCTAATATGAAAATCTCTACAGTTCAAATTCACTTTTTTACATTGGAGTGAACCGTATTGGACTCATGTAGGTTACATAAAAATATATTTGCAAGAAAATAAAACTTTCACAGAGTTCATAGTTAACACTTTTTTTGTTCATTTTAAACTACATCACAACTCCTTGAATGCAGGTTTAATTCTCATCCCTCCTCAGCGTGCGGCAGACCTGGGTCAAACAACAAATTTGGCATGGGTGAATGTTTGTTTTAACCTGCTTGGGCTACCAGATGGCCGGTATTTATCACAGAAGATAATGTGACCAGCTGAGACAATGACAGGAGAGTATTTAAAAGTCAAATTAGTATCTTTTTCTGCATTTAAGGCATTTAGCAGATGCCCTCACCCGGAGTCATTTACAGTGAGCGAGCAGGTGTTCAGTGACGTCGGGTGCTGCAGGTTACGTAAACGTGGAGAATTATTTGCGAGCGCTTTTTGACCCAGGTCATTTGTTTAGTAGTCATTGTTTGTGCTTGCTGTTTCTGTGCAGTGAGGCTGTACGGCTCCAGCTTCCTCCTCCAGATCTACTCCTCAGAAAGTCAATCCTGGAGGACCGTTTGTTCACTTGGCTGGACGGACCAACGGGGGAAAGCAAGTTGCCAACATATGGGATACAGCAAGTGAGATGTTTTTTTAACTTTAATATATTATTTCATTGGATATCTATCAAATACAGAGATGTACTCTCTGTGTTCAAATGAAGTTTTATTTACCCTTATTTGATTGTGTTTGACAGGGGTACTTATTTTAAATCGGGCCAACAGCAGACTGATTCTGCTAATGGATTCTTAATGGTGAAACCTGAGTCCAGCCCTGAGACGGCCATACTGCAACAGCTTGTCCACAGGTTAGTGAACTGGCACAAACACTGTACCCTTTTTCCAACCAAAAAGATTTCAATCTAAACCTAAAGATTAATACTGAACCTAATTTCACCTTAATGTTTTGCCATCCCCAGCGATGCCTGTCCAAACAACAGTGTGGTGACCCTGCGTTGCATTGGTATGTCATGAGTATTATCATTACATATCTCTACTGTCTATTATGATATTACATTCTGCTACATTTTATATTATTACACTCATGATGTTAGAATGAGGAAATTAACTAAAACCCAAGTCTTTTGTGCTGTTTTCTTAACGTTGATGTCTTCAGATTGTGTCGGATGGCTTAATAGGATCAAGGTGAAAACTGCATGTCCCTTACTTTTTAACAGCATACCAAAACTTAAAGGGACCAAATGGAAATAAGTCACAGGGCTTTATTGTGTTATCCTAATATTTCAGGATTTCAGGTTTTTAATGTTTTTGATGTTTTCTATTTCAATGGAACTGTCAGATGCATTTAGTTGAGTGGGAAGACAACAAAGGCTACAGTTATACTTATACTACATCATTTTTGAGATCTTTAGAGGACAGATTTTTGAGATTCTTAAAATCAGATTTCATGACTACACATGATCTACACTTGGCCTGAAAATGGTCATTCTGGATCTCCTGTGCCTGTATGTACATAAATCTGCGTCCATCTCCATCTCTTCAAGTTGTTTGTATCCGTCTTGCAGTGTGTGACCACCCTAACACCCAGTTTTGTCTGCAGACTGTGGGAGCAGAGTGAGCTCTAGGACCCTTGGGAGCCAGCCGGCGGTCCTCGGGGCCTGGCCTTGGCAGGTCAGCCTCCAGGTTGAGGGCTCACACCGCTGTGGAGGCTCCATCATCGCCCCCTACTGGATAGTCACCGCAGCACACTGTGTGGCTGGGTAAGTCTGGAGGGGCTTTGACCTCCATTTACTTTTCTTTATCTCACTTCTCAGTGGTAGAGGTGATATAACAACAACTTTTTACCATCAGAACACCACAGATCCACCTTGAATCTGCTTCCTATCACCCTGCTTCCTGTCAACGTTTGTTTCTGGCCCTTCTAGGAACTCCAACCCTGCAGACTGGACTGTCTACGCTGGGATAGTGGACCCGCTGGGCAGCCTCTTCAACCCCAGCCACTCTGTGAGCCGCATCGTGGCCCATGAGAGCCACAGCAGCTTCACTTTGAGGAATGACATCGCTCTGATGAGGCTCTCCAACCCTTTGGACAGTACAGGTGTGTATCACCTAATAATAATAATAATAATAACAATAATAGTTTTATATAGAACTTTCTAAGATATACAAGGACAAACCCTTTATCAAGAGAAAAACAATGGTAAACAAATCAGCTGATCCCAACTCAACACATTCTGGTTTGTTTTTGTAACTGTGATGTGCAGTGAAACATATATCAGCCCATCCCTTGTTGTATCCTAAAAAAAAAGTGATATATCCCTTTAATGCCTACATGTATTCCATTCTGTGGAAACCAGCTAATAGATTTATACCTCTGTGTCCAAAGGGGCTTTGATATTCACCATGACGGCCCTCCTACTAGTCATGGTGAAGCAAAAAGACTTCTAACTCCAGTAATATGCTGCTTAGCCTCCAGAAATATCGGACCTGTGTGCCTCCCCAATGTTGGACTGAACATCACTGCTCCCCAGAAGTGCTGGATATCGGGATTTGGTAGCACAGTGAATGGAAGTAAGACCATTATGATTAAATGTGATTATATTTAACACAACCTTGACGTAAATACTAGTGTGTGTAGTTTCCACACCGTGTTATTACAATTATTACTGCACTGGCCCGGGACGTTTCTGTTCCGCAAAACACGCTGCCAGACCTTGGTCCTTCAATATGTTCTGTATATGCAGACATTTCTTCTTAAGCAGACACTTTCTGGTGTTTACTTTCTGTGGTGTTGTTTGTTTTATTATTTCATAAATTTGCCTTTGCATGTTATCACTGACCGCACAAATAAAACAAAAGTAAATTCAAGGTGCCAGAAAAAACTCGAATGGTTCTCACTGGACTGAGTCCCAGGAGGACTACATTTTTAGATAGGGGCCCTGTAATAAATTGTATGACTGGGTAACTGGAGCTGCACAACATGGTACATTCTGGTTATTTCTTTTCATTAGATTGTATATATATATATAGGATTCACTTTTTAATAGTCAGACTGTGATTGCCAGAACAGGGATTCAGGGATTTTAGTCGCTAGTCCTACTGGCTGCTAACTAACTAACTTTACAACAGCCGTGTTTACACTAGCACCCTGTCTCACATTAGTACAATTTCCATCTCTAGTGGTAGGTCTCATTATTTGATAAACAGAGATGCTGACATTTGGAATGCATCAACTGAAAAAATAAAAATAATGAAAAATAGTAGCACTCTTTTTTCCAGTTTGTGAAACTTATTTGACCAAATACTAACATTAAATGTCACAAACTAGAGAGGAGAGGGTGTGATGAATTTTCCTCTTATTAACTGTGTTATAATTTGACAGGATTGAAAAATTTCCGCCCCATCTCTCTATTGTGTCTCTCCTCGCCAGGCTCTGACTCTCCATACCTGATGGGGTCTGAGGTCTCCCTGATGGAGAGCGCTGTCTGTAACAGCTCCATTGCCTACAATGGCAGGATAACACCGGACATGCTCTGTGCCGAAGAAACGGAGGCTGGCGTGGTTGGGTGCCAGGTAAGACGGACCACACACACACACACACACACACACACACACACCCACACACACACACAAATATGTATACAAAAACACCCTACCAAGTCAGCAAGTGCAGTTATGATATAGCAAAGTACCGGCAGGCCACAGTGTGCTAAGTTGACTGCCACCAGTGTTTAAAACAGCAGTATCAGTCCAATGTGTTTCAGGGATGATATGGTACTTTTAGCATTAGCAGCAGTGATCTCTCACTTTTAACACATGCTCAACGCACAAAACAGTGCATTCAAAGACATCTCAGTGACTCTCACTTTCTGGTACAATTCAGCTTTTCTTTGCAGCAATGACATTAAAATTGTTCAGTGCAGGTTGATGCTTTTCTCTATCATGCTCACAGGCTTGGTCAAACAAAAGCTGCACTATGCACTGTAGGCTGGCTATGGTTTCATTTAATGACCTACAGCAAAATATTACAATACATAAATCAGCCATTTCTATAATTACTGCAAAACGAGGGCAGTCAAGTAGCAGCTGACCGTAACCCTTTCTATGATCTTTTCATTCATGTGTATGTGCGTGTACTTTCCCATTCTCTATATCTGTCATGACCTCATCAGAGTGACAGCGGCAGCCCTCTGGTGTCTCTGAAGGATGGTGTATGGTGGCTCGTAGGGGACGCTAGCTGGGGGGACCGATGCGTTGAGCAGAGCAAGCCAGGTGTGTATGGCAACGTCACCTACTTCCTGGATTGGATCTACCATCAGATGCAGGTAAGCGCCGATAGCAGTTATGTTGGTTATTCTCAAAAACTAAATCTCCATTTATACCTGCCATTACATTTTTAATACAAGGTAAAAGATGTATTCTGACTGTACCCAGATGGAAGAAGGAGTCCAATCCACACTGAGTATACTTCAGACCTGGGTCAAATAGTATTTCCAAATAATTCTTAGGACTTGATTCAATCTGTTTGGAGAACCAGGTGGATGGGGTCTGTCTGAGTTTAGATTCTTTCATACTTTTTTTGTGATGGACAACTTATACTGACGCGGTAAACCCCACCCATCTGGTGCTCCACGTAGGTTAAAAGAAACGCTATAGAATTATTTGAGCCAGGTCTGATGTATTAATGTTTGAATGTGGTTTGGAGCGGTATCATGACAGAATGTTGATACAAGCATTGGGAATTGAATACAAATTGAAGTATTTTGTATTCAAGTATCTGACTATCACATGAAAAAAATAAGGAATTATAATAATAATCTACTGTTTTTGTTTGTCTGTTTACAGAAGTATCAAGATTAAGGCTCCTGATGACAAAACCAAAGAACATCACCTTAAGATGATTTTGTTGTTTACGATTTTTTATATCAGTGTGTGAGCAGAGATAGGTACTGCTTACGTTGCCTTTGCAAGACCTATATCACAACTGTAATTTATTTGCTACAGTACATGTTATGCTGTTTCATTCTTTATATCAACTGCAGAGCTATAGATGCAGAATTTGGCGTTGCTCAAGATAAGGTGAAAATAAAGGTGGAATAAACAGTTTTATTTTGTATTCTGCAGTTTTTATTTATTTTTGTATATCTTTGTGAAATATAGAATATCTTTAACGTGTAAAGATGTACCTCTTTAATTCAAACTTTCCATGTGTGCTGTTTAATGGGCCATTAAATGGAGCTACCGCATGTCAACACAAGATGTCACTCACAAACCATTGTCAAGCTTGTCCCATTGACTCCCACAGCCTCCTTGTGTCCTGTTTTCACCACAGGCTTATATATTAATAAACATTAACATAAACCAGTATTTCATCTTCGATCAGATCACTAAAGTTATTTTATTTACAGCACAATCACAATTTATTTGGCACAGAAAAATACACAATTGCACCTGAAATCCAACAACTTCATTTTCACAACTTTAAATTTTGGTAGACAGTAACATACAGTACAGGTTTCATTACATCACACAGGGCTGATATAATCTAAGATATCCAGGAAAAACATAAGTTTTTTTTTTTTTTTTGATTGTCTCAGCTGTGGTGTGGTCGCTCTTTTGTAGCTATCTTGGCTTGTATAAATACACAGGAGGAGGTGGGGCTGAGTGGAACAACCTGCTAGCTAGTATACCCTTGTCTCCCATCTGTGGATACTGGATACCCATCCAGACCACATATTGTTAGATCATCGATATTTACACATTTAGCTGTCACTGTTGTCAACAGACAGTAACATGGTAAGCATTAATACCGTCATAATGTTCCCCAGTCAGCCAGTCAGCATTGCTAGCAAGTTACCTGTACTCCACAAGTACCCATAGTGTATCTCTATTGTAAATTCATTTTCAAGAATCCTTCAGGTTCTAATTTAGATTTTCATTTGTATAAATTGTACAGTATAAATATGTGTCTTTTGGAATAATAATGTACAATCACATTCAAATAGATGTAAATATCAAATTCTATGTATACAGTATTAGTAAAATTACATTGATACAACAAATTGCATACTACACAAATCTGAATCATTTCACTCCCACAGATCATCTTTATATTACACTTCTGATCAGCTTTAAAAACAAAGTGCAATTCAGCAGAGTAAGTCTCAAACGACTGATATATCCGTACGCGCGAGGAGAGAGCTGAGACTTAAAGGCACGACAGGCACTGTAAACGTGTGTAACCTCTAATATTCTTCCTATTAACAGTGATAACTTGTTTCCCCATACCTGGTATGTACACAGCAACTAATTCAACTCCCTGGCAGCCTGTGGGTTGATAAAGTAGAACAAGGTGTGGGAAACACTCCTTCACTTATCACAACATTAACGTTAGGTTCTCCATACTTCCATTTAAAAAAAAAGCTATAAAGATCTGTTGGTAGTGTAGCATCAACTATAAGGGAACATCGAGGGTTTTTGATAGTGATTTTTAATCTGTGTGCCCTCAGGAATGAATAACGTCCAGTTTGACTGCAAAAGAAACCAGTAACATTTAAATTGCTTAAGAATCCACTATTAGTAGTTGCTCCTTGTCACCCCATAGAGCAGGTATACATCCTACCACCCCCCCCCCCACCCCACCTACAGTCCTATGATTGTCTTTAAGTGGTGGCTGATCCGTCTGCCTCTACGGGTCTAGCACAGTGCAGTCTATGGTCTTGCAGACAGTCAGAGCCAAGTGTCATTTGTCAGTGCAGCCCGAGCCTCACCCCGTTGTCTGTGGATCAGCACTGCCCGCTGTCCCCCTGCCCGTTCACCCGTCCATTTCGTCTCAGTCACTTGATGCGGTGGCGGACCAGCGAGGACTCGTCGGTGATCTCCCCGGAGTGGTGTCGGCACCGGCAGGGCAGGAGCAGCAGGAGCAGCAGGATGAGGAGGACCAGGGCGCAGACCCCCATCAGGGCGTAGGAGATGACCCAGAGAAGAGGCCTCTTCAGCTCCCCGCCGGAGCAGTCTGCTGCCACATCTGCTGCCGAGAAGAGTCCCGAGATCTCCGACAGCGCCGCTCCACCGTTCACTACGGAGAAACATAAAACAGATCCTCAGGCCTCAGTTCTGATTGGCTGAGTCACTGTTCAAAGTCATTGTAAAATACCCAATAAACATACCTGTGACCACATAAGTTAATTAAAAAACATTATTATTATTATATTATATATATTATGTTATTTAAAAAAAAAAAGCACTTTTCAAAACAAAGTCACAACCAAGAAAAATAAAACCAGGAACAATGACAAAGGTCAATAAAACAGAGAGCTCAATGAGGGGGGGAAAAACGTAACAAAAGCCATTGCCATAGAGATAAAACAAAAGGAATCAATAAATAACAGACAAGGCAACAATGATAATGAATAAAAAGCCCAAAATTATAAACCTAAAAGTTTTAAGAAGTGATTTAAGAGATGATACTGCCAGCCTGAACTCCTCGGGCAAGTTGCTCCAAAGCCTAGGAGCCCTGACACCTTTAGTCTTTAGCCTGGACACAGTCAGAGAGGTCCTGCTGAGGATCTCAGGCTGCACGCAGGATCAAGAGTTCAGACAGATAATTGGGCGCCAGGCCATGCAAAGCCTTAAAGGTAATCAATAAAATCGACCAGTGAAGATTCTAAACTGGGGAGATCTGGTCCCGTCTCTTAGTTTTAGTTAAAAGCCTTACTGCAGAACACATTTGTGCCGTTCTCGTCTTTTGGTAAAGGCAGGTAAACAGGGCGTTGCAATAGTCAAAGAGAGATATATGACAAATATGAAACATGATGAAGCATGTGTAATCCTCTCTATCTCTGAAATTCAGGACAGATCTAATTTTTGCAGTGTTCCTGACATGGAAAAAACATGGCTGAACAGGCTTTATAGTGTATAAAGTAGTATATGTGACAAAGGTGATCTTTGTACTTTAAGGTGTGTGTGGGGAAACCCAGTCCAGGTTCATGTTCACGTGGGATTAGTACTGCTGTTTGAGTTTCAGCTTTGCTGTTCAGGTTAGGATGAATGGGACGGCCTGGGGGCCTGGTCAGTGATCTACTGCAACTACTCCAACTTTGTAGTCAGAAATAGTACACTGCATAATTTGCTTTTCCATAACTTACGGAATAAATTACTCAATCAAAGATACTTTGTGAACAATGGCTCTCGAGTTTTTTTTTTAAAGATATTGCGCTATCCATCAAAATGTTCTACAATGATCTACTAGTTCTGCACTCCAAAATGGTCTCAGGTCTAATGGCCTTTAAGAGCTGGATGACAACCGATGCCCCACTGAAAGCGTCTTGTCATTAAATCTAAGGGTGTTTTGGTGATGAGGTGGACTTAGTACCTATATGGCTACACCTGAGTACGAATGGAGCCCCTCCTGTGCAAACTCCTTTCTACTTTTCTATATATACACATACGCTATATATACTAGGGGGAATTCAACTGCCGCAACAGCAACACACAACAAGCAGAATTTAAAAAATGCTATTCTAAGGGTAGTAAAACTCTTAATGGTGTATGGGTATGAGTAGCCAGTCAAAATTCATGAAAGACCTAACAAACTCTGGCATGGGTGGACTATTCACTCTGCTTTAAGAAATTTGACACAATATGATGAATCAAAACACAAATATGTTTTAAAATAGACAGTGGGCCAATTCTTTAACATCAACTTTTGTCTTCCTCAAGTTGTCAACACACAATATAAATTAATTGGACTTCAATTAAATGAATAACTTTGTAATACTTGTCAGCGAGTTAGCAGTACCCCACAAATACCTGGATGGCCAGTGTGCACCTATAAGCACCCTCACCTGCACAGTTGCTGAGCGCGAAGCCCACCCTCCGCTGGGCACGGTCGAATACCACGTAGAAGCCCTCCATGACAGTAGCGCCGATCACCAGGCCGTTAGCCGACGAGGACACTCCGAAACGGAAGCAGTCTAGCGTGCCGTCCACGTCTGTGACCGGCTGGATGTACAGCTGCAGGACAACAGACGCATAGATTGACACGCATTGTAGAGCTGATGGAGAGCTCTTCAAGGATTGTGTGTTTGTGTTTGTCTGTGTCTATCCAAGTACCTGAGGAAGGATGGTGATGCGGAAGGACTGGCTGGAGTTGGTGGCCCTTAGATAGATGGACAACTTGGGGAAGAACCTCCAGGGGGTCTCTCCCTTCATCCAGCACGCCAGCTTGGTGCCAGCCCAGAACCCCGAGGTAAAATCTTGGATCTGGACGCAGAGAGACAGACAGGCCGAAGACAACAAAGAGACAGAAAGACAACATATCAATACAGCACCAGAACAGATTTCTGTGTTCTCTGTTGCATTTTATTGACTTAGTTCACAAATAGCGAGAACCATCGAGTTGAAACCTGACCTCAGGGTTCCTAGAACGTTTTGCTGACTTTTCCAAGACTATTGGACATATAGCACAATTTTCATGACCGAAAATGTTGCAGTTTACGTTGAACAGCTGATCTGAATGTTCCAGGTTTTATTTCTGGCTACTCAGCCCCACCTCCGACCGATACTATCAGGAAATTTCTCATTTGGGTTTTTATTCCTCAAAGATAAGTGGAGCAAGCAGCATTAAACATTTTATCAACAAATTTCCATGACATTTCCAAAACTATATGCCCATTTTCCATTTTCCATAACTTTTCCAGGCCTGGAAAACTTTTGAATTTTAGTTCGATCAGATCAGGTTTTACACAACCGAACCCTGTGACCCACTCAGGGGTTCTCTGGAAGGACATGGGCATGCTAATTGAAAAATGTTGCTTCTGGCTTCAAATGAACTAACTCCACTCATGTTTTTTTTTTTCAGCTGCAAGGGAAGAGCTGTTCACAAAGCCATGTCCTTGATTAGTGAGTGCATGCTACTGGATGGGTTTCCTCTGAGAATATGTTTCATCAGTGGAGAGAAGGCGGCGTACCAGAGAGGTGCGTGTAATGGCCTCCACCACCGCGTTGAAGACGTTGACGGGAAGTCGCAGCAGTGTCGTCCCACTGTCAACTATGGCTTTATCCGTGTTATACTGAAAGAGAGAGAGAGAGAGAGAGAGAGAGAGAGAGAGAGAGAGATTTCTCAGTTCAAGATGATCTAGGAGATATTGAGCAAACAAAAGAACATTCCTACTTAGGCAGACAAACAGGATTACATTCCTAGGCTCCAGATCAAACCTTCACATTAAACAACGTTCACTGTCTCTGGAATACAGCCAATATTGCTAAAATCTGACCTTGTTTAACCTTAACCTTTATTTAACCATTAAAATTACCTGACAAAGAAAGTATCAACATAACAAATGTAAAAGTTGCATGTACATAAGAAAAAATACAATTAAAATCCCAAGGTGTCAAACGGACAGATTTAATTGATGAGGTATTCCAATTAGGAAATTGCATTTTAGAGATGCAGTTTACTGATACACACATATTTATTGTGGTATTCAAACTGGAATACCAGTTTAAAAAAATCAGAGAAGAAATACAGTTTGGAGTCTACCTCTCTGCAATCCAAGTTCAGATTCTGGTCGGCAACCTCCAGCTTCAAAACTTCTACTTGGTAGTACCATTCCTCTTTTATCGGGGTGTACCACATCGACCCCCGATACAGAGTTGGTTCAGCCCCTCCCAGGATCTAAGGAAGGAACAAAAACCCCTGTTATTCACTTCTTGGTCAACTGTGAAAACAACAGCACTCTGAAAACCCAACAAGGGTATACTTTGGCAAAGGTTTATCCCTGCACATTCTGGCACAGCAGAGTGTGTACACACACACGCACACACACACACACACACACATACACAAACACCCAAACAGCACCCTGCCACTTCATCCATCTGTCTCTATCAATGGGTCGCATGAGGAACGCAGCGCACGAGGCCGTTCATATAACAGTGACAGACCTGCTCCCAGCAGGGGGCTATCTTAGCTTAATTAGCTACACGCTAACTAGATTGGGCCTCCAATGGGGAAACACATTGGGAGGCAAGGAGGCAGCTATCATGTTTCTAAAACGCACTGAGCTGCTGTCTCATTCAGCCTTGAAGGGTTTATTGAGTCTGAGTAAAAAGTGCACTCTGCCAAGACCCAGCCTTCTGTGTGTGTGTGTGTGTGTGAATTTAGTGGCAATACATTATTGATACCACAAATGTAAATGTTCTTCATCTTCTTTGTTCTTTTAACTCTACACATGTATAAAACAATAGTGTGAGACCTCATGATGAAAGATGAGAACAATATATTTGTAATGTACAGTACAAGCTACAGAAGACAGAAGTAGGAATCCAGGTTGACAAGAAGGATCCAAAGACTCCATTTAGCTCATTACAGACCCTGACTGCTGCGTTGTGAACGTGCCTCAATACTGACACTGTTTTACAGAACAAAAACTCTTCTTTGTCTTTGAGCAAACTTTAAAACCTCATTCTTGCATTCATTTTAACAGACTCCTCCCCAGGCGGCCCCCTCCTGACTACTCACAAGACTGCCACCCGCGGGGTCTGCAGTGCTGCTGGCTGAGAGTCCAGCGCCACACATCTGGAGGGAAAAGACATCAGGAATCCCCGTCTGTCGCACCATAGAGTTGAAGAAGGGCTCCACTGATGAGTCGGGCTGATCCAGAGACAGGAGGAGACATGTACACATTAACTTGTGTTTGTCTGTTTGGGCTTACAGCACTGAAATGTTTTTGCATCTTAAGCTTTCAGAAACGTTGATCCACAGCGACTTACAATAAGTCACAGTAAGTATACATTTCCCTGATTCCCCAAGAGTGAAAGGGTCAAGTATCATGTTAACATGTAACAAATGAAGAATATTTCAAAAACATACATGATCGTCTCCTCAAAAACACAACTATTTTATGAGCAAAGGTCTTATAAATACTCATAATTTGAACCCATAATAACCTATACTGTGCTTTACTTTCATTCCAGCTATCATTTTGTTAGAGTAGCATCAAATAGCAATAAATAAATAGATAAAAGAATCAATGATAAGGAGATTTACTTTTTTTTTTTTTTTTTTTTTAAAGCAAACACAAAAGGATGTGAAATACTTTTATGATACTGTGGACAAAACTTTGCAGGGAAGTTGTTGCATCAGCGTCACACATTTAATCTGTTTCTGTCTGCCTGTGTAGCTTTACATAATTATATTTAAAACTTCAGGGATGTGCAAAGTAACTGCCACCAGGCCACTGGAACCGTTACTGATATTGTTGGTTTTTAGGGCGGTTTCCACTGAGTCACTTACAGCTTATTTGCAAATATCCACCGGCATTTTACAAAGGCTGTCTTTTTTAAAATACTAATGTTGCAAAGAAATCAATAACAGAAAACTCTTTGAGTCCTAAAAGAAGTGTGTGTGTGTGTGTGTATGAGAGTTATAGAGACAGAGTAATGGAGAGTAATGTTTTTTTTTTTACTGATGTTGCAATACAGACTGACAGTGAAAGTGTGAATGAATGAATAGTTTAGAAACAAACCTCTGGCCCCTACGAATGACAGTCACTGTTAGAGCCCGACCGATATATATCGGAGGGCTGATATAAGCACATCACAGATATATCGGTATCAGCGTATATTTTGGCCGATATTTTGACCTGAGGGGATCCATGAAGAGCTGCAGCGCTACATGAGGGAGGCTGTCATTGACAACCTGCCCCTGATGGATTGGCTTGTGAAGAAGACTGTGTGTTTATGTTCTATTATATAAGCTATAGCCCACACAACACTCTACCTCATTTGGTTCAATTGCCTTGTTTGTTTTAAGGTCTATAGATTTTATATATGTTTGACCTTTATTTTTCTTTGTTCAAATGTAATATATATATTCATTTGTTTTTTATGTTTTATTTATAGTTGTTATTTATATTTTTTCAGTGATGTTTACTGTTCAAATGTTATCCTACCTCCTGTGCATTTCTTTTGGGATTCATGAGGAGAACCAAGTACTGGTCGGGCTCTAGTCACTGTGTGTGTGAGTATGAGAGAGAGTGTAATGGAGAGTGAGTGTTCCCCTTGACTAAAGGATGTTCTCTATCTTCTCTACCTCAAATAGTTTTTTATGTCAATGGCCTGGGTTATCCAAGTCATGCATGACAAACAGCCCTTCGGCAAGCAAGACATTGGCAGCACAAAGTGGTCAGTGTGAGCATATCTGGGTTTGATCTCAACGATTGTTGTAATCAGCATAAAGCAATGAAAGAATTTCTTGTACTGGTTGAAGTCATTCTAGTCCCATCACCAGCAAACATTGCTGATACGGATAGCAGACACAGACACTTATCAAATATTGGGCAATGTTCTTTCACACTTAAAAGGTTTTTATATAACCCATAAGGAGAAAATGTGTCTAATTTCCGTCCAAATTGACATTCTAGGCCCATCAAGGAAGCTGATGTTCAACAAAACGATTGGACTGAATTGGTACATTGTGCAGGGCAATAGTTTTGAGTTGGTTTAGTCTTTGATAATATTCAGTGACTTCACATCCCACCGGGGAATCTCATTGAGAGATGTTTTCTTATATCTGTGTAAATTAAAAAAATATAATTATAATAAAAATAAAATTAACAAATACTATAGGAGAAGAAGGAACGAAAGAAGCTAAAATATAAAAACAAACCTTTAAGATAAATTTGAACAATTAATGGAGATAAAAAAGAACAAACTGAGAAGCCTACCATCGTCTTCTTTTTGATTAGTATTTGCCATGGATTGTAAAAATAAATCATGAACGCTAAAGGCAAATTTCCCTAGTTCTGTGTTGTCATGTGGAGTATCCATCCATTCAAACTACATACACATGTGATCTGAGTTTGTTCTGTGCTGTAGAAGATATATGACGTAGTAGGGCAAGTTGTGCAGCAGGGCTTGACAAACTATAATTTTCTTCCCCTCTGTGCAGCTGGCAATCTCTGCTCACAAGATACTGTCATTGTATTTTTATTTATTTATATATACGGAAGTCCTTTGATTTTACTTTTGGCGTAACACAAAGAGCATTTGGGTATCATTAGCAGCATTGGGTACATTCATTTGTTAACTTAAGATCCACAAATAGAGTGTGCTTGGTAAACAGAGGAGGCTGTAGAATGAAGTACTGTATCTTCTGCATATTTCTAGTCATATTTTTTGCAGTTGCAAGAGCAGAGAAGTTCTTCTCACGAATCCATGTCCTTCAATAGCAAGTGCATATTTTTTATGGATTAACAAGGTCACTGATATACAAATTAAAAAGGAAACAAAAGATGAACCCTAATCCCCTTGATTGATCCTTTACTGAATCCAAGATTATTTAACCCATTAACCTTAAAAAGACATTCTGTTTGACCCCCGTCAATACTGACAAAAACAGATGCATATTGATATTGACAAGCATGTGGACCGAAAAAAAGAAAAAACATTCTGCTTGGCTCTTATTTTTATCTGGCACTTTACTATTGTTGATGACGACCATACTTCGTTTACTGTGTGGGTCCGTTGTTTTGACCCTTGCTTAACATTACCATTGGCTACCTGTAATGTTAGTGATACAGGAAGCTTATTCTACCATTGCACTGGATAACAGCGTCGGTCTTACCCGTGCCAACATGGGATAGGCCAGTCCCAGGATGCCCTGCCAGTTGACCCCAGGAAGGAAGAAGCCGTCAGATGACAGAATGGCAGCCACGTTGATGGTGATGGTCCCATTAGGACCCTTGGGGATGGAGACACGGTCAGTGCCCAGCTGGCCCTCCCAGTTGCCCTGGGTGTATCTGACAGTCACAGTCCGGCCAGTTGACTGGTAGGTACTGGAGCTAAACAGAGAGCCAGAGGCCAAATTAACACTGACAAAGGATTTTTGTTTTGCTTTCTGCTTACATTGAGAACAGTTACAAAGGCCTAGAGCATTTAGATGAGAAACAAAGTTAGGAGCTACAAAAGGACAGGGAGGGGCAGGGTTAAACCCAGAAACGAGTAATTACTTTGAAACAAAGGGACAAGTAAATTATACAGATAAGATAATGTGATGCATTTTAATTTCCATATTAAATATTATACGATATTTGATTACTCTAAGTATTTAGATTACATTTAAAAAACTACAATGGAGTGTAAAAAATACTACAAACACCTGCTCTTTCCATGACATAGACTGACCAAGATGAAAGCTATAATCCCTGATTCATTTCACCTATTAAATCTACTTTGGTCATGAGAGACTGAATGAGACGAAGGGGAGGAGACAGGTTAAAATCAAGACTCTTGCAACTGACATATGGGTTATGCACAAAGTTGTGCAAGGTGTTTCCAGTATTTTGTACACCATTTTATACAAACATTTACAGCCACTCACAGTGCAGTGTTGAAGTAGTGCTTGATGAAAGGGTGTGGACTCGCAGCCACAGCAAAATTACTGCTGCCCGTATCCACCAGGATGTTGAGCTGCAAAACAGAAGGAACGTTTGCTTAGTCATTCAGGTTATCTGTTACAAGCCAACCCCACCCGGACATGCAGCGCTCCTGACAGCGTGACACATTAAGAGTAGACTTCCAACTTTTAAATGCAACTAGAAACTAAAAGTACAAATCAGGAAACATTCAAGAAAAAATAAACAGAAGAAGATAGAGTAGAAAGAAAAAACATGATAGACATATAAATGGAAATTGTAAGTGCTATACACATCAATATTTAACAAAGGTATTACACAGATGATCTGTGGGTGTTTGCCCCGGAGCAAAAAATGACTATCCACTCCTGTTATGATTAGTCCATAATGAATGAGTCACATGTACTCTATGGGTGAAACATGACAACCTCTAGCCATTTTATATGAATTATGAGTGTGTCCTGACCGACCATCATGATGTGCGTCATGTGCATGTTAGGGACCGAGAGTGCGAGCGTGAGCGAACAGCCGTTGAGATAATGTTGTCTCCCAGGCATCGAGGCATCGAGGAGGAACTAATTAGCTAACAGACTTCTGTCACCTCCACTACTGACCAGTGGCCACATTAACACTCTTTCGCAAGCATTCCTCACCATTAAGGGGGTCATAAACCTAATGCTCCGCAGATTCCTGATAACTCAACAACAAAGGAGTTTATTTACCACTCCAGTACAGCTTCCAATTTCATTAGGCGTGATTATCTGGCTCCTGGGGCACAGTTGTTTAATATGATGTAAAGCAACATACAGCGGTTCTGGGGCTCTCACATTTTCCACTTTTCTGAGAGGGGAAAAAAATGATCTGGATATTTCTTTCAGTTTGGCAGAAGAGTATCATCAAAAATGGCTGACATATTCAAATAAATGGCTGTGAAGATCTAGGCCCATTCATGATTTGACTGAATTGAATTCATTCAGCATGCTAACGCACGTCACGTGCATTCAGTGCAAACCTCACCAAACACTAAATCCTCATTCTTCTGTGGCTGCCCAGAAAAACCAGACAAGCAGGAAGTATTTAAAATGTACAAGAATGAGACAGAGACCCATGATGAAGCACAGCAGCCAAACAAGTCATCCCACAATCATAACAAGAAGCAATGTACTTCCTCAAAGCTTTGTAGCCCTTCAGCCCACAGCAGGTCCAATTATTTTTACTCAGAAACAAAAAGTACAGTAAATAATTCCTTGTAGAGAACATCCCATTGTCACCTAGTATAATCTCATAGTTGGACGTGTTGTTGTCATTATGAAACAATTGTGCCCTGTGTTACAGACTTGTTCGGTTGGGCCTGGGAACCCCCAGTTGGCCCTTCCGTGCGAGCAGGCTTATCAGTTCCTCCTCATTGGGCTGGCCCCGGTCCCGTCACAAAACCCCACTGCCACCTCGCAGATGGCAGCACTCCACTCACAGCAAGCCAGAACCGGCCAAACCAGCCAGGTTGGAAAATACCGGAGTCTACCGGCGGTGGGAAAACCAGGGGCATTTCCTTATCCCATCCCTCCTACCGTTGCTAGTCACACTATCCTCCTCGGGCAAATCTCTTCCCCAGTCACTGGAGCAGCATGCAGTCGCCTGCAGTTGAGCTTTCTCTGTCTAATTGGCAGTGGCTCCGTGGCGGCAGCGTGCATCTGCTACCTGTTTGTACCAATTAGCAGATGTGAGGCTCTCCAGCCGACACCTCAGCCTAGCTGTGCCACATGCTAGCAGATGTGGCAATTAGTGGCTCATTTGAATAGTGCCTCATTTAACACCAAGGCCCCGTAATCACATCATCATTTAGATCCAATAATACTGAGTATAACTCAATAGTATTGAGTTATAGGGCATTTCGCACCACCAAACCAATGGAGCAGTAACTGTGCAGCCCTGCTCTATAAACATTATATTTGAGAGGTTTTAGGGTTATACTGTTTCCTATGTTCATCCCTTGTGCTCTACTTCTACACTACAGGTCCAGTCCTTCCTGTTATAGTGGATATAATGGAGACATTTGATGGTCTTTTGATGTATCACAGAAAATTAGAGATGATCAATGTAAACATAGATTATGGCAACTTTAGATTTAGTTGTAAGCCTTTTGCGCGTGCCTTTTATAAATAAGGCTCCAGGAGTGCACATTGGCAAGTAGGTGTTAACGTGATACTGGTACACTTCCCTCTCGCAGGAGGTGACATGGCAGAAACAGGACTGATAAGCCTCTGTGAGCCTGGGAAACAGAGCGCTGCCACATAGTGAGTCTTAAAAGCTCTGATCTTTTCAACTTGGGGAAGCACCAACAACAGCAGGTCAAGTTACTACATAGTTCATTTACCCATGTTTTACGCTTCATTCAAAAACAACACCTACCCACAACACAACGGCATCGCCCAGCCTAAGACTTAATAGTAAATACTTCCTACAGACTAAAGCTTCATTTCTTTTTAATAGGGAGGAAAAAAAATCCCTGTTCTAAACGATTTGAGACCATTTAGTCATTTTGAATCATTAATATATTCTTGTCAGGCATTTTACATAACCAGCCGTATAAAATGATCAGACTCAGACCATGCATTCAAAAGAAGTTCAGCAGAAAATATGCAGTCTGACTAGGCATAGTGCTATTTTGTAGAAGCATGGAGCTGCTCTTTGCTCCTTGGGTGCCTCATAATCCTTGTCAGCTGCCTAGTAAGAAACAGTGGTCCTCACAGGCAGCATCATGTGAGCGCATGTGAGTGGGGGTTTAGTCTACCTACAGACCCCGAGGCTTTGTGGCATCATGCTCTGACAGTCCCAGACCTGGACCAAAAGTAGCTGATTTCTTTAGAATAATAAGAAGTAAAGTGATATTAAAGAGAGCTAGGCTTCTCTTCCCCTATAATAGGGTGACACGGATGCCTGGGAGGATAAGTTGTTCAAATATTTCGCACCTTATTGCCTAACCAACAATACTCTTGCACAGGTCTGGCTTCTCAGGCTAGGCCCTGTCCCAATCCACTCAGCCCCATTCCCTGTATCACATGCGGGATGGACCAGCCCCCCTTTACACACAGTAAAGACAGTACACTTGTCTGAATACAGCGCAAGACACTGTCTGAATTATGAGTCCAAACTAGAAGGAAAAAGAGCAGATTCATTCAAATGCATTCAACTCAAATGGCTTGATGGTTGAGCCTAAAAAACACATTCCTGCATGAGCCAGTCCTCTTACAACTTAACTACCATGGTATGCAATTAAACAATATATGAAAAACTGTTAAAGAAATGTTCACTTAAAAAAACCCTGCTGCAGATATAGCATGCAGGCTACATTACCTTTTGACCAGGAGTACCAAGTGAAATTTCAATGTAGTAGCCTCTTCCAGAGTCACCTTGCAGGTTATTAACCATGTCCAAAAAGTTCACTATCCCAGCGGGATCAGAGGCCAAGGAGAGGATGTTGCCACCAGAGGTCTGTAGTCGTTGAAGAGGTGTCAAATCCAAATCCAAGGAGGAATTGAACTTCCCTGTGTAGATTTTGAGTGGAATGGTAAAGTGACATCTAGACACGCCGAAAAATAAACTCAAAACAAATGCCCAGACCAGTGCAGCTTTACTGTATGCCATGGTGCCGTTGGTTGTTAATGAAAACAGGGCACGTGAGACAACTGTGAAAAACTCAAGCTCCTCGTTAAAAGTTTGCTCCTTAAGTTTTCAACTCAGCCATAACTGAACCCCCTGTGTTGCGGTGACCGCCATCGTGAATACGCTGCTTCTCCGCCGTCAAGAAGAAAAACAACATAGTGACATTGTACCCAAGTGTAGCAGACGCCCAAGGTTCCGCTTGTCTGGTGTCAATAAAATAAACTTCTGCTATCTCTGCTGATAGTGTCAATTTTAGCAGAATATCAAAACATGACTTCCGGTTACAACCTTCAAAATAAAACCACTATGTGCCAAAGTGAAAATAAATGATATGCTTAAATTGGAATCCGTAGGAAATCATGTTGCTGTTTTTTTTTTTTTTAAAGTATTCTTTTCACAGCATATGTATAGAATATATTCTGTGCAAGATGTCATATATGCCACATATACAAAAATCACAAACCATATACCAGGCAATTTATAAGGATAGCTATTACATTAGAAAGATAAATTGTAACTCATTGCAGTTGCACAATTGTTACTAAAGGCTATATAGAATGGGGGGGGGGGGGGGGGTGATCCGGTCGGTGCCCAGTGTCAAATAGCCAGAATAAGTCACTACTGAAATACCCTATGCTTGCCGGTCAAAAATAAACAAAGACTCAATCACAAAATATGCAGGCGTACTAGAAAACTTGGAAAGATGTCTCCTGCCGTGACAGAATTTATGCTTTTATTTTGAAGGCAGAATCGCCTTTGGTGGCTGGTTTAACGCTGCTGTTTTCACTACTTTGTTACCGGTAACTTCCTGGTATGGAGGACCAGAACTGACTTAACTATAAATAAATTAATGTATAAATAAATAAATAAAATCAACTAATCAGTGTATATATATATATACATAAATAAATAAAATAATGCATTAATGCACACAGTAATAAATAAATAAATAGATGAAATCTGGTGTAAATGTATATTTCTGTATTTTTTGCCCTATGTATTTATTGTCTCATTAATTTATTTCTGTTTAGATTTATTTATTTTATTTCTGTATTTCCCTTTCCCTATGATAATGAGGGGGCGGTCTATCAGAGCTGGTCATGGTTTTCCCTTACTCCCATTGGTTGATCGATCTCAGAGTGTGTAGAGCTAGGCTAGGCTAGCATGGGTTGCTACCTAGCCTAGCACGGTGCTTGCAACTGTGCTGGCTTGGCTAGTGCTTCGCTCAGGCAAAACATAGCGGAGCGCAAGCGAGCCCAGCAGCGGCAATCAGCCTGTTCCCAGAGGACGCAGCCGGGAGCAGAACTGGAAGAGCTGTCCAGTTGGGGTTGGAGATTGTATGCATCCTGGAAGCCTGGCAGCTTTGGTGCTCCGCGGCTGTCCTGCCGGGACCGACGTGAGCCTGCTGGGAGAGATTGCGCTGGGAGAACAGCGACATCACCGCGCCGTTATCCACGATGCAAGCCTCTCTCACCAAGCTAAATTATTAGTTGATTAGTTGATTTTATTTATTTATTTATTTATTTATTTATTTATTTATACATTCATTCATTTATTTATAGTTAAGTCAGTTTTGGCTTTCCATACCTGGACGCCTGGTGAGGGATATTAGCAGCGTGGCGATTGATGGTGGTGGTGGATTGACAGGAACAGACGAAATGTAAGACGAAGAGCCTCGATAAAGGGCCGTGTATCTTCCCAGAACTATAATGATCCCTAATTCCTCTGCAGTTTTCACTTTCAGTTTTCACTAACGTGCTGATACAGTGTAAATCTAGTTTTGAATCCTTTGCTGATAGACCTGGGTTCCCCTACTGTGGTTTTATAGTGTTTTAAAGTTGTTCAATCACAGCCAGACAAATGTATCATGCTTACATGATAAATACAGATACAGACTTCTGTTACAATTTGCAAAAGTGGTACATAAAATTCAAAACTCAAAACTGATCAACTGATGGCCCAACATAGGAAACCTTGTGAATATCCCAAAACAGTCCAGCATCTGCAGGTCTGTTGTATAGGCTAATCAAAGGTTTTCCAGCTGTGGGTTGTAGTCTCTGCATGCATATTCTAGATACCCATTAATTTTCTCCCCCACCCCAGGCACCGACCGCTGATCGATATAATGATTCAATTATCCACTGCAATCTGAGGATGAATAAAATCCCTTGTATTGATTGTGGGTATACAGAGATATGCAGAGGACAATGTACTCAATCACATGCCTCCTGCTTTGAAATTCCAAGTTCAGAAATTTTTGGGCTTTTCGCGTTTCAGCCAGGGGGTCGTTCCATCTGCTGCATTTACATTGCAGGAAGGGAGGAGGAAGACAGCAGTGGTAAGGAGAGATCAATATGTCACAGCTCTTCTCCATGCTGCCAAAGTAACAGAGACAACCACTGTCTCACTCCGAATTCCCCATCAGTTCCACGACAACTTCCATGGTTTCACTGTCACATGCTCTCTCTCTCTCGCTCTCTCTTTCTCTCTCTCTCTTTCTCATCGTTGAAGCCTATCACTGTTGTTATAATAATCAGGATAATCTGGGTAATCTTCGGTGTGTTACTTGTCATGCACATGCACTTGTGAATGACCCCTAAGGATAATAAAGTGTTCCTTGAGATATTTTTCGAGACTGGAGCTGGAATGCATTGTCTGGTTCTTTGTTAATAGCCGTGAAATATCAGCGAGATTTTCCAATGTTGTTGAGAGTCGTGCACCATGCAACATGATTGGTAGTGTGTGATATACCCTCTGGTCTAAACTCACTTTTAGTGTGAAATACCTCCACTTTGGCTTATAGAGTGAATCTTTTCCAAGAGGGGGATCTGCTGATGCGGTGCTTATTCAACCTTTGTGGTCACATGGTGCTAGAAAGCAAAGGGTTTACTGAGGGCAAGTGCTGAATGTGAAGTTCGTGAAGCTATTGGCCAGGGACCATCGCCTACAAGTGCAGCAGAAATACGTTTCAATTTGTGAATGACAAAGTGATTCGTTCATCTTCATTGAGTTTAGTTTTGCCTGGGTTTCAGACTACACTCCCAAAAGAACCATCTGAAAAAGAAAAAAAACCCAGTAATTATCATTTCATCTTCAACTTACCATTATATTATGGTTTATTGCTTCAAAGAAATCAGGATCTGTACTTAGATAAGCAGGCTTAATGAGCAGACATTCAAAGGAACTGCCATTACTGAGTGTGAATGTAAAAAACACACCAGGGCTGAAATACAAGTCATATACAGTATATATATATGTGTGTATGTGTTTGAGGTCATGTTGTCCTTGCACCATGTGTGTCAGTATGAGCTGTGTAGCCGGTCAATGCTGTGTAAATTGTCAACATGTCTCTGCACCAGTATCACAAAGACAAATCCCTGTACACTGTCCATGCTGATTAAGTAATTCAGATTCTGATAAGAGGCTCCGGCTGTGCAGTTTCCTGCTGCAGTTCCACTGCTGGCCACAGGAAGGCACTTTATGCCATTACTATGTGTTTAATGCAATCTGAGGCACTGTAGCACTGTAGCATAGTCTATGGGTGAGCAAATTAGTCAGTTCAGGAGAGCCAATGGCTCCACATTTGGCCATGCAAAGCTCCTTTAATGGGACATTGGTTCCTAATCCTGACAGAACTCTGATCATTACAACTGATGAGAGAGAGGTAAGGAGAGAGAGAGATGGAGAGAGATGAGAGTCAGACCTCCACAGCACCATCTCAGATGCTCCCACTCACCCTTCTCCATTGCCTTAACAACGCACCCACATCTCCACCTAATCAGAGATATAACCTCCAAGTCTTCAGGCTGAGTTGAGTCAGTCGTGGCGATCAAAAAGCAGTTTTGGTAGATAGTTGTCAATGTTTCTATTGCCTGACATGATACCGCTTTTTGTTTCAATATATTACAAAGAAAATATGTTGCCTTTTCACCTAATGAGCACAGAGCAATGAATCAGCACATGAAGGTATGAGGGCACACATTTTTAAACTGCCAATTTCTATCCCCCAAGTTAACTACCGGTTAATGTGAAACGCCACTCAATTTATGACTTCATATATGATGTTCGGTAGAGTATGTAAACCTGTGATGTCACTGGACTGACTGCATAGACATGTTATCATTTCTGAACTAGAAAATATACCCTCATGACCAGAAGATGCTCTCACGGTCATTATTTATTATATAGTTATATAGTTATTTATTAGCTCCAGATTTTATGTGTTGACAAAATCATGTTGGACTTTGTCTTTTGGGAGTTTCACGTTTGAATGAACATTAACTGGGCTGACTTGGACCATAAAAATACAATCTACCAATTCTTGAATCGGGTAGTATTGCCTATTACACGAGCTCAACTCTAGGCCTGTTAGCACCACACAGTGCTGTGATAAGCAGGCCCACAGACAGCCCAATCACTGTAAGTCTATAATGCTTATCTGAGATTTGCTGAATCTGTTAGCATTTTCCATGTGATATCGGATGCAGTGTAATTACAGCACAGGCATGACAGAGCTGGACGAGCGACAAGTGGGGATTACACTGGAGCGGGTCACAATGATCTGGCTGGCCACATGTTTCTGTCGCAAATCTCATTTTGATATCTAGTCTACCATATTGTTTTTATTAGGGCAGTGGTTGGGATCAATTCACTGTAAATTCAGTCCATTCAAATGTTTTAAAGTGAAACTCCTTGGTTAATAATGAAGGATTTGTTCTTGATTAGTTTCAGCCGAAGTAAGGGATGAGAAAATTCGCTCATGGATGCAGACGGAGGCTGAAAAGGCGATTCCTCCTCTTTCATTTTGATCTACACAATTTATTAAAAAAAACCCTCATATTTTTCATGTAAAGTACAAAAGGGAAGAACAAAAAGTACCTGAAGTTGTAGAGAAACGCTCTCTGAACATAACGATATAACAACTCCAGAAGTGAATCCGAACTCAAAACTCTTGTTTACTTTTTTGTCTGTTTTTATATTTTTCTTCCCCCTGCATCGGCGTACCACGGAGTGACACACTGTTAGTCTGCTCCCCGTAACAAGCTACTTCTATATCTCTCCCTCTGCCAGAGCTGTCAACTCCCTAACAAGGTGTACACATTCACAGCTGCCCCTGCAGGAGAGGAGCCTAAATGAGGAGAGCCGGGAGGAGATGAGAGGGACTAGCTAGACAACAGGTGCACGCAAGGCGACTGGGTGCATCAATGCTCATTCAGTCATACCTGCACTGCATGTTTTCAGCCATATAAAAGACAGCTCGTTTTTTATATATATTTTTTTATTTTTTAGATCAATTACTTGTAACTGTACGGCATCTCTCACTGCTTAGACATGCGGGAGTATGACTAAGGATGGCTCATGCTAGACTATTCACACTTACACCCCCCTCCCTCCCCCCCATGGCAGTAGTGTTCCCTCTCAGCAGTGTATCTGTTTGTTCATTCATAGGAAAAGCATTAGTGACACGTAGATGACTCATAGAGGCTAGCGTCTAAACAGGCCGCAGTAGGAGTCGGGAACCCTGCCACCCTTCTGCTCCTTGCCTCAAGGCACTACTCATACCCTTACCAGTTTCCCTGGTTACACTAACATACACATGCATGAACACACACGCACACGGACATACATGTATGCGCGCATGCATACACACACACACACACACACACACACACACGTATACCATCTGTGTTTGCTCGGATGCCATAGATCCCACCGGATGCATTGGGTGCCACAGAACAGATGCTGCTGTAGTAGTGGGCATGGGAGCGGTGGCTGGTTGTGGCCGTCGCCCTCATCTCTGAGATGGTGTTAATCAACAGAGTTGGAGTGCTTGTGCTGTGCTAGGATCAGTTTAGTGCACAGGTTCTTATACTTATTACCTCCAAGACCCAAATGAGAAGTGTGGTGTTTCACCCTGGGACTCGTGCACGGGGAAACAAAATCCATCACTGTTTTGCTCAATTCCACAATGATGGAGCCATTGGTTCTTGCAGGGGTTGTACCTGTGAGCTTCTACTTCTACGGTTTCTTTAATCCGCAATTATTAAAGAAAATACAAAAATGATGTCTACTTGTAGGATCCTAACTTGGGTAATAACATAAATAAACTAACATTTTTGCTATATCCCAGAAAAAAAACAAAATACAGATTCTTTTCATCAAATTACATTTTTTTTCTTGGCATGGATTTATTTTTAAGCACAAATTTTTATGTAAGAACCTTTTTTTAAATGAGTCCCTTGGATCCCAACCAAGAGTTTGAGAGAGTTTAATGAATGAAATGGTAAAGGGAGGCAATTTAGTGATCTTTTCTTTGACTTCACTATGAGAAGCCTGACATATTTTGACCTGATGATGTTAATTGTTGAGCAGGTAGGTGGAGCAGGTGTGCGTGTGTGTGTGTGTGTGTTGTGTATGTATGTGTCACGCTCTGCGACTTCCCAAGGGTATATCGGGTGCAACACCTGGAGTTTGTTTCCTCATTAGGATCGGCATCTCCAAGGTGATAGCCAATTAGAAAAGCTGAACTTGGCTCTGAGGACTGATTAGTGGCTAGAGATCAGATACACATCATCTTTCATGAGCAAATTGCTTTCACAAATATATTTCTTGCTTTTCTTGCTAAAATTGCTTTTTTCACAAATTGTAAAACATTGTCTCGCGGTGTACACCACACCTCCTTTCTTCCACAGCAGAGCAGAATTCTACTCTGAAGCAATATAGTCATTGAGGCTGTTGTACCGGCTCACCTTGCGGTGCGGTATTGAGTCTCCTTTGCGCTTGACTGTGTCCCTCTGTGCTTACAGCTATCTATCAGTTTCATAGCATGCAATCTGCATCCTCACAACCTCCCACTACCCGCCCACCAGCGCTGTATCCGTTGTGTTTTGTGTGTGTGTGAGCGTGCACGCACATACAAGTGCATTGTGTTTTCTCAAATGCCGAAGTGCGTATGCGTTCTCCACCCCCCCCCCCCCCCCCACCTCCATAATGAAAGAGAGGGGAGCTCCTAGGCAAAAAAAAAAAAACAAAACACCCACCGCAGAGCTGCCCTCGCAGGGGTAGGAGAGCAGGGAGGGTGCTTGCCCCCTGGCTGGATGCTTGTGATTGCACTCAGAGAAGAGAGATAAGGACTATAAGGGTGGTAGCGTGGTGGTAGGAAGGACTGAACGAAGGCAGGGAGGGAGGGGTGTGTGTGTGTGTGTGGCCGGGGGGGGGGGGGCTCCTTCATACATTTTTATGACCACATAGATAAGGTCAGTAGTGTGCCATCGTTACTAGGCAACACTGCGACCCTGAGTTGGATTGAGTTGTGAAGCTGAGAAGTCAGATATTCTTATTACAACAGCCCTGCTCGGGTTCTGCTGTGTGCGTTTGTTAACAAGCAGCCTGTCTCCGTGTGCCGTGGTCAGAGTGAAGGCTGAGAGACCGCTTTAACGGGCCGATTAACTGAGGCGCCGGAATAATTAGAAGGCCATTGATTGTTGTTATTACGTTGTTATAGCTGCGTTCGCCGCCGTACACAACCGTATCCCGTGCCAGATACGCGAGGATGATAATAGGAATGAAAAATGATGATGGTGTGTTTGATTATATATTTTTAATGATCCGGTTCATGTGGGGATACGCTCGACTCTGTGGGTGTATTGATTTTTTCGGTTTTCAAGCAGAGAATGGAGGAGATGGAGACCAGGCGCATAAGCAGCCAGAGAGCAACTCACCAAAACCCACCCGTCTCTCCCTCCTTTCACTTACACTCCTTCACTCTCTTCTTCCCTCGTTCTCTCCCCCTCCTTTCTGCCTCCCCCCTTTTCTGTCACCGCCCCCCCCCCCCCCAACTCTCCACTCTCACTTCCTTATTTTTGCCACTCCTCTAGCTCTCTTTCTCTTCTTTTTTTCTCTCACTCCCCTGCTTCCCCTCTCTCCTCCCATTCTGTCCCCTTCAGCGTCCTAGTTTAGCACGTCAAGGTTGGCTACAGATATGCTCCTCTGTGCCTTGGGGCTAACCAATGGGAAGCTGGCTGGAGCTGCTGTAGCAGGCTGGGGTGTTGGTATCATGAAATGAGAGAGAGAGAGAGAGAGAGAGAGAGAGAGCGAGAGAGAGGGAGAGAGAGAGGTGGGAAAAAGGTTACTACAGTGCATGTTCTGCTGTCCATTCTGCAGAATGGATTTGAAGTCTTACAGGGTGAAATACCTGGAAATCATAAGCAAAATGATTATTTAGCGTCTGATGACACAGAGCTGATTTGGAATCTGGTTGCAGAGATCCTGAAAACAACTTACCAGATAACATGCCGTTTAGTGGATGCTTTTATCCAAGGCATCAAACCCCTAACCCTGATGGTATTAGGGCCATGCTCTACCCCCTTTGACCTATACAGAAGCTCAAGTTAGTATTTCATCAGTAGTGCTTCGGACATATTAACTTCTGAAATCTTGCTGTCCTTTGCACAGTTGGCACAAGTCCCAAGTTACAGCACTCACATATAGCAGTCCTAATTTATAGAGCGTGCACGTGTCTTGATGCTGACTGAGCCAAGTGTCTTTTTATCCCACCGGGACCAGTAAAAGGTAAGAGAACACCACCCTGCCTGTGTTTAGGAGTCACATCACTCTTGCCCAGCCAGTTTGTAATCGTATAGCGCCGCTTGTCTCTTATCAACGTCATTGTCTCTGCAAACAAAGGGGATCATCATACTGGTGCTGAGGATGTTTCTATTCTGAGTTAATGGGTCGCATAGTGTAAGGCAACCTGATCCTCCTTTGGGTGACTTAGGAGTAGGCCGAGGGCTGACATTTTGCTGATGATAGGCCAGTCTGTGTTTTGTTGTAAGAGACACTGGGCTTCACAGGAGTTGTCAAAACAAGAGGCCCCATCCTGAGGGATTACCCAGCCCTGCCTGCACACACGCCAGGGACAGGGTCGGCAAGAGGGATGAGGGCAGGGGTGGGAAGGGAGGGGAGCGGAGGGGGCCCCTGCAGGGAGGAAGGTGCTCCGTAGAAATAGAAACACCGTAGCTCGTCCTATCATTATCATCCTCAAAGAAGGACCCGAGTTAACAACAGAATTACAGTCAGACAATCACAAGGGGCACCTGATTTAGCTCTGATATGACCACATTCACCATTTGTAAATGTATTTCTGCAAAGCTCTGGTCTGAATGCAGTAGGCTAGCTGGCCCCAGTGATGTGTGTTGAGGGCGAATAGCAGAGTATCTTATCCATAAATGTTCACATCAGATAGAGCACCTACATTCACCTACAGGTATCATCAACCTATATATAGAACAGGTTAACAATTCGAACCACATGCATTACAATTCTTCCCATCCCACTATGTGATCAATAAAACAATGCTACTGCTACTGCTACTTTGCACTGTCAGAATAATGTCATATTACTTTAGTATCCATGATGAAACTCCACGACAAGCACAGATCCCGTGTCAATGTGAGGATAACAGTATGAGAGGTCATGACCTTGAATGTGCGGTGTTCGTGAATCGTCTCATATGGGTTCTGCGCAGGCATGGAGGCGCGCGCACACACACACACACACACACACACACACACACACACACACACGGACACACAGCAAGGCCAAGACTGTCTGCAGTGGCCCAGGGGTCTCATTGTCACATCCACTTACCACTGTTTAGGCATCATGCTGGGGGGCTAAAATGAAGTACACCCTTTTCCGCCCACTACCCCCGTAGGAAACCTCCAACCCCACTGGATTCCACTCTGGTCATGTTCAAAATGTGGCCGGGGAGAGGCTGAATATGCAATTTGGTTCATGCAGTTCAGTGTATGTACTGTATTAAGTGCCTGTATGGTACACAGCTACTGGTCTAAATGCCTTCATCGTGTATATGTGTCTTGTGTATGAATTCTTTGCATGGGGATATACTTCAAACACATATTGACAGAGTGTGCAACAAATAACAGATGACCTGCACCACTTTATTTCATTGTTTTTATCCTCTAAAGTGTGTTTGAGAGTAAAATATATACAAAAATGTAAAATACTTGAAACTTGAAACATAATCTGCAAGTTAAATGAATGTCCATCAGCCCTGTCAAGGTCACATATCAGTTTTGGAGTTACAAAACATTTGCACCTGTGCTATATGCTCGTGGATAATCTTTTAAGAGTTAACGCTGTATGCCTCGGCCCATCAGTCACAGGGTCACGGCTCTTGTCTATAGAGTGCAAATCAAGATATTGTCTTTCACATTGTAAGTAAGCCGGTCCTATTGTACAGCTGTCGGCTTGGTGGAAGTGATAAACACAAGCACCTGTTTTCCATAAGAATGCACCGCCTGTTTAAATCCACCACCAACAGAAACATTAGATCTATATGTATCAGTTATCGGGTTAGCTCTATATGTATCAAGTACAACTACATTTGATCTGACAACTGAGCACTTAATATTGCACTAAAATATAGATGCTAAAACTAGTTTTTCACTTTTGAATTTACTGTTGAATCTATATTTTGTGCTTGTCAGTTCTCATCTTGTTATTTGTGTGTCTATGTCCTTATACAGGCGTTTGATTGTGTCACGGTGCACAAGCTTGATGTTGAAGGGCAGCATCCACTCACACATTCCCCCATAGAATGGGCTATTTTTGAGCACAGGGGAGAAGGTGGTAATTATTTTCCTAATTATGGTTTTTAAGGTGAAGGGACAATTTACCCCCTGCTAACCACAAATCAGACACTATATAGGGATCAAACATGAGTCATATGTATATGGCTGAGGCCCATAATGATATCAGCCAATAACCTTGCTCAGTTGCGGAAACCTCTTTCCGTCATCTGGCCTATGTAAGGTCATTTGGTTGATGTGACTCTTTGTGTTTGTTTACTGTAAAACACATACTGTGACCTGTGTTTGTACTGAGCAACTGCCAGGTATGAGTGTGTGTATACTGGTATGAGTGTGTGTATACTGTATGCATGTAGCCCCCCGCACATTTTCATCCTGGCTGCCTCTGTGAAAAGACTTATGGGTCTACTTCCCTGGTTAAGTAAGGGTTAAAGATGACACCAAGCTTGATGGAGCAGCATAGTGGCATCAACATGAAAGGTCACATTATATAAAGTACCTGTGCTTGGAATTGTAAGGGTCCATCTGTGCTGAGCAGTTTTGAGCTGTTTGGCATTACAGTTTCCACAACCCACACAAACTAATATAACCTTTTGGGTTTGCATTTCTTTTCCCATCTAAATACACTTTTCAAAAACGTAATTTCAGCCTCCTTTAAAGACCTGTTAGTAGAAAAAGATTATACCTTATTTTTGCAGGTTGCTAATGTAACCTTTACAATAAATCTTTAGCATTTAATGTATCTTAAGGTTAAACCAGGAGAAACCAATACTAGCCTGGTTGATTACCTGCAGGGCATGAATAGACTTTGCCTTTGGCACAACACACACACACACACACACACACACACACACACACACACACACACACAGAGAGAGAGACCTGTACTCTTTGTACAGGTAGAAATAAATAACCAACACTCCCCCAGTTTCCCCTGTGGAGTTGCTCAGTGGCGAGCAGCAGTTGAAGCCTGTGGTTGTACTGGGCAGCTGCCAGGCGTGAATGTATGTAATTGTATAAATGTGAAACAGGGAAGTGCTGAAAAGGAGAGTGTGCACTCAGCAAACCTTGCCTGGATAAGCGAAGGCTTGAACAAATTGCAGCCAGGCCTATTGCATCCTCACTCTTAAACGTTCATATCGCGCAGTCTGTCTCTGCTAATGAACTTCCTTGCTAGTCCATGCCAAGAATGCAGCGCTGGAAGACCAGTGCTCCTAATCCACTCTAAATGACAGGAAGGATCGCTGTCCCACTGCCCTGATTCACCCATGATGGTTCTCACCCTGCACAGACTTCAACCTGATGGAGTTTATCCCTTTGATAAAACACAGGTATGCAACAGTCGCTGCATTTCATTAGTAAAATAAACACTTGATTGAATTAAACATTAAGATCTAACCAACACTATTTCAAAAATGTGAGATCAACCAAAAAGAAACCGTGATTTAATTTGGGCCATCTTTTTGAACAGAGGTAAAAACAGGAGAGCCATATCATTCTTAAGGTGGGCTAGAACAGAGTGTTCTGTTGCAGAGTTCAGTAATGCAGTGCAGTCAGTGCAGCAGATGTACGCGCAGGCAGGGAGGCAGGTAGGGTGGCAGGCAGTTAGACAGGTGGACAGATAGGCAAACAGACAGAGAGACAGAGACACAGAAAAATGGGCTGACAGACACAGAAGACAGACAGACAGACAGGCAAGGTAACAGACAGACACTGGCGGAGGGCGCCACTCCTCCTTCCTTCTCCTTGCGAAAAGACAAGAGATCAGAGTAATTACTGTTTACACACACACACTCACACACACACACACACACTCACACATACACACACACACACACACACACACCATCATGAACCAAGCAATACAATCTGATAATATATCTATATACAACACAGTGTTTTGTATCTTTGTACACATAATGTACACATTCTTTTTCAACTATTACCAGTCCTGTGATGAGGAGGGAAAAATGAGTGTCCTGGGGTAAAAAAATGGGATTTCACTTTCAGTATTCTGTCATGTGGAATACAAACAGAAATGCAGACTGCCCTGCTGGTTATATCGCATTCTCTCTGACCCTGTTCTGTGCTCAGGCCCACAGGCTTCCACAGCCTAGTGCAGCTACACTCTTGACTTCAAGGCAGGCATTAAAATGGAGGGGTGGTGGTGTTGGTGGGTGGATTATGGGGTTGAGGGAGGCGGTATGGAGTGTGTGTGTGTGTGTGTGTGTGTGTGTGTGTGTGTGTGTGTGTGTGCGTGAGGGGTGGGGGAGGCGTTAGGTTAACCCTCTTTTCACTGTATCCACAGAAGATGTTGCATGTTCTTTCTATTTCCTTTCCACGCAATCAGTGACTCACTTCAATCAATTTAACGTTGTTATGCAATTAATTTTGACGCTATTTCCCCCCTCCTCGTGCACTCCAAAATGAACACAGAGACAGGCGTCATTGGATGCCCTTGTAGATTTTCATTCCTAAAGGGAGCTCTCCTGAGTCCTTATCCATATGGAAAACACGCTACTGAATCAAACCAATTCTGCTCTAAAATATGCTTAGTGCACCTGCGCACCCGTAGAAACAACGCACGCAGGCAGCGCGTTCTGTTTGAGCCAGTTTAAAACACCGTGCGTAAAAAAAAAAAAGAAATGTTGCCCCTTGGTGCCTTGGTGCGTCAGGTGCGGCTCATTTCCTTAATGCAAATGCACGATGCCACTGTGTGCTCTCATACTTCTCACCTCCAGCAGTGCCTTGCCCTTAGGACCGACCGGCAGCCGCCTCTGCTCCTTTAAGGCAATGAGGAATTAAAGCGTCTGCAGGGGCAGGGGAGAGGGTTATTCTGTGTAATGCTCAGAGAGTCAGTGTGGTGCGATTAGAGAGCGGCAGCGGGAAGATGCGCTTGTTCGCCTCTTGCTGGACGCACAGAGGCGGTGAAGATGATCTGACTTTGGAGTCTCAGAAAAAAATCTGCTTTTCATTCTCATAGAGCCGCCCTCTTTCTCCCCCCCTCTGTTTGCTTCTTTGCTGTTTTAGTTCTTTTCGTTTTCTAAATATTTTAATCTGTTTTCTTTTTCTTCCAAGGATGATTCGTCATTCAATCTTCTATCTACGATTTCGGGGCATTTAACATTTTTCCTTTTTTTTTAGATTTAGTTTAGTCAGTTTTTGTCATTCGGACACATTTTTTTTTTAGGATCTGCTAATCCACTGCTCTGACTCAGCATCACACCTGGGCTTCACCCCTTCAGCATCCCTTTGAATAACAGGGAGAAGCAGCAAGACGCGGAGCAGAGGAGGAGAGTCTGAGCACTGCTCTCTCCCCAAGACAATCACAGAGGCTCATATATGTTCCAAGCGCAAACAGAGGTGTCGGAAAAAAGAGAAAGAGTGTAACAAACAAGTAGGAAGCTGATATTAAAAGTAGAGACTCGGACCGGTTTCCTACAAGACAGTGGCAAATGTTTAACCTTACCCTAAGCGCTCAGAAGAGAGACCCAGGGAGGCACCGGTCGGAGGAAGAAGAGAAAGCATAGCTTGGGGGGGGATTGAACGGAGCAGGGCATGTGGATATTGGCTTTTATCTTTTTCCAGAGCATCTTGAATGGTAAGTTTCACCGGCTCATTTTTAATGCTCATTATCTATTCCGGAAGGAAAATCACTGGTAGACAGCCAAGTGACTGAGCAGGGAGGATGGAGGTCACCTGTGTCCCATATGAAACAGATTTTATACGGTTGTCAAAAGGCTGACACCCTTGATAGAGGGAGAGAGACGGGTGAGGCATCAACTGCGTTTTAAATCGTTTAGGCTCCCCTGCTAACCATTAAAGACACATCCCTGGCCTTGAGGTAGACATCCCGAGCAAAATGAAATAAAATGGATGAATTTTGTTTGTTTGGACCTGCATTTAATTGCTTGATTGGCATTATTTGGTTAGACAAGATTTTATAGGTTAAAGTCTCAATTGTGCTCATTTGCATCCAATCAATGTAAATTATTTCTGTTTTTTTTATTTGATGCCTAATGATACTTATTCTGTCACAACCTTGTTCCACTGTGGCCCTTAGTAATAAGTGACGTATTTGATATAATGGACATTTGGTTTAACCCCCTTCCCCTCCCCCACACTGAGCATATTTTCAAGTTCAAAGTAGCCTAAATGAATATAGCACCTAAGAAGGAGAAATTATGCTCATATTTAGCACATATATATTTAAGAGTCAGTAAATGGTATTTTCATTTACACATATTTGGAGTAATATATTTTATTTATGGCTTAATCTGAATCGCTCAACATTCAATGTTCTCATCACAAATTTGACTACAGCTTGGTGTTCATGTCATTGTAGTATAGATTATAGAGGGAAACGGACCACCATAAGTAAACATTGTTGATGTCAATAATTTTAAGAAAACCTTGCAATTTTGACCAGAAAGATTCCACAGAAGCCATGTTTCATAAAATGTTCTTATTCAGAATCCAAAAGCTATTTCACAAATACACCAAGAAAAATGTGAAATTAATTCTCCATTCAAATACGGTATTCAAACGCCTACATTTGGTTGTTCATTTTGTGTTTGTGTGTGCTTGTGTGTGTGTGTGTTTGTGAGCGTGTGTGTGTATGCATGCGTATGTGTATGTATGTTTGTGTGTTTGCTTGCACACATATGTGTGTGCATGCATGTGGTTGACACTGAATGCACACATACTTGCGTGCGTGTGTATTTGTGTGCTGAATTTGGGTGCTCGTATATCTATAATCAACTAGCAGAAAATTGATACAATTTATTACATTCACAGGATCAAAATAAGCATTTATTGGCTAGAGTCCCTTCTACAGGGAGGGATTATGGCTGACTGGGTGTGTACGAAAAAAGGGGAAAGAAAAAGGGAGAGTCGAAGAAGGAGAGAACAGGGAGGCTAGAAGAGGGAGAAGGAAAGAAAATGGAAACATGTCTCTGAGAAGAATTTAACGGGGTGACAAGATGGGGTTTGTTCAGATATTGAAAACAAAATCAAACCCCACAATTGGTTATGTTTGTATCAAAGGGCCAAGCAAGCCGAATTCACCAAGCAAAAATTGGGGAAGTGAGGATTTAGAGGTATGAATACATTTCACCACATCGAGGGCCAGTTATACGATACGGTGCACCCACAGTGATATGATATGGTGTGTCCCCCAAAATGGATTTTCCCTCCTGGCCTGGGTGATAAAATAAGGCTTCGAAATGGATTTTTGTTTCTGTGTCGTCTCTTTTTCATTGCTGAGGCAACCCTCAATCAGCGCAGTTTATTGACATTCGACTCCATATAAAATGGTATCTCCCTCAGCCCAGCTTCTGCTAAAACTCATAAAGGAACAATAAGGATTCCTCATTAATCATAATCATCTGACTCTGACATTAGATCAACTGCCATGCAAGATTGTGTCCATTTATTGCATAAAGGATTATTGAGCAGGCCTGTGGGAAAACAACTGATAGGGAATAAGCAATAGACAGTGTTGGGTGTGCAGACATTATACTTTTTTTTGTCATTTGCTCTGCAATCTTTTTTTTTTTTCACATGCTATTAGGGTTCTTATTTGATTTCTCTGTCATTGTTCAGGAGCCTGGGATATGACTTTGTCCTCTGCGGTTGGATGTTTTGTTGATTATCATGAAAATGAGGTGTTCATCGGCTGAGCAGGCGTTGTCAGAATGAATGAATGACCTTGTAGATAGAAGCCAGCACAGCGATTGGATTCTAGACAATTCTTGCTGTTTCAGAGTTAGGCCTATCACATGCTCACTGGCCTGTCTCTATGGTAACCTCCATTATGGGTGTCAGGGAAGTGGGAGTTTGGCTCTGGCTGCACACTGAGGTGACCCGGAAGTACTTGATAAGGACCTAATCACTTCCTCAGACCTCAGTGTGCATATATACAAGTGATAGATGGCGTAATGATAATCGAGTGGCGTATTGAAGTCAAGAGAGATGAACCGTGTTAATATTGATATCTAAATACAAATCCAGATTTTGCAGGAATATAGAACAGGGTTGTGTCGTCTCCAAAATTCATAATGATAATTTCAAAACCAAAATGAATGTTATCTCTGCTGGCTTTACTGATCTCAAAATGTAACATTGCAACACATATGCACAAATTATATTACATTTTATTTGCCTTGATTATGGCATTCATTGCAATTGAATAATAATTTCAAGTAATATAAAAAACTAGAACCATGCAGTCCTTAGATTACTCTTCCTTGTGATTATATTTCAGCCATTTGAAACATTCCAAAATGTTAAATCCATCAGCCGACAGGGACATTTATTTTTTGAATTATTTTGTAACAGCTTACACTTGCTATTTCCTGTATCTATCAAAGTCGATTCTATCAATTCAGCCATCAGTACAGGAGAGGAAACATATTTAATTTTTCTCCCTGAAAAATGCCTCTAGGCAAAACCACAGCAAGCTCAAACCGACCCACTTGAATTCTCATTGCAAAGATATAATGAGGCAAGGCTTCTCACATAGTCGCGACTATTGCAATGATTTGTAGACATATACAGCTTAACCTGACGCTCATGACTTAAAAGGACTTATCTCTTTTGTCTCCAATAAATGAACATTTACGCCAAGGTCATGAGATCATGCAATCAAATTTTGATCTCAATTAACCGTGACCTTTCTCAGGGTAAAGACAGATTCACTTCGAAATAAGAAGCTCTTCCCGAGCATCTAGCCCAGTGTAGCTTACAGTACAGTAAATAGCTGCCAACATCAGTTAGCCTGCCAATTTTACATGACCCCACATTATTAGCAACCTGAGAGGCTGGATGAGAATGCTACAGGGACTGTGGCGGATAGATAGATTGGACTGAACTTGGCCGTGAGTAGAAAGGGGGGGACCGGTGTTTGCACGGCAATTAATCTACATGGGGCAATTAAGGCAGTACGCTGATTAGAGCCCCATCTGTTGGAGTGGTGAGGTGCTCCCCTCAGGAAGTCCCTGGGTCCTCCAGGTCTATTTAAAGATGTCCAAAGACCAGCAGCCTTCCAGTGGCCACGGTGGCCTCGCGGGCTCCTTAGCGCATTGGAGAGAGCACTTGAAACCCTATCGGCCTTACGGACACACTCACAGCTGTTAGTCTGTTTACTAATTACCAATTAGGGTTCGGTATCGCAGCGCATGAGATTAGATTACACCGTGAAAACACATAGCATACAGTCAAGCGATAGATCATCTCATGCAGTCTTATATCTAATAGGCTAAATTAACGAACCCACTTAAGTCCTGCTCAGTTCTCCTCCACTTATAGGGTTTGCTGAGTTACATTCTGAACAGTGTGTGTTATTCCAGTGGAAAGGGCTGTTAATGCTGGGTAATGGATGCCCTGATATTTGATCATAACAGATATCCCCTAGTTCATACACCCCAGCTGTATAATGAGGGCTACTCTACTGTACCGTACCTCCTCCAGCCTGTCTCGCTCTCTAATTAGGAGCAAGCTTTGGCGACTGGTGTGTGCGCGTACGTGCGTATGTTTCACCCAATATAAAATCTAATTACCGATCACGCTGTGTCTGTCTGGATTCCGCTGAATCAGAAGTGTAATTGCGCGAGCCCGCGTGTAAATGTCTCTTGCATTAAAATGTTAACGATATCATTTAGCATCTGCAGGGAAGAGGAGAAGAGCCCTCAGCACCCAGATGTAGGTGTTTGATCATGCGTGAAAAGTGAGGTTGTAGTACATCTGGCGGGGGTTTCCCTCTCAGACAGGGTTCTCAGTAGAGGGGATGTTTTTAATTCACTCAGCACCTGTCAAAGTGACATGTTATATTACTGTGCTGCACTGCACAGGTACTGTAGTGGAGGAAACTGGCATGAAAAGCTTTATTTGACAGGGTAAAACAGACTAAATCAAGATAGAAGCACTTCTACACAGGAATACCTGCCTGCATAAGTTTGAAATATACTGACAGTAGGACAGAGCGTCTGCCAGTGACCAGGGGAATACTACTCAGAATCCATGAGTTATTCTTAAGGTCTAGGACAGTATGGTTCGTGTTTGAGAGCACGAACGCCTTCCCAAAGCTAAGGTACAGTCTGGAGCTGATCCATTGAAAATGAACAGGAGACTAATCGTGTGTGCAATGTGTGCTTGAGCTTTTACACCCAAATCAATTTGTGGTAGTCAGCTGAGTGCTTCTTGGTTTTCCCAACCGAACCAATGTCAAGATGGTGGCCAGCCAGATAAGATCTGCAGTGAGAGAGCACAATAATTGCACTGCTTTCGTATCGGTGTTTTTAAACGACACACTGCTCACTGCACATGTATGAAAGTACTTTGTTTCAAACAGTTTAAAGTGCTTTTCCTTTGAGATCACATCACAGGGTGCAATATAGTCTATAGTCCATAATATGTTGTCCTTGTCCATGTGTGTCACTATGTGCTGTGTAACTGTAACTTGTATGTCTCTGCAGCAACATCACCCACACCAATTCTCATACATTTATTTTACCTGCCGATCGAAGCGATTCTAGCGATCTTCTGTCTGTAGCATAGAGTTTGCATGAGAACACAAGGGTTTCTGTCCATTGTAGTAGACAGGTGGTGGAGGTGTGATGATCTCGCTTTTCACCACCCTCCAAGACAAACATTCACGTCGGAACCTCATAAATACCGCCTCTTAATCCAGTCCTGCACATGCCAAGGCCGTGCTTTGAGCTCCACACGCTCTAAGGCCCTAGGCTGAATTGATCCCTGCTACTCTTGGCCTAGGCATGATGCATGTGACTGATGTGTTGTGGACCACCAAGATGTCTCTCACTCTCTCATTCTCGCTCTATCTCTCTAGATTTCTCTCTCTCCTGCTCCCTTTGAGCTTGGCCTCTCATATTTCATGGGCCGAACTTTTTACATTTTTTTAAATTTACGTCTCTGTCAGTTTCTCTTCAGCCTATTTGCAGTTTTCCAACCATTTGCAGGTGGACTTCTCTATCAGATTATTTGTGAATGCATTTTCAGACGGTATTGCACCATCCAAGTCTGCCCATACCTCTGATGCTGCATATTCCAAATAGTAAAGTAGGCTAAGGGATAACGGAGGAGGCAGAGCTGGATAGACAGAGTGACAGAAAGACAAATGGGTCCAGCTTGGTTTCTCGACACTGCTCTTTATTTTTAAACCTGGCACAGATGCTAAGATTTAAGACCAAGTTAGTGGCGGTTATTTTTAGCTGGCCATTTTTAAAGCGCTGTCATCTTGTTGGAGTTGAGGTAAGCTATGTGAGTGTGTGTGTGTGTGTTTGTGTGTGTGTGATGTGTAAAGTGTTTTTTTATTTTTTTATTGTGTGTCTTTGCTTGTGTGTATATGTGCAAGTGCGTATGTGTGTGCGTGGGTTTTTCGAGTGTACGTTCTTGTGTGCGTGCAAGTTTGTGTGTGTGTGTGTGTGTGTGTGTGTGCATTCACACTGCCTGTGTGTGTTTAATTGGGGAGCTGGGTGGGTGGGTCAGGGTGTGACATGGCACGGAGCCACTGGAGTCTGATTTATGTCCTTCCAGCTACTCATCGATCCCCCGGCCTGGTGTGAGACTGAGTGCATTATCAATACTCCTAGCACTTTGTGGTATTCCTAGAATTCCCCGACCCCTTCCACTCAGACCAAGGTGTGATGCTGCAGTAAGCCATCTTGTCCAAGATCAAATAAAAGGCATGGGGCCTGGCAGCGGTGCATCTGATTGTAGGGTAGTCCACCAGCGACAGGAGCATTTTCCAGGGACGGCGCTGTTGTTGGATCTAGAGAATTGGATCTATTATTTGAATGAAGAGGTAATTTGGACAGAGCTCTGCGTGGGTCCCTGGGAGCATGTAGCTGTTTACATGTTGCTAAGTGTCCCCATAGACTGTTGCCAGGATGAGGTCTATTATGTGTTGCTCTGCCTCTCTATCTAGCCCATCCGTCCCCACAAGTGATTATGCTAATTGGTGTTTGATCAGATGATTTAATTAAAACTCGATTAATCCAAAGTACTAAATGCTCAGAATACATTTGTGTCTGCTCGGCTGCCCGGCTTCACACAGCACGGCTGTCCCCTGTCGCCTCCCTAGCACACCGGAGAAAAAAAGATGACCCCGAAGAGGAGAGGAGAGGGAAGAAATGTTGCACGGAAATACCTTTCCTTTTTACTCAGGCGGCGGCGTGTAGACAGGGAGGGTAGTAATAAAGCAAACTGGGGGTGAGGGAGAGAAGAGGAGAGAGGAGAGGAGGAAAATAAGAGGGTGGTGGGGGTGGAGGTGGTGGGGGGGGGGGCTGCTGAAGGGAGCCTGCTGTGGTCCCCTAAGTGTTGAATAAACATGCTTGGTTTAGGGAAATGCCTGCGATAAATGTTTAATATGATAAGTCCATAAAGACGGTCAAATGAGTCTGGAGTATTAAAATGAGCATGGCACGCAGCAGCAGCAGTAGCTTTAAAGGGGAGGGGGTTGGGTGGGGGGGGGGGGGTGATAATGGCAGGCAGAGCTAACAGGATGAGAGGAGCCAGCTGCTGTGACATCAGCACTAACACACTTCACCAGCTGCTGGTCACAGACGTCTCCTGGACAAAACAGGGACAGCGGTCTGTCTTCAAAGGAATGCCATGGTCTGGTAATGACATTATTACCTGTATGGTTCAAATAACCACAGTGTATTTGTATGCCGCTTTTCTAAAAAAGCTCCAAAGCACCGTAAAATATAAGGAAGAAGAAAATACAGTTTATTGAATTTATGCATTAAAATACAGGATATCAACAAGCATGCAGCATTATAACTGTCGGTATCACACAGCCAAGTCGCATGGCTCGTTTCCCATTGTGGCCCCCATGAATCGTTTGGCAGGAAAGCTCGCCTTTACACTCAGCAGGACATATGAGACAGTATACAAAGACGTGAAAATTAAATCTACGAGCGAGCACAATATAGAAAACAACAAGCCCTCCATCATCTTCCTGCTGTAGTTTGCAATTAATTTTTCGATTGTCTTTTCAAACCCTCTAGTGAAGGAATAGATTTTATTCAGTTTGTTCCACTGTTCTGCCCCCGTGTTGTGAAATGCCTGTAGCCTGTGAGCATGTAGAGGAAAGATGAACTTCAGCTTGTGGTTCATCATTAGCACTCGTCGGGATCGAGTATTTCTTCAAGTCAGTAATTTTACTTAGCTATGTTTTAACTGAAGTCTTTTCTTCACTACATTTTAAATCATCCATTACAGAGTACAGATGTCGAAGGCTCTCCTCCACAAGTGGATGAAATGCATTTAATGCTAACTGTAGCATTAAATGCTCAAATTGATCCCTGATAGTATCATTAGCCAAAAGCTATCCGTCGCGCTACACTATTATTGGTTTGAATTAGCCTGGTTGTTGTCTAGCTAGTGTCTAGCTGTGTAGCAGCCTAGCAGAGGATTCATCAATATAATAAGGTTATTGAATAATGGAGATGAGTATTTTCTTTTTTTTTTGGACACAGACCATTGAGGTACTATAAGCCCTATCAAGATTTACTTTATTTAGGCACCTAACTAAAGGCAAGTAACTTTTACTCTGAGTACATTTTAATTGAGCTATTTTTACACCAGTAATTTAAAACTTTACTTACTTACTAAAACAACATGTCCTCTTCATCACCATTTCAGAAAAGGCTGTTGTAGCTAGCTAGCAGGCACAGGTGATATACAAGATGGCGGGTTGAAATAAGATCCATGAAGGCGAAAGACCTTCACTGTCAGGTCATTCTCTTCAGTAGCCTCTCATGTCGTGGCTCGTGCACGCCGAAGCCTCCGTGGACATGGAAACCTCCGTGGACATTGTGTGTTACCGCAGCTGGCACGCCGGTGGACAGCGGTCATGTTACGATACCATCAGCAGCAGCATCTTTGAAGACCCTTAACCTTAATGTTTGGTGACATAATAAGGTTGGTTGTCCGGCGTGTACCGTGTCCACCTGTCTAACTGGTGTACGCGTCAACATAGTAGTGAGGTAAGGGCCTCTGCCAACAGGCATCTGGACCACGAGATAGCTGCTGCTTAATCATGTTACAGAAGAGAGACGGGGTACGCTGACCACCAGATCAGTTTGGAAGCGATTAGATTAGCTCAACTAAAGCCTCAATCAGACATTTCTGAGTATAATAGTAAATTACAAAGAGAGCCTTGAACGGCGTCTAGGGAGTTTGCGATGTTTGCAAACAACACAAGCGAAACCAAACTATTTGTTATCATGCATCGGCTGAATTTTACCATCCAAAATTTAGCGCCAGTGAAAATGACAAAGGCCCCCCCCCCCCCCTGGGATTATTGGGTTGCTGGCTACAGTGAAACAACTTGAATCATGAGGAGTCGCCGCATAGCCTCAACACAACAGCACTTTATTAAATGCATTAAGACAAAACGCTGTTTGACTTGTATGTCTTCATCAGGGTAACTGAGTAACCCATTACCCTGACAGACATGCTTGTTGAAATGTGTTTTTACTGCATTGAACAATATATTACAGCAAGGCAGCAACTCGTTATGATTCTAGTGCCTGCGATAACCTGCACAGCGTTATTAAATCACATAAGGAGCTTTATCCACGCAGCAGCGGTTTAGTCGGCATGTGTTTACTTCCTTTCAACTGCGTCTCTCACACTGTTACACTCTGAGGCTTTTCAAATACTTCCCTGTGATTGTCGAGTCTCTACGTGACACACCACCAATATGGCCCTTCATCAGACTAAATCAACTGGAAAAAGTATTTTTAAATACTGTTGGCCCAGGCCTGTTTGTCAAGAGGATTAGCATTAGCTTGCCATAAATACATTGTGTTTTTTTTTTTGTTAATTAGGTTGTGGGGAGGCAGCGAATACCGCAGCGTCGCTCTTTCTCAATTCTCGGTGAAATTAGAAAATAATTCTCGTTAATGGGTTAGACCGCAGGACTGAACATTTCAATAAACCATGGGATGTTCTTTCTAATTGCATAGGCTGTTGTAGATCAGTAGCATTCAGTAGCATTCACACCATGAAACTCAATATAGCCATTTACCTATCCATCCATTTGAAAGTAACCTGTCATGTTTACTTTCTCACCAACATGACTTTCCCACTTCCTAGTACCCGTGTTGCATTACATAGCAATATTAGATTAGCGCCGGTAGTTTTTATTCATCATTAGCAGCAGCAGAGGGAGCTGCTATAGTTTGCTACAGTATAATCCCTCATCAGATCCTCTCCCGTGCACTCATCATCGGTAGCAGCATAATTTAGACATCAACGTCTCCATCGCTCAGCTTTACCCGCTGAGAAACAGTCCCGGGTCTCTCTGCCTTTCCCTTAATGAGACAGACAGCCACTCTGGCCCATTTAAGACATGAAAATAGACTGGGGAGGAGGCTCATCTGCTGTGGGGCCCTCGTTTTTAGTGTTGCCCGCCCCACCTAGACATCAGAGGACAGATCTGTCGGTGTGGATCAGCAGCCTGCAGACAGCCAGCCCTTTCTACTGTCACAGCACGGCTTAATATTCATGAGAGCAAATTGGAAGACAGTCATTTAACTTCCGTGCATGGTGTCTTGCCTCCGGCCATGTCAGATCAGGGGGAATGCTTACTCTGGACTGCCTGGGCCCGGCTGGTTGTCGTCTGCCTGCCTGCCTCAGAACTTCCCACGGTACTTCCTATTCAGGTTCCTGGGCTTTGATAAATGGCTGGGTTTACATAGGTGAAAATGATTTTCAACACTTTGATCTGATGTTGTCAAAGCTGTACACAAAAATATCAAATTTGGGTCATGCACCGGTTAAATCTATCCATTGAACGCTGCTTGATCTCAATATACTGTATTTTCTTTAGTAATGTATACATGTGAAACATAGGCTGCTTCATACCAATATTGTTCTCCATAAACCCATAGAGTAGGAATAGGAATTTATTAAGTTGGAAAGTCGCTGTTTGGCTACTGTGTGTCTCAAATGTGAGTGAGCCAGGTATGATCTCCAGGTCCCAGGCAGACTTGCCCTCGGGGCACAGAGCGGAGAGCTGCTTTAATTACCCAGGGTTCCTGCTGTCACACTGTCACTGTGAAGCACCCGGTGCCACCGCTACCGCGCCGCGCCAGGTCCTCCTGCCGCGGCAGCGATGACAACTCAGACAATCGCTCTGCTCGCTCACCAGATGCAACACGAGTGCCCTCTGAAATACGGGAAGGCGAATCAATCCCTCTCTCTCTCTGATTCCCTCTTTTCTTCTTCTTGTTTGTTTTCCACTGTTCTCTCTTCTTCTTCTGTCAGAATGTATTCATGAAAAAGCAGACTGCCCGAGAGATGGAATAACACCACAGCTGGGGAACGAGGTTCAATGGGTTGTCACTCGTTACCTGGGTAGCACCGTGTCCATGGACTGAAGCAGTGCAGGCACACGGGGGAGTAAAAATAAAACCAACCCTATGTGACTTTCATACCCTTTGATCAGGGGTCAGATTAACAACTCCCCTAATGGTTGAGGTGTGATTTCCAGATTGGAAAGGTGATCACGTGTCAGTGTCTTCCTTCTTGGGATGCAGCAAAGAGGCAGTTAGTGCATTCATCTGTTTACCTGCTGTTTGTTCCCATCAGCATTGATTGCACGTTTACTTAAATGAAGCGCCCCAGTGGCTCTGAAAGCACACTGCCATGGTTGGTTAGACCCTGTCAACTGATCAGCTCTATTGTGTGTGAAGGATCGCAGTCTCGTGACGATACTGAACCATAGGTGTTGTTTCTCATATGGTACAGTAACTCTGGGCTGCTTGCCCCGTTGTATTTTAAAGAATAGATCATCAGGCTGATGATACTGTGAGAAATTGATTTTTTTGAAATAGCAGCACAATACAGTAAATGTTCTTTTTGTGATTCATTTTCCATAAAGACAAACTATCATCCTCTTTTGACAAAATAAACCAATCAATCAATTACAACTACCATTGCTTTTTGTGCAACAGATGACATGGCTTAGCCTGCAACAGTTTACAACAACAGTATAGTCGTTAATAAGATCATCATGGTGGTTTGTTGTCTAGTGTAGAGTGCTAGCATCTACTGTAGCCAAATATATATGTGGCCCTCAGATGACCCATGTCAGGTTTATTGTCTCCAGTATCAGCAAAGTTCAGGAAAGAGGCCTTGCAACTGCAGCTGCTTAGAGCTGTGGGACTTTGTGTTGTTATTGTTATTGTGCTGTTGTGCTGTAGTATGAAGGCTAGAGAGGCAGCCTTGTGACCAGAAGGTTACGAGTTTGAATACTCAGAATGAAAACCAATGTCAGACTACCATTGATCAAGGGTCCACAACTCCTCCAATATCAGTGGACCAGTGGAAGACTGTGGTTGTATCGGGAAGCCTGCATGTGTGAATTTATGTAACTGCATGATTGTGCAGCAGGATGCTGCTGAGCAAAGTAGCATACATACTCAGCAAAGCTTCCCTGGATAAATAGAGGCTAAAAAGCGGTACTGTAGTAATATACTGTATGAGGGGTGGTAAGCATTATACCTCAAGATGATGCAATGTTGACATTTTACTTCTTCTCATAGAACGACAAAAGACAAAAGGTTCAAGTGAAACAGCCTTTCCCTTTCTTCCCCTCCTCCCCGAAGATATTCTCTCAGAAAAAAAATCATAGTCAATTATAGATGCATATAATGCATTATTGAACAGTGTCATTTATTTCCCCTTTACGGTTGAGCTCATGAAAAATTATGCCAATTACTGATTTCCTCTTGGGCAATGTAGTAAGTGGTTGGGCCCTAAGGCCGGTTGTCGGGCCATGACACGCCGCTGTACGTGAGGTCTTAAAGGGCGATGTACCTGAGCCGCTGCACCATTCGCGGTCTGACTCGGGAGCCCAGTCAATTAGGAGAACGAGCAGTGCGGTGATATGTACCCTCCGACTCGTGTCCGTTTCTGTTTTTTAATTAAATCAATCTCGCTATCACTCAGTCGGTCTAAATTGAGTTGGTCTCGCATATTTTTCATATGTGAAATAGCCGGATATCAACACAGCCACGGTATAAATCCTAATCCAATTTCTCCGATGCTCGTGCAGAACGCGAGCTTTTCAAGCGTCCACACAATCCTTTGATCTACTTCTCTCCAGCCGTTTGCTATTGTACTGTAACCTTCAAAGTATCAATTAACTAAGTACCTACGTTCTACTTGCTGAAAACTTTGATGTTCGGGAGTTGTATCCGTCAGTGGACTTTCTTGGTTATTTTTGGCGAGGAAAGGCAAGAACTATTTTGCATTACAAATGACTTCTTTTTCACATGATTTCTGTAAACACAATAGCCTCTGTCTGTCTTCACATCCTTCATTCCCCTCCATTTTGAACATGCCGTCATATCTGGATCTCAGACAATGTGTTTTTCCCGACACATTACAAGAGCCAAATTTAAAACGGGTCTTTAGAATAATAACCACATCTCACGTTGCACACACAAAAGACAATGTCTGATGAATGCAACATCAATGATGGCTGTGTGATTTAAAATGGAGACATGAATGATTTCAAAGCGTCTTGTCTTTCTGACTAACCTTGGGCGCAGTCTGTGAACAGGTGGGGTTTTGATCTCCCCCCTCGTGGCTCTAGTCTGTGTTATCAACAGAGCACCGAGAAGATTGATACTCCCTGTGCCAGCTGGAAAAAGAGAATGAATCAGAATTTAATATGACTTTGATGTATTATTTTCATCTTGGCCGTTGCCACAGACCCACAGAGAACCCGGCACACTACCCAACTCCATTTTAACATTCAAATGGGCTTGAATCACATTTCATCACATTTTGATATAAGATACTGTACAGGGGTAGATACAGAAAAAAACAAAAACATCAGAAACTTTATTTTAATCAAATAAGTGTTAAGTTAAAAGAAACTAGACATTCAGTGCTTTTATACAATCTGGCCTATATTATATGATTTTCATAGGTGCAGCAGCATACTGGAAATATTCAATATTCAGCCAATTCAATTCAACTGAAAAACGTATCTAAAAACATTCCAGTGAAACAACTGAAAATGAATGCTACACCATGAATCATCACATTCTGAAATGACAGGAGGAGGTGAACTGACACCAGAGTAAATAACAAACGCTATTTGACTCGTTGCGGGTGTGAATGTCTAGACCGAGTGGCTGAGAAAGCGTGCTCCATTAAAATGTTTATCAATAATTGATTCACATTAGAAGACGTCTGCCAGATTAGGCCTGGCTGGGAGTCTTTGTATAGCGACGGTAATACTTCAATTAGAGGTGGAATCAACCTGTAATGAACAGAAGGACGGAGGGTGGAAAGCGGGCAGCTTGTCCCTGGGCAGCCCTCGCCAGTGGGAGTCATTGGCGTCATACTGTTCGTATCAGGATACCCCTCCTTGTGTGTGTGTGTGTGTGTGTGTGTCCATGAGTCATCCCTGTGGCCTGTCCAGTGTGTAGCTGGTGAACTGGCAGGTTTATCTGTGTGTGAGGCTAACGCTGAGCGAGCACCGCTGTGCCGTGTTGCCCATTAAGGAAGAAAGCGACACACCCACACAACAGGAACCTCTCTTCTTCTGCCACCCTGCCTACTCACTGAAGATAGATAGATAGATAGATAGATAAAAATACAGTGTCTTCGTGCAAGTGTGCATTGCTGCCTATTCCCTTCACTAGGTGTACAGATGGGAGAACAAACAAGAAATGCATCGGGAACGTGCAAATATGCACAGTAAGCTGTTCACACTATTAGATTTTCAGATTGAGCATGTAGCGTATGTACAGAAATATATACTGAACATGCCGATGTGCATTGTTAGCGATCACCTTGAACAATTCACAGAAGGAGCTAACATGGAGTCTGGAATGTGCCTTGTTAGCATTTACAGGTGGCAGTAGCATCGGCAGAGACAGGCAGTACGGACAGCCATACAGGTAAACACATAAATAGAAAGACTGATGTGATAGTCAGACAAACAGACAGAGATTTTTTTCCTCTCCTCCAGTTTCCGCTAGCTGGCTTGCCTGAGTCACAGCTGGCACTATGAAGATGGTTATACTCCAAAACACAAACAAGTTGTTACTTGACAACCATCCCTCAATAACTAAAAGTTGATTCGTTTTTTATTTGGCAGAACAAAATATTTTGGAACAAAATTATTCCTATGCTTACTTACCAATGATCCTCTATAGTAACACTGGCTGAGAAATAGTTAATTATATTTCTCCACCACAAATTAGATTATGTGACAATACCACAAACTGGATAACATGAAGTGGTAACACCATTTGAACCTGCTTGTAACATGAAAAGGTTAGCTAAGGGTTCAATTGAAGCTAGTAACGGAACTGTGGTTAGGGTTAGGGTTAGGGTTAACTAAGAGAAACCTTCCCTAAAAACTAAAACTTCACTCACAGTACAAACTACTGTCTGTTTCCTTTCATGGTGGGGAAACATATTTCTCTCTATTTTCATGCACAGAACATGTATTTGCATTTGAAGACATTGTGTGTGAATACCAAACCAATAACAAACATTTTGCATTAGATGCGACCTGGGCTTTGCTGCGTGAATGATAATCCCTGGGGTTTTATGTGCCGCATCATTCATCTCCCATTTCATGAAAAACAGACATAGATAAATGAATGATCGCTAAAAATCTATCTTGACATTGGTAATCAGTGATTTGTTTGCACTTACACCGCTTATGGGAAAGGCTGAAATCTGGCCAGAGCTGGCAAAATTGTCGATAATGGGCCTTGTGATATTATATAGTATACAAGAACTGAACTGAACTCGAATGAACTCGAAATGAAATCAAAACACACATGAATGAAAAAAGATTGAGCAGCACTTTCACTGTGGCAGAACTTTACCTTCACCTTTTGTGTGCCAATAATTATGAATGGGTATCTCTCATTAGTGACTTCAGATGAGTGTTGTGTGGATGAGTGGGTTGTTGTGAGTGTCTCATTGCCAGGTTAGAGCTGCCGGAGCAGAGAAAGCGATGGAAACGGCTGCAATTTGAAACCTTGTTAGGAATTTATGAAGTGCTAAAATGTTTTCTCCCCAGGGAGGGTCCGAGCCAGCTGCCAGTGCCACTGTAAGCCATTTAGTGCAGGGCCTCTGGGCTCGTCACCAGCCTGAGATGGCAAGCTAGATATACACACACACACACACACACACACACACACACACACATGCACGCACATATGCACATCTACCTGAAATGACACACGCACACACACATATCCACACTCATGAAGAGAGATCTGCCTGAAATGCACACACCACACACACGCACACACACGCACACACACACACATACACACAAAGATCTGCCTGAAACGGCGAGCTAGATGCACATCTACACACATCTGAAATAACACATACACACTCACAAAGACAGAGATCTGCTTGAAATGCACAGAGATACTCTCTCTATAAAACACACACACACTCGCGCGCGTAGAGATCTGCCTGAGATCGTGAACTGCGCTGCTGTCATTTTTTTTACCCTTCTTCTCTCTAGAGAATTCTCCCGCACAAACTGCATTTAACATAATTCTCCTTGGTGTGATGTTGGCTTGAATCAAAGCTTGAACATAATCAAGGCTTTTCTGCAGGCAACTGACCTTATTTCATAATTGATAGTAGTTTATGTTAATTTAATGTTCCTGTGGTCCCAGGGATGGGAATACATTGATGAATCCAAATCCACTGATCGGGTCCCATAAGCTGAGGCGTTTCTTTGCTCTACAGAATACTGTAACTGAGATGAATCACCTTAAACACTGAAGCTGTCTTGTTCGTTTACTGTAAGAGCCCAGCTCTGCAGGATGCTGTGACATTATAACCATGGTATTAAATACCCCCTGTCAGTATCTCTTCTCACTGAGCTTGGAATTATAATGTGTCATCCAGAATAGTTTTGAGGTATTCATTTGGACCTGTTTTGTTACGGACCTGTTTGCAGAGCTATGTTGTATGAACAGCTTTGACCCAAATGTCAGAGGGAATCTTATGATTCTAAGATCTCCTCTGGTGCAGCTTTCAGTCAAGACCCATATTCAAGCTTTTACTTCCAAACTTTACATAACGGCTTTCAAAACAGAATTGTAAAGTGCTTCACAGAAAACGAAACATCAATAAATAAAAGCTAAACAACAGAAACTTGAAAACAACGTTATAGAAGAATAAAGCAGTACAACAAGATGGTTTATGGTCATAACATCAAACATCCTCTTGTCTCCTTTTGCAGTTTTCAGTGAGGACCTACATTCCAGCTTATACTTCGTCAATGCATCTCTCCAAGAGGTAGTATTTGCCAGCACCACAGGGACCTCGGTGCCCTGTCCTGCTGCGGGCGCCCCGCCCGCCTCGCTGCGCTGGTATCTGGCCACCGGCGAGGAGATCTACGATGTCCCAGGTATCCGCCACGTGCACCCCAACGGAACCCTCCAGATCTTCAACTTCCTCCCCTCCAGCTTCAGCAAGCTGATCCATGACAACACCTACTACTGCACCGCCGAGAACCCTTCCGGCAAGATTAGGAGCCAGGATGTCCACATCAAGGCTGGTGAGTCCACAGAGGAAGGCTTGGCGTAGCAGGAGTAGTAGTGGTAGTGGTGATAGAAATGGTAGTAATGGTAGTCTAGTGGTACTAGTTGGAAGAGGTGGAAGAGGTTGTGGTACTACTAGTAGTAATAGTTATACTAATAGCTGTGTTATTATTATTAGTAGTAGTGGTACTAGTAGTAATAGTAGTAGTAATGCTAGTAGTACTGCTACTTGTAATAGTAGAGTAGCCATAGTTATAGTAGCCATCGTTGTTGTAGTCAAACGCTTCAGTGAACATTAGAAGCCATGATTTCTACTGAACCCCCGGAGAGCAGACCAAGGTGATGGATGACAGGCCTGAATCAGATGACTGTTTTAATTGGATTTTAATTACATTTCTAGAGTGCATTAATATTGTCCAGTGCAGCCGAGGGAAGTGGGTCTTCCCAAAATCATATACCAACCCTATCTCGCACACCAGGCAAAAAGCACAAAGAGAGACCTGAAGATTTGAATTGATGATTGACCCAGGTGTGATGGATGGATATCTTGAACCAGCTGTGTCACTGAAAGACTATGTGCTTTTCTTAAGAATGTACACGTTAAAATATTTTGAATGCTGAAGTAAGTTGACTATTTGAAAAAAATAATGTGTCAGAGAAAATATTGTTTTCATTGTTTTTATCCATGGCACAAATTTTACACACAAATTCTGCACCAAATTGAATCCAAAGCTGTGTTGACCTTAAAATGAGAGTTTTACACTTATTCTGTCTAACTTCTGTAAAATATTGAATGCTTATCTAATAACTATCAGTAGCCAATGTACAAGAATTATAGACTTCATTATTTTTTTTAAATCATATATTTTGAAATTGTACATTGATTCAGTTTGCTCAAGGACACTCCAGCTGGGTGGACGCTCCCCGACGTGGGGGAACAATGAAGACTAACGACAAAGACCTCTTATGAATGAGGCTCCTTGAGCATTCAGTCGGTGTTTTCTCATCCTCCTCAGTTTCGCGGGAACCCTACACGGTCAGAGTGGCTGACCAGAAGGCTATGAGAGGCAATGTAGCGGTCTTCAAGTGCATTATCCCTGCTTCTGTCGAGGCCTACGTCACTGTTGTATCATGGGAGAAAGACACCGTCTCACTCAACTCAGGTAGGACAAGCAATATTGATATATACATAACTGGATACTTATACATTTACACTTACATGTCTTACGCTTACAGCTTTTAATTCTCAGACATTAAGAAAACACATTGACTGTAAAATGTGCTAGTGCAAAACATTTCTGTCCAGTTTTGTACCTTTACAAGAGATTTAATTTATTAAAGAACACACCGTGAAGCTTTTTGCTGCTCACACTGGGTATGGCAAAACTATTAGAATAAATGTTTGACGTGAGATTAAAAAACTGTGAGATTAAATGGATGGAGAGGTATGTTCATCTCTCGGTACCCTCCCTGCTCTGCTCATGGCTCTTTGGACACTATGTTCTGCTACAATGTGACTCATCCTACCTGTTCACTGTCGTAGTCGGCCATTACTGCAGCTCTGTACAGCCCTGTCCCCTCACTAGCTAGAGGATGTTGATATCTGTCACATTGAATCACTGAGCCGAGTCTCTCCTCTACCCTCCACCAACCAACTCCATTTTGACTCCAGCAAGGGGTAAAGTGGCACAGTTTACATAGCATCATTGACCTAGTTACCCTCCTTGGTTGAATCCAACGGCACAGCATGATAACGCAAGAAACCAGAATGTACTGCGGGTTGAATTTTTATTGAAGTTAAATGGGATGCTTATCTCTTTGATTGCTCCATGTACTGCCCGCTGGCTGATTTAGCTTCACACTGGGGCGTTCAGGGACCTGTAAGTGAGCACTTGATGTCATTTGACTGAGGGCAGAATGTGGGACGGTGTTTTGGTGGCATTTTAAATGTGTCTGCTCAAGCATGAAGATGTGTCCTCTGATCCATGCCAGCGACTTATTTACTCGCGGTTACTCAAGTTACTCGCTGCTAGCTGCCGGTTGAAGACATTGCCTAATCTCACGGAGAGCAGGCGAATATGGAGCACGCAGATATGATTATGTTCTGCAAATGAAATGAGAGTCATGGAGGATGTTTATCTCTAGCTATGGTTGACGTGAAATGATTATTATGAAGAGACAATGCAACACATCACCTCGACATTTTTCTCAAAGGCAGTATTTTGGCCATACAATAAAATATATACACTGCAAAAAATAAGATATTAAGGCACTTCAACTTAAAAAAGGGAAGTCTGCTGATGAGCTAACATGTTTCTTATTCTGCTGCTATAAGATCGGTTTAGTGAACGCTTGGTAAGACGTTCTTTCATTTAATTATTTTCAATTATTTTAAGTCACAAGTCATGAACTTGTGATTATTAAGTTATGAAACTAATAGCTAGCAATGTTAACTTGAAATTAAAAAAAACATCCGTATACATCGTTAAATGATTAAAGGTAAGTGTACAAGTGTAGAAGTGTAGAAGCCATGTGTGTGTTAGAACCTCTCTTTATATGCACTGCCAACTTTAGTTTTTCATTCCATTTTTTATAATCGGTTTTTATTGTATCATCTGCCCACAATGTCCCCTTTTCCATTTTTTACAGCCAGTCAGACAGCCTATAGAATATGCAGGGAAGTTATGATGGATTGTATTGTCTGCTTGGCGTGCTTTTGAGTTCTTTTGCAAGCATTCAAAAGAACAACGATATTGGATTGTCCGTGTTTACTCCAATAAGTATTGCAGCAGGCGAGTGCTGTCAAAAGCATGAGCACACGGTCAAAATCACTGCTGCTCCATGATAAATATTTGATGGTAGATTCTGATGCATGAGAGGATTCACCTCGCACTGTTATGGAGAGGGTATGTTTACTGCAGGAGCGAGGGTTAGAAAGGATGTGTGTGCGTGTGCATGTGTGTGTGTGTGTGAAAGACAAGGAGAGACCATGAGGATGCCAACAGGGCCTGACAATGGCAACTGGGTGCAGTTTGACCCAACCTAGTTTTCCGACTCCTTCTCCAGCCCTCTTTCGTTTTTCAATTTTTCATGAAAGAAGACTTAGTCTCAGCGGACACAAAATAAAGCTATCCCACAGCCACGCTAAATTATTAATCTCAGGTTTTTGTTGGGAATGGTAACATCAAGCACACCTCCCTACCCTTCTGTTGTGCATCAGAATGTGAGGAAGAATACTCAACGCTCGGGATATTTCCCCCCGTACCCGAACACAACATAACCAGGGCGAGTCCTCGGTAGTGAGAGACTCCGGCGGAAGATGTCACCTGATTATTTGGGCCTAATGTCGATGAACATCCATAGTTTAGAAACCTTGATGCATCTAAATATTGATTCTGCGTGTCATCTCTAAACCACTAAGCTGTTTAATGTTGTCGTGCGTCGAGAGGAAACTCGCTTGAATCGTGCCTCGCCAAATCTGCGAATATCCAGCGATTCACATCAGGGTCAAAAATAGATGCATGATTACAGACTAGGGCCTGTCTTAATTAATCAGCTGTGATTGAAAAGTTAATTACAATATGAATTACCTCTCAGAACGAGGACTGCTCAGTAGTCATTTGAAGCGGCCTGTTTTCAATGTGAATGAACACGGCGCGGGCTCGCTGGGCCCTAATGTTGCCACTAACATATCATTAACCCGTCATGCATTTTAAAATGGATCTCGCAGCGCAAGCTTTTCAAATGCCCGGCTCCGATCGCCTCCTCACTGCTTTTGATAAACAATTGACAGAGCTAATAGAGAGATGAAAGAGGTATAAAAAAAAAAAAAGAAAAAGATGAGTGGAAGGGGGGGGGGGGGGGGGGGGGGGAAGTCGGAGCCGTGTCCTACTGTGTTGCTGCCTGGCTTTTATATGGTGGACCTAATGCATCTCCTTGCTCTTTTTTTGTTTTGTTTGTATGTGTGTGTGTGTGTGTGTGTGTGTGTGTGTCTATGTATTGGTGTTTTTTTTTTTACATGCTCCTGTGTGTTTGTGTGTCAAGTGGCCAGGCTTTTGAAAAGGGACGGGGCTGGGATGGTTTGTGTTTTTGTGTTTTCCCATGTGCCTACCTTTTGTCTCTCATCTTTCATTCTATGAGCCGGTGTAATGAGGCGGCCTTGGTTGGCAGAGAAGAGCTTCAACAAAACTAGTGCTTGCCTATTGAATGGGCTGCAAACAACATGTTGTCATCGAGGCCTTGCTCTCTCCTTGGAGATTCATGCAATTATGTGTGTTACATGTTGTGCAATTAGTGCATGAATTCTATGGTTACTTATAGTAGCCTATTTCAACTTCTTCCTCTTAATGTATTGATTGTGAGCCTCGAGCTGGGAGAGACGATTTTATTCTGCACCCATTTCACACCATACATAGTCTGTCTACGTCTCCTATACAGTTAGCTCCCATTGACTCGCCTCCCATTGGCTCTTCTTCTATGGATGTAGGAACATCTTTAGTGCAGACTCGGTATAATCTCTGTAACAAATGGCACACACTGTGCCTCTCTCATCGCTTGTTTTTTTTTTTGGCATGAGTCAACATTTGCATCCATTCAAATGTTGTTTTTGGAAATGTAGACGTAGTGCAGTTGCCCCTCTCTTAGACTCTGCTGCTGGCTGGCTGCTTGTGTCTGGTCACATGCGAGGTGCGCCTGTGCAAAGGTAATTTTACTGCAATAAATTCACTCACACATCCAGCTACCCACCCAGTCAGCTCTAGATGGGCAGGCTCACACAGGACAGGCAGCATTGTGTCTATAGTGCCCCTGCAGGGAGGGGAGAGGAGAGGAGAGGAGAGGAGAGAGGGGGAGGGGAGGTAGAGGGGTCTCCACTGGTGTTGAGAGATAGGGCTTTCTCCTTGGAACAAACACACGGGCCTTTCATCTTTTCAGGCTGCAGATTAGGCTGGAGATGGAGGACGGGAAGCTTTTCTCCAGTATTAAGGCGCAGGCTTACTTCGTGGCTGGTGGAGAGGGATGACTCCATAAGCCTCTCCTACTCCCTGTCTCTCTCTCTCTCTCTCTCTCTCTCTCTCTCTCTCACACTCTTCACTCCTTCTTTTCTCTTAATTGTGCCTGGCTGTTCATTCCTTCTCTCTCTCTCTCTCTCTCTCTTGTTCTCTCTCTCTTTCTCTGACTTCCTTCACACTAATGATACGGCGGGGCACTGTTTATTAAGATGTACGATGCATATAAACAGAGCAACTATTTTTGTAACAAACATTTAACACGGCACTAATAACAACATCAGATGCTGACATAGCTTCCTGTATGTTGCACTGCACCGTGTTGCAGTCGCATGCAGAAGAATGAGAGAGAAATCAGCAGTGAGGGATATCAGTGACCCTCTCCTCTCCTCTCCTTGACAACTGCTGGCCTTCCCTCCTCTCTTCTCATCTCATTGCATAACCTGCTTGGCACAGCGCCCCAGTCAATTTCCTTTCTGTGTGGAAAATGCTGTTGTTTTTTTTTATTTGCTTTATGCAAAGAGGGTCCATCCAATACTCCGGGCATCAGTAAAAAAAAAAGAAAAGAAAAAAACTATAGTTACATTTTTCAGTCACATTTATGTGGGCCACTTCCCAACTGTGTGTTTAGCATTTAACCGATGAAAATGCCTCTGCACTCTCTGCATTCTGCTCGCTCAACTCCTCGTGGCTTCTGGTGAGTGCTTATCGAAGCTAATTAAACCGCTAATAGAATCACAAGTCTCAACCAGCCACCGTCTCAGTCACTGAAACGTTGAAGGCTGTCTTCAAAGGCGCTAGTGTAGGTGTTTGGTCTATAGGATCGCCACTCAGCGGGGATTTATAATGCCAGTGATGTGCCACCTCCTCCATTATTCACTGAGATTGACAGTGAGGGCACCGAGAGGCAGGCGGAGACAGGGCTGTAAATTCAACACGCCCAAAGTCAGGCCAACCTTGAAAGGAGGGCAGAGCGGCAGGAGGAAGCCCTTAACTGGTGACGAGGAGAGAAAGGAGAGGAGAGGAAATTTAGAGGAGAGGGTATAGATTAGAGAAAGGAAGGAAAAAAAGAGAGTAAGGGAGAGAGAGGAGCGAGTGGGTGAGGCACAAGCCTTTTCCCCCCGGTAAACAAGAGACTGCGTCACGTTAGCCACACGATTGCCCTCCCTCTTCTTCCTGCCTCTTTCTCCTCCTTTTCTCTTCCTTCCCTCTTTCCTTTCTCTGTTCCTCACTCACTGTTACCTCCCTCCATCTCTGCCATCTCTCCCTTCCCACACACACACACACACACACACACACACGCACATGGTTTCTTGATCTTGTTGGGGGCTGGAAAATGGGTCATGGCTCAAGGAGGAGTGCGTGATCCCTGTATGTAACCACATAGCAGTTGAGAGGAAGTCCTTGATACTAGTGATACTAGTTTGTGCCATATACACACATGCATGCACGCACATACATACATGTATGCATACATGTGTGCCTGTGGTTGCATGCATGTGTTTGTGCATGCTACTCCACCCATCCTGCAGTGAAGCCCTATGAAAACAACACAGCCTATCATTTAGCTCCCCCCCCTCCCACACAGATCAGCAGTTAGTGAAATGCTGACCCTTGTCTTTCACTGCACCCCTTTTCCCAGTCCACTCACACACAGCTGCTAGGAAGCTAGGGGAGATGGGGTTCTGTGTGTGTGTGTGTGTGTGATGCTTTTTCATATCAGTTTATATAGGCTGATATGTAGCAATGTACATGTGTGTGTGCATGTGAGTGAGTGAGTTAGTGACAGTGTGCAATGTGTGATATTGTCAAGTGGAAAGTGTTGGGAGGGTGTGTGTGTGTGTGTGTGTGTGTGTGTGTGTGTGTGTGGGGGGGGGGGGGGGGGGGGGGGGTCCAGAAAGAAAAAAGGACCAAGAAAAAAAATAAATCAATACTTGTGTGCATTAATCACGATGCTGCCAGAGAGAATTATGGGAACATGAGCTGAAGGATGCATTTTGTGCATTTGCAACATATGTGAGTGCTGTGTGAAGGGGAGTTTGGGGAATTGGGAGAGGAGGAGACAAGACCCTTTTAGCAAGTGAGGGAAGACGAGAGATGGTCTCGGGGTGTTTTGTTCATATGTTGTGGGCACAGCGTATCTAATACTAATCCCATTTTGTCTTTTTGTAAACCCTAAATCTTACATTTTCTTTTTTTATAAAGCGTTGATAATATGTAATGGTTTTATTAGAGTACAGCTCACATTTTTATTTTTTACATTAACAGTCACACTGGTCTGTAGCACGAACCAAATAGGTTATTATTTGTCTCCTCGGTGATGGGGACTGCCATTTGGATAGAATGAAATCTGCCTGAGGACGTGATACATATTTGATAAGGATCGATAGTGGAGCCGCTGAGACAGTGAAGGAGGGAAATTAATCTGCACTGGGCTTCCCAAAAGCATCTTAAAACTGAGGTCATCTTTTGGAGCATCCTTCTGTTCTCAGCGGGATGTTGTGGGTTCAAATCATTCTCACCACTTTCTCACATGTTTCCTACCTACTACTACTATAATGTAGAAATGCCATAAAAATATTTTTAAAATCATCGACTAAAGATGAGCAGAGCTGGTTTTGGGGAACACCATGCTGATCTCAGTTCTCAAAATTTGGTTGATCTATGATTTTAGGTTTATCTATTATATTAAGACATCTGCTGACATCTTAATCACTATGCACATAAAACAATAAAGCAATCTGTTTAGTAACGGGAGATTGAACAGCAGACAACATTCTGGCACGGTGGCTGTGATTCCCAGCTGATACTCCATACGGATAGACAAAATCAACAACTGTTGAAGCGGGCACTCTTCCATCAGTGTTTACTGATAAACAGTAGCAATATGGCAACCATTAGGCTGTTTAGGCAGGGAATGATTAGGGTGGTGATGGCTGGGCGCACTGGGAGACTGAACATGCTCTCATCTTTAATAGGCAATTTGGCTTTGTGATGGGGCTACCCCTTTGTGTTCTGCTTGGATTGAGGACGTAGGCTTTAATAAGCAGTGTACAGGAGGGTTTATGGTACAGTATTCTGTCAGTGCCCTGCAGAATCCTCCTATTTACAACTATGGCCTTGATTTTCTTTTTACTTGGGATGTCTGTGCATGACCCAAAGGTCCATGAAGCCCATTCACAACCCACTGTAGAATCTCAAAAATGCATTCAATTCAATTCAACTTCCATTCCATCTAAAATGTGCACAGTGACACAAAACAGTGCAATGCTGTAGTACTATAAAAGGGATGGTGCACAGAATTAATGTTGTGCAGTTTTAACCGAGTTGTGGTTAATAGTTAATAGATAATAGTGGTTATGACTGATACATAAACTGGTGCAGCAGGTAGAAATGATTGGGCTAAAGTTCATGGGTGTCTTTTTTCATTGCTGACAAGTTTACTTTTTGGAGATACTAGGTTTTCATCTGACTGTAGTGATATGTTAGGTCTTTCCTGCCAGAGTTTATGGATTACTGTGCAGTAGCACGGTTGAAACGGACTGGAGCAGGGCCAGAACTCAGCCTGGCTCCAGGCCAAGACACAGATTAGTAATAAGCATGGTGTGAGCTAATTACAGACGGAACAAGCAATTAATTTCTGTTTATAAACTCTCCTGGATGTGGGCTGTTGGGCGGGTATGTGTATGAGATTGTGTGTGTGTGTGTGTGTGTGTGTGTTGGTGACAGGTGGCGTGGGTCATGGAGGAACCCTCCCATATGGTCCCAGTTGAAGTGCTGGGGGAAATGGAGACAAACTGGTGTGCTCAATCACATCCTATAATGCAGCAGTGTCTGATCCCATCTTAAAAGTGACTGATTAGAGGAAAAAAGGCACTTAAGAACCTCAAGTCACTCTGCTGACCAAATAGGGCTTTTTCACTCCTTTTTTCCCCCTCTGTCTCTTCTTCCATCCAATCAAGGATTAATCCATGGTCTTATTCTGCTCCCAGGGTGGTAAATCTTGAAAAATACAGTAAATCGCATTGAGCCCCTTTAAACTTTCACACAAAAGCCTTGGTGCCTGTGCTCCCATGCTGGGTTCTTGTAACACTGATTAGAAATGATCATGGTATTAAGAACACCTGCTGGACACCAATCAGAATGAGTGATCTGATTGAATACTTTTGTTCCGAAAAGCTCAATATAAAATATATACTTGTGGCAAAGCAGGTTATCTCATTTTAAGTTGCAACACAACACACATTGCAACAGAACATAAGGTCAGCTCTGTGACACTGTGACATTTTTTCTGTTTTGATAATAAGTCTATGAACCATCACAAATTCAGAAATATATAATGTGTTGGGCAAATATGTTGGGTAGAGGTTGACAGATGTCCCCTTGTTGTAGAATAAACAAGGAACACATGGTAAACAACATAACATACCAAAAATAGACTCGACCAATTTATTGAACAGATGAACAATATCATTTTCAACTGACTTCAAATGTGATTTCAACTACGACCATTCACCTGATTCGACCCCCCTCAGTTGGAAATGACCGACTGAGGGGGGACATTGCAAGGTGACCATCGAATTACTTCTTTGATGTATGAGGCATCACGCATCATCATTTTTCTCCAAGCACTAGCAAGTCCTCGTTATTTTCCCCTCTTCCCTCTTCCTTGGCACGAACTTTGAGATCACACACACACAACACACACACACTTGGAGCCTGTCTTTGACCTCACCTTGTCATTGTACAGCCAACAGCCAAGATCCAAACAACACCCAAACTCCCTGCAGGCTACTGCTAAGTGGCTGTCGTCAAAGGAATTGGACCGCATAGACAGGCAGTCCTTCTGTCGGAACCTGATTGGCTGTTAGGTGATCAGTGTGTGTGTGTGTGTGTTTAAAAGCAGACAAAACTATGTATGGTTTTGATAATTCATCTTATGATAATTCTTTTGTTATTGAGATGAACACACACATTAATCATATTCTCCCCACCCTGCCTGTGATTGGTTCTGAAATGTAAGAGCATGCTTTAAGGATCATGAGGAAACATTAGTTCCACACCTCAGAAGCACTAAATAAAGATGTAATGAGATAATCTGAGAGTACGGCCTGTCAAACTGTCATTTGCAGGCGGTGACGTCACGAGGTGACGACCACGAACGAAGTGGCCTTTGACAGACGCAGCCTGCAATCTTCACATCAGCGTAGGAGTAGAGCCAGCCAATCAGAGCAGAGCACCCGTCACCGCACACTCTTATCACCTGCATACAGCTGCTGTCGCCCCTCCGAGGGAGTGAGGGAAGAGGATGGAGAGAAAGAAAGAGAGAGGACAAGAATGAATGGTGTGCCCAAGACAGAGGGTGATTTGTGTTGTGTTGTACTGCGTTCGTGCCAGCGTCTTTCTTCCGTCTGGTTTAGGGGGAGTATGTTTGAAGATGCATTGTTCTGGTCACTAACCAGAAATGAGGAAAATGTAAAAAAAAAAAAAAATCATTGTGTTTTTATTTGTTGCGATTAGTGCTGCATCAGCACTGCAATAGTTAAAATGCAATTCAGAGTGGAAGCATGCTTTGTAGCCCTTGTGAAATGAAAAGGAGAGAGAAAGAGAGAGAGAGATATTGAGAGAGAGAGAGAGAGAGAGAGCGAGAGAGAGAGAGAGAGATAAGCTCAATCTGAATTGATTTTCCTGTTACTTTCTGCTGTACTTGAGTTTCCATAGCAACATGGTCAGGTTCCCTCGGCCTCCTAGGGCAAGTGTAATTGTTGTCTGTTTTTCCCAGCCAAACTCTCCATTTCTCTCTTTCTCCCTCTCTTTTTCTCTCAACAACAATGGAAACACGGTGTAGATGAGATTCTTCTTGGACTCTCTGCAGTTGGCGGAAATGGAATTATCATCTCCCTGTTTGGCATTTAGCAGTTTCACTAACCTGCCGCATCAAAAGGCAGAGTAGATCTTTATGTTTACTGGAAATGATAGCTAAGAGCACAAAGTTGTGGCTTATTATAAAATGTAAACAGGCATGTTAAATGTATTCACTTTCAGAATCCAGGGTGTTTTTATCACAGTCTTTGAAATGGCTGCACAATGGAAACCAGGATAAGGTCAAAGAACATTTTTTTAAATAAGGCAGAATGTGTCTGAGAATAGAGTGGGCTTCCATTGTTTTGTCATGCTGGGGATTTAATGCTGAAGCTACAGCACAAGTCAGTGGATGAGAATTTGGGCCATATGCTAAAAAAAAAATAATCTTTTTGGTAAGCAAAAGAGCGCCCTGCCATCATCCCTGGCTGATTATCACAGCACAGGATCTGCTGAATCACATGGAATTGCTGTACTCTCATATTGTGCCACGCACATATTAGCTTTGTACACGCCAAACCTAAATGAGGAAATATACAGTGTACGGAGAAAGGGGTGAATAGTGTCTAGTGGTCCAGGTACCTCATTTATCCTCCGTTACACCATATGATCATTTCAACGAATCTGACGGGGGGAAAAATGATAATTATAGCTATCGCATGTTGGACCATGGATAATCATAGAAATGTTCAGTTATACTTTCAATAAAACTATATTGGAGAAAGTTTGGAGAAAATCAATGAAAATCGCTGTGTCACAGCTTTTACAGGGATTTGGTCGTAAGCACAAAATTTGTGCGCAAGAACAGTTTTTAAATGAGGCCCTCTGGTTGACACAGAGCGAGGAAGAGAGAGGATGAACTAATCCTTAATCGAGTTTACCACACATACAAAGATGTCTGGTGGACCCTTTTTTATCTGAATGAGATATTACTAGCTTTCTGCAACACCAATAATACATTGCTGTGCACATAACAAGGCATTCACAGCTGTTTTGAGCCTAATGGCTCAAAGAGGCCTTGCCTGCTCAGCAAGAAGGGCTGGAACGGGTCTGCGATTAGGAATGCTGATCTGGAAACATTTACAGTACGCCTCTCAGGTCATTATGGAAGAAAAATGGTCAAGGGGACCCAGGTCAGAGACCCTGGATCAGCACTCTGACCCTGAGAAACATTTATTAAAAATAAAGAAATGAGAAATAAATAAATCCCAATAATCTATCCCCAAATCACCAACCCTTAATGTGACACCTACACTTAAAAATACTTGCTTATATTAAATTAAAACTCAGTATGGAATAGTAGACCAAGTTAATAGGTTAAGAGAATAGTTAAGAGTGTTATTGCTTTTGGAAACTGTACTTATTCTACTGTTGCCCTTATTGTACGTTGCTCTGGACGAGACTGTCCGTTAACTGTCTAAAATGTAAAATGTATTCTGTGCTGCATTTCTAGTAAGCTCCTGTATCTGCGGTAGCCTTGGACATGTCCCAACCTGCTCTCTGTTTTCTTGCTCCAGATCAATGCTAATTAATACACATCTCCCTCAGGGACAGCGGGGAGGCCACGCAGAGAATCGGAAACAGGCCATAGGTGGCTACGGTTGGTTGGTGTCATATGGGAAAGAATCCTGGGAAATATACATACAGGAAGTGGCTTGGTCCCCACCACACTTTTCTCCCTCTCTCTCACTCTCCTCCTTTCCTCTTCATCTCCCTCTGAAATGCACTATTAAAACAAGTAAAAAATGAAAATGGGAGACATGCATTGTGCATGCCTGGCGGACAGATAGGCGCTGCATAACTAGCAGTTTCCTCTGAAGTAGGGAGAAATCTATTTGCTTGTGGAAGCTGCTTGCATAATCCTTTAGTTACACTTGCCAGCTGTGAGCAAAGATACGGCGCTGTGGGATTTGGCATGAATATCATTGGGAGGACAAAGAAATGAAACTGATAAGTGTTCGTGCACGGGGTCCTTTGCATAATCCGGGCTAACCCATAATCTGAGTTCTTTAAAATCAGGCCCAAATAGATGGTGGAAAACATTCATTTGAACACACCGTTTGGAAAATTGTGTTTGTCCCAAAAATAACTTGCACATTTGAGGCAGTTTGAAATCAGAGATAAAGCTGTTTATTGGACTTTTCTTACCGTTGGATTTTGGATGACAGATTTTATGGTGAATGACTGCGGGTGGATATAATATCAGAGCAAATTCTTACACTTGGCAAATTACTGGCAACTATTCCCATGGCCTTGCTTTGTGTATCGCATTTCCATATGTATGGTCTTGGTTTGGTTAACACCCTATCATATGAATGGGTTTTCATCTGTGCATTACTGAAACGCAAAGCCCATTGGACACTTGCCCCCCCCCCCCTCCCCCCCCTCTCTCTCTCTCTCTCTGTTTCTCCCTCCTCAATCAACAATGTGTACAGCAATAAAGGAAAAGCTCTCACTCAACAGCTCTCAATACATCTGCCCTTTTCTCCCCATCTCTCAGTGTGTTTGTTTGCTCAGCCTCTCCTGCCGTGGCGTCTGCATTTTGTTCCTCTCTCAGTGTCTTATCTGAAGGTAATGGACAGCTGCTGAAAGCTAGTATGAGATACTGGATGACCAGCATGCTACAGGGTACACCACATATGATATGGGTTCCTGCCTGAGTAGTGACATTTCTTACTGTTCTTATAGTGCTGTTACCTCAGTTAAATGTTACACAAGTCAGTAACATTATGCAATAAAATTACTTTAAAAATGTGTCAGTTATTCACTAAAAAGTATTTAGTGTATTGTGCATTTTTCAAAATTGGCCCTCAAAAATGTATGTATGTTGGCATGGTCCCTGCAAAAAATGTGATGTTTCATGTTTAAGAAAGTTCCCGTTGCATATCAATAAAGCAATATATCAATATGAACATTTTATCTGTAAAAGTTATTACTATTCTTAACTAAAACTAAAATCTACTCATGTAAAAGTAGGAGTAAATGTTTTAAAAATTGCTCAAGCAAAAGCAAGGTGTAAGATTTATAAAAATAAAGCAGCGTTACTTGAAAACTCTACTCAGTACAGTAACTAGTTACTCTAATTACTTTCCACCTCGGCCCCTATGACAGCCATGAGGCATCAAAGCAACCTTCAAGAGCCTTGATGTTTTTTGCTCTAAGTGAGGAGCCGCCCAAGCAGACGGCCTTAGTCGTCTTGATTTTTGCAACATGGCTGCCAGGGTTGTCTTCAGCCTGTGTTTACAGCGTGTCTCCCAGGCACAAATAACATTAACATTTCATTATGCAGGAGCTACAATAGAATTGTACAAAAACGGGAAGTCTCAGCATCCAGGAGGGCTAAAATATTGATGCGGATGCAAGGTAAATGGCTCCAAATCTCAGCGAGAGGGTGAAAAAGGGAGCTACGAGGAGACAGAGGAAGGCAAGGAGGGGAAGACATCACTTGTAAAGTCAGGCTCTGAGGGGCTTGGGTGCATAATCAATGAAGTGAAGTGTGTGTTGTATCTGTGGCGTCGAGTTGGCTTCACAGAAGCCAATCCTATTTTTACAGGGAAGACAGGTCTGTTGCTATGCTCTTTGAGAAGGTCTCCTGCAGCTTGAAAAAGAGAGAGCGCATCCACTTAGGGGTCGTATCACACCTCCAGAGTGGACAGAGCAAAGGAGAGTGGTCGAAATGAGGGGAGCTGCTACTGCTAGGTGACAGATTCCATTGATTATTGATGATTTGATCTATTATACACTCGAAGGAAGGTGTTGACACCTGCAGAAATAGACTCTGTATTTATTAATTTCTCCTTAGGAAGAGGTGTGAGTGCAGTGAGACACATGCTGTCTGGTGTATATGAGGAGTGTGTTTTAAGTATTTATCAAGTCTTTCATTATTTACCATTTCATTATTTACTTGACAGCGTAAAAGAAAAGTCAAAAAGTGGCTCCAAAAATAAGATTGAAAAGAATCTTAAATTCTTAATTGAAATAAGCAATTAAGATAAGAATAAGAGGAGCAGCAAAACCACATTAAGGAGTTTTAGTGAAATCAGAAAATAAAATGCTGTCTGTCTCAAACAAAACTAAACTGTGTTGCTGAGTGGTCGACATGCTGATGAAGTCATGCTTACACAAACAAAGTTACTGTACAGACAACATAATCATTCCCAAACAAGTCAATCAGAGTGTTGCCAGACTGTGTTTTGATGCAGTCATGTCCAGATGTCGCTTATTAGAACTCAGATTAGGAAGAGCGGTGTTGGATTAGCCAATCCAGAGCCAGAATCATTTTAGATTAGATTATAGTATATGGACATCTGGGCTCTGCCCAACCAAAGTAATATTAAGTCAGTGTTCTACAGCTAGACAGTACACAGACTGTAATCAGGGGCCAACAGGAGCAGGATGGCAGCATTAGGACATAGATGGAGAGGAATCCTTTGGTTTTACAACTTCCAAATTACAGTACGGTGAAGTGTCGTTATGCAGTAAATTCAAAATGACATGGAAAATAGTGCAAATGTATCCATGTCCAACGGTGTTTGACATTGTCTGTGTATCTATCTGTGTGGTCTTTCTTTGTGGAATGGTGTGTGTGTGTCTGTGCATGTGGGCATGTGTGTGTGTATGCATGTGTATGCATGTGCAGCTTGTGTGCAGGTTGGTGTGTGTGTGTGTGAGTGAGTGTGTAAAGAAGGTGATCAGGCTCCCAGTGCAGACAGCTCTGTCTGCTAATAATAATGGTTATTTTCTCCTCCTCTCGCTCCCTCTCTTTGCTCAGCGTTTGTGTCCAGGCATCCTGGCAGATAGATGTGCACAGATTACACCTTCTAATTGGCGCTGGCGGCTGTAGTTCAATGTAGTTTAGTGCTGCGTGGACTGTTTTTTACCTAGCGTTGATTTAAGGTAGTAATAATAATAACTTCAGAGTAATATACTTGTACTGTGGTGTAGTGAAGTGCGGTAGAGAATAGCGTAAATCATAGTTACACGCGGGGCTAAATAAATAAATAAACAATATTCCAACCATGTATTTTTTGGTAATTTGATGGCCTGTGATAATGTCGGCCATGTTGACTTCTGCCTATCTGGCTGTCTGTAATAGTCAAATAGTAAAATGAATACATTTGTAATCCTAATCGGCATTGACACAGAGACTGAAATCGCAAGCCAGCTGCAGTTTTACCCTCAAGTGCACCGGGATGGCCTGCGTCTGTCTAGAGGGATTTATCGAGATCTTTATTCTGGTTCGTGTATCTACCACTGCAAACATTTACAGTAATTTATAATGGATATTTTCTCAGACACATTGTCCAAAATACCACTCACAGCATGTCATGAATGGATCAATGAAATGGGTCTCAGTCGGTTAGTCGGTTACACACACACACACACATGCGCACGCACACACTCATACGTCCCCTAACACACACACACAGCTATGTGGTATTTTTTTCAAGCTTCAGGAGTGGGGTATGCTGTGTGTATGAATGAATCAAGCCGCATAATACCTGACACGACCCATATGATGGATGATGAAGTTGTTAATGCGTGATATTATTGGAGATGACAGCGTGATCTGGTCCCTGTATGATGATGCAACGGACCCGGCTATGGGAAAGGGATTTCTATCTCAGCCTCTTGCATCGGCGGCTTTTCTGTCCCTCTGACATTCTGGAGAGAGAGAGAGAGAGAGAGAGAGAGAGAGAGAGAGAGAGAGAAAGAAAATGGTCTGAAAATGAAATACGACGTGTCATTGTTTGTATGTGCTGCGTATTTCGTGAAGGGGTCCCGTCTGCAGGAAAACGACGCACACGTGCACGCGGTGTGCGTCTGCTACATGTCAGCGTGTTTGTGCATGTGTGTGTGTGTGTGTGAGATAGTCCGCCTCTCACTGTGCAAGTGTCTATATGAGAGTGTGTGATTCCAGTTGGATTTGTCACTCTTTTTCCCGGGGTGTGTGTCATGTCTGATTACAGTTAACCCCTGTGAGGCGGCTGGTGCACCTCTCCTCTGTATCACCCATCCCCCCTCCCTCCATCTCTCCGACCCGCTACCCCTCTACCACTCCATCCCTATTCTCCTTCCTCCTGGCTTTCTGACAGCGCAGGAGAATATGTTCCCTCAAGGTCCCTCCCTCCCTCCCTCTCTCCCGCGGGTGGCGTTTCCTTGGAAACAGTGTCAGAGTTGACTGGGGGGGGGGGGTGCAGATGGATGGCTGCCCTTTATCGGGCTACACCATTGGTCCATTAGAAGCAACCAGACTGGACCCGCACACACACCCTTGCGCCCCTCTATTCTCACCCCAAATGGACCGTTCCACCTGACGCGTCAATATTGGCTCGTCCCGGGCTGAGGGTGTGTGTGTGTGTGTGCCTGTCTTTCTCCGTGTATGATTTGTATATGTGTATGTTTGCGTGTGTGTTTATACATGTATGTGTGTGTGTGTGTGTGTATGTGTGCATGTGTGTGTTTGTATGTGTCTTTGTAGGCATGTATGTATGTGTATGTACGCGTGTGTATGTGTATGTACGTGTGTGTATGTATATGTTTGTGTGTGTGTGTGTGTGTGTGTGTGAGTGAGACTGAGCCGGAGTATCTCTCATTGAATTGGACAGATTGGGGAGCAATTGTGTGTCTTCCTGCTCTGTGTCCTTAGGAGCGAAACAAAATGGAGACTGGTCTTTTCTCCGCTTTGTCTCCCTCATCTCAAAATGATGTAGCCAGGCAAGCCAGACCTCCCCTACAGCAAGGTCTCGTGAGGGCAGATCTGATCTATCATTTTGCCCAACTGTATTGCACTCAAAGATTGACTTTTATGACTGCAGTAATTGGCTGGTAAATAATTTAAATGCAAACAGTTGCATTTGCTGTGGAGACCACACATCAGCGGGGAGCGGCAGGAACAAATAAAAGGGGGTTCAATTTCAAATCCAATTCAGAACTAAACCAACCCCCTCATTACAAGACTTGGCTGTAATTGTCGGCTATATTAAAGCGGGGTAGATGGGACGAGTATGAATTCTGTATGGATCTAATATTTTCTCATGCACCATGTGAATACGCACAACGTTTAGATGGTCAAAACAAAAAAACTGTCCTGCAGCAGCTTGATTTGTACTTTTTAAAATTAATAATCTATGACTTTATAATAGATGCATCATTAGTAAATAATGATAATTAAGGGTTTTACTAAGTTTGAAGTCAAGTTTGGAAAGCTGTAAAACCCTTTTCTCATCTTAAAGTGGTTGTACTGGACATCATTATCCTCCTGAATGCAACACTCCCACCTAGAAACAAGCCAAATGACAGTATAGTATATAGTATAAGTATAGTATAGTATATCTGTTAAACCTGATGTGAGTTTATATTTATTTAATATTTGTTATAATTCAAAGTGCAACATATTAAAGTGAGTTGATCATAATCTTACATCTCCATCCATTAATCCAACTGACCCAGTGTTGTTCGATATCTCTTCTAATGCAGCAGCACATCGCTGTGAGAGACAATTTTGACCTCTCCCTTCTGGGGTCAGAGTTCAATGTGCGTGTACACAACACACACACACACACACACACACACACACCAAGGGTGGCCTCTCTTTGCAGGGGTCATGGTCAAAGTGGTGTGCAGCAGGACTACAACTGCCGAGACAGCCCGTCAGTTAAAGATCAATGTGCTGGGCCTCAGTCTGTCAGCAACACACACATATGCACACATACACGCGTGCACGCACACACACACACAGTATTACATCTTTAAAGTAATTACCTCGGGCCTGATCCGGACAGAGTTTAGTAGCATGTGGTAATCCATCCAGGCAGCATATGGGGAGGAGAGGAATTAGTGGTCCAGAAGAAAATAAAGAAATTAAAGTGTCCTGGTGGAGGTCTGCAGGTCTGCAGGAGGGAACATTAGACTTGACCCCTCCAAGGGTTGGTGGTGTGAGTGCGTTTGTGTGTGTATGTCTGTGTGCCTATGGGAGTGTGGGGATGTGTGTTAAGGTTTTTCTGTGTGTATTTCCAAATGATCATCAAAAACCTGATTCATGATCAGAGACTGTACACGTTACTGAAAATAAAACACGTCACGTAACACAAACTGTTAACCCATTTGAAGAGAGGCAACACCGAAGATGAGGTGGCGGGGGAAGAGCGGGAGAGAAGGAGGAAGAGGGCAACGAGGAGGCAGGGGAGGAAGAGGCTGCGGAGCAAAGTGGATGAGCATTAGACAGATGGTATAATTAATGACATCACTGGAAACAGAGGGTGTGCCCTCGCGCTGTAAAAAAGGGTCATCATAACACCATCAGATGAAACCTCAGCCACTTGATTACAGGAGAACAACAAAAAAAAAAAAAATCAGCTCCATATTGTCAGCATCACGTCCTAATTTGGATAACCTCCCCCAGAGAGACTTTGTAAATTGATTGAACTGCCACAGAGCCTGTACTTTAGACAAATTCACATCCAATTTCACCTCTGGTTTTTTTTTTTTGGCACCGGGGTATCTTTTCCTGGTTGATTTGCATCAATAAACCTCAGTAAGCAAGGCATTGTAATGCCTAATTGGGCGGTAATGAGCTGTCGCATTATGCAGAGTGCTGAGGTTCAAGCTTATTAGTTGCTTGGTTGCCCATAACATTTTCCTGTCTTCCCTCTGCTACTTCGGTGCTGCACCATCGTCAACGCGATCTCTCTCTCTCTTTTTCTCCTTCTCTGCTTCATCCCCATTTCTCTCTTAGTCTTTTCTTTCTATCTGTGTCTGGTTCTTCTCTCTCTCTCTCTCTCTTTCTCTCTGTGTCTCTCTCTCTCTAAAAATAGTCTCCTATTATCCAGGAGGCCGGGGCCATGTACAGTGTGGCAGCAATCAACGCGGCGGCCATGCACATCAAGATTCACAATAGCTGTCATTCTGCTAACGCTAGCTAATATAATTCTCTCTACATTACTCAGAGCCGCGCTGCAGTGAATGGAGGGTTATATTCTCGGCTAATCTAAATGAAAGAAAATAGAGGTGTATCAGTTGTATCGCCGTATATATGCTGTCAGTCACTCCGCTAATGCTGCAGTACCTAATGCTGACTACTTGACTCGCAGCCCTGCTATAGTGAACAGGATGGTTTTTTTTGAATGTTAAGGCATATGCTACACTTTGGTAAACCTACTGTACCTGATATTAGCTTTATGGAGTTTTTTCTCCTCAGACAAACCACAAAAAGGGGATTTGATCGGTGATTGAAATTGCACAAAGATTAAATGTGCTTTGCTGCAGGATCAAATAATTAATTTGCAAGTATTCTTGAAAGTTTAAACCTCCAATTTTCAAGATATTTTTTTCCCTGATTCAAAAGCTTGTAGATTCAGAGTCGCCGATTCTAATGGAAATTATTTGAATAGACTGGTTAAAGCCTGATCTTGGTGTCAGAGGTGCTATACTCTGATTCCTTGCTTAGGCCTTTAACCAACTCTCCTACTTATTAACAGACAAGCTGTTTTTTACCGTACTTCAGTTGAGGGCGCAGGTTAAATCACATCTCTGTGCTGAAACGGATGGAACGAACGGTAACAAAAGTCAGGCAAATTAGATTTAGCCCTGGATGAAGAGCAGGGCACTCGTTAGGCACCGAGAAGACCTCAGCCAACGAGACGAACGAAGTCTCCCAGGACCCCGGCTCGTTGCCTCATGGGGCCTGCAATTAGCACTGTAGGGAGGAGGGGTGTGTGTTTGTGTGTGGGGGCAGGGGGGTGGGGGTGCGCTGTGTAAGCAGCATTTTCATCTTCCAATATGAATGCGGTAAGAAAGAAAAACGTGCCCTGAGGTGACTGTTGACATTGCGTTCAGAGCCGCACTGTACTGAGCGCCTCAGTATTGTTATAATGTATTTATATAACGCTGCTAAACGGCGAGACCTGTTCCACATTCATCTACATAAAGGAGTACTGTATTGCCTGGGGGCGGAAACACACACACACACACACACACACACACACACACAAATTAGATCGTTAAGCAAAAGCCCCCCCCCCCGCTACCCCAAACCCCTCAACTCCCCCTGCATTTAATGTCGATTCCCCTGTTCACTTGTCACTTGTGATTGCCACAAAGCAAGGCACCATATGCCATTCTGTTTGCAAGTGCGACCACCCCCCGTGTACTCAAACACACACACACACACACACACACACACACAATTTTCCCGTCGCAGTCAAAGACAACGACAAAGTGCGATTCCCCTCAGCAAACGGCTCTCAGATGATGAAAGTGAGTGTTTTCTGCCTCTGATTTTTGATGTGCAGCATGGATGTGATCAGACAGGCCTCATGCTGCCTCTCTCTTTCTGTCTCTCTCTTTCTCTGCATAATGCAGTCTGTTTCCATTCCCCCCCTGCTGTAAAGGGAAACACTCACAGTAGACGAGAGCAAACAGTTTCCAGCTGCTAGCTAATTCTCTATCTGTTAGTCTGACTAACAGGTGTTTGGCGAGGGAACGGCAACTTTTACCTCCAGAGCTGATGGAAAGTCAACCCCCCGTCCCTTCACCACACCCACAACCTGCCTGTTGCACCTCAGCCAGTAGGTGCAACGGCGGCTTACTCACCCTGGACTGTGATTGGTTGAAGAATCACAAACAACTGGGATCATTTTCCACTTTTTTTCAGCAGTTTCAGCGTGATGAAACACTAGGTACAGAGAAACATCTGGCTATGTGACTGTCTATATGTATCCTACTAAACTCGTCATGCTGACTGTCTGACTGGTAGCAATCGCTGGTTACCATACTGACTGTGTAGTTGGCTACCTGGCTGGCTGGCTGACTAACTAGCTTGCAAGCTAACTGGCCATCCGACTGACTCACTGACTCACTAATTAACTGACTCAGTAGCTGGCTTACTGTCTGCTGACTGGCTAACTGACTCATCTGTCACTGGATGTGTTTCCATGGCTGTGCGGAGGGGAACTCTCACTCCTGATGTCAGCACACTGACTGTCTGACTGACAGACACATTTCCATTTTTTCCCATTAGCTCTGATATGGAAGGAGATGTGCCTGGAAAGAAATAGATAGAAATAGTCTATGTGTGTGTGTTTCTTTCCGCACACACACACTTTATATAATGTCCACTCATGCTTGTGTGTATAATAAATTGAAATGGAAGAGATCCGCTGTAGCTCTCACCCATCCAGTCTCTATCATCCTTATTGACCAGGCCGTGTCTCTCTCTTGTCTGTAATGTAAACTCGGTGTAGAAGGTATGAGGAGCACATTCCTGATAATGAGCTTTACCAATTTATATTTATACCTTCCTCAGTTTTCTCAAGGCTTGAAAGTTACTCTGCCGTCTCCTCCCCTTCATCTACATCTCTCCTCCATGACTGAAGTGGAAACAGCAGGTATTCCTAAGATTGTATCAGTGCACGCTAATGAACTGTATCATCTGGTACGTGAGCCAAAGTTAAATAAACGTTAGTTTCATCCTGAATCCATTCACAACTGATCTGAGATCAGGTCTTGATACAAACACAACAAAACCTGAATTATTTAATTCTTTTGAAGCTGAAAAACATTTCCACGTGCAATTTTTGTAAACACTGTAAATATACAATGAAAATATAATTCTATGATGTGATGGAAGTTAGAAAAAGTGTATTTTTCTTCTACAAGTCGAAACCTCATGTGAAAATGGCTCCATGTATATGCTTGAATACAATTTTGAAGTGTGATGGCTGTCCAGGCCTTGAGAAAGATGTGTCAGAGACATTAGTCTTGATTTTTGTCAATGATGTGATTTTGTACAAATGGAAATGTATGAGGTGTGTGCCTGCACGTGTGTGTGTGTGTGTGTGTGTGTGTGTGTGTGGTGACTCATAAACCACAGCAATGAAGGCCGTCTGTGACAGCTGCAACATAATAAGATTACCACTCCTTCAATGTGGGTATGTGTGTGTGTTTGTATGCATGCGGGCCTGCATAAACGTGTGTAAGTCTGTGTGTGTGTGTGTGTGTGTGTGTGTGTGTTTGTGGTAATGTCTGGTCATTTGGACTGGGTCCAGCTCTGGTCTAGCATTGGTGGACCTGTCAGCATGTGGCCAGAACACATTCATTCAGTTTGACCCCGTTACCATGTCACTCCTCTGCTGCAGACAGCCCAAAGGCAGGGGCAATACTCCTGTGTGTGTGTGTGTGTGTGTGTGTGTGTGTGTGTGTGCGCACCGTTGTGTGTCTGTGTTGGTATGTGAAACTCTGCAAGTGTGTGTGTGTGTGTGTGTGTGTGTGTGTGTGTGTGTGTGTGTGTGTGGAGGTTTATTCAGAGAGGGTTAACTGAATTAAGGTAGGAGGGTTTTAAAAGGAAGAATAGCGTGTCAGTGTGTCACACAGGCTGTGCTCCATATAAAGCACCAGCCTTCACATCTTTTCCTTTCATCTTTCATTCTGCACGTTCTTCCTCTCTCTCTCTCTCTCTCTCTCTCTCTCTCTCTCTCTCTCTCTCTCCGGCCCTTCCTGTTGAATGCTCTGAAGCTAATTAATGTTGAAAAGACATTTTTGAGCGAAATCTTTCAATTGCTGTTTGGCTTTCCCCCGGGGCCGTCGTATCACACCCTGGGTTCTGTATCTTGAGAACTGCAGCTTCTCCCTTTTCACATCATCCATTTAGGTTGTTTTCCAAGTTCTGCTGTTGCAGTAGAATCATTTCTGCTTTAATACTGAATTCAGTATGTGTGTGCACACAGGCTTGCATGCATACATGTAAAATATGATCCTGTTCTATCGGGGGTGAAAATAATGTTATCTGTATGTGGCAGGGTGCCACATAACCGGGGTCCTTGACAGACAGAGACATAGGCAGGGGAGAGTTAATGGGCCAGCAGGGCCGTTTTATTGTCCACACAATACCGGCAACAATACCAACGGCCCGGGTTGACGGCAGCGCGCCGTCGGCGCCGTCTCCCTCCGCCGGCGCCCTCCTTCGGTCCCGGTGGGCCAGCCGCGGAGCCCCAAGGCTGCCCCAGCCTGCCAGGCTTCCAGGGGCGTCCTGCCCCAACCCCGACTGGTCAGCCCTTGCAGGTGGCTCCCGACTGCGTCCTCCGTGGACCTCCGCCGGACGCCGCGGCAGGAGACGGCCCGCTCCCGCTCCGTCGCTCCCGCTGGTGCTGGCCCCCGATCTCTCCGCATCCACGCGCCAGCCTCTCACACTGGCGCGTCCCTCTTTCACACTCACATTCACACACACGTTAAAAAGGCCCCAGCTGCAATCAGTCCCAACTGGCTGCAGCTGGAACCGGATCCAGGAAAGAAGCAGTCCACTAACTCACCTCTCTCCTGGATCCAATTAAGCCTCCCCCCCTCCCTCCCCCCCATTTGAGAGCGAGGAAGAAGGCGATAAGGTCCCGCCCGGAACGGCTCGGAGTCGGTGGGGCCAGGTGATGCTGCGAGGTGGTGAGGGAGGCGCCTTGCCATCACCGTCCGTCCCCTGGCCGCTGGTGTCGCCACGACGGCACGGCGATGGCGATGTTCTCCCGTCTCTGCCTGTCGATTCCCGGTCAGGGAACCAAATGTGGCAGGTGCCACATAACCGGGGTCCTTGACAGACAGAGACATAGGCAGGGGAGAGTTAATGGGCCAGCAGGGCCGTTTTATTATCCACACAATACCGCACACAATACCAACGGCCCGGGTTGACGGCAGCGCGCCGTCGGCGCCGTCTCCCTCCGCCGGCGCCCTCCTTCGGTCCCGGTGGGCCAGCCGCGGAGCCCCAAGGCTGCCCCAGCCTGCCAGGCTTCCAGGGGCGTCCTGCCCCAACCCCGACTGGTCAGCCCTTGCAGGTGGCTCCCGACTGCGTCCTCCGTGGACCTCCGCCGGACGCCGCGGCAGGAGACGGCCCGCACCCGCTCCGTCGCTCCCGCTGGTGCTGGCCCCCGATCTCTCCGCATCCACGCGCCAGCCTCTCACACTGGCGCGTCCCTCTTTCACACTCACATTCACACACACGTTAAAAAGGCCCCAGCTGCAATCAGTCCCAACTGGCTGCAGCTGGAACCGGATCCAGGAAAGAAGCAGTCCACTAACTCACCTCTCTCCTGGATCCAATTAAGCCTCCCCCCACCCTCCCTCCAGTCCGCCACACTGTATTACACAGGATTTCAGCAGATTAAGATTGTCTATTGTTTTTTTCCACAATGCTATCAGAGTTTGTTTCACATACCCCTCTGAGATACGCGCCTCAATACAACCTCAGTGTTTCACAGGGTCATCAGCAGTGCATCATCAACCTTAGGGGTTCAGTGCCAGCGACCTTAGTCAGGCTATATCTCTAGGCCCCCATGTGTGTTTTACCCCTGTGTGTGTCTTCAGTGTGGGTATCCTGTCCAACACAATGGCATGTCCCAGCCGGTCTTATCAGAGTCTCTCAGAGCTCTGTGGCGTTGCGAAGGTCATCCTCACCACAGGAGGCAGACTCCCTGCAGCGCTGTTTGCTCTGTCCCTTTGACTCCCCACAGGCCTTTGATGATGGTGAGGACCCTCTTTCTTTTGGTCTCTCTCTGTGTGTGTGTGTGTGTGTGTGTGAAGAGACTCTCTCCAGGTCAGGTCAGAGGTCAGTGTCACAGTCTTGAGACAGAAAAGGTAGTTCCTCTTCTTAATTACAGAACCTGAGCAAGTACAAGAAGCAGAGAGAGAGAGAGAGAGAGAGAGAGAGAGAGAGAGAGAGAGAGAGAGAGAGAGAGAGAGAGAGATGGAAAGGGTAGGAAAGGGGAGGGAAGGATTGCACAGAATGTCCTCAACCTCCTCATTATCTCCTGGGCTGCCTATGGCCTCATGTAGAGTCGGCTCACCAGGCTTCATTACTGTAAGGAGACTATCTTAAGGGAGGAATGGCAGGCTTCCAGTTGGCTCCATCTACCTGTCAATCACTCCAGTCTAATCTTAGCTCTGCCCCTCAGTGCTGCCCATCATTTCCTGGCACCGTGGAAACGAGCAGATTCTGTCTGGCTGATTCCCGTAGAATGGATAAGGACCTTAATGGACGGACTACTCAATTATGCAATGATGTTGTGTTGTGTTGTACTCTGCTCTGCTCCGGCCTCTTCTTCTCTTCTCTTCTCTCTTCTCTTCTCTTCTCTTCTCTTCTCTTCTCTTCTAGCGCTCCATTCTGCAAACACGTGACATCGGTTCAACTCTTCCAATGCGTTTTTTTCTCAACACAACGAGAGACATTCACCACTAAGCTAGATTTCTAGGGATTTATTGTACGTGGGTTAAGAAAAGAAAAGGCTACATAATACAGCCACCTTCAGGGACATGTGCAATACACATAATGAGAGCAGACGAATAGTCTCCTCTAATCACACGTAGACACATTTGCGCACATGCGCACACGCACACACGCACACACACACACACACACACACACACACACTGCTGTCTGCCACACTGCCTGTCATTCTCTGCTGTTGTCACAGTAACCATCTCACCTTCCCTCCACAGTCCCGCCCTAATGAGTCTATGAGGACAGAGAGGGAGAGAGAGGAGAGAGAAAGAGAGAAAGACACAGTAGCAGGGAGGTAGAAGAGAGATGCAGACACAGAGAAAAGGAGCGATATATCACAGGAAAGACAGCACCATGGAGGCAGAATTGCCATTGTCTTGTATCTCTCCTCTCTGTCAACTGGCCAGAGCATCCTTCCAGAAAAGAAAGCCACTGCCATGCCAGCAACATTCGCTGATTACACTGTCTGCTCATGACCGCATCACAAGTTCACTTTGCTGCCTGTGCATTTCCATATAAATCCAATAACATTATCGTTAATAGATAATTACCCTGCACCGGCAAAACTGTGACCGCAAACACAGATTAAAATTCAATTAAAGGTAAATGTGTGTGTCGGCGCTGCCTGTTCGGCTTTGCTGAGTGGCTCCATTTAAAGCCAATAAATCACATTCAGTGATTATATCTAATGTACATATACACATTCCCTTTATGGGAGCCAAAATAACATTCATAACATTAGATAGATAGATAGATAGATAGATAGATAGATAGATAGATAGATAGATAGGTTGTTATGTACTTGTATGTGTACTTGTTATTGCCAGAGGGTTCACCTGAAGCAACCTGTGCATTTTATTGGTGTTTTATTGGTTGTTATTGGCGATTAGCCCAGGTTTAATTGAGGCTTTGCATGGCCAACTAATTGTTTGTGTGATTAGCTAGCATCTCATTGGGATGGTCATTAACAGCCAGAGGGTCTCACATTTAACCTAAACCATGTCCCACTACTACAGTAACATTTAAAAGGGTTACTGGGCTCAGCTGTACCGTCTTTAACACTGACAGATGCCACTAGTGTACTTCATGATTATTCTCTCAAGGATGGGTCTGCAGGCTTCCACAGTACTTGTGATCATCAGATAGTTTGTAGCTTCTACGTTTTGTCACCTTGTCCATGATGTCTCCTAAACTCATGGGGCCTGGGGGCGGGGCCATTTGCTCTTGGCCAATCATCTGCCCTCTGTCAAACTCCACATGTATGAGGAATAAAGACCAGAGGGATATCATGGTGTGCAGACGCCACAGTCCTCAACTTTTATTGATCTATACACAGTACATACAGATACATATTCAATCATTCAATGACACACTCCAGTCTCACACACACACACACACACACACACACACACACACACACACACACACACACACAGGACCTCTTTTCTTGCACTCACTCTTTAAAAACAAGCATTGCTTATTGCTGAGTTTAACTCATTTGTCTTTATCTCCACAGAGACAAACACGTGCACACACACACACACACACACACACACACACACACACACACACACACATGCATTCATTTGTATGATGAATATCCCTACATTCTTCTACATTCCCTACATCAGTCCTCACCTTGCAGTACTATTTGCTCCCTAGCAACTCTCCTTGTCAATATTTACTATCGTCTGCCTCTGCCATGTGAACGGCAGCCTTTGCCGTGCTCTCGTTTCTCACCGTCAACTTAATTAGTCACATATCTCCGTTTAATTACATCAAGTGGAAGGAAGTTGCAATCTGAAGTAGATCAAATTAAGCTCTATGCAAATCCTGGAGTGTCTTGTTCTCGGTCTCTGTGGCAACAATCTCGCTATCGCCCTTATTTCTGTGGGGAGGAGTCACGTGAGGCTTGTCATCAGTCGCTAAATGAAATCTTAACACTGGAAATCACCCCCATTAGGCTGGTTAAGTGGTTGACTGTCTGCTTAAGTTCCCAGTGAGAAGTGACTAATCTCCCTTGTGTGTGTGTATGAGAGAGAGAGAGAGAGAGAAGAGAGAAGAGAGAGAGAGAGAGAGAAAGAAAATGTGGTAAAATAGAAAAATGTAGGGTGAAGTCTGCAGCCACGATGCTGCAATTTCTACTCATGTACCTGTATACTGTCACATGCTATGGCAACCAGGGAATGATTTCCAATCAAAATGCTTGTAACGGAATTTGATCCACAGTTATTCATTCAACTCAATTTAATTTGATCAAATATATATAATAATATAATATAATATATAATAAGTACAACTTGATAAGGCAGGTGGTTTTCCCATGGTGCTATCACCGAGGCTCTGTGGCCATCAGGAGGCCAAGTCAGGTTAGACACTCAGGGATGAGACACTGCACTCCTCCAAACTTCATTCATTCATTCATTCATTCATTCATTCATTCAACTACAAATCAGGTCCTTTATTCGGAACTATGTAATTAATAAAAGGAAATAAAACTTTTTTGAGAAATTTGAACATTAACTATGAATCTTCAGGCCTTAGATGCACATTTTTACACAACTCCCACAATCCTCTTTGTGTGTTCGTGAACATTATCAGAAACTGGGGCTGGTGTTCACAATGTCACTATGACTTCATGTATACATGTATAGACAAGAACGCACACCCTGTGGTGAGGTGCTGACTAACGGAAAATAAACTATACAAAAGTAAATAAATAGAAAAATCAAATTCAATTTAACTGCATATTTATGTGCTATTTATGTACTTTTCTGTATATTGTATTTACATACATACTTTGCTTCAAACAATAGTAAAATAACAATGTTTGGGCAGACTCTGTCTTTGCCGCAATATTGTGCTTTTGTAACCATATGCACCTGGTTTTTAGCACCCATAGGTTACTTATACATGTGATGTAACATGAATTTGCCACACCCTGATGAAGGCTTTGGGCTGAAACGTTGGTGGTATTTCAATTTATTAAATCACTGCGAGGAGAGAAAAGTCCAACTTTCATTTACTTTTTCATACTTCATTCATACATGTGCCATCAAAATAAAGAAAAAAAACAAAGCCAGTGAACAACAGGGATGTAATTACTGTATGTAGCCTTTTCACCAGCTTCATCTGGGTACCTGGTTAGGAGGAGCCACTCGAGAGGGCTCCGAAACTCAAACTCAGTCCTGAATCTGTCAGATAACCTTTACCCCTGAGTGTGACACTGTGGCAGGAGCAAGCCATGGCAACGTGACCTTTGGTGCATGTACACAATCCCAGAAAGCAGCCTTTAATTAATACGCCTTGATGAATGAGAACTGTGACCTTGTGCCGTGTGGATTTCTCCTACCAGCTTCATCCACACCATCATTAAAATTCCAGCCAGGGCCTTCTGTCTTTCTTTCTTTCTTTCTTTCTGCCTCACGAGCCCGTGCTCTCCCTCCCTCCCTCCCTCTCCCCTTCCCCTTCTTCCGTCCTCTCTGCACACACATGAGAAATGCATAAACCAAGTGGTGCTGGGATTCTGGAGAGCACACACACAGCCTTGCCTGACAGTTATGAGGGGATAAAAGTGAATTTGGGAAGGGCAGTTGCTATGAGGATCCTTCTCAGGCATCACCCGTGCCGGGCTGTATTTCAGAATGTGTCATGAAACGGTGATGACAGGGTAACGGTAGGGTTTGTATTCATAATTGATCTTTTCTAATTTCCAACCTTGTGTGTTTGTACTATCCTCTAATCCTATCCTAATGTGACATGTTTTGACTTACTTTGTGTGTGCAAATAAGCAAAACTTTCAACGGTAAAACCCCAGAATTTAAACCCAAATATTAATAGACACCATGACAGTTTCTGCGTAGCGGTTAATCTGGATTATAGTTTATTTAATGTGTGTACATGGGACAACAGTATGTCTCATACAGGATTTGTATATGGGGATTTTAATCCACTACATGTGCTTTACATGGACGGGGCTGAGGGTGGGGGGGGGGTCATTCACTCTCATTCATCTGTGGAGGCTGTTGTTTGCTGACCATGTGGTCCTCTTTAATCCAATCCATGAAACAGCTGGCCATTGTTCAGCAGTAGCCCGGATGATCCCCAAACAGTAAATAATGCATTATGAGGCCAGCTGCACAAAACTCCTCAGGGGGTCATGGGTATTTTTGTATGCAGTGGAGGGTGAAGTTGCCTGAACTAAAATAAACTAAACTCAGATTATACACCTTTTTATTTTGTGAATTTGACTTTACCCCTCCATTTTAAGATGATATGAATCTTTACCATATCATTTTATAGTATATACATGATAATATGGACTGGTGCAAGTTACATAAATATTTTCTATTTTTTTTTTTATCCAGAAAATATAACAGAAATGAATCCTACTCTGTCATTATCATGCTTTTTATATAATATTGGTAGGTGTTACCACTGACTGGAGTTCATAGTTTACTCACCTTGTTTTCTTTACCAGTGACAGCATCGTATGACTGGACAGTCACTATGAGCCCCGAGATTAAATTGTGCTTGGTCTTTCTGTGGGATTATAGTTTGGATTAAATTAAAATCCGAGTCTGCTAGTTTTGTTCTGTAGTGTTGGTAGACACTAAGTGGCTTCCATTAAAGATTAAAGAAAGCTAATTTGTGTCACAATCTGACATCAATGACGGTCTGCATCTGGCTGCTCCCGCTCTGGGTATTCAGGCGGGCCGGGAGAGGCGGAGGGAGGGAGAGAAGGAAGGAGGAACGGAGGCAGACAGAGGAAGAAGAGAGAGATAGAGAGAGAGCAGCTTTCTCAGACAGCTGGTGATGTGCAGCTGTCTAGGAGGCTGGATTACTCCCCAAACTCTGGCCTCTCAGAGAGATCGGGAGAGGGAGAAGAAAAGAGAGAGAGAGAGAGAGAGAGAGAGAGAGAGAGAGAGAGAGAGAGAGAAATAGGAATGGAGACAGAAATGGGGACAGAGGAAGCAAATGATGATGGCAAGAGAGAGAGCGAGATGGGGCAGGGGAAAGAAAAAGAAACAGATGCAGACAGAGCGATAGGGAACAGAAAGAAACACCAAGAATTATGGAGACAGAGAGGGCGGGCGAAAGTGACAGGGAGTGAGTAAAAGAGAGAGAGAGAAAGAAATCATCAAGAGAGATAAACAGCAGGCAGAAGAGAGATCAAAACTCATCAGCCTGTCCCTGTAGACACCGTGAAGTTATGCTTTATTACAGTGAGGCTATGCTCAGTTAAACAGATCCTAGATCTGTATGTCACTTCTAGCTTTAAAGGCAATTTGACTGAGATGCGTTGCTACAGCAGTCTGTAAGAGAATATCACGCACTGACATATTGAACCATCACTGAGACGCACTGACCTTTTGGTTGACAGGAGTAATTATTATCACTGCGTTAGTCTTTACTACCAAACAGTAACTAAGTCGACTACATCCACGTTGCTCCGTCTTCACATGCATCATTTTAGATTCATGTGTAACTATTACACGTGTACATATGACATGTATAGTTTCTGTATTTCATATGTCCTGCACTGTCCCTCTGCACTGTATATGAGGTCCTGTTTTCCGTGTGCCACTAACTCGGGAAAATAAGTGTCTCTTCGCTAGCATCGCCGAGTAAACCTCCCTGTGCATGAATGTTACTTTGAAATGTAAGGGTTTCTCTGCACCAGTGTCAACAAGAAAACGTCCTGGGCATTTTTTTTCGTCATTTAAACTGATTTTGATTCTGATCAAAGTGAACATGATATCCTCTCTAGCTCTGAACACAATTCAAGGCCAGTACCAGCTGGAGATAAATATCAGATGCTACCAAAGAACAGGAGCCGTAGCTGGCTGGCAGGCAGGCTAGTATAATAATAAGACTGTCTTCTGCCCGTGTGTTCCCCTCAGACTGAACTAATATAGTTTTTGCTGGGTAATGATACGCAAGCTCACATTCCCCCGTAATTGATCCTGCTGGCTACGGCCACACACTAACGAGCTAAACGAGGAGGAAAACCCTCCTAGCGATGAGAGAGATAGAGAGACAGAGGGAGAGAGGGAGAGAGGGAGCAAGGGTGTAGACAAGCAAATAAATGCATGTGAGTCAAACTAAGGTGAGAGAGGAAGAAAGGATGGGGGGGAAACGCTGCTACTAATGCAAAGACACTGAGGGCTTGATCCGTTACTATGACGGCAGCATGCTGTAAGGAGATCAAAGCAGGTAGTGTAAAATGGTTGAAGAGTGCAGGAGCTGCTTGAGCATTCACTTTCTTTTTTTCTCTGAGAGAGAGAGAGAGAGAGAGAGAGAGAGAGAGAGAGAGAGAAGAGAGAGAGAGCAGTGCGGACAGAGCACCAGTGCACACTACCTCTTTCATCTTTGACAACATCCACTGGGGGATTGGGCTATTGTGAATTTGGAGTGAAATATTTCAAAGGGGTGCTGAAGCAGAGCTGGGGCCGGGCTGGGCCGGGCTGGGCCGGGCTGGGCGTCTTGGCCGGGTTCAGGCTGTGTTTCAGAGAGATGAAACACACCTGGTTCCCAGCCTTCCCCCTGATTAGACCATGTTTTATACCTGATACCACCGGCTAGTTAATCTAGTCTTTATTTAATGACTGAATCATGATAACAGATCATATCCTTGGTGCACCTTTCTATCTGGAGAAGGCATCAAAGATTTCATTATTTCACAACTGAATCAACATTCAGACATAAATGAATCTGTCTTTATTAACTAAAACCTGAAATCTGAAATGCTCTTTGTTGTTGCAGGTATAAGGAAAACAAATGCGCCGAAGCATAAAGATTCTTTATCAGTTTTTTTCAGGATATATCGGTGCAGCTCTCAAATATCAAATACTATGTATATATTGTATGTACAGCCTAACCCGTCTCTCCTCTGCCTTCTTCTTTCATGCTCCCCTCATCTTTCTCCTGGAAACAGGTACGTCTTATTGATGTCCTATTGTGGGTAATGTTGATTTGTGTCCACAGGACGGGCTAATATCTGCACATTGTGAGAACCGCATCGGTGATTCCTCCGCGCCTCTTAATCAATATCTCTCAGATATACACTGCTCATACTGTAGCAAACGAGGGGACAGAGACAAACGAGCTAAACTCAGCAAAGCATAAACAATGCCCGTCTTGAAAGAGTGGGTGTAAGAAAAAGGGGGCCTGTGTTTGTGTGTGTGTGTGTGTGTGTGCTTCTCTGTGCTGTGTGTGTGTGTGTGTGTGTGTGTGTGTGTGTGTGTGCACGCGCCTACTGTTGTCTGCCGAAACGGAGATGGAAGCTGCTGAATATTCATGCCGTCTGCGCTCGGTTGGGGCCGAGAGATAAGACGTTTATGTTCTGGCAGCCAGAGAGGGAAGGAGGGGGTGAGGGGGGCGGTGGTGGTGGTGGTGGTGGTGGGGGGGGGGGCCAATGGGCGCATCGGAGACGTGTCGACATCAGTGGTTTAATGGCTTGAATCTAACTCGGGCCAATTAAAAGGCATGCCGCGTGCGCCGGGGTGGGCTCCCATTCATTTCGGGGGAAATTGAGGTTGAAATGAGCCATTGTCAGGCCACGTGGCCGCTGTGCATACTGAGCGGCGGGCCCGCAGTGGCTCTCCAAAGGGTGGATAGAGGAGAGAGGAGGGTCTTTGTCCAAACGGGGAGACTATGGACAAGGAGAGCCCCTGTTCGCTTTGAGAAGGAGAGGAAGGGGAGAGGAAGGGATGCACATAGAGAGAGAGGAGCGAGGGAGGGAGGGAGGGAGGGAGACAGATGCAGAGAGATGGAGGGGAAAGAGGAAGGTGGAGAGAAGTAGGGGGGGAGAATGACAAGAGGCCGGAGAGGAAGGCACAGAAAGAATGACAGCTGTATCGGAGAGAATAAGAGAGAGAAATGCAAGAGGAAAAACAGAGGTAGAGAAAGGAAAAAGATGAATACAGATAGAGGCAGGAAAGCAGACAGAGGAGCATAGAAGAGAGCCAAACAGGACAGGAAGACAGGAAGGGAGAGGGGAGAGAGGAGCGAGACGCTCATGTGGGCAGAGAGAAAGAAGAGAGGGAGCGATAAAAGAGAGATGTAAGGAGGCAGAGAGAGGGAAAAGATATGTACTGATATCAAAAGAGAGAGAGAGCGAGAAACAGAGAAGAGAGAGAGAGAGAGAGAGAGAGAGAGAGACATATGGATGCATAGATAAAGAGCAGGACATTCACAGGGTTGCCTGGTACAGTAGCACTGGCCCTCCTGACGTCAGCTGGACAGCACACTGTGGAAGTGCTGACTGGGCCCTGGGCGTACACACACACACACACACACACACACACACACACACACACACACAGCATTTGCTTGATATGCTGTGATGTACAATTTTCACGAGTCGTCTTGGCAGGCATTTTGTGTGTGTGTGTGTGTGTGTGTGTGACAGACTAGGAGCTCCATTATAACAGATGCCCTATCAGTTCCCATGCCCAGATAGCACAATTCCCGTCCATGCAGTCACTCTATATCATCAGCAGTTTGCAAAATCATTCACTCATCACGCTCCCAGATGAGTGCATGTTTCTGACTGCTAACAAGCCCCTTGTCAAATAAAACAACCAAACATTTTTCACCATCATGAGTCCTCAGCGTCCAAATCCAGATTTGAGCTGCCAGGGCCGATTATGTCACAGCATCATCCTATCCAGAAATAGATCCACGCTGCTCAGAGTGTATCACTTCCTGTTTGGTTCCCCAGTCCGCTCGTGTGATTGGACGATAACGCGTATCCCTTTGAGCCTCGGAGCCAGGGCGGCTGAGGAGTCTACATGCGACCTTTGGTTAATGTCAGACGTCATAGGCTTTTATGTCACCCCCAGACAACAACATGACATGATAGGAATCTTTAGTGACTTTTTTTTTCCTGGAGTGTGGTCTCCTCCACAGAGGAGCGCAGGGCCTCATCAAGGATATTTCAGAGCAGGCGGGCAACATTAATTATCCTTGTGAGTGGTCTTGATGGACGAAGGGCAGCCAGCTGGAAAGGAGGGGCCACACAGGCGGCAGTGGCAGTGTGTGTGCTTCTGTGTGTGTGTATACTGTCTGTGAGGACTACTACAGAGGTACTGAAAGGGAGTAGGGGAGGTATGCAGGGTGATTTCATCCCCACCACCAGGACACAAACATTGGTTTGAACTTTCTGCATCTCAGAGGCTTTTTGATATGCATCTCTTTGACAAAGGCCCGAGTCTACCAGACGCAAAGCACTCTCGCCCAGACAAATCTCAAAGCACAAAGAAAGGCCCTCCATTATCTCAAAAGCACAGCTTTTGAGTGTGTTCGGTGGGCACAGTGAAGTCTACTGAAGTTCACAGCAAACAGTATAAATATTTCAAACCTGCAAACTTTGGAAAAAGAAAGTGAAGACAGGAGAAGGAGATGTGATGCAGTGGAACAAGGCTTTGTAGAAGATATGATATTAAAGGGAAGCACCACTTAAAGGACTACACTGACTTTTTGGGAAGTTGCTCAACTTACTTTAAACATGTTACTGTTACATGTCTTATTATCTTACAACGTGTTATTGTGTCTGTAGAGAGCTCTGTCCTGTGAGTGGGTGTTTGTGTTTTTTGGGTAAGTTGACCAATGGGCCTTTAAGAATCCTTATATATTATGGCACGTCGTCATGTCATCAGGTATAAACTGCTCAGATATGAAGTTGATATGAATAGAAAAACTCAAACAATCGGTAGATCCTCAAAATCACTCTCCTCCTTATTGTCTAGGCCATGAGAATAACGCACACACTCAATTCAATGACTGTTAAGGTCCGTCACAATCTTCACATTAACACCACAAGAAAGAAAACGCTAAACACTAAACACAGAATATCTTATAATAGAAAGCCATAGATTTTGGCCATTTATAGATGAACACAGTCCATCCAGGCAAATATGTAGAAGCAAGTACAAGTAGAAAACAGATTTGTGAAAAATACATGGCTTGTGTGGGAATCGGGGATGCTAGCCCCGCCCCACCGTGTGTATATCTGAAGAGAGTACATGAACACGCCTCAGGCTACAGGTTGTTTCTAGAATGAAATCTTGTGTGTCGTGTGTCATCTGCTTCACGGAGCTCTGATACTCCTGCCCTTCTCTTTTATACCCCCCATCTCCCTTTCTTATCATTTACTGACCTGCTGTTTCTCTCTCTCTTTTTCATCTCCCACTCTCTCTCTCTCTCGTACACACACACACACACACACACACACACACACACACACACACACACACACACACACACACACACAGATGCAACCCCACCATCTCTCTCCCTCCGTGATCTCCCTCTGACCTGCTCTCTCAGGTAAATTAGGGCCTAAGGCGTGTGTGTAAGCCAGAGTACGTCTTTGACCCGTTTACATGCCTCATTGAGTCATTTTCTGTAAAGAACAGCAGGGCTGTATTGTGAAATGGATGTTGTTGTTGTTGCCGTTGCTGCTCAGTATCAAAGCACAGACATGACGGTTTTGCTGGGGGTCATATCTGTCAGAAGTGCGATACGCAGTTATGTGGGTTATTTCAAGTTGCTATGTACTGTAGGCCAGATTTAGCCTAGATTCAGAACGGGATCATTTGGTGTTTTGTTTCCTTGCGTCATTGCTTAATAATGTCAAAATACCACAGCTGGAAAATGTTGGCGTATTGGCATAAAGGACGTTATGTATCCAAATTCTGGAGAGGAAATAGTATTGAAGGGATGTTTTATGACTGTCATTGTAGTATTTTTGTATGTATCTATTATGTCCACCATTGTGACCATTGGGACAGATAGGAAAAGAAAAACGTGTACTTTGCACAACAGCGTGTTCTCTTTCATTGTGATGTAACAATGCTCATTCTCTTTCATTGTGATGTAACAATGCTCATACTCCACAGTAGCATCAGCTACAGCTAGATGTGAAACCATATTCCCACACAGTTCAGTCACTGTACTGTGCTGCCATCTTAAGAGGATTGCGTATTTGCTGACCTTTTCCAAAAGCTTTTAAAAGGGCAGCGATCAATAATGGTATATTCTCCGATCGCTGCATAATTTATGATAAATGCTGTCAATACTTTTGATAGCTTGGCTTTTCTCTCTGATACAGTCGATTGATAGATTTACACCCCGTTGGTTATGGTACTCAGGGTTCACTCATCATGAATGTGTGAAGAAGAGTTTACCCTTCTTTCTAAGTTGATATGGTGATATAAATATGTACATTATAGTGAGGCAGACTGATGTGAGTTACATGAAAATGTCTGTTGCAGAAAATAAAACATAATTAAGTCTTAAAGTGAGATTGTTTTTTGGTTTGTTGTGGTGGTTGTTTGCCTCACGGTGCCCAGTGACTGGGGTTCATAGCTGATCCACCTATAAGGTAACCACGCCACTCCTACTCTCAGGCAGGAGGGCTTCCAACTCGCTAAAGATTCTAGCTATTTTCCATTGCCATCTTTTGTTGACATGGATTAGAAAATAATGGAAGATTGTGTCGAAGATTGTGTTGTTTGTTGTGAGCGATTGACCCACAGCTTGATACTGGAGATATCTGAGCCCAGAGCGTGTGGATGGATCGATGGTATTGTTGCGGCTGTGGGCGGATTTGCTGGGTCTGGTGGTATATGTGTGTGTGTGTGTGTGTGTGTGTGTATGTGTGTGTATGTGTGTGTGTGCCGATGCAGACCAGGCCAGTGTGTTGCTGTGAGTGCACCCCCCAGTGTTGAAGCAGGGCAGCTGAAGGCAGCAAGCAGCAGTTCTCAATCACGGCATTAACGTGCAGTAGTTGACGCGCAGCACACTCTCCAGTCAAGTTGGGGCACTATTACTGTTTATGTTTGCTATGTTTTAACCTGTGCGTCCGTGTGTATGTCTGTGTGTGTGTCTGTGTACTGTGTGTGACATCTATATGTGTGTGTACCAACTTTGGTTCGTGTTTGGCAAACTAAATCAATGTGGGTAAGGTCAGGGTAAGGGTTTGGTTCATGGTTAAATAAGAAAAACCTTCGCTGAAAATAAAGACTTTATTCATCGCAGAAAAATTCATTTTTTTCTGTTTTTATTTTCTACCATGCTATTTCAATGTGAAACTACTGCCTGTCATACAAAATGACACTGCATTCATTTTAATAACTATAACTACACACTTGATATGAACAGGCTTGTGTATATATCTGTGTTTATTACTGCACCGCATGTGTGTATATCTGTATTATAATGTGTATATCTTTATTATATGTGTATATCTGTATTATATGTGTATATCTTTATTATATGTGTATATCTGTATTATATGTGTACATCTGTATTATATGTGTATATCTGTATGTCACGAGTGCGTGTGCTTTTGCCTGTACAAAGCAACATAAGGAATCGATTATTGTGGGGGCCTGCCAGCTCTGTTTGCCGGATGCAGGAGAATACATACTGTAGCAGGGGAGAGCCATCAGTTGCCCTGACAACACCGGCTCCTGTCAACACCTCCGTCTTAATAGTGACAAATTGTACTTATTACATCAGCGTTAATTCCCCCCGATCTCCCTCAGATGAAGATACTTAGCCCCGCGCTGATCAAATTGTGTCAGCGTAATTACTGGGAACAGAACCCTATTAAAAACCAGGGCCTCAGACGCACTGTCCAGACTCATCCACAGGCCTATCACTCAACATGCATCTCTGGGTAGGAGGCAGGGAGGGAAAGGAGAGAGGACAGAGGGAGAGAGGGATGGAGGGGAGATTGAGGGAGGAGCGTTTTGTGTGTGTGTGTGTGTGGGGGGGGGGGGGGCAGAAAGTTGGAGGATAGTTTATGTTTCCGAGGCAGGTCTATGTACATGCAGATGTGACCACTGTAGAAATCCCACTTTCTGATTGCTGCACTGGTGCTGCATTCCCAAGAGGAATTGCTGTGAAAATCCTGCAGCAGTAGTGCAGGATAAATGCAAGATTTGGGGACTTTTCTTTTTCTTTACAACTGTACGTATAGAGGGGAAATCAGATTGAAAGAGAGAGAGAGAGAGGTGGGGGAGAGCGGCAGGGTACTGAAATAACTTGATTACAGAAAGGCAAGATGTTGACGTCTCTGCTGAAGATCTTTCAGTATACCTGACAATCCAAACTGGAGATTTGTTAATTAACTTTGGATATTATAGATTATTATGATGATTACTAATCTCTTACAGCTCTACCATTAATTACTTTAATTCTATAAAGCCATACACTTCTGGATATGAACCTGTACTGCCAAGATGGGATTCTCAGCCCCCTAGAGTGAGAGGAAACCATTTGTTTGATGGAACAATTTCATTTATCTAAGGGAGACGTTTGGGAGTGGCATTTTATTGGGAAGTCAAATGAGCAAACATCCACTGGCTCCCAGGGGGAGAAGTCAGTAAACGCGGACTATACAAAAAACAAATGATTAAAATTTTAAATTTCATTAAAGCTTCAGCCTAGTTTTACAATAACCGCAATTACCATAAGCAATTTTCACAGCTCTATAGATATGGATTTAGTATTGCCAGTAACTCAATGGTGAACTCTCTCTCTCTCACTCTCTCTCTCGTTTGTTGGTCCTGAATGGTATTCACAAATTAGTGTCGTCTGATGGAAATGTGCTAATTGCTGTTGTTAAGCTGCTGCAATAATTAGGTTATGATGGCAGACTGCTCCACATGTTGCATGTGCATGCATGGCACGCAAATTGTACTTATTACATCAGCGTTAACACACACACACACACACAATTTAGCAGCCCAGAGCCAACATCCTCTCCCTAGTATTGTGGGAAAAGAAGGCTAGATTTAATTACTCATTTTACTATCCATCTGTGGGTATTATTTTACAAAGATGGAGTCAAACAGAGTGCTACAGTTGACAACAGTGTCTCCAGCTGTGGGTTATAAAGATGGTTTATTAAAAATTACATATACACTGTAATGTAGCAAGGCTAAATAAGTGATTAGACTAGTTAGCTGGCTGGTTGGCCGTGGAAATGTGCTTGAAGGAGCATAGGAGGAGTAGAAAGCAAGACGCCTTGAGGCGAGGGGCTGGTGCTGGGGTCTTGTCCTGGTCTTCAAGTCTTCTTGTCCGCCAGCGGTTGAATGGTGTGATGGCAAACGGATAGGTGCACACTTGCAGCCATGGTGGCAGGGCAATGGTGATAGAACCACTTGGCCATCCTATTCAGGAGGCTGCTGATCCACCTTCTTGACAACAGACAACAGACAAAGCTCTCAGTTCCAGCAGCAAACACAGCAAAAGAAGTTGAGGAGATGCTGTGTGAAGGCGAAGGTCTGTACGACATCCTTCTAGCACTCCAAAGATGAGGACCAGGGAGTCGAGGGTGGCCTTCTAACTGGGGGCCCATCCAGCTATCCACTCACCAACCTGAAAACTTCATTATTGTCAGGCATTATCTTGGGGATATTGAAGTTGGAGAGATGAGGGGCAGGCTGGGACAGATCATCAGCTGCAGCAGGTGTCCTGGAGTCTGCAGCACACTCCTCAGAATGGCTTGATCCTCTGCCTGCACTTTCACTATTTCAATGAAAGTTTGCTGTTGCGTTGCTGCAGGCTGCAGAGGCCTGATGCTGGCGCTCCTGCATGCCAGCCAGGTATTGAAGGACTTTCCCAAGTGCTAACTCCATTGCTGTTCGTCTGTGTTTCATCCTGATCTTTTGCACGAGTGGTGCTTTAGCACCACTGTGATACTCCACTGGGTTGGGCACACACACGCACGGCTGGGAGAGGTCCGTCTGCAAAAACACTGTTTCTATTCATTGTTCCCTTTTCAAGGACCCTAGTCTGTTAACAGACTCTTCTTTGGATTTGTCTTTCCAGCTCCAACTGCTTCTTCTTTCCCTATTAAAACACTGACCAACGCTCAGCCTATTATTTGAATTAAATTACTATTTAAAAACAAACACATTTTAGAGATAAGGGGGTATACCCTACCCAATTTCAAAGTACAAAACTGCTGCTGAATGTCTGTTTGATTTCCATTTTGTTGTATTGTCATCAATTCATTAATTTAACCTCCCTGTTTTCTAAACACTAGCCTGCATTTTCAACATGTTATAGCAGTACTTGAACCTTCAGTATAGTATATGGTCAATATCATAAAACATGTGAGTGAACATTGTTTTTAAAAGACACTCACAAAAAGAGTCCTCATGATTCTTACCTCGAGATGATGAGATGTTACACTAAATGGATGTCTTTCCAGCTACGTTACTGAAAAATAACAATGTTTTGTCTTCTACTTGTGTTGCTGTTTTGATGTTGTTGCCCTGACCTTATTCAATGTGCAGACCTGCTTAGCAGCATGCTGTTTAATGGCTCTGGGCTTACAGTGGAGATTACTGGATTGCTAACCTCATCAAAGACATCAACAGAACCCCAGACTCTTTAACCTTGGAGACCTGACTGTGTGTGCGTGTGTGTGCAGGCATGTCTGCGTGAGTGCATACGTCGGTGTGTCTGTGCGTGCCTGTAGCTCAGCAAGCTACTACACTTTAATGTAAAATTAATCCTCTCTCCATGCGCTCTTGTATGAGGGTGCCCTCCCGTTGCGACCATGCTAAACCTGCTCTCCACACAGGTGTGCTGCTATTCTTCCTTCAACTCCATGCCTCAGTGAAATGCACACTATATGTCATCCTTCCTCCCTCATGCTATTGCTATTGTTTCACAGCCCTCAAACCACAGAGCACCTGTATGTAGCCTGCTGTACCCTTACCTTTTCTTCACTCTCTTTACTATGTACTCCATGTTGAGAGCAGTGAGTGTTGTTATTGGCAACATGCTTTGCAAGGCTATCACCTATAGCAGTGGAGCAGTGGAGCAGTGTTAACTTCATCTACACCTGTTCAATAGGTGTTATAATGCAATAAGCATGGCCAAGTTTAGCTCATATCGCTACAATTCAAATGGCAATTCTACAATTTACAATTCTAAATGAAGTTACAGTATAGTGATTACAGGGTTTCTGCTGATATGAAACATGTGACTTTGTATATATGTATGTATGTATGTATTTATTTATTTGTTTTTTATTCATAACCCTTCTTTCTGTAAAGTATACATGTTGGGATGGGTTTAGGCTAGGTCAAATAATTGTTCTGATTTTTGCTACTTTGACACAAGTTGCCCTGCTGTCCCCTACTTCTATATCAGGTTCTGTCGTATGCTGTTATACAGATATGTGTTCATGTTTTCGTATTGGTGCTTTTAGCCCCTTTGAGTGAATCACAGCTTCCAACTCGTGCAGCAATCTGACCAGTACCAAAGAGCGAGCAGATACTCTCAAATAGGGGTCCCATGTTTTATTAAGATGACATCTTTCACTCGTTCAGTTGTTTATTAAATATGAATAGTTCATCTCATGGCAGCTGGACATTTTTTGCATGGATTACAACACGCTTGAATCATTTATGATAAATGAAAAGCCATCTTTAATTTACAATAAGGGTCGTATAACACTGCCAGTCACTGCAATTGGCAATTCATTCTGCGTGCCTACCTCACAACTAATTAATTTCAATTCAATTCAATTCAAAAAAATAGATAAAAGAAAGAATAAAAGATTGTTAGTGCGTATCTTGGTGGCATTTTAGTGTTATTTTAAAAGATCAAGTCTGAGTGAAGGATCAAAGGACTCGTGGCCCGTAAGAGGTGTTTTGATGTGGTTGGAAGAGAACCAGGAAATGGAAGCAAAGCAATGGTGACGCGCTTAATGACCCTTACATTCACTTTTATTATTGACGCTCCAGTGACTGTTTTGGGGGGCAAACAAACCTATGATACACAGACGTGTTTTAGGGAAAAACAGAATGAGAAACAGAGATTATTATTATTATTATTAGAAGTAGTAGTAGTAGTAGTAGTAGTAGTAGTAGTGGTAGTATATTATTATTGCACAAGACCAGATTATACACCATATATGGATTCATAAAGCAGTATTTTAATTTAGCTAGTTTAGAACATTTCTGCTCTTTTAATGTGCATTTTCCCCATTTTAATCCTTTATTAAATTATAGGTCATCCACTAAATTTGGGGGTTGCTGGTTTTAATTGTAAAAAACGGTTTTCAAAAGGTAGCTTAAAAAATAATACAGAAATATTATCATTTCTGTGTTCTATGGCCTTTCTCGCACAAATATTTAGTAATTAATAATTTAGAATTTAGCGATAAAGATGCCCAAATACTCGGATGTGATGATGGATTATTGTCGTATTAACGTCCAAGGTTTACTGTTGATGAGCTAATATCAAGATGTACCTGTTAAAAACTGTTGTTAAAGTGAAACGTCGCTTTGGGGCAAACTTTTTTCATAAAGGAAAGCATTTACCTAATGTGGGCGTTTGAGGAGACTGCAGGATTTCAATGCAGTGTTCTGACACAGCCAGCCACTATTTTAGCATTCAGGACACAGAGAGAGAGAGAGAGGGAGAGAGAGAGAGAGAGAGAGAGAGAAAAGAAGCAGGGAGAGGAAGGCGAATGAGCCAGACAGGAACACAGAGGTGTTTGAGGGTGAATAAGAAACAGAGAGTCTCTTAGCATTCTAGCTCTGATGCCAAATCTCTCACTGAACCAAAGATGCCTTCTTCTCTGGGGTTTCAATGGCAGCTCTGTCGTTCACTTGTATTCCTAAAATCTATGCATACAGCAGGTGCATTCAGAAGTAGAGATTCTTTATAGGTGCTGAAAGCTTTAAGTTTCTGTACTAGTAGATTAGTATTAGTATTAGTATTAGTATTTTTTTATGCTGTGGCTTTCTGTCTTTTTTGTTTCCTTGTTAACATTTTTGAGCGTCCTTTTATATATCTGAGCATGTGACATAATTAGGTGTACCATAGACTTTGGTTCTTGCATTACTGCGTGTCCTTTATTGATTTGAGAGTCATCATGTGAATTAAATGGATCTGGGAGAGAGCCACAGTGTCTGCATGCACCCACCTTCCAGTACCCGTGGCCTGCTGTGTACCTGAGTGGTTACTGCATGACACTTCCAGTACACTGCCAGGGTTAGGGGTTCATTTCTTTGAATTGAATGAATTCATGAACAGGTGATGGACTCTATTATGTATGGCAGTCTATCTATACCTATATCATAGGCTTAGGGTAAGATAGACAGACAGACAGACAGACAGACAGACAGTTTAACAGTACATATCTTCTCTATTGGTCTGTTGAGTTTGACAGTCATGGTGCTCATCTTGGTTTCTCTGCATGCAGCCCTGCAGCCCAGAGGAGCTCTGCGGTGGTGAGTTCAGTCCTGCGATCTGACCTCAATCAGCCCAGATTAAAGCTGCGATCCAATCTCTGGCCCCCTGCGCCCTGTTTCGTGACACGACGCACCACTGACCCTGAGCAGCCAGCAATTAGTCAGAGAACACATTGTTCAATCTGACGTTATCCACCGCAGGAGCCAATGCAGTGTTTCCTCTTTAATTTGTTTTTTTTAGCAGTGTTGGTCACAGGGAATTTTTGTTTGGGTTTTTGTTTTAATTGAATCCACATTTGGTCCCCGTTTTCGGTCCTAGGGCAGATGGCATCACTCACTCTCCTATGATAAAAACATGACTTCCAAATATCTTATACTTCTTTGGGGAAATTGACCATATAGTTTTTTTTGTTCATTTTTAGATTTTATCTAACAGTATTGATACTGTTGAATTAATAGAGAAAAAAGATGGAGGTGTGGAGAGACTCATATCCAAGTTACCATACAGTATTTGTCATTCACACAAGTCATTTATGAGCTGGAAAAGATGTGGATGCGTCGTGCTATTCAGCTGCACTATTTATGATGTGAATTGCATTGCGTCAACATATGCAAGTCTAAGATAGACATCTGTCTGTATTCAATATTAATATAATGGCTGTTCTCACTTAGGAGAGTTGAAGTGGGCCAGAGAAGTTACCACACAGTCCTAGAACACTCACAGCCCCATCCATCATCTCTCTGTCTCTGGTGACCCTGATAGAACTGGGTCTCTCACTGTCTGAGTCACAGTGTACTGTGAAGCCAGCCCCACCTTCCCCTATACCAACACTGACTCACTAACTTACCCTTTAAAAGATTACAACAGTCGCTGTGTCCAAAAAGTGTTAAGTACATACACAATCCTGACAGTAATTAAAGTCTGTAGTTGGCATTTTCAACCGGCTACATTCAAACCATACAGACGCCCGTTGCTGACACGTCTAGTGTCGTACTGCTGTTGGTTTTGTTGATTGGTCAGTTTAATGATGTCACAAGGTATTGTAGGCATGTTTTTACAGTTAGTATTTTTCCAAAGTCCAAACCAGTATGCTGAAAAGGCCACTAACAATCAGACACAACACAATGAACATTGTATTGTATACATGGTTCATGATACTAGAGACTATTTTGTACACTTTTTGAGCTAGAAAGAAGTTTGTTAAGGCTAATATGCCAGAAACCTGAACCACCTAGAGAACACACCAATCATTAATTTTGGTTACCGGGTTGTAACATTGTCAGCTACAATCTGACACACTCCCCTCCCCTTTAAGTCATGGGAGCACAGTGACTTCAGTGCTCCTTTAAACAGTGAGGATGCTGTGACACTAGCTCATCTATACGTCTAGGCTTATTTAGCCAGCTGAGTGTGAGCGCCCGCTGCACGTATTAGATTCTGTCTCTGGCAAAGTGGGGATGATTAGATAAAGTGTGTCTGGTGGAGTGGAGCACTTTTTCACTTTACAGTAGCAGTGGCTGTGAATGAGTTGAGGGAAGGGGCTCCGCTTTCTGACAAATAGCACAGAAATCCATGTGTCAATGATTTTTAATGCAACTGGGCACTGTTGCTTGAACTACTTAACCTTAGCAGTTCATACACTGCATTGTAACTTACATAGTCCACATATAGTTTGCAACATATTTGTATAAAAAACCATTAAAAACCATTCATGCAGAATTTCTTCCCTGAAATTGTATTGGGATTGTGAACAGGGAATGATAAAGTTAATACAGTATCCAATGCTAAATTATGAGAGAGATACAAAGACAGGGTTAAGGACAAAGAAGAGAATGGGGGGTAGGTGTGTGTGTGTGTGTGTGTGTGTGTGTGTGGGGGGGGGGGGGTACAATACAATTCAATACAATAGCTCTCATTTTGATTCCCCTCCCTGCCTCCCCTCTGCCTGCACTTCATTCTGTCATAACACAATAACTGGGCTCTGACGTCTTAAAAGCCATTGCAGGAGCATAGAGGTGCTTGAAGAGAAAATTGCAGTAGCTCACAGCGGCTGGAGAGAAATACCATTTTGTCTCACTCAAGATGGATTCCACAGTGAGATTTCAGAGGACCAGTACAGAATCAAAATGGAGAAGCTAGAGGGGAGGAGAGAAAAAAGAAAGAGAGGCTGTCTGGAGTGGACAGCTTTGGAGTAGATGCCTAAATTTGTTAGTGCTGCTACACAGTAATCATCTGTTTCAGATTTCACCGTGTTGGATATACAACTCCCATTCATTTCCAATTGGTAATAGGTTGTTTTGTGTTGCTGATCAATCCCTTGTATGATAGTATTTTTCAATTTCTTTACAATGTCAAAGGTATTTATCAAAATATCTTGCACCATAAATATGAATAAATGACCAGCCACTCTTAAGATGCATACAAAACCTGTGAAACATGCAGCTGAAAAGAAAAGACTGTGATGTTAAACAGCAGCACAATAACGGTTAATACAACTGCTTATTGTATCTGGCCTCCGCAACCTCTGAGAAGATTCCCTCCCACCAATCATCTCGCACACTCACATGCATGCATGGCCCCTGCCACACACACATGCAAACATACACATACATACACATACACATACACACACACACACACATACACATACACACTCACACCCTCCGTCCCTCTCCTTATGCATTCCACTTGCCGGTTGCCCATCTCTCAGCGCTGCATGTAAACCAGTGAAACCCCTTCAGGACATCAAATCCATGGAATCTGTTGTCGGTTCTATCTAGGTCAATGCTTACAATAGCTGTGCAATTTTTGCCTCTGTCTCCTCTATCTGCATTTCCCCTGTTTGCTTAACCCCACAAGGTTGATTTTCCTTTGCGTGTACAAACATCAAAAATGCATATCAAATGTAAGCATGTTAGGCGTGCTTTGCTTCTTTCATATGTATTAATCTCAAGTGGGATATTAAAACATCTAATTTTTTGATGTTAACATTAGTGCACAAGCTAGTGTTTGAAGAAAATTGCATTTAGGTTATTTCATATCGGTGTGTCTTTCCAATTGGTTTGTGCTGCACCTTTACTAAAACAATTCTACCCAGTAACTTTATTTCATGTGAAATCTAGGAGCAACACTACAAGTATAGCACCAGTAGTGCTACCGTCTCCTTGCTCTATAGAGGATGGTTTTAGGGGAGCTAAGGGGTGTGGCAATTTATTAATAAATATACAAAAAAAGTAACTTCATGTTGCTGGCCTTTTGGTCTAGAAGTGTATGCTTTGATGAAGGTCATCTTGACCAAATATTCAACATTAAATTTGAAAATTGCACCAATAAATGTAGGGTAATTTTGCTGAAGTATGCTGAATTGATTGTACTATAACCCCAGCACCTTTGCTAATATTGGCTTGATGAGCAGCAGCCATTCTACAAAACTCCCCTTGTTAGCATGAATTAGAGACAATATTCGGGAAACCTACTGCTCCCCTTATTCAATTTAAATGTATTACCGACTGCTAATCTTCTTCAGCCCCCATCTGGTTCTACCCTTGGATGAGTCATTGACATCACTGTCAAAATCAAATACACAGAGAGAATTTCTGCCAATCTAAATAATAAAAGTTTCAAATGCCACTTCAGTCACTGTAACCCACTGTCACAACCCTGTGATGTCAATGTTCCCTCTCTACCCTCCAACATTTTACCTGTAGCTGTTACAGGGCTGCGTGTCCTCGGGCCTTAAACGCTCACTAAGCTGCCTCTGTCTTAGCATGCCCACCATTGCACAGTGAAGACAATCTCCTGTAAATTGCTTTTTCGATCAGTTTTGACATCAATCTGCTCCCGTGGGTATGCATGTGATGGCGGCGAGGAAGGTTTCTTTCCTTATGGATGTTGACAACCCCACTCAGCCTGGTTTGATCTGCAGAATTAAAATAATATTACTGCACATACTGAACTGGCTATGACAGCCAAAGAGGGATTGGCTTTCTGCACCAGACATTGGTGCCAGCTAGCTCACTGTAGTAGAACCAAGCAGTGCAAGACAGGCTATTATAGGTCAGATATGTAATATACAGATGAGAGTTTTTGAATCATATACAATTACTGGATATTTGAAAGTTATGGATATGTTTGGATACGTATCACTTCTCCTTCCAACAGATGAAGGAATATGCTACAACTACTGTATGGGTGACGTTGCTTTGACCATCGCACTTCTTACTATTAGTTGGTGACCTAAGAATTTAAGCTTATCTCTTGTCTGTTGATTTCTATACAGTAGCCCACTGACTGTACCCTTCTTGTTTTTCACTGCCCCTTCTTATCTGTTCCAGGGCAAAGATATCTCATCACATCCACGGGAGCCTTGTATATTCTGGACGTCCTGCCTGAGGATGGGCTGAATAACTATCGCTGCACCACACGCCACCGCTACACCGGCGAGACTCGCCAGAGCAACAGCGCCCGCCTCATTGTGTCAGGTCAGTACTGGATCTGAATCGGAATCACTAAGTGACAACTTACAGAGTTCACACTATATACTGATTAACACACATGGTAGAAGGATAACAGGGCCTCGTATACAGGTAAATACTGTATGGGATATTTACAGAATGTAGAGCACCTACCGATGCCCTACATACTGTAAATATCCCACACAGACAAGGACAGCGGCAATTAATGATGGCGTAAACTGGAGTGCAGTGTCACTTAATGTAATCTGACACTATTTCTTAGTTTTTTTAAACCTGCACGAGGAATCGGACTCTGCTTCAGTATCCCCAACAAAGAACATCAAAAATGAACATGCATAAGAGTCATCATGATATTACATGCAGTGTGTCTCCTCATGCAAATAAGAAACATCCTTCTTGAAAAATTCACATCTGGATCAAAAATGACACCTATATTCTTGGAAGTAAATCCCTCTCTCTTATTCCCTCTCCAGACCCCACCAATGCTGAGCCAAGCATCTTGGATGGCTTTGACCGCCGTGAGGTGATGATTAATCAGCGGGTTGGGCTGCCCTGCAAGGCTTCGGGCTACCCGGCACCCAAATACCGCTGGCTGAAGGACAACAGCCCTTTGGAGCCCGACAGCCGCTTCCGCCAGACCATCACAGGGTTGCTGATAGAGAGCTCTCAACCCAGTGACTCTGGGACGTACGTCTGTGAAGTGTGGAACAGCTATGGCAACGCTGAGGTCATGGGGCACCTGCTGGTCGAACGTGAGTCTTACAAGGATGGGCCACTAAAGCACTTGAGCAAGTGTGCTACCCACTCTCCTTTCAAAATAAAACGTGTCTCTGATTTTTGTGTTCGTAGAGCCCTTGAAGGCAGTGGTCAGCCCTCGGAAGGTGAAAGGCAGTGTGGGTAGCAAGGTGTCGCTGTCCTGTAGTGTGAGTGGCTCAGACGAGTATGAGCTGTCCTGGTACCGCAACGGCGAGATCATCTACCCTGGCAACAATGTCCGCATCACCGGGATCAACCGGGAGAACCTGATCATGGAGGGAATGGCAAAGAGCGACGGCGGAGCCTACCAGTGTTTCGCCAGGAAGGGCAAGATGTCCGCACAGGACTTTGTACAAGTCATCCTTGAAGGTAAAACGGATGGATGTGGATTATATGGTGGTAGTATGTACTAGTATGTGTGTGTGTGTGTGTGTGTGTGTGTGTGTGGTATCTGTGCACACAAATGCAGACCAAAAGCTGCACAGTAACAGCTGTCCTATGTGTGTATGTATAAGCAATGACTTAGCAGAAACAGATTTAGGCCTTAAAGATCAATACAGGGCTTGTGTGTTAACGAGAGCCTGCTGTGTCTCTGCGCTATAGGCTGCCATTAGTAGGTTCATCCCATGACCTTACACACACACATACACACACACTCTTCCAGACACTCCAATAGCTCACCTTGGTGGCGTTGCTCAGGCAACTGCCTCCTGTGGCCAGGGAGCTGTGAAAAGAGGATATTGATAATCTATAATCATGTGGAACAGGATGGGTTATCAGAGAGCAGCAGCAGACAGACATAGACATTTCAAAGGCCGACCTCTCTCTGCGTCTGGAAATAAAGCTCCTGGATCACCGTTCATAATGGAACTTAGTGTTGTGGTTCTGGCCTCAAAAAACACAATGAAGCATGAATACACAGAATGGTGAACTCTAAATACAATAAAACTCAAAATAATGATTTTTCTTTTCCCCTTACAACCTCGAGGCTCGTTAATTATTTCACGAGAAGTATGCTTTTATCAAAAAGATTAAAACATGACAATGAATCGGTACATGGCCCCTCCAAGATCATCTCACAAACCCTGCTGTTGAAAATTGAATGAGACCAGGAGCGTCTGCTAAGAAAAGTGAAGCCTTTTCGATTGCATGACTTGACCAGTGAGCCAAATGCTGTTTTCATTAGAAGCCTTATGCCGGGGCCCCTGATATCGCTGTTAAACACATGGTGTAATCGGGAGGTTTTTACTTCCCATGTCCCCCAAGAGGCACGTACAGAAAAACTGCCACTTTATATGCAACTCACCAGAGGGGTCAGAGTGCAGTGACAGTCAGAGGCGGCACCCTTGGAGGAAGTAGGGTTCAGTGTTTTGCGCAAGGACAAACCAGCAGGGCTGGACGTGACCCTCCTTTTACCAGAAGGTCTCTCTAACCACCAGGACACTCTGCCATGCTTAATTGATATCATTTATTGAATTTCCCTTTACAAAAGAGACATGAGAATGCGTTGCGTAACATTTCTCCTCACCCTGTCACATTTTCTCATACGATAGCCCAATCTTAAACCCACCTGACCTCAGTTTACCCACATTTAAAATAAGTATCACGTACATTCATCATACAGATTAATACAGATGTGAGTTTTATGTTCATATGGCCTTTTATTGGATATAAAAAACATAAATTAATGCTTTTCTGAAAATATATATATGATTATTATATTGGTGGTTGTGCTTCCATGCTGATGATCACAGACTGGACGTCACAGTTTACCCACCTTTTTATTCACGGCTTACAACCCACCCCTTGCCGTCCATTTCCCCCACCAACAGACGGCACCCCGAAGATCCTGTCCTCCTTCAGCGAGAAGGTGGTGAACCCAAACGAGCCCGTCTTCCTGGTCTGCAACGTCAAGGGCACGCCGCCTCCCAGCTGCACCTGGTCGCTGGACGACGACCCCGTCATCAAGGACAGCCACCACCACCTCGGCCACTACGAGACCCACGAGGGCCACATGGTCAGCCAGCTGAACGTCACGCACACCCAGGTGCAGGACGGCGGGGTGTACCGGTGCACGTGCAGCAACTCGGCCGGGGCTGTGTACCACCAGGCTCGAATAAACGTAAGAGGTGCTTGTCAAATCAGCTCCTCCAAAAACAACAATACATATACCTGTCTGTCTTTCTGTATGTCTGTCTCTGTCCGTCTGTCTGTCTGTCTGTCTGTCCGACTGGTGGTCTGGCATCGACATGGCCGTTGGCTGTTTGGCTCTGAGTTTAGGTGTATGTCTTTTTGTTTTTGTTCTCGATTCTTCACTTATTTCTGCTTATTTAAATCCTTCTTCTCTCTCCGTCTCTCTTTTGTTTCTCACTTCTGCTTTTGTTTTAATCTTTAATCTTCTTTGCATTTGCTTTAATACTGTTTTAGGTTTTGCCTCCATTTGTTTCATGAGGTGTTTTTTGTTTTTTTTTATCTTAATATGGATCTTTTCTGGTATGATTTTCTCTCTTTCTCTGCTCCGTGTGTATTTGTAATATTGTAGACTCGTTGCTCTTTCCAAATTATTACTGTGCTATTCCTACATGCCCATATTTTCAGGTCAAACCAATTATCCTGGTTTGCTGCGCATAGACGTATCTGGAAATTGAGTTCCAAAATGGGCTACTTTGTAAATAGCCAGAAGAAAAATATATTTTCTGTTTGCATGAATAAATTGATCTGGTTGGCTTGTGTGTGAGTGTGAGTGTACATGTGTGCGAGTATACGTTTGTATCTGTGTCTGCATGTATTTACTCAAGCAGCCTATTCAGCTATTCGCCATCAGATGTTGAAGCGATCAGTCTATGTTTCCATATTATGAGACATGGAATATAGTGCTGTTATTTGGATGAGAAGCAGCAGTTTTAAGTATTAATACTAGAGTATGATTTTCAAGATTTCCACTTAAACAGTCTGTTTAGCACTCCCTTGTCTTTAATCTGCTTGTCATTTCACAGCCTTCTACTCAGAGTTAAACCTGAGATCCTGTGGTAAAACAAACAACAAAAGCTTTAAACAGCAGGTCCTTTGCATACCTGAGTGTTGTTGGTGGCAGGTGCGTAGGAGAAGACATTGTAAGAAATGCCTGACTGCTTTCTCTTTTACTTTCAGTCAAAACATTGCATTGCTAACCTCCCACTGTTTAGCATAGCATACCTCAGGAAAGTCACAAGACCAAAATGTTGTGTGTTTTGTTCTCAGTTAAATGTTTTAATTGCAAAAAAAACCTAAACAAAGACAACAAACATATTATTGCTCTTGTGGTTTGATGTCAAAACCACTTTCCATGAAATGCGTTTATAGAGAGACCTTTTTCCCCTCTCTGTCATTTTTTAGGCCGTGCCAGCATTCGACCAATGAAAAACATCACGGCGATTGCCGGACGGGATGCCTTCGTACACTGCCGCGTGATTGGTTACCCTTACTACTCCATAAAGTGGTACAAGAATTCTGCACTGCTCCCATTCAACCACCGGCAGCGAGCCTTTGAGAACAACGGCACGCTGAAGCTGTCCAACGTGCAGCAGGTGGACGCTGGCGAGTACAACTGCAAGGTGATGGTGCAGCCCAACAAGATGGACAGCCAGAGTGTCCATGTCCGTGTGAGAGGTACGTCCCATCAGGTCATGGTTGAGGTATGCTGAGCTCACTGGTCAAGATGTCGCTGTTACACGTTTGTATGTACTTGAGTCTGACAAAAAAACAGCTGTCAAAAATGGGTTCTAATACGATCTATAGCTAGATAGATAGATAGATAGATAGATAGATAGATAGATAGACAGACAGGCAGATAGACAGATAGACAGACAGACAGGCAGATAGACAGATATATAGACAGATCTATAGATAGATAGATAGATAGATAGATAGATAGATAGATATGTCTCATCTCCTTTCCTCTCCTCTGTATGTCATGAATGATGCTGCCACCACGTTACACTTCTCCATGGAGTGAGGGAAAGAGAGAGATGGAGAGAGGGAGCGAGAGAGGGAGGGATGATATAAAGCAACACTTCCCAGTGGTGCTAGCGAGCAAGTGCATTTGTTAATTTACTCCGCTCATGCTTAAAATGCTGGAGTGTCTTGGGGATCCCTGGAGTCCATTATCCCCACTTTGTTGTGAATTAAATAAGCAGCTAAAGTGCTGCTTATTTCAATGTTATTTGAACTCATTGGACACTCAAACAGAGATGACTTGTGTGATGGCTGGAGATTCCCCAGAGAGGAGAGTACAGGCAGGCCTTACAGGAATGGGCCTTATATAACTGTGTTATTGTATTGTGCAACCACATTGGCTCCGTACATTTCTTCTTTCTAGATAGACGCTATTCCTGTTGTACATAGATAGATAGATAGATAGATAGATAGATAGATAGATAGATAGATAGATAGATAGATAGATAGATAGATAGATAGATAGATAGATAGATAGATAGATGGATAGATAGATAGATAGATAGATAGATTAGATATTAGTAATAGTAATTTCTTTTCAGTCAGTTTGTAGCTTTTTTTTTTTGAAAGGAGTTCAATATGTCACCACAAAATGAGTTTTTTTCTGTTGCTGAGTGATCTTTGAGCATCTTGTACTAAAAGTACAAAATGTTCCAGTTAGAGAATGACGGGGGATACTTGATATTCAGGGATTTTATGTTCCTTCAATGAAGCCTTAAAAACAAGATAGCTTGTAGGATTATTCTGGAAAAGAAAGTACACAGTACCTGTCACAGAATCCAGGGAGGGAGGATTTTCTTTGAGACTCAAGACTGAAATCACATTTGATCCTTTCTCTTTCTGTCTCTGCCTCCCTGTCTGTCTATCTGTCTGTCTGTCTCTCTCTCTCTCTCTCTCCCTCCACAGTCCCTCCCTACATTCAGCCCTTTGAGTTCCAGCGTTTCACCATTGGTCAGCGTGTCTTCATCCCCTGTGTGGTCATGTCAGGCGACCAGCCCCTAGACATCACCTGGCAGAAGGACGACCGGCCAATCCCGGTCAGCCTGGGTGTCACCGTGGACAACATCGACTTCACCAGCTCGCTGCGAATCTCCAACCTGACCCCGGACCACAACGGCAACTACACCTGCATCGCCCGAAACGAGGCCGCCGCTGTGGAGCACCAGAGTCAGCTCATTGTCAGAGGTAGGAGGAGCAGGGTCTGAGTGAGTAATGGATTACATGCAATGGGATTACAGCAGTGGTCCCCAGGTGACGTGTTTGGTTGGGGCTCTCAATGGCACATAGTTGGAGACCACTGGATTACAGTAATCTCATTGCAGAAATGGTATCTGTAATGTAATATATAATGTAATAAAATGTAATATATTATTACTCCCTCACACGTGCGTGTATGTGTGCATGCCTGTGTGTGTGTGTGTGTGTTTGTGTGTGCACAGTTCCTCCTCAGTTTGTGGTTCAGCCTGAGGACCAAGATGGGATCTATGGGAAAACTGTGACTCTGAACTGCTCCGCTGAAGGCTACCCACGGCCCACTATTGTATGGGAACACTCCAAAGGTATGTCAGGCACTGCCCACGTCACAGACTGGAATTGAACCTGCCACGTCAACATCACATCAGGTCAAGGAAGATATATTTTAAAGATAAATTGTTTAATAGGCTGTTTAATTGAGTCAGGGCAGCTGGGTGGTGTAGTGAGTAGTCCTTTAGCTGCAGGACGTGGGTTTGAGCCCCTGTGTCGGCAAGCATCTGTCCTGCTGTCCTTGAGCAAGACGCTGAATCCCTACCAGGGATTAGTAGACCTCTGCACTCTGACCTCCCTGTGGGGGGGGGGGGCAGCAAAATTTGAATTTCCTTACAGGGATCAATAAAGGAGTAGCAGTGGTAGTATAGATTTGAATCAGGGCATACAGAAACTTTAACCTCACTTAGATATACCACAATATAAAACACAGTACAAAAACAAAGTAAAAACTTTACTTTAGAGATTGACCTGTAAAAGGTTTTGATTTTCATACGTTCTATTTCTTCAAGGCCTAATAATATTAGCAACACTTTGCCACCTATGCATGTACATGTAGCCTAGATATTATTGGCAGCAACTTGGTCTCAGGTTGTGTTTCTTGAAGCGACTCATCCGCGGCCAGCGTGAGAGAGGGGGTAGATTGTGTGTGTGTGTGTGTGTGTGTCATGAGTGCACTGCAAACATGGGTTGTGGGCTTGCTGGGTAACCACCTGTGATGCACCATCAGAGAGAGAGAGAGAGAGAAAGAGCGAGACTAACAGGCAGATAGACAGGGATAGATAGAAATGGAAAAGCAGAAACAGACAGACAGACAGACTGACAGACAGACAGAGGCAGAAAGGGCCAGACAGACAGAAAGAGACAGACAGTAAGGAAGACAGAAGGGAAGACAGCAGGTCAGTTCGGCCACTTGAGCAGGGCAGCTGAAGAGGGACCCCAGGTGTTTGCTCCATCATCCATATAACCAGGGATGAAAGCTTCACCAACAGAAGGACAACAACCAATGAGGAGTGGCGTGTGTGCGCGCGTGTGTGTGTGTGTGTGTGTGTGTTAGGTCCCCTGATCAAAGGAATGAAAGGAATCGGATCTGCTTTCCACCCTTTGATGGGATTTGTGTGGGCGCGTACACGTATGTATGTGTGTGTGCTCACGCATGCGTTGTGTGCATGTGTTGATGTGAGACAACCAGACCCCCTTGCCCAATTAGTACCGTCTGACCAGTCCTGATCAGCACAGAGCAGACTGAGCGATGGGTACGTCTGCTGAGTTGGCTTACAGCTACATTCGAAACAAGCTCACTGTCTCCAGAGTTCGAGCGTCCCGGTGGCTCAGTGGGCCAGTGGGCCAGGCCGTCTTCCCTGTCACTCAGTAATGCATTTACCAGTACGCAGGATATCTGTCGGAGCAAAAAAGACGCCATAGAAATGATCTGGGAAAAAAAATGGATCCAGAGAGGATGGCTAGGGAGGCTACCGTCGGTGTACCTCTAATTTGCAGTAAGCCAGAGTGCAGTGTGTTCCAGCAGAGAGTGGCTGTCTGGCCCATGTTTTTACTGCAACAGAAGGAGCTGAGAGCCGGCTGAGTGTCTCCGGGAGATATGGAACAGTAAGGAAAGGTCAACCGCTCTTAGCATAACGACTAGCTCTATTTGGATATGGAGATAATTCAAGAGCACGTATCTCTCTCTCTCTCTCTCTCTCTCTCTCTCTCTCTCTCTCCAGGGGAGCAGGAACAAAGTCACCACTTGACCCTTCGCTAGCCATGGCCACTTGACTGCATTTTAATTAAAAGGCGAAAAACCCACAGCTCACTAAATGGCCTAATCTCTACATGCTAACTTTAACACAAGCTAACGCAGCGTCTGACCCAGTTCACACGTGTTTAATACATGAGCAAGGTGGAATACAGTGCTGTCGTAAGAGCAGATCACTGATAGTTGTAAAAGATGTTAGATGTGTTATTCAGTGTCAGACGTTTCCTACAGATTTAATGCTGATGAGATGAGAGACTGAACTGTATAACAATAGAGCAAGGCAGATTATATTGTTCTGTATGACAACAGTTGATAAGTATTTCAATGACGCTTCAGTGCTAGATTCCAACTAGTATAGAGGCAAACCTGCAGCAGTTATTTCTTTTTTAAACCAGGTAAAACCAAGCCTCAAGGATTAGTCAAACTATCCCAATTTATACTTTAACTTCATTACTGTACTTTTGTTGAACATATTTTCTCTGGATCTATCAATTCATGCAATTACAATGTTGTATACTAACAAATATAAATGTCTTGAAGTGTAAATCCGGAGATTTTAGTTGACCACTCACACACACAACACACACACACACACACACACACACACACAGGAATGAAGAGCCAGGGGAAATCCTTGTCTAACTCCAGTAAACATCTCTGAATCTCATTGGCCGTGTCCTGTGTTCAAGGCCGGGCAGCAGCGCAAGGCCTCTCTCTGCTCTCGCTGCCTGTTGTTCCTCTGCACCAATCTGCCGTCTTGTTAAACACGAGCATTATGTCTGTTCTGATTGCATCACACCAGCAGCTAGGCCTGCCACACTCTGCTCAGCAGCTGTTTGGCGGTTTAAGGATTTAGGCCTGGTGTTAGGAAACATGTTTACGATGCTCCTTAAATCTGAGAAGCTCTGTCACCAAATCTTTAAACACAGACAGATGCACGTATACATACCGCACAGACAGACACACAAACACACACAGCGTTGCCGTTACTCATCCATCCTCTATCAGACATTATGAATCAGTGTGTGTGTATATGTGTATATTTATACATTGTACCTATTGAGTTGGATGTTGTGGCTAAAGGTTTCTTTCCTTGCTACCTTTTTCCTTCTCCTCCATTTCTCTCCCCCTCTCTTTTCCCTTCTCCATCCCTCCATAAACGCTGCAGGTGCTGGCGTCCCTCAGTTTCAGCCCATCCCTCTGAACAGCGGTTCTCGGATCCAGCTGCTGAGCAACGGTTCGCTGCTGATCAAGCACGTGCTGGAGGATGACAACGGCTTCTACCTGTGTAAAGTCAGCAACGACGTGGGAGCTGATGTCAGCAAGTCCATGTACCTCACCGTCAAAAGTAAGGCCGCTGTATCAATATCTGCTGATGTACACAATGAATATTGTATTGACAATCAATATGATGTCTATGTTTTTTTTTTGTTTGGTATTTTTTGAGAGGGAGGGGTGTATGTGGGAGTGTGGGGTGGATTAAAGTCGGAGCGGGTACAGCTGTATGCAGCTATTACATATATCCCCCAATTCAGAATCTGCCCTGCATTAGCACTGCTGGATCTTCTCTTTGGGGTTGATCAGCAAGCAATCAATATGCAAAAAAGTGTCAGGAGGTGAGAGACTGTGATTCTGCAAATCAATTCTTGGACAAGCGATCCAAAAGATCAACAAACTGGGTCTGAGGGTAACTGAGAGCAACTCTTCATTGGCCCTAATAGCATATAGCAATAGCAATGGTTATAAAACACAGATGAGATAAAGCACTTTTTAAGCTAAGCCAAGCATCACAGAGGTCACGATCTTGAAATGAGGAGAATTTGGAGACAGATGAGTCATTTATATAAACCTTTTTTTTTCCTGCACAAACTGTGGTTCTGTATGCAGACAGCTTACCCTCCCGCCTCTTCGCCTATGTGTGTGCAAGCATATTCATATTTACGTGCGAGTGTGTGCATGCATGCATGTATGCACGCGTGTGTGTGGTCGGTATGTTAACGTCCCTGGCCACAGGTCTCCTGCCTCCAGCTAGCGTTAGCATAGCTCCCCCATAGCGCTAGGAGTGTCTCATCATTTTGATGGTGCTCAGATGCGAGTGGGGCTTATGCTACTGTTATCAAACTGGAACAGGAGGAGCCCCCCTGCCAGGCACCTCTCTCTCTCTCTCTCCCTCTCTCTCTCTCTCTCTCTCTCTCTCTCTCTCTCTGTCTGTCGAGCCACCAGCCAAACCACTCCCACTGGCTATAGAACACAAGTATGCAAAATGTGTGTATTTCTGTCTTTCTATAGGTGTACTAGCGTTGTTGTGTGTGTGTGTATATTTACATCAGTGCACACGTGTAAGCACACGCACAAACACACACACACACACACTCATCACCCTTTTCAATGTGTTGTCTACTGTACTAACTATGCATGGTGCTCATCAATACTGTTTTACTGTTATTATAACCATTCTTTCCTGAAGAAGAGCGTCATTACAGCTACATGGTGCATTCATAAATACATTGAATTCAGCACTCATCAATGTGTAATGTGAATCTGGTGGGGTGGTGTCGTGACTTGGGAGTTTGGGAGTTCAAGCCGTGTTGGCAAGCATCCGCCCATCTGAAGTGTCCTTGAGCAAGACACTGAATCCCTGCCAGCTCCATGGCTGCTGTTCTGCAGCTGACCCTGACCTCTGACCTCCCCGTGGCGTGGGGCGAGTTAAAAGAGAAGTAACCTATGGGGATAAATGACACATTATTATCACATTATTATTATTATCATCAGCTGGCATGTCGTGGATTTTCGTATCTCACTGCAGAGTGCCTTGGCATCGACATGGTTGAGAACCACTACAGTATGAAGCTGTCAGAGCTAAGGAAGCAAGCACAGAACAGAGCATACACTCTAGCACCCTCTGTTTTCATTGGTCGGTTTGCTGACCGTGGGACACGGTTGCTATGCAGCAAGTTGACCTATGACAGGTCTAACCCTTTCCCCTCCATTTGCTACCAGCTAGAGAGCAAGCACTGTGGCTGCAGTTACACTACAATCTGCTCTCACTTTTCACTTGGGTTTACAGTATAGGATAGACAAATTGTTACACAAATAATGATGATTTTCTTTTAAATGTATTGAAAATCAGACTAAAGAGAGCTACTTGTGGCCTATGTTGAGGCTTATATAACAGATAATAAACACAGATAATAAATTGGTGCTGCTGGACTCCATTATACTAAAGCCAACACACTCCTGCAGAGTCAAAGAGAAGGCTAAGCATAAACAGGTTAGAGCAACATGATGTAGAGCAGTAATCCAATCACTGCACTCAGTCAGACTGCTGTTGCACTGTACCCCTGCTCCAACACTGCAGGCTTTTCCTACAGATCTTTTCCTTTGCCCTCTCCTCTCCATGCTCTGTTTTTGCTCCTGTTGTGATGCCAGCTTGCTGTGGCAGGGGTCCACTGAGCATGCTCACAACCAGAGACATTGTGCAGGAGCAAGGGCATTAGGATGGTATGCTGTGGTATACACTCAACCAGCTAACCCCATGCCTATGAAAATGCTGGAATAGTTAGGTCTGAGGACTAACAGTGTGTGTGTGTGTGTGTGTGTGTGTGTGTGTGTGTGTGTGTGTGGGTGTGTGTGTGGGTGTGGGTGGGTGCAAGACATTTCTTTGCACGCATGTGTGGGTACTGCAGGGGCTTATGAGCCCAACGATGGCCTGGTGTTGTGGCCTACTTTCCCTTCGTGTGTGTGTGTGTGTGTGTGTGTGTGTGTGTGTGTGTGTGTGTGTGTGAGTGCCGTGGGTGAAGATGAGATGAAGGTTGAAGTGTATTATCCTCACCCTGCGCCATTGCCTCAGTCCCAATCACACTGCTCCACCACGCTGAGACCCCTCCGCAATCGGACATGATATCACTAGGAATGTGTGTGTGTGTGTGTGTGTGTGTGTGTGTGTGTGTGTGTCTGTGTGTCTGTGTGTGTGCGTGTGTGTGTGTTAGCGATGGGAATTTGGACAAATTCACTGCTGATTAATGTAAAGTTACTCCATGTGACTGACTAATTGACTAGTTTTGACGAAAATCTATTTTTAAAACAGACATTATTGTCTAGTCTAACATGTCAATCACTGACTAGTTCATCATTGATCATTTCATCATTCCCATTCATGCAGTATACACGGATAATATCTAAAAAAAATAGACAGTCTCTGTCCATCAGTAACATTTCATTTTCCACTATACTATACTGTTCCACAAATAACGAGTGAATGCCTTGCATGAAACATTTTGAATGAATATGGATGAAACACAGATAAGAGCACGGCTCTTTTTCCAGCCGATCCATTTACTCATGAATTATATTTCCACTGTCATTTAAAACCTTCTAGGTCATTCATGATTCATTTATAACTGACATCTGTAGCTAGAATAATTCAGAAGTTATTGGGGCCTAATACTACTACTGTACTGTGCTGTGTTCTTCATTACATGCTGGCTGAGCAGCTCACTTGTCACTCATCAACAGATCACATTTCACATCTTTTAACCCCTGAACTCTGTACTCGTACACTCAAGATGCTTTCTGTAAAAGTGCGCTTACTCGCTTGAGTGGCTTGAAAAAGGGAGACTATTACTGTGCTAGTATTCATGCCCTGCTTTCTCCACCACTAACCATTGCTTAGTGTGTGTGTGTGTGTGTGTGTGTGTGTATATGTGTGTATATGCACATATATGTGCCCACTTGCAGGCATACAGTATACGAGTATGCATCTGATCACACATATATGCCTACTTTACTGAAATGTGCTTGCGTGTGTGTTTGTGCTTGTCTGTCTGCTGTCTGTCTGTGTCTGTTCCTCCATGCACGGTGCGTTGTCTGCATGCTGCTTACATGCGGTGAGTGTGTGTCTGCATGTGTGACACAAGGTGCTGGAACTCTTGAGTGCATTTCGGCTTCATTTAAATCCATCAATACTTCAATTAGAAGCCGACGAAGGGCTCGAGGGAACAGCAATTCTGCTTTATTTGCACTATCTCACTCTGTCTGTTCCTCTCACTTAAATAAATAAGGGACAGATTAAAAAGATAAAAAACACATTATTTGTTTCATTTCATCTTCTTGCTCTCGCTGGCAGCTATGTCCTCCTCAAAGTGTCTAAATCCCCCCATCGCTCACAACAAAGCCATACATTTATTTACCAATTGCAAATCATTTTTTATCTTCACTGAATCCCAACAAAATAGTTCTAAAACCAAATGAAAGTATTACACCATATATTTAAGTCTGCAGTGTTCCTGTGTGTGTGTGTGTGTGTGTGTGTGTGTCGGCGAGTGTGTTGCTGTCCTTTATCTAAAACACACTGTTAACAAAATGGCTTGTGGAATAGCAGGACCCTTTTTGGTGCTATAAAGAACTACTTTTTCAAATGTCTGAAATGTTACAAATCAGCAATATGAAATGAAACAGGGTCCCTCGGTCTGATTAGCCAAGTCTTATTGTAATATCCACAGTGTGAATTCAAGCAGGGTTCAAACAGGTCATCAATGGCTAACTTGTTCCATAGGAAAATAAACCACTTCACCACCACGTTAATTTACTCTGTTGGAGTTAAGAAGTACCAATTTCACATACAGCAGATGCAGTATAGAACCACTAATCCTTCGTCAAATAGAGGAAAAGCACCATTTAGAGGTTCAAGTGGTGCTTCAAACAATGATGGGTTTATAATGCACCATTTAGCCCACAAGTAACCTCTGAGGAACCATCCTTTTTGAGGGTGTAGCCTCCTCCCCCACAGTCATGCCCCTCTGCCCAGTGACAGAAAGTCAGGGATGATGACTGGAACCTGACAGCCTGGGTCAAGAGAGCAGAGAGGGAGGGATGGAGGCTGTCCACCTCCCTCTATTTCTCCTCCTATCTCTTCCCATCTCTTCTTTCTCTTCCCGTCTCTACCACTTTCTCTGTGTCTCTGCCTCTCCCTTTTTTTCCTCTCTCTCTACCCCCACAGCTTTCTCCTGCACTCCCTGCTCTCCCCTTCTCCCTCACTTCCCCCTCTTCCCACACACTCTTTCTCCTCTAGCCTCCTGTGTTTTATTACCAGGCCCCTGTAATATCGCTGGATATTAAAAAATATACATCAACCGAGCAATTATGGGCGATCAAAAAGAATAGGTTTAGCCCGGGGCCCTGCGAGTGCTGCACAGTAGATGCATAGAGATGAGCTGTGGAGGAAGAGAGGAGCCTTCTGTAGCGGTACCTTGGCTACTGAATCACATCCACCGCTGGTCTTATTGGGGGTTCTCTGAGATGGAGAACATCTTGACGGTGTTCTTCTTGGACATGTGAACTTTGCTTGGTTTAATTTCACACACACACACAAACAGAGAGAGAGAGAGAGAGCCTCATATCACACAAATTAATGTGTGCACAAGCATACAGGTAAAGCACACACACACACACACACACACACACACACACACACGGCTTCAAGTGTTGCCAGTGTGTGCTTTTTCCCTAGCTCTTTTGATGAGCTAACAAGCCTAGCTGATGCTAACTTGCACTGCCAAGGCCTCAGATGTAGATGGAGAAGATAGCCCCCCTGTTAAGGAGCAATAACATTTAGAGACGTGGGCTGAGGAGGCTCTTTTAATGGGACTCGCTTCAAATTCATAGTTGCTATGCAAAATAAATCAGGGTTTTCCTGCGCGGGGGCATTTGGGAGAAGAGATGATGGGGCGGAGAGTTGGAGGAGGGGGGTTCAGAGTGAATAAGAGATGAGGTTTAAACGTCGGCAGCCCCAAGTCTGACACATTCCATCATGTCGAGGGTCGGGAGGGGGCAGGGGGGGAAGAGGGGGTACACACACAAGCACACCTGTACACATGCACACACACACTTACAGCACACTTCTGTGGGTTGGGGCGGGCGGGGTGGGGGGGTATGCTGTATGTGTGATTTGTTTTTGTGTGCATATGATATGTTACCCTGTGGTAGTAGAAAACTCTAAAGTAATTCCTGGATTTGAATTTACAATATGTGTGTGTCTGTGTATGTAGCAGATCTGGGTGAGGTAGCAAATAATAATAGAGTCAGAAATAATCCTTTGAGTTTTGAGAGTTTAAGTTTAATAAATACTTTATTATACTGCCAAACACTTTGACTTGTGATTCTCTAACCTTTCTGGCACTCCTAGTATAGTGGTATAGGCACTTGACCATGTCTGATCAAATCAGCACTCCTGAATGGCCATTTGACTGTCACACCTCAAGATGGCTGCCACATAATGTTTGATGATGTTGTCATGGTGATCAGCCTTGCGTCAGTGCAGGACGCTGAAGGAACGTCATGTGTTACTATGACTATGATCATATATCTGAACACTCTGAACACTCTGCTGAACGTTCCAACTTCCTGTGCCTCATGCACTGCCCGCAATGCTCGTTTCCATGACTGCAACATCAGCATTCTATAGCAGCCATCTTGAACTGTACCAAAAGAGATTACCTTGATCCATCAAGAGGTGTCTGCTCTATTGATCCTGCTTCTATGGTTGGAGCAAACCCCACCCACCTGCCGCTAAGTAAGGCCAAAACAAATGATAAACAGTATTTCACTATTTGACCCAGGGGAATTAGGAGGTATGTGCTTATTTATACATTGTGTGTGTGTGTGTGTGTGTGTGTGTGTGTGTGTGTGTGTGTGTGTGTGTGTGTGCTTGTCAGTGCGTGCACATTCAGTATGTGCGTGTGTGTATAGTTAGTATTTCTGAATCTTATCTTTTTTTGTGCATTTCTTCATGTGCATGAATGTATGTATGTGTGAGTTTATCATTATTTGTGCATTTGCGTGTGTGTGTGAGTGTGTGTGTGTGTGTGTGTGTGTGTGTGTGTGTGTGTGAGACAACAGCAGGGCCAGCGGACTTGTCTGCTGTGTATGAATAATCAAAGTGGTCTCTCTCATCATTAAATCATCGCTATCCTGGTGGGAGCCTGAGGAGGGAGATGGAGAGAGAGAGAGGGGGGGGGGGGGGAGAGAGAGGGAGAGAGAGGGAGAGAGAGGGAGAGAGATCATAGTTAGCGCTGCAGGGGTACATGCTCTCTCTCTCCTAGATCATGTAGTGTGGCTGAGATGTGTCATGAGCACAAGTCTTTTCTGCTTTCTATGCTCGCCCACTTAGCTCTTCTAGACACAGGCGCTCTCATACACACAGACACACACACACACACACACACACACACACACAGTATAACACCAATACACACATGCACATAGACACATTATCACAGCCATATACAGACATTCACACACTGACTCAAACACGCACACTGCTACTCTGTACACACACCACTAACACGCTGCAAGAGGAGAAGACCTCCAACCACTGGATCTGCCAAACGTAGCTGCTGCTGTTGTCAGTGTTACTGTGTTCAGTACATGTTTACTATATACCTGTAAACCGTCTGGTCTCATGTAGACACAGAGGGAGATTTTGGTATGTTGACAAAGAAATGCCTCTGATAAACTCCTGGTTCAATAAATCAAATATCAAATGAAATCAAATGTCAGACAGCTGATCAAATGGCCGTCATGATTTTACTCAATCCTGCATTCTATTGCTATTCAACATTTTCTCTACTGTGTGTTGGTGTTTTTTCTACTGTGTCGGTGTTTTTTTCTACTGTGTGTAGGTGTTTTTTCTACTGTGTGTAGGTGTTTTTTTTTTACTGTGTGTAGGTTTGTTTTCTACTGTGTGTAGGTGTTTTTTTCTACTGTGTGTAGGTGTTTTTTCTACTGTGTGTCGGTGTTTTTTTCTACTGTGTGTCTCTGTTGTTTCTACTGTGTGTTTTCTACTGTGTGTAGGTGTTTTTGTGTGTAGGTGTTTTTTCTGACCGTTTGAAACTTGAACTCTTCAACACCTCACATCATTTCCTTGCACAACGAAGGATTTCCAATAGTGACATTCCTTGCACGGAGCATGTTTGCTCTTAAAGGTTGTAAAAGGCTCCGAGTAACTTCGATTCCCAAACCCTTTATGAGCCATCATCCCATTGGCAGCAGTGCTATCCTCTAAGCATCTCCAAACTGCTTTTTTGGGAGCCTCCTGACTTCCAACACCATGTTCTGAATCGCTTTTCACATGCATTGGCTTTGTCCATACGATGAGCATATCCATTCACTCTACCTAGAGCCTCAGACGTTAATGGGATGTAATACAGTTAATTCAGGAGATCGCTGCTGTAGAGATCATTATACTGTGAATAGTACCTGCAAGTCTCTATTAGTCCAGTCTGTTATGGAGGGGCTTCTTCATGCAAGAAGAGAGAAAAAGATAGAGAGAGAGAAAGACTGTGAGTGTGAGTACTGTCAGTGAGCGAGATTTACTGCTAATACCTACCCCATATTGTGGACTCACACACACACACAGACACACACACACACACACACACCATCGGGAGACAAGATCTGTTGCTAATGAGCCTGGTGTGCGGTTACGGCGTAGAGCCAGACCGGCTCCACATGCAGACCGAAGGGAGTTCAGTCAGGAGTCACCACTTTCTTCTCCGTTCTCTCTCCGCCTCATCTTCACTCACCCGGCTCAGAAAGCAGCACGTTGCGATTCACTATCACTATCAAAGCAGACAGAGGCTTACCTGAAGGGCTCCCGTTTCAGTCTGTAAGTATCGTGGCAGACAGGTAGAACCAAAGAGGAGTTCACGATGCTCCCTGGAGTATTTAAAGGGGTTGTTATAATTGTCAGAGAAAAGAAGAGAGAGGGAGTTCGGGGAGGAATGTTCATTCATTTTGAGGCGAAAAGAAGTATACCTGTTAAAATATCCTGACACATCGATGTATGTACCCAGAGATTAACACATCAAAGTATTAAAACACTTAAAACACTTACAGTACTAATGTCTGTTCTCTCGCTACCTTCCTTCCTCCCTTTCTGTCCTTTTCCTCCTTCTCCCAACCCCATCCAGTCCCAGCCATGATCACCTCCTACCCCAACACCACACTGGCCACGCAGGGCGAGGAGAAGAAGATGAGCTGCACGGCCCACGGGGAGAAGCCCATCATGGTGCGCTGGGAGAAGGAGGAGCGCATCATCAACCCGGAGACCAGCCGATACGTGGTCACCGTCAAGGAGGTGTCCGACGAAGTCATCTCCACGCTGGTGGTGGGTCCTCCTCGTTCAGTTACACCCAAACACATTCTCAAGTTTCTGTTTTTTTCAAGGCGAGGAGGCAGTCCATCAACCTCCATTATGTTTTACTCACTCAGACAGTTGGAAAGCAGAGAGGCAGAGAAGTCACGGCCGAGGAAGTTCTCTCCCTCTCTATTTTCCCACTTTAAAAACACTGCCCATTCTCCCTTTACAAAAATAATTTGGGATGAAACATTATTTTAGATTCCTAACTGAGAGTCTTCAACCTGCCTCGTGTGCGTCTCTCGGTAGATCATGCCAACTGTCCGAGAGGACTCAGGTTTCTTCTCCTGTCATGCCATCAACTCCTTTGGCGAGGACCGAGGCATCATACAGCTGACAGTGCAAGGTAAGGTCCGCCCAGTTCAGTGGTGTGTGCTTTCACGGTGGGTTGAGGCAAGACAAAAGTACCTCAGAGGGTTTTGCTTCATTCATTGCTGCATTCATTCATTCATTCATTCATTTAATTGTTACTCAGTATGAGTTCTACTCTTTGCAATCCTATTCTTAATCCATAAAGATCTGAATGCCTGGGATCCACTGCTATTGTAAGGCTGTGTCTCTCTCTCTCTCTCTCTCTCTCATTTTTTTCATCCCTGCTTCTCTTTCTGTTGTGTCTTACCCCTCTCCCCAGAACCACCAGACCCTCCCGAAGTGGAGATCCGGGAGGTCAAAGATCGGACCATAGCTCTCCGCTGGACCATGGGTTTTGATGGCAACAGCCCCATCACAGGATATGACATTGAGTGCAAGAACAAATCAGGTACACATGGGTCCAGGAAGTTAGCCTATTATATCTGACACAAAAATATCTGGGAAATATTACTGAAATGTACATGGTTAAAATAAATCCACACTGGAACGTTAAGAAATATTCTGTGCTTTTATTGTCTTATTCTGTGCTAACAGCCGACCCTCCCTCTCTCTTTCTCCTCTAGCTTCGTGGCTATCAGCCCAGATAACCAAAGATGTGTCTCCCCAGCTCAACCAGGCCACCATTATCGACCTCCACCCTTCCTCCACTTACAACATCCGCATGGTAGCCAAGAACACCATTGGCAACAGCAACCCTAGCAACGAGCTCACCATCACTACTGATGAAGCAGGTTAGTCAGCTACTCATGAGCATCATACTTCATTCTGCAGAAACCCAGTCACAATGTCCTTTACTCAAACTGAGTACAGTCCATTTCACAATAAAATTCACAGCTGGTCAAAAAAAGGTAACAAAAGTCATTGAGAATTGTGAAAAGGAAAGATCAACTCCAAAATGCAGATATACATTATGGGAAAAAACTACCTGAAATTCATTGTTCACTAACTAAACCTTACAGTAGAGGATCAGGTCTGTCTATTTGGTCTATTATTTTGTCAATTAAGGATTTAAGTTGGCACTATGATTTTGTTTTATCAATCTCGTTCTAAGAGGAGATGTCACTTTTCAAATGCTGGATGTCTTATTTTGGAAAGAAACTCTTCAGATACAGTGATCATTACCTCCTGGCCCCGGGACCCGATAAACAATCTTGCCCATAATTCTTTTATATCTGTTTTCATATGAAACTATTATTTGGGTTCTTTTATATTTGGTGAAGCAGGTCAGTTCGCTGCTACCTTTGGTCAGCTCTATCCCTGTTCAATTATCTTCTATTGCTTGTAATGATTCCCTGTAGGCAAACCAGCGCATGAAAATGGCACATTTTACTGGACTCAAGGAAGGAAAAAAAAATCATAAAATGTAAATCAAATCAAACATGCAGCGCTACTCACATTACTTTCAAAGGTTAAGGTTTATGTTATTACAAAGTTTTTTTTAATTCTTTTGAGGTGGAAGCTGAGGTACATGAATGAACGAGTCTCTCTCCTGTCAAGAGAGAAAAAACATTCCTAACTCAGCAGCACCACCTAGTGGGATTGAGTGGAATGAAACGTAAATGGATCTCCATGGCAGATCATCCCTCCCCATTAGACGGTGGGCGTGCTGTAATGCTGAATGATGTGCTTGTCTTTCAGCCCCTGATGGCCCCCCACAAGATGTTATTCTGGAGCCCACCTCGCCCCAGAGCATCAAGGTCACCTGGAAGGTACAGTAGTCTGCAAGCAATCAAACTTTGTGTACCTAAGTATGACCTGATGCAGTGGAATAACAAATACTAGCAGGATGTAACCCGGTCAATTATTATAAATGAAATATAAAAGGATAAAAAAAAAAAAAAGATTATTTTTACAGATGCTAGTTTTTCAATATGTAGTGTTACAATATGTACTGTAAGTCATCATAAAAAGGAAGTATGTATTGAAATGGACTGGTAAGACTGATTTCATACAACACAGTGATACATGTATGTGGGCTGACTTATACACCTTCATGTTCCGGTTTAAGTTCCTTTTTATTGGGTTAGGGTTGAGGGGGGGGGGTGTTAGTTTAACGTCATGAGGACAAACTTCATAAGGATGGATGGAGTAAATAATAAAGGTGGAGGAGTGCAAGGGGTCAGAATTCAGGCTTTGTGCAGCTTGGGCGAAGAAGCTATGGCTTATGATTTCTGATTTCTGTTGATCTTAATCCTGCAGCCCCCCCAGAAGCACCTGCAAAACGGGGTGATCCGTGGCTACCAGGTCGGCTACAGGGAGTACAGCCCTGGCGGGAGCCACCAGTTCACCATCATCAACATGGACACCACAGGAGACACCACCGAGAGCGTCCTGCTGGACAACCTGAAGAAATTCACTCAGTATAGCATGGTGGTGCAGGCTGCCAACAGGGCAGGCACTGGGCCGTCCTCACAGCAGGTGGTCACTAAGACCCTGGAGGATGGTAAGTAGGGGATGAGGGGTGTGCAAGGGTCCGCAAAGGACAAGATAAGGAGCGCCAGAAAATGTAGAGACTTAGATGAAAGGATTTGACAGTACATTGAGAATTTAGTTTTTCTCTGTGGTTTACAACCTACCTGGCACTATCTGAGCTACCCTGGTGCAATACACCACATCAGTTAGCCAAGTATCCAAGCAGGTTAAATACTAATACCAAGATTATTAATAACTAAGAAACAAAGCAATGCTGTGTGTGTGTGTGTGTGTGTGTGTGTGTGTGCATCTGTATGCATACAGATGTTAATTTTATTAGGAGAATACAGAGAATGAAGTCTCTATGTTTATGTTGAATTGAGTGATTGAATTGAGTGATTGATTTGAAACAGAACTGAACCCAGTCCTGTGAGTTACAGTGAGTCTGAAATAAGCTCAGTCATTCTTGTGAGAATACTACCCTCTCCTGGACATTTGTTGAACTACATCAGACAAATAAATGTCTAATCTCGATTATTAATCTTCACAAGGCCAATAGAGGAGGAGGATGTATATATATACACCCTCTTGTTGTTATTATTATTATTATTATTATTATTATTATTATTATTATTAATAACTTTCCATGTCTCAGTTGTCTTAATTCTAACATCCAGTGAATTTAAGAGGTGAATTAAAAAACATTGCTTTCTGCTTTTCTGCTTCCTGGAAATGACACTACTGTTAGGGGGGCATTTAATGATATTAATGTATTTAGGTTTCTCAAGACTTTTGCATTTAAAATAGTTACATTTGTAAGGATGAAATCATCATTATGGTTGAAATATTACGCAACCAACATCAGGTATCTTTTTTCTGAAATAGTGGACATAGCATCCTAGAATCAAACTCTACTTTTCAACATTGACTATTCCAGTACTTCTCAGAGTGAGGTGTAAAATGAGTAAATATGTGACTGTTGTTAGCAAGTTAGAAGAATTAGATGTAGTACAAAAGCAATTCATGTGTCTATACAGTCATTTGGAGGTCCTTGGCAAAATGCCCAGGGGGTCACCAGTTATTTGCTGAGCTAATTAGGGGTCCTTCACCAAATGCCCACATGAGGGTCGTTGGCATGAAAAAACTAGAGAATCCCTGGTCTGTCCACCCCAGAATTATTAAGCCACCATCTCTCTTCCTGTCTCTCCGGCAGTGCCGTCTCGGCCCCCTGAAAATGTCCTGGCTGTGGCCAAGTCCCCAGAGGTGATCTCCCTGTCCTGGATGACGCTGCCCAGGGAGGCTCTCAATGGAAACCTGCAGGGCTACAGAGTCATCTACTGGGCCAACCTGCCCGATGGAGGTATTAACACACACACACACACACACACACACACACACACACACACACACACACACACACACACACACACACACACTGTCATAATCTATAGATGGATGCAGTTTGGACTACCTACCATTTAGATCCATACATAAAAGCCATCCAGTCTGCCACTTTTGGGATATTGCATTTTGTTTGTCATTGCTTTTATTTGTCGTCACAGTTTATCCACTAGGGGAAGCTGTGGTATCATCATGCTGTACTGTACTGATGTGTGTTGCAGAAGTGGTGTAACTAATAATGTCACCTCTCCAGTGTCTTCATAGAATGTGTTTTCAGTGTCCTACATCTAAAGGAAAACCTGAAGGTGCAGTAGCAGTAGTTGTTTCCTGATAAATGACCAACATGGTTTTCTCTCAGTAGGGGACAACGGTACCTCACTCACCCCAGGCTGATTTCAACCATCTATATCTGAGTCGTCCTATTTGAGGTTTTATGAGATGTTGTGCTTTATCATTATTGTAGCTACAGTAGGTAGATGAAAAGAGGTGATAGTGGAATCTCGTAGTTAAAATTGATTGATGAAAGTTGGTAATATTTAGAATTAACAGCACTTTTTTAGTAAAAATATTAACAACTGTAGTCACATGCTCATTTTTGCACTGTTTGCTCTGCAGCATCTCATCATCAGCCTATTTCAGCCAATATGAATCACGCTACAGGATGAGCTGATTGTTTTTCCAAGGTTGATCAGCAATGGAAATATCAGATCTGTATCGCATAGAAGGAAAAGACAGATTTTTGTGATTCCTGTATAAATGTATCCTCGGTCTCTTGGTTGAAACTGCCGCATGCCCTGTAGCAGTGATCCAACCTGCAGCCTGGCCAGCCTCCATCAATAATTCACCATGCAATAACTCAGTGAGGGACACTGCTTGAGCTGGATGAGTGGCAGGGCACACAGTCAAGGACAGGAGAGAGGAGAGGAGAGGAGAGGAGAGGAGAGGAGAGGAGAGGAGAGGAGAGGAGAGGAATTTTATGTATTTTATGTTTACGTGTGTGTGTACTTAATAAAATTGGTCTTGGTCTTATTCGTAACATACCGATGTAATGTGCGGTTTTCATGCCCAGGCTTAGTGTTGTATCTTCTCTCCTCTGTCAGAACTGGGAGAAATCAGGAACGTGACCAGCGCCCAGCCGTCTCTGGAGCTGGACGGCTTGGAGAAGTACACCAACTACAGCATTCAGGTCTTAGCCTTCACCAGGGCTGGCGATGGCGTCCGTAGTGAACAGATCTACGTGCGCACTAAAGAGGATGGTAAGATACACTGCTCTAATAACCGACTCATTCCTTAATACTGGTTGCTCATAATGTTGCCAGTTAAGTTTTGCTTATTCAAGCTGTTGCACTCATTGTAAATCCCTCTGGATAAGAGTGTCAGCTACATTTCTTAAAATGTACATGCTGACCAGGCTTTGGCCCCAGTTAGGCCCTCCAATAGCACTACCTGGTACAGACATTTAACTCCAGTTAAGTCAAATATAAAAAGGTGCCAATTACTGTAGTCATATATCTCAGTTAGCACTGAAATTGTACACAGACATAGTGTACACCAAAACAATACACTAAAACCAACAAGTAAAACCAATTATTCCTGTTCTGAAACTATTTGTGTTGTTTTTTGGTTTAGTGTTTTTTGGTTTGGTGATCCCTTATGGAGTTACTACATTATACACAGTAACTTAATTGGTGGGTGATATATCATCCAGTAAAAGTAGTGTACTGTATAGTCAATGTTTATTTGAGAAGCTCTGGCCCTTACTCTGTTGTCTTCTCCCCCAGTTCCTGGTCCTCCAGCGGGGGTGAAGGCTGCAGCCTCCACCAGCTCTGTGGTGTTTGTCTCCTGGCTGCCTCCACTCAAACTCAACGGCATCATCAGGAAGTACATCGTCTTCTGCTCCAATCTCCATCCAATGGTACGCCATGTGCTTACCTTTAAGCTTTGTAGTGGTCTTGCTGTTTGCCACCAGGCGGCGCCACTAGAGCAGTTGTGGGTTAAGTGATCTTCTCAAGGACACAGTAGAGCACAGCTTGTTCATTTTTCCCATCCCGATCCAGGGATTCTGTGATTGTGGTGCTATATAACTCAACTGGTAGAGCATGGCACTATCACTACCTGAGTTAGGGATTTGATATCTGCTAAGGCCCCCCATGTTAAAAACTTCTGCTCACAACCAGATTTCTGCAAACGCCACACTACTGCTGCCCGATGATGTATTATCATGTCCCCTGTTTCCTCTCTGTCTCCAGGTGATGAGTGAGTTTGAGGCCTCTCCAGATGTGTATTTCTACCGGATCCCCAACTTGGCTCGAAACAGACAGTACAGTATCTGGGTGGTGGCTGTGACTGCTGCTGGCCATGGCAACAACAGTGAGAAGATCACTGTGGAGCCTCTGGCCAAAGGTACAAAGATGACAGTCATCTTTCCTGTGCACAATAGTTGAGTGTCATACAAAGCATAATAGTAGTAGTCCCAAGCATTTCCTTGGTCTTTTTGCGGTGTGTTCTGTCTAAAGTTGGTCTGGAAAGCACATCTGAAGATCCGAATCGTATTGATGTGGATATAAATTTTCATTTCATTTTCAGCTCCAGCCAGAATTCTGACCTTCAATGGGACAGTGACCACTCCCTGGATGAAGGACATTGTTCTGCCCTGCAAGGCTGTTGGAGACCCTCCTCCTACCATCAAGTGGCTCAAGGGAAAGTAAGTGACAAGACAACCAATCATACAGCCTCGTTCAATACAGAGGGAATGTTAAAATTCAAGACATATCATGAAAACAAAGCCTGTCTTACTCTGTAGGGTTCGAACTTTTTGATGAAATCGTAGGTGTAGGAGGTACTTCAGATTAAAAAGGAGCTTTCCATCACCAATGTAGAGTATCTTTGCTGTCATCTGGTGTAGTCATAATGTTCATAACTTTCTGTCTTTACCTAGCACCAATGGAACGCCTACCCCTGTCCTGGTGGACGGTCGTCGTAGCGTCCATGGCAACGGTAGCTTCATAATCCGCACGGTGAAAGCAGAGGATTCTGGGAACTACAGCTGTGTGGCCAGCAACAACTGGGGGTCGGATGAGATCACGCTCAACCTGCAGGTTCAAGGTAAGTAGTTGGAACTGAAACACTAGTAGAGAGAAGAAAAGCACAAGCAGGACCCTGGTCCCATGGACATCGGAGTCATCCAGAAGTATCCAGTAGTTATACCAACCAGAGAATAAATAAAACTCTGCTAAGGAAGCTTGGCAGCTAGAAAAGCACTTCATCGACCCTTTTTCTCGAGGCGTAGATTCCTTAACTTTTTCGCCCTGGGATCCAAAGTGAGAAAATGTAGTCTGGCACCGGGACTCATTTTATACTCCAGTCATGTGTGCGCCCACCAGAAACAGGCTAATTCTGGGCCCTGACCCTTAATTTAGAAAGGCTGCAGCAGGGTAACAATAAGTTTGTGGATAGTTGAGCGGAATTCTAATTGAGTGTAGTTTCGTGTACACAGTATTCAGTATAGCAACTTATCACAAATACGTTCTTATTTGGGATACTTCTTCATATCCTGATCACGAATACCCCTGTATACATAAAAAAAAAGATGAGGAGTATACATGACTCAGCATCCTGCATATCAGCACATCCCAGCTATCATATTTGGGTTTTTCATAATCAGGGTATAGGCTTGTTTGGTATATGGCATTCATAGGAGCCAGCTCAATAACAGAATATAGTATCCCAAACAATAATGTTCATGTCACTCACTATGAGAGACAGGGAGCTATGTAATCACGGAGAAATAAAACCCAGGGACTCTTCTTGATCAATAAGACATCATTTGATTATGGTGGCAAGGACAAAAAAGGGCTAAAAGTCTGATATGATATAGAACATTTGGACTGTATTTGACCTGCAGATGATTAATATCTGTATCAAAACATTTCAGTCAATCCTCAACAAATGATCACGCGAAGCCAGGAGTGGGGCGACAGTGTTTCAACAGGGGGCGCCACATTGCGGTTACAGATTGGGCATTTAATCTTGCTTGAGGAGAAATTAGATCATGCAATACAGATACTATCCATGTAATGAACTCTTTGTTTATGTTTGTCCCCATATCCACAGTCCCTCCTGACCAGCCACGCCTTACTGTTACCAAGACTACCACCACATCAATCACCTTGTCATGGATACCAGGAGACAATGGAGGGAGCTCCATCAGAGGTGAGTCTGACACACACACACACACACACACACACACACACACACACACACACACACACACACACACACAGAGAGAGAGAGAGGCACATACCCACTCAAACAAACGACCACACACATTTTCCTGCAGGTGGAAACTGAACTATGATCACCAGCGACACTTCAGCACAGCGTCGACCAAGCCATTACTCTGGTCTTCTTGCTTCTCATTATCCGGTGCTAGTGCCGAGTCCTGGAGTCCTAAAAAGTGGTGGATAGATTAAAAAGGACCAGGGAAGATTAGGTGTGTTAAAGCGGAAGATTAAAGCGCTCCATCTTAAAGAAAGCCCAATCACAGTAAGAGCAGCCACGGTGATTTATCATTGCTCCTAATCATCGCTACATGAAGTGGGGGCTCCTGTTTTCAGGGCTGTAGTCACTTTAAAAGCTGTCCATGATGCTTTCTCTGTGATATTTGTTTTGCTTCCCCGCTCCTAGTGCAGTGCCATCCATCATCAAATACAGACTCCTGAACTAACAATCGTCTTTTTGGCTGAAATATTGTGTTACACCCACCAAGAGTAAATAGGTGGACTCTCCTGTAAGCGCACCAGCCAGGGAGTCTAGAATAACGATGTGGATGTGTGAATTTAATTCGGAAAATCTTTACTTCTAAATGACAATTTTGCAGTTATATAATTGTTAATAACTGTCTTTATGTATTTCTGCCTCCCCTTCTCCCCCTTTTTTCTTCCCCTCCCGTTCTCTCGCCCGTTCTCTCTCTTCCCCAGGCTACATCCTGCAGTACTCGGAGGACAACAGTGAGCAGTGGGGCAGTTTTCCCATCAGCCCCAGTGAGCGTTCGTACCGTCTGGAGAACCTGAAGTGTGGCACCTGGTATAAGTTCACTCTCACGGCCCAGAATGCAGTGGGGCCAGGGCGTATCAGTGAGATCATTGAGGCTAAGACACACGGGAAAGGTATGGCGTGCAATACCAAGCTACCCCCTGTGGAGTCATTAAGGGCAAATTCCACTCAAATTGAGTTTATGTTGTTATTTTGCAGAAGTGGGCATTTTCCTTTTTCTGGGTACATTATGAGTTTGGAGTTATGAGCTCTCAAAATCAGCCAAAATGCAATCCTATTATATCGTCTAATTGCATTGCTTGAGATGGTTTAGTAGTAACATCCTTTGGCAGTCATGTTCCCAAACCGATACTAGAGATTTTTTCTCATAATTCTAGAGGGCGAAACATTTTCTTTTAACCTCAGCCAGAACAATTTGATGATAGGATTTCATTTTCATTGATCTTGAGAACTCATAACTCAAAACTCCTTTTAAACCCCAGGAAAAAGTGACAAATTTTTAGAAAATTTCAACTTAAAGAATGACAACCTCAAAGTCAATTTTGGTGGTATTCCCCTTTTTTTTAATAAAAAATGGTCGACTCGTATCCATGCATCATCGTTCCTTCTTTACGTCCACAAAAATTGTCACAATGGTTGACTTTGAAACGTTGAACTGCGTAAACTATGTTTGTGTAATCATTTCCAAGTTGCATCTTACTCTCCTCTCTGTCCTCTTCTCAGAACCCCAATTTGCCAAAGAACATGAACTCTTCACCAGCATCAACTCCACCAGGGTCAGGCTCAACCTGATTGGCTGGAACAACGGCGGCTGCCCAATCACCTCCTTCATACTGGAGTACCGAGCTGTGGACTCGGGCACTTGGACCACGGCCCAGCGCACATCGCTGACCAAGAGCTACATCCTGTACGACTTGCAGGAGGCGACCTGGTACGAGCTGCAGATGAAGGTCACCAACAGCGCCGGCTCAGCGGAAAAAAGGATCATCTTTGCAACTCTCAATGCTGACGGAAGTGAGTTTGGATTGAACAGCTTCCTACAGAGTTGCACAGATTGGCGCAGATCTAGGATCATGGGATCAGGATAGGGGGATCAGATCATAGGGAATGGCAAGAGGGAGAACTTCAGCATTCCAGGATGTTATTTCAATGACCTTGGACAGTTCAATTCATTCACTTTCTGTCAACTCTACCGTTGAAACAAGAGAGAAGGTTTTGTCCCACTTCCTACTCTGTGGTGTCTTATACCAATATATATATATATAAGCTTAACTAGACAAGATAGACACCACAGCCAGATGATACCTACAGTATTCTGGTTCAGAATCTGTAGCACCTCTATAAATAAAGCACATTTGGATTTAAAAGTTCACAAACAATGTCCAGTAAACCAGTCTCCCAGTCATTGTCAATAGAGCTGGCCAAATTACACATTATTGCACTGGCCCAGGCCGATGTTCAGACAGAAAACAGCAAGATTTTGAGGTATAGTCGTGTACTGTACAATTTAACTTTGAACCGACACTTATTTTAAACCCCATCACCAAACCATTACCAGCCAAAATACATATAAAACTCTTCAGTCAATCAATTTAGAGTTTAAAAACATGCTTCAATAAATCCAAAATCCACAAACCAAGCAGTTGGGCTTGGTTTTTTCAACAGGGGGTGCTATACTACAATTCTGCTAACTGCGTGTGCTTCAAAGATGATTTCCAAAGCAGACTATATTGTCAGGCTTTGCATCGACACGTATTCTGAGGGCTCAGACTGAGTAAGAAGACAGGGGTGGTCTTGTGATATCTCCACAGGGCATGCTGTAGCTTTATTCGCCTGGGGCTGCAGATTGCGTCAGCCAGACACAAAGGGAGCGTATAAGCTGTAGAGAAGGACAGGAGGCAGCGAGAGCTCCGAGGCGCTCTACAGCCTGTTCATTAATGTCCTTTGAAGGGTTTTACTGAGATGTGTAAGCTGCCTGTAGGTGCGTTATGTGTGTGTGTGTGTGTGTGTGTGTGTGTGTGTGTGTGCTATTGTGAGTTCGACAGCAGTTCCATACATCAGCTCAGCTGCTGAGGAACTCCCCAGGAGACTTATAGCACACATTCAGCCTTCTGCCAACCTGGTGCCCTAACCCAGTTCAGCTAAAGGACAAACCAAGTAGCAGGAACTCCAGACAGCAGCTGTCTCACTTTGCTGTGCAACATCACTATATGTGTTGACTGAGGAGCTAACAAGCCACGGCTCCAGGCCAAGGAAACATCCATTACTATTACTTATTAATAGACAGTTCACATTAGTTATTTAACATGAATGAATCATCAGTATCCATTAGTCAACGTTTTCATCAGTTCTTATTTATATAGTTATAGATATAACGAAGAACATTTTTAATAATACACATAGTTTATATGGTGCAAATTCAGAATATATTCCATGTATTTGTCCCAAGTAGTCACAAATCATTTGAATGATCTGATTCACGCTTCCCAGAGAAGTCATTGGTCAGAAGAGAAATAACACAGCGCGCTCAGTTCAGCTCTTCATATTTCTTTTTTCTCGCGAGGAGAATTGATGAATAGTCGACAAGATGTGTGACTTCGGCAAACACATTGTCCAATAATTGATGTTAACAATATAATAATGCTTTCTCCACACAGCTGAATAGACAGGCTTGCATAGATGTGAACTGAAGGTGTGAGGTGGCATATCAGTGGAAACAAGGTGCTATGTTCGCCAGTATGAAGGTGAACATTACAAAAAATAGCAGATGTTCTTTTCTTCCAGGCGAACCACTTTTGAGTCATGACTTCATGAATGTGTTTCTTCACCTTGTCTTCGTCTCAGGTACCATCCCTCCCCTGCTGAAGACAGGAGACCCCATCTCAGACAACATGTCAGGCAGTGGAGGTCTGAAGATGGTGGTGACCATCACCTCCATCCTGGTGGTAGCTGTCCTGGTCTTCATCATGCTCATGGTGCTGAAGAGGCGGAGGAGGGAGCAGAGGCTGAAGCGACTCAGAGGTGGGTTGCAGATCAAATCAGTTTATTTAATGTAAAGTCATAAGTCACGTTACGTAGAGCTGCAGTGAAATAGGCAGTGGAGATGATTTCAGGTCAAATGGGTTTGAGGGACCTACGGTTCGCAGGGTGCACATGTACATTCAAGCACACACACACACACAAACGGACACATACTCACACATACAGACACACACAAACATACACAAGTGTGCTCGTATGCACACACTCACCAACAAACCCACAAGCGGAACAAGAGCACCGATACACTGAAAATGCCACGTAATTAAAATCTTGTTACGCTCAAGTGCATCTGCACCAATTAAACTGAGTTAAGCCCAAATTGAGTTTATTGACTTTGCTCTTGTAATTAAGAAGCTATCAAGAGGAAACTTCAGCAGTTGTCTCTTCAGATCAAGTGCTTTCCTGCTCGTTGTGTCCACACTGTAACATGGTTACCCTTCTTCAAGAGGGTATTATCTCATTCGTATTATGTCAGTGCTTGTATTTCCGCCGCCGTAGTTCATCAACCAAGACAACACTGTTACCGTGCTAACTTGCTCTGTGCTGACTTCACAGATGCCAAAAGCCTGGCAGAAATGCTGATGAGGTACGTACGCTGAAGCTGCCTTTAAGCAGCGGACATAAATCACAATACAGCCTGGAGTTATCTATCACGGAAAATCAATTGCACGGAGGATATGCTTTATTATCAACTTTAATGGAATTGAATTAGCATTTTTATAATACAATGCAAAATCACGCAGCTAAAAAATAATGAGTTTTTCTCATTGACCCCCCCGCCAGTAAGAATACGAGGACGCCAGACACGGTGAACAAGCAGCAGCAGACGTTAAGAATGCACATCGACATCCCCAGAGCACAGCTCCTCATCGAGGAGAGGGATACCATGGAGACAATCGGTACGAAACCTTGGGAGGGAGGAGACCCCGTGCTCTTCAGTCACCCTGAGCCCAATGACTGACATAATTCATGTGATGAACGGCTCACAATAGTCATGTTCCTTTCAGCTAATGACTCTTTTTTTCCAATGACTTTCCATTTCTTTCTTTGTGCCTTCCTTTCCTTTCCTTTCCTCCTTCCTTCTTCCCTCCTTTGTCTTCATTTCCCGCCCCCCCCCCCCCTAGACGACAGGTCCACCGTGCTGTTGACAGACAATGACTTTGGTGAGACGAACAAACAGAAGTCCTCCACAGTGACCCACACAGTCCACTACCAGTCTCTGTCCCAGGCCACTGGACCACTGGTGGACGTGTCCGATGCCAGGCCTGGAACCAGTGAGTCCCACCACCGTCAGTGCTCAACATTTATTTCCTTTACTACTAATACTGCTGCTAGTCCTGTGCTACTAATCCTTATAGCATGTCATTGGTTGGTATTGTGTCTTGTGGATGAAACAGGCTTTGTTTTCCATCAGGTTACTCTGCAAACTGTGAATCTTAACAGTTTTATTCTAACGGATGGATGTCATTGTAAGAAAATGACCTTAGCACCGTCAAAAACAACCGGTAATAGTGTTTCATTGGCCATTCATCTGAATTACATGCTAGGCCAAATAGTTTCCCTCACCCTGTCTTAGCTTAACCAGGCACTGCCCTCGCACATGAGCTGCCTTCTAGCAGGGAGATTACCACAACACAGCAGCCCGACTGTATAGCAGGCTTTGGTTGTTCTGGCGTTTTAGGTTTCCACCGAAGCAGAACTGATGAAGAATAGCGATCTCTCCGGCTCGTCTTGACACGTCCTCACCTGATTGCCCCGTTCCCGAATGCCTGAATACACACACACACACACACATATATAAACACACAATACAGCGTGAATACATGCACACACACACACAAGCTCACCACACAGCACAATCACAGATACATGCACATACACACCGACTCACAAACACGATTGGTTCATTTAGTTTGGCCAGTGGGGCTTGAACCTAATTTGCTGACTCAGCGTTATCCCTCCCTACTGTTGGCCAAGCACACCCCCACCCCTCCACCCCTCCATTGCCACTGATGGAATTACTCTTCTCCTGACCTACTACGATTACCGGCGCTATTCTCCTCTACCCAGATCCAATCCAGGCCTCATCTAAAGGGCCCCATTCTGATTTGGCCCAGCGGTGCATAGAACATCAGTGTGTCTGGGTCAGGCTGAATATGATACTATTTTTGTGTCTGAATGCAGACAGTCGGAGCTTAGATGGATGGATGATAATGTCACGGCTGTTTCATGGGGCTGTGGGACGTTAATGTTAAGTGATATTTGAGTATGTTGGATTGTGAAATGTTGTGATGGTGTGGTAGAAACAAGCAGTCACAACCAACACGATGATCTTACATTTGAATTACATTAAAAAATATATCAAAAACAACATTCTGTGTTTTCAAAGAGGAGGTGGCGTAGATAAGCACAAAAAAGCATTCATAGATTCTAATCCTAAATCGGTGAGCCAAATCTAAACCACTATTTTGTGTTTTTAAACAAAAATGCATGCTTATCATTGGAGACATTGTTTACTGCAGAATTATCCAAGCATAGACATGCATTTATGTACAGAACGTCACACCTATTAACCATCTTAACCACATTCACTAAATATCAGGATGTTCCCAGCTGTGAATGTGTTCAGATCCCAAAATGTTGCAAATGTGAATTTTAGTTGGCAACTGAAAAAACTGAGGAAATGTTTGTTTTATAGACTAGTTTTAAAAAGATGTGAAATATTAACACTGCTCACGGCCAACCTCACCCCCCCCCACCCCCAACCAGACCCCACTGCCAGACGCACTGCCAAAGCCGGTCCTGCCGCGGCACGGAGCCGCTACGCCAGTCAGTGGACCCTGAACCGGCCCCACCCCACCAGCTCCTCACACACCCTGACCACTGACTGGAGACTGCCCACGCCCCGTGCTGCTGGCTCTGTGGACAAGGAGAGCGACAGTTACAGTGTCAGCCCCTCACAGGATACAGGTGAGGGTGTTCACATTATGTATTGATTACACAAATAACATTTCAACCGTCAGAGTGACAGAAATCAAGCTGCTCTCATGAGCTGGTCTATGACAACTATGTACGCAGACTGCATGGCGTTAAAGCCCATCATAACGTGTCTTCCTGTCTTTGCTTGTCAACGCGTGCATCCTCAGACCGCGCACGGAGCAGCATGGTATCAACGGAGAGCGCATCCTCCACCTACGAGGAGCTGGCCAGGGCCTACGAGCACGCCAAGATGGAGGAGCAGCTCCGCCACGCCAAGTTCACCATCACCGAGTGCTTCATCTCTGACACCTCATCGGAACAGATGACGGCGGGGACCAATGACTACACCGACAGCCTGACCTCCAGCACGCCGTCCGAGTCGGGCATCTGCCGCTTCACCGCTTCGCCGCCCAAACCTCAGGATGTCAGCCGGGTCATGAACATGGCCGCGCCCAAGGCGCACAGACCCGGTGAGGAAGTGGACTTTTACCATGCAAGCATGCACGCTATTCACCCTTGTGTTTCCCTTGCAATCATACAGCAGAACCGCTAAAACAATGTAGGGTCATTACGCCACAATATTCTACAACTTTACAAAGTATCAGTATCTACAGGAGAGCAAATTTTAGTCTATGAGGACTTCAAATTCTAGAGGATTGGGAATGTGTATGGACACACACACATATAACTCCAACCACGCGTTAAACCAGCAGTAGATCCCAGGCCTTCAGTAGCTCTTCCTTGGGCGTTCAACAATCACTGTGAGATATAGTTCCTCCAACCCCCCCGATATGCTCTCCATGGGTTTTAAGGACAACATAAGTTCTTTCCCTTCATCTGTACTTTTCCTTACCTCACTTGACCCTCTGCTCCTCAGCACTAGCCCTGCAGATCAGTTACAGTGTCTTGCGGAGCCTGTTGAAGGACTGCCGACCACACACAGGCATTCACACAGAAACTCACCCCTCTCCCCGACGCATGTACACGACGGCTCCATCATCCCCTCTCCTGTCACGTTACAGTGTGTGTCTGGGGTCACCGATACCTATCGTTGTTGGAGGTGTCTGGTCCCAGAAGCAGAGATGTGTGTGTGTGTGTGTGTGTGTGTGTAGGGGGTACACTGTCCCAGAATCCTGAGCTTCACCAGTCAGGACCGGAGGCCATCAGAGCTTCCTCTTATGTTTCACGTCTCATTATCAATTGATCGGTCGTACACGAGACAGCTGACTCGTATCACCAGTCAGCCAGGGAGAGAGGGCAATCAAAGGCTATCTGTGAACCTCATCTGAAGCTATTGTCGCGCCATACAAACAGCACTTTACCGCCACAATGGAGACCATTCAGTGTAATATCAGCCTTTCAGCCTTTCGGAGCTGGTGTGGCATCGCTGAGTGCTAGACCCTGGTGTCAATTGCATTAAGCAAAGGACGCACAAGAAACACACTGTGCCGTTTCCTCGATGTTGTTTTGAAGTGTCCTCTGTTCGTAATCAGTCATATTGTAACGTTGCACAAAGGAAGCTTTAGAAACACACAGAAACTCGGGACCAGTGAGGTTCATGTTCACCCCCTGAAGGTAGATTCCCATTTAATAAATGACATTTAAACGTCATTGTCAGACTGAGTCAAGCACCTATTATACATTTGTGTTAGACTGCTATAATGTTAGTCAACTTTTACACATTCAGCGTGTCTGCAGTCAACAGAATGTCAAATGGGAAGAATTTTGTAATGCTGACAGACATGCAGATTGTAGAGAGGGACACTTTAAAATGTTAAAAAAGCATTCATCTTTATACGTACCATGTCATGGCAGGAAGAGTTGTGTAAAGAAGCAGATGATAAATGAGGATCTCTCTATAAATGCAACCAACTGCTGGGTAACAGATATAGCACATGATTTGTTAGTTTAGTTAATATGGGGGATGCATGAAGTGACATGGGTGATTGGAATCTCTCCATTCCCCTTCAAATCTCCCCACACTTGTAAATAGTAGGTAGTGTGTTTAGCGATGGTACCAATCCAGTGAAACTCAGACCCAGTCCGGAGGCCAGTTTGACTGACAGCTAGGGGCTGACCCCAGCCTCACCCCCATCTCTATCTCCATTACATCTCCCTGACCTGAGCTGACCTCACCTATCCGTCACAAAGGGTAACGACAGAGGGACAGCTTCTCACTCTTCTTCCCTCTCTCTCTCTCTCCTCTCTCTCTCTCTCTCTCTCTCTCTCTCTCTCTCTATCTCTCTGGCTCATTTCATGTGACCAACCTGAACTGACAGAGCTGTTTTGAGTGTAGCAGTTTATATATGTGTGTGTGCCTCTTTTTCAGCTCCTCACGGGGCAAATCCATTTGACTTGGCATAAATATCTTGTCCCATTACAGTGTGGTCCTCAGGACTTTGCTCATAAACTTTGACAGTAAAAGCGTGTGCGTGTGTGCAGTGAGTGAGAATGAGATACACACAACAGACAGTACAGGTCAGAGAATATTAAAACGTCACCATTCACAACAGTGCAGACTGATGTGAGGACACAACACACACTTACACAGGCCCACTGAGATTAATGGCTTGGTGCAGAGTTACTGTTGTGTTATGGAGACACACACCGTCCCGATGCACTGTGATCTGTAATTTATAAGCTGATGGATTTTAGAAATAAATTCCTAATGAGCTCCCATAGAAACACTTAAATCTATATTTAATTCAATTAACACTCCTAGCCATTCATCATCTGTGCTGGCGTGAATCAGGCGTATTATAAAAACCCACATCTAAATGATTCATGCCCCTGTGAGCGCAGAAATTCAGTCTCCAAGGTCACATGTTGGAGTGAATCTGCAGAGACAGCTTCATCTGTGCTAACATTAAGGCTGAGTGGCTGGCAATGAGTGCGTGTGTGTGCAGTGTGTGTGTGTGTGTGTACATGCAAACTGTTGGCACAGTCGTCAATGCCCTGACCTTTGTATGTGTGTGCACGTGGCTCATGCAGTGAGCAAATGTGTAGAAAAGTGATTTTTGCGCTAAAAAGTAGAGCTTGCTGATCTCAGTGGCCTCTCCAAAAGAAGAAGATGAATGCTCCAGCAGTGATGGAACAATATAGCGGGGATCCCCATATAATCAAGTGCTGAATCTCCAGCACAACCCACTAGATCTGGCAACCCAACACCCTTTTATGAGCAGCTAATCATGTAATCCAATCAGTGAAAGGGATATATTTACTAGGAGGTGCCATCAACTCGCTCAACCAAATCAAAGCGTCTCCTTATCTCTCTCTCTCTCTCTCTCTCTCTCTCTCTCTCTCTCTCTCTCTCTCCTTATTGTCCAGCACCTGGTACAATTGCTTGAGGAGAACTGAAGAGACACCCTCTTAATTTGGTACTCTCATTCAGTGAATGCATTAAATCTGACTTGGTTTATCGTCCAAGTACGTCGTTTCCAAATTAGTCTCCAACTCTTCTTCTCCTACAGTACAACTAAACTCCCAGATGACGGGGAGGTTTGAGAACTGCCAACGTACGCCTCTTCAAAGTGATAGCCTCATAAGAAACAGAGAGATATTTTAATATGATATATGATAGATGCAGAGAGGTTAATACATAATCCATCCTTCAGCTTCACCAGAGGAAGAAGAAAATGGAATCTCTAATTTAATATGACGGCACAGATTTGATTCTATTATTCAACATCCTATTCTGTTCTGTCCTATAATCATATTGCACATTTTTCATAGCAACTATTGTAGATTTGCACATGTTGAAGATTGGTAGTGCTTTCAGATAAAAGCTTTATAAATCACAATCCTAGAACACCCTGTGGTGACCTCATGTAGCAGCGTGAATGTGATGTGATACTTTTTGGCTCTCTGTGTACTTTATTTGAACAGTTGGAATAATAGAAATGGAGACGGTGGAGGAAAAAAGGTCTGGAAGTTGGATTCAATCCAGGCTTGCCGAGGGCATATACACAATGGGGATCCCAGAGAACGACTGCACTATCTCTGGGCACGAGCAAACTGAGTCTTGTGAATATTACCATGGAAACCAAGCTGGCGCTGTTTGCAAAAAGCAACAGTAAAGGGGGATAAGACCTCAGTTTCCTGACTATTATAGGCAGATCCTATTTACTATCACATTCAAGTTTCTTTTAATTGGGATATGAGCTTATCTGGGTTATTGTGCATGTTGTTATTATAGGCGCTGCAGACAATATCCATGGTAACAAGTCATTTCATTTAGTATTTAGTCTTGAAATCTTATTTTTATCAATGCAAGTGAAAGAAATCTGCCAATGGGATGAGGCCATTTCATTTGTTTCCAGTGCAATACTAGTGGAGTCCTTGTTTCAAGATATTGACACCAAATCTTGTCAGATTATTACTGTGCATGTAGACATAATCTGGGATGTTGCTAATCCTCTGTCACCTGTTTCTGTGTGTGTTGTTCCCCAGGAGGAGAGCTGGTCCACCTGCCGCCCTACCTGCGCATGGACTTCCTGTTGAACCGTGGCGTGCCATCGGCAGCGCGAGGCGGAGGGGTCAGCAGCAGCAGTGGCAGCAGCAACGGTGGAGGAGGAGGAGGAGGAGGAGGAGGAGGAGGAGGTGGTGTTGGTGCTACAGGAGAAACAGGAGGAGGAGGAGCCATGGGCCAGACCTGCCTGGAGCCCCAGAGGAGCCGTACCCTGAAGAGGCCCCCGCCCATGGAGCCCACCCCCATGGAGGTGCCCTCACCCAGGGAGGTGCAGCAGTGGCAACCAGGAACTGCCTCCACCCTCCCCCACAGGGAACCCCGGGAGAGGGGAGAGGCCCGGGGTGAGGTCCGGGGTGAGGCCCCCTCCTCAGGGGACCTGGCCCAAGCACAGGCTTCCAAGCTCAGCACCTCCCAGGAGTCACTGCTGGACTCCAGAGGACACCTGAAACAGAGCAACAACCCCTATGCCAAGTCTTACACTCTGGTATAACACTGGGACACACACCGGACTGCTTCAGACGACAGGACTACTGCAGACACACTGTAGGAGGAAGGAAACGAGACAGATGAAAGGCGATGGATGGACATTTTTCCACAACAGCAGATGTTGTATATAGAGCCGTTTCCGATATGCATCTGAAGTTGATGCTTTTCTTTGAGTCTGTCTTTCTTTCTTTCTTTCACTCTTTTTCTTACTTTCCTCTCTCTCGCTCTTCTCTGTTGCTTTCACTCTTTTCATTCTCTCACACCCTGCTCCTCTTCTGATGAATTTTCTCTCACAGTTTTTATTTTCTACTTGAGTATTCTTTTATTCTAAAGTGACAACATATGAGGATTGCCAAAATGATTTATTTAAAATTTGAGAAATAAAAAAAATACTATTGAATTTATATAAAGGATAATTATAGACATTATTAATATTATTATGATTATTATTATATAAAAAATAGAAAATATCGAAAAAAACCAAGAAGGGAAAGGGAGGAGGACTCTGGAGCACTCTGCAGGAGAACGTTGCTTTCTTAATTTATTTTTATTTTATTGTTGCAGTGTGATGAAATCTGTGATTGGGTAACTGAGGGGTTTTTAGTACTACGAAGAGCCAACGGAAGAGAAGAACAGTGAAGCCGGACTCGACCGCCAATGCTGACCAACCGTAATGTTTTTCAACCTTTCCGACGACTGCATGGCGACTGATCAAATGACAATTAATAGGAATGGCTGGAAATCCCAAAAAAAAGAGAATTTTTTTGTCACACTATGAAATTATACAATGTGAATATATATAAAGAGATCACTTTTATTTGTGGATATTACAGGGGAAATGATTTGGTTAATAAAGTCCTTAGTCATGTTTGCACACATCTGACTGATTTGATTCATAATGCATTCTTCCCTGTTGTTAAGTCTCCGTTTCTGTTCTCGTCCTTTCTACTCCCTCTCCTCTGTTCCTCTCACCTGAATCCATCCTATTTCCATTGAGGGATGTCATTTACCCAAAAACTCAGTAATTCAGGACTTTACCTCCAATACAATTCGAAAGGGACCATCTTCAAACCTGTTCAAGTATTTGCAAGGACCGGCACTCTCCGTCTTTCCAACAGTTCTCCTGCTTGAGCAAAATACATCAGCACCTGTTTCAGCACTGCGTTCTCTCTCTTCTACGTCTTCTACTTCTCCTTTTACACTGCTTTCTTTTCTCCTTTGTCTCCATTCTTCCCTCTTCGCCTCTCTTCCTATCGCCGCCTCGCCCTCGCCTGCTCACGTCACTCTTGTTTGTCTGCAGCTGTAACACAACCTTGTCCACGGTGATTGATCTGAAGAACGCCTATGATAAGGTCATCTGTGCATCTCTTTCCACACAGCAGCGTGGGCTCCAGCGCTCCCTAGCAGGCCTGAGGTATCTAACAGGTTGTGTGGTCGAAGAGATGAGCCACACACAGATATAGTGACCACTCAATTCAATATACTAATCCCCCGAGATCCCGCAACTAATTTTAGCACTCAAGGAAGGGTTACCTCAGTGGTATCGTGTGTAATCTTTGACCTTATTTCACTCAGATGACAAATTCATCACCAGAATATGGAGACTTCGCCAGTGATCAACAGATGGCGCTGTGTCGTCATTGAATTTTCTACATCCGCTAACAGGAAGTGGGCTTCTGGCCTTTGATGAGGTAGAATGGACGGTTCATTACCAAAACAACGTTTGACAACCTACAGGGAGACATCAAGGGCATCACAGCAGTCTGCTCCAGTCTGCGTCTGCCATTTTGAGCAGCACGCCACCCAGAACATGATGAATTATTCATGCCGGCTCTGACACCGGGACCCAGATCAGGTTCACTTTGTCACGCCGGTCCCCGCATTGCCCGGGACCGTGGATGAGACAGCTCAGGGAAAAGCTAGCATGCACACATGTCACATATGCATGCATGCATGGACACACGCAACATCTTAATCTACGTCTTGGGAAAATCACAGTAAAATATTTCTGTTATCGAGGTGAAGTACCTAAGAGTCGTTGATCATAGCACCAGATTATGGTGAATGAACACTTTAAAGTGGTTTTGCTTTAGATGGGACACAGAAGAGAGTGGAAAGATATTTGAGAGACTGGAAAGATGTGTGTGTGTGTGTGTGTGTGTGTGTGAGAGAGAGAGCGAGAGAGAGAGAGAGGGAGAATGACATGCAAGAAAAATCACACATGCCACACATAACACGTGATACATGATGCACCTCGGGAAACGGGAAAACTTAATCTGGTCACTCCAAATGTTTCCAAGATCTCGGTTACACTAGAGATGAAATTTAATGTGTGAATGACAATATGGTGTTTTTTTTTCCCCCGTGGTTCCCCCTCAGTGCTCTACGGTAGGGTAATGAAGATAGATGGCCCGCCTGTACAGTGAGAATTTTTTATGACTGTGCAGTCACCCTCATACATTAGGAAGCAGGATTTGAGTGTTACTCTGCTACTCCTCTTCTGGCTGCAGGCCATTATCACACCTCCCACCACGCACAGCAGACACACAGAGGAAGCCCGGAGAAAATGAGAGGGGAAGCGGGGGATGGAGAGAGAGGGAAACGAGGGAAAGAGGAGGTTCCAAATCTAATAAGATTTTAGATAGCGGTGACCTTCCCGAGAGAAAAGTAGTATAGCTGTGAGTTCCTCACTGAGCGGATAATGGAACATTTACACCATTTTATCTGAAATGTGTTATGATAGGCTCGTCAATCTGCCGGTCCACATCAGCTACTGTTAATGTATAACTCTTCTGGTTTAAATCTGTGTGTGTGTGTGTTTGGCTGGAGGTCAAATGTGCAGTAATACACTCTGTGTGAGGGCGTTTCTTGCGTGTTAGCATCCACTGTGGATGCCGTGACGTGCGGCGTCGAGCAGAGGAGGTGAGGAATAGACCTGCGCCCTCCCAACTGGGTTTCATAATGAGGTGCCAGAGGAGTCGGCAGGAGACGGGGGCAATTTGGAGAGCATGAAACGGACTTGAGCATGAATGACTTCCCCCCTGAGTTCACAGCACACCCCTAATCAGTCATAGCCTCATCTTCCTCTGGCCTCACTAGAGAAATCTTCCTTCGTTTCCATGACATTGTGCTCTCTATTTATATATCTCTCTCTGCCCCATTCTTTCTCTCTCTCTCTCTCTCTATTTCTGTTCCTCTTCCTCGCCCTATCTGCCTATCTTTCTCTCTCAGATCGGCCTATCGATCGGCCAGCTCTTTCGACCTTGTCTTCAGTGAAGGGCTTGGATAGTGCAGGGTATTTCAGACCAGAAATTGTTTCCCGTGAGCTTACACTGTCAAACCAGACTGGGCAGCAATGATGGGTTGAGATAGTGGGGGGCTGAATTCATCATGTTTCTGCACAACCTATTTCTCCATTCCTATTTCTAACATAAACTACCATACTTATCTCCTCCATGATTTAAGACTTGTTGTGGAGTTATGGACAATGTCTTATAATAATGCCTTTTACCAAATTTGGCAAAAAGGTGACAAAGCCTGTTTATTTTTTAACAATTCAGCGTTGCACAAAAGATCCAGTTCAGTTTGATGGTCAAAGAGACACATTTGTAGCGAATGAGAGCTGCATACATCCACCGAGTTGCATAATTGTTGTACACAGTGTGGGAGATACGTTTTAACATCTCCATTTTTTATTCTGATTCTCCTTTCAGGTCAGTAAGGATAAGGTAATGCATTTATTTCTGCTTCATGACTCCATGACTGTGGGACAGCTACAGAAATACCTTGGACGGACACAAAACAACAAAATAAGTTATTCATTAAAAAAAACACAAAGGGAGAAAACAACAAGTGTTTTCATACACAACTTGAAATAAGGATTAGTCATAGATGTAGATTATACAGCCAACACTATTGAGATTACAGCGTGTAGACAGACAAGGTAATCCAAAAATAACTTCACTTTATTGAGTTGGATTACATAATGAAAGTAACCTATCCACCCCTTGATTGGACAGCATTGATTTCTGTTGGACAGACAAGCCTTAGACTGACAGGCACGTTTTCTCAGTTCTTCTCAATTAGTTCCTTTAGAAATACTATCAATACAGTGATCGAGAGCCATGTTATGCTATGAGCGATGGACTGCAAATTAACCTTGTAATTGGACATGGATCATCCCGGAATCTGCCCTATTGAATGGGTTGTGTAATAGAAGGATAATCTCATGAGCTACAAGATGTGAAATTAGCTTTTGATCTGTGATCCAGGGTCAGCGGCTTGATTCACATGGTATTGTAAGCAGTGGCGGCTGGTGCATTTTTCTCCAGGGGGGGCTATACCAAAAATCAAACAAACATGTACTAAGGTATCATCAGTGTATTTAAATAAATGAAAAGGCCTTTATTTGTATTTGCTGAGCTGAATGAACATTTGTTGTAATGAAACGTGCTTAAGGTAAGTCAAGGTACTTCAATTAGTGCAAATTCATTATAATAATTATCTTTTATACTACAATATGTAATGGTGAAAGACTAAAGTAACCGAAAAGTGCCTCGATAAGTGCAACAGAAATCTGACAACACAGAACCCTGAGACAATGGCAGAAAATTATGAACACAGTAAGACCTAATAGAAAATAACATTTAAGAAAAAATGTATGAATTAAATTAATATGGTATTACATTTGAAATACCCAGTGCCATCAAAACGCTGAGTGAACTGGCTCAAAGCTATATGACTTTGCCACCTTGTGGCTTCAACTTTGTGTACATAAATTTTGCCCTTCTCTCCTTGAGAGATGCACATTTCTCAATGACTCTATGGCACCACAGAACTTGACACAGTTTATTATTTTAGACAGGATGTGCCTGTTTTTGTCAACCTCTTCATTATGCTTACAAATCCCTATCCTGTAGCCTTCATCAAGCTGAGCAGCTATGTTTACTTTCCCAAACATTTGCTTCTGTTTTTTCTGATATGTGGTTTAAATCATTCAAACCTGTCTGAATCCATGCTGGGTCTGAGACCTGTCGTTTGAAAAAGGGTGCAGGGAAAGCAAAATAAAGCATTGGTGTCACTACATACAGTTAGCCAAGCCTTCCTACTAAACCAGCTCCTTGAAAACGACCGAGTATATTGTCTCATTCTGGCGCATTTTATGTCAGATGTACCACGAGCCCCTCGCTCTCTGCTGCCAACCAGTGGTTGGTGGTGTGTAAATCAGCAGCGTTCAGATAAATGCTGTTTGTACATGCGCAGTTCGTTGGTGGGGCGTAGCTTTCCTGCGCCCCACCAAGCTCCTATCTCTTGTATTGAGAGGAGCGAACTGCGCATGTACAACTTATAACGAGTCAATGGGCAAAGATTTTTGCGCCCCAGGCCGGAAATACGTGACCTAGCAGTAACTTTAGACAATGTAGAACAATTTTAATCTACATTTTATTGCAGATTATACATTCTACTCACTAACTATATAATATTTACGTCGCTCATTTAAAAAAAGTAATTAAAAAAGTAATTTTTAAAGTCTTATTCAATGAAGTCTAGGATGTGGGGAGTGGTGGGGCGGCGCCCTAGTGCCCTCTATTGGCCAGCCGCCACTGATTGTAAGGCTCATTGGATAAGCTTCATCAAATGGCATACTTACATAACGGATAGGTTTTGATTTGTCATCCACACAGGGAGTTATCAGGAAGCATCTATTGCATCAGGCATCCACAGGCAAAAGTCACCTGGCTGTTGTAGATATTTGATATTTTGGCCTTGTCCGTAGGGCTGGTTTGTAACAAATTAGAGTAAATGTTGAGTAAGTGTTGCATCAAATTTCATCATTCAAAAACCAGAGATAGCAAGAGAGGCATGTTGTCGGCTCAGTGTTTTGTTTCTGCATTCAGTGTGCTTGTTTACTTTATCTTCTGAAGTTAATGATCGTCATTTCATTAATTAATTTGTTCGTTCATTCATTCAGACTATTCAGGGTCTCAAACAGATACATACAGAGTGGCAGGGCTGATGGGGCAAACACGCTTTCAGTTTGTCTGTCATGATGTAGTCATTTCTCTTCATTTCTCAATAGAATAGAAGAAAATGGCAAGAATCAATAACTTTGTAATGCTAACAGGCATACAGAGCCAGTTAGTTGCCCAGTGGGTGTGTCTTTAGAGGACTGACCTGTGGAAGACGAAAGAGCATATCTGTCAGCAGCTCCAGCTAGAGTTGTGGGGCAGCGCTGAAGTTTCCCTTTTCAGTTATTATATACAGCACATTTATCAGCTGAATTATATCCAGTAAATTGATTTCCCCCAGAATTCTCTAAGTTTTGTGTTAATAAATTTTCACAACTGAAGCGATGTAATTTTTATTTCCATGAGAACAGAGGGGTATTGTTGTACCGTCTTTCATGCAGATTGTTTTCTCTCCATTGCTATTTCAGGATAAGCAGACAGACGTATTGTTCTGACCTTGAGATTTTGAGTCCTGCTGTGAAGCTTTTATTGTGGGTTTATCTGGTTTCTGAGCCCAGATGGGTCCCTTTGTAATGGTGTGTGTATGTATACGGAGGAGATTGTACAGTATATCTATCCTATTATGGGGTACAGGGTTTCACTGTGATTTTGTTTGTTCCCTATATGTTACCTGGATAACAGCTTGTGGTGCAAAATTTATTTCTTAACTAACTAATTAACTAACTAACTAACTAAATGGTTTCCTTTACTCATTGAGACTTCTGAGAATTCAAGGTCAAGGACTGTTCTTGTCTTTCAACTTTCCGCAACCAAAACGACTCAGCAGAAGAGATGCAGAGCGGAGCTGCAAACCGAAGATGTATTGCACCTACACAATAAAACATTTTTTTTACTCATTCCATTGTGTGTGTCAAAATGAATCCAAATGCAACGGAGGTAAGAACCTGTTTCAATAAAGGTTAAAACTCGACAACACTCGCTTCCCCATTTCTGTCACTGACTTTTCCTCTCTCACGCTTTCTTCCTCTAAATGACAAGAGAAGGAGGGGAAACACAAACAGCTTGGAGAGGTGATAAGATAGCAATCAAGCTGTTAACATGCACGATGGCTGCTTTGCATTGTCATTTCCCCTTTCTAATCAGTCAACAAGATCTGCCAGTTGCTGCTGCATCAGCCTGAGGAAGTGACCCAGATGACCCAGGCTTTGACAGCCTGGAGGACCTCTGGGCCTACGTATCAACTCTTGAAATGGAGATCAAGCACTGATGTAACATTGATCAATTCCTCTATCTCAGGCTCTGTGTATTTGTCATTCATTTAGTCCAGTGTTGTGATCGTTATTGTCTCGTTGAGGTCTGAATCACTCTCTCCAGGGTTTAGTATGGTGCTAATGAACAAATGATGAAGTATGAAACACTAACATAATCCTCTCCAGACAAAGCGTCAGTGAATTCAGTGAATCAAGGACCTCCAGGTCTTGTCATGTAGGCACTAGATGCTTGGTCTTCTTGTCAGCCTCTAAGACATCTATGATGGCTTTTTCCTGTTTCCTGTTCCAGCACCTGTTCAATCATCTAATCCCCATCGGGTTAGAGACTCACAAGTTTGAGTTGTGGGATACCAATGGCAATACGTAGTACTGTATATGAACAGGCACATTTGACAATTGAGACAATTGAGACAATTGAATAATAAACTGTATTATGATGCTATACTCTTTCGACCCTGTGCGCCCCATCCCTCACCCACATTATCTTAGATGATCAATGCAGCAGCGTTACCTTGACGCATGCACCTCGCAGGTGGCCATATTTCTACTTCAGCAGTGAACTCGTCTCTACTTGTTTATGGCTTTATATTAGGTCTAACACTAATAGATATGTGATCATGTCTTTATTGTCATTATTCACATCAGTAGTTAAATTTACTGTCCCAACTATTACACACATCGAGCAGACATTCCTGTTCACATCAATCATCTCTTTTCGTCACAATATTAAAAAGCAGAAGTTGCATTTGAAATTGCACCGGTGTACGATATTATATTGCTCACCCCTATTCTATTCTTTTCTATATATACAAAAATGGTTATAGTTATTTTAAAATTGTATTATTATACTATAGTTGTTATAGTTACAGTATTATCATTGCATTTAGATTTATTTTTTAGTACAAACATAAAACAATGTTCTTATTTATTTCAGTGCCATGAAAGTATGAAACAATGAAAGCACGTCTATATATATATGTGTGCAAATATTTTTCTAATATTTTCAATCAATTTATTATAAGAAATGAATATTCCCACAACCCTGGGAACATGGATTGATCCATCTGATCCACACTAGACCGACAAACCAAAAGCAACACCATATTTCTGTCACTTCATAAACGGCACCACACGGTAACCAGCTCGGTATTTCAATGGAGAAAGTCGGACTCATAATAGTCACACCAACTCTTACGCTTGTCACCTAGGAGAGAGAAGTATAGCAACACGTCACCAGCTAAACCTCTGACCAAACTGTCGTCCCTTCCCCAAGCTATCACTGTGAATAAAATTGCATTAATTGATCTGCAAGGTTAAATAAAGATTAGAATATATGTTGTGTGAACATACAAAGTTATAAAAATATCAACATATATGCAACATATAACATGATAATGGCAATATGAAGAAAAGTATATGTGAATTGTAAAAATAGATTTCAATATGTCCAGTTTACAGATGTAGATAACATGTATAAAGTGTGCAGATTTGCATGTATATGTATGCAGTATATATTACTACCTTCTCACCTGTGTGTTATTCAGTGTGAAGCAGGGTATTTCTGAATAAGAGCACCCTAAAACTTAGCTGATTTCACACATTAGTAGTAGTAGTAACAAGATAAGTGCACTTCCCTTTATAACAGGGAGCAACCCAGGTAACACATGCATGTGTTATCTATGTGTTATTAGATGAAATGCATTCATTCAACATTCATTCCAGTGCTACATACGTCATATTCATGGTAAACCAAATGATGCATTTTATTAGTTTTCACTGCACACACTTAATTGTTTTCCTGCCATCAGTGTATTGTTTTTGCTTTATTTAATAACAACATTAATAACAGTAACAATAATACTAATAATAATGATAGTAATGACAACAACAAATACAACAAATATTTAAGTTAATTAATAAGTACACATAATAATAATAGAGGGAAAGAGAGTGAGAAGAGAAAGAACTGTGTGTACTGTATATTTGTTGGGTGTATGTGTGTGATTCTTGTGTATGCGTGTCAGATTAAAAATGTGTAGGGATCACGCCGTAAGAGTAATGGCAGCAATGTGTGTGTGAATGACAGTATGCAGTTTATTGTGGGTGGTGGACAGGCAAAAAGAGGTGTGATGAGTGAAATCGGTGTGGAAATTAGGAAATTAGAGTATTGATGAATGGATTCCAGATTATGTCAAAATCAGCAGTTTGGTTTTTAATCATTTTTCCATTGATGTGTATTCGATTAGTAGATTTTTCCAAAGTGTAGTATTGATAGTGTTCCTTGATTTCCAGTTCATGAGGATAGTTTTCTTGGCGATGGTTAGGGCTATGGAGAGTATTCTACTGGATGTGTTGTTTAGGTTGATGATGTCTCCTAGTAAGCAGAGTGAAGGGGATAGTGGGATGTGACAGCCCAGAAGAAGAGAGAGGTTGTCAGTGATGTCCCGCCAGAATTGTTTAATGGGTGTGCAGTCCCATGTGACATGCATGTAGCTGTCTGTGGTGTTTTGTGTGCAGTGTGGACAAGTTTTCGGAGTCTATAAAACCCATTTTAAACATCCTTTTCCCCGTGTAGCATACTCTATGAATGATCTTGTATTGTATGAGTTGCATGTTCGTGTTGGTGGACATAGAGAAGATGTTTTTGCAGATTTGGGTCCAGAAGTCATCACTAGGGATGAGCTGTAGGTCTTGTTCCCATTTTTTTTAAGGGATGGATATTGTTAGGTCGGACGTGGAAATTATCTTATAGATTTGGGATTTGGGATAGGCTGGGGGATTTCGTGTACTAACCATTTTTTGTTTTCCATGTTGGGCACTGTGAAGCCCTTAGAGACAAATAAATGTGATTTGATTTGATAGAAGTTTTTTTGGTAGTGATATTGAGGTTTGATGTTAATGGGGGAAGATCTAAGTTACATGTTAATTTTGGTCTGAATAGATGATTTGATCTGGAGAAATTCTAAAAAGTGATTCTCTCCAATGCCATACTTCTGGACCAAATGAGGGAATGAGACCTAGAGTGTTATTATGGAAGATGTGTTTGAGGTGCGTGATACCTTTACCAATCCATGATCAAAAGTTTAGTGGTTTTCTGTTCATTAAGAAGTCAGGATTGTTCCAGATGGGAGTGTTTTTGGTAGGTGAGATTGTGGTGTTACTTATTTAATGAAATTTCCACCAGGCTGTCAGGGTTGTAGCTATGGTAGGGTTATTGAAACAAGGATGGTGTTTTTTTCCCCCAATCACTGGCAGGTTTTCTTGAACAAACCCTGACTTTCTCCCTGTCTCCTCCCTCTGCTGAACCTGAAGCAGCTGTCGGACATGGCGTGTCCTTTCCTCGGTAACCCGATCGATATTCAAGCGGAAGTAATTCGCATAGCCTTATGTCGGGAGAGGATTTTGAGACCCCGATTAGATGTTCTATGTCCAGGATGGAAGAGCTGTCCGAGATATAATATGCCGTTTACAGTTCACGGATTAAGCTACCACCACCCCGAGCAGTCAAATAAAGACACATTTCATTTGGTCTTCTTTATTTCCTACAAATACAAAAGCAACAGTTAGTATTTTTATATTGTTCCAACAACACATTTCACCTGTGACCATGCACCCACCTCTAACTTATGTTCCAGTAATTAAATTTCTAGATCTGCCTTTCTAATTTGCCACCCCAAGTACACCATTTGAATTATGTCTGGCCCAGACAGCTCAGTTGGTACACAGCAAATTCTGGCCTTTGGAATAAACTCTCTGAGAGTTCAAATCAACTCAATTTGAGTGTATATAAGAGACCATCGATACACTCTAAGGCAGAGTTAAAGTAACGCTTTTCTGGGGGAGTTAAAACACTAATCCCATGTAGAGTAAAATACAACTCACCTTGAGTTAATTTGAACGTGAACTCTTTCATAGTGTTAACAGTCAACACTTAAATGTATGTTTCATTTAACACTTATGGAGTTAATATTTCAAAACTAAAAGGCTTTAGGTGAAAATAACTGCAAAAACACCATTTTGATTACTACAAATGTCTTTTATTTAACAAATCCATACAGTGAGTTCAAAACTTCATGGATACTTAGGCTACTTGTGTAATAAGTTACATTTTAAATACACTTACACAACAGTGTAAACATGTTACAGCAATTCACATTTAAAACAAACTGCTATATGGGCAGCCAAACAGTTGGGAAATTGTGTGGTCAAATGGAAGTGACAAATAAAATTAAAAAAATAAATAAATTAAAACAAAGATGTGGCGGACTGGGGGGGGGTAAGGCCTTTTTAACTGTGCCTGTGTGTGAGGGGAAGACGTCAGGGGAGATGGACAATGCATCTGTTAGACTTGGGGAGGAAGGTGCATCACCATCTTGCTGCAGGACAGTAAAATCTGAGGATCACAATTAACAACATCAGGATACAGGGCACATACAATAAAACCAACCACCACAAAACTACCATATATGCTGGGGTGCCCTGGAGGGCCAACAAATGGCACACTTTCATTCCAACTTTTCACCTCACCCGGTGATTTCACTGGCAAGTTCTCTTAACTTCTGGAAGGAGTGTTCATCAGTGAAATCACCTGATGGTCTTTAGGTAGAATGAAAGCCTGCAGACCTTGCAGACCTCAACAGTCCGATATTCTATTTTGCCTACATTATCCAGCTCGACTGTTAGCTTGTTAGCTAGGCTAGGTTTAGCAACTGAGGCGACCGTGTCTCGCATTTACTTGAAAAATAGTCTCTCCAACACTGGAGACAGAGTCGCATTGCTGGCAAGGCTGTTATCTTACCCAAACTAGTAGGAAAATTAACGAGGCGTTACCTTGTCGATATCCGTTCAATGCAAATCCCGTGTCGCGTCCGTCCGGTACCGTCCTAGCCGTACAGAGTCTACCGTTTAATGGAAAGGAAACAACGCATGTTCAGTAAATATGTTGATAGAACTAGAAACACTGTAAACTAAAGTTAACTAACTTACAATACACCCAAGAACAGAACTAACGTTAATTTCATCCACGAAATCATGGAGAAAAATGCGCGAAGCCATCGAGTTAACGTTATATTCAACAAGTATGGAGCAAGCATTAACTTAAGCAGTTAGCTAGCAAGTTCGTCCAATCAAAAATATACAAATATATTACACAGAAAATCCCTAACAGCGTGACATAGTTTGAGAAGTAAAATGCCATTTTTACCTGCCTCACGACGAAGTCCAAGTCAAGACTGCTGGGCGCGACAAAAACAGCTGAATGGGCACCAGGGGTAGTGTTGATTCAGGCTCCTCAACACCCCGTGAATGAACACAAAAATATTACACCGCCAAAGAGTATCCCTGAACACAAACTGAGTCTAAATGAGAAAATAAACTCCAAAAATCTAACCCTTTCACACTTTTTTGTCTAACTCCAGATTATTCGACTCCACAGATTTGCTGTGTAGAGCATGAGACTCTCAGTCTCAGGGTTGTGGGTTCGATCCCCACATAGTGTTAACTATCACCTTTGTAAGTCGCTTTGGATAAAAGCGTCTGCTAAATGACTCTATTGTAATGTTTTTATATTTCATTTTCAGCTGCTGCCAAGAGCGCTTTGCGCCCGTGGGATTGCACCTAAATGAAAATATTTTTTTCCCAATACCATTCCACCACTTTCTCACATGTAGGTAATATTATAAGAAAGTGTGGTTAAATGTTAAATGAATACACTACTGCATTCAAACGTACGCATTGACTCCTTCTGCTTGCTGGTTGCCATGGTGAATCGTAGTATCGGACCTCCATTGATGATGGCTTTTTATTGTCGTCGCGCACGCACTTAACTCAAGGTGAACATACTCAAAGTTGATTGAACTAACTCAGATCAGCCGTTCTGGAACCGAAAACTCAGACTTGGCCATCTCGGAATTAATCAACTCAGAGTGCAGGGTTAGACTCAGAGTTTGCTGAACCTGCTTCTTGGAACGGGCCCCTGATGTGTTGGGTTTTGTTATGTTAGTTTGTTATCTTAGTTTGGGACGGAGATCACCGGTGGTCTAGTTATCGGGTTTTTGTTTTGGTTCAGTTTAGTTACATTCTCTTTTGGTAGTTTAGGGACAAGAGCTGGGTTTGCAAGGCCCATTGCGCGGTTGGCCCAGTACCTTCCCCATCTTTTGTTCTCTTTGGCTGGGCTCTCCAACCCCTTTTGGGTGTGTTCTTTTGCACTTTGGTTATGGTTTTCTTTTCTAAATAAAAACCTGTTTTTTGGGAACCCTAATCTCTTGGCGTCCTTTATATGTTTCGGTCTCCAGTTGAGCCTTTAATTATCTAGGGAGGCCGTAACTTTCTGGCAAACAGCAAACATCATGCATCATCATTTCAATCACTAAAACACATAGACACGGTGATGGTGGAACTATTGTCTGAGAACTCATGTTAACTGAGAACTCAATAAAGTACACCTTTGAGCCATTTTAAGGCATACAGTTATTTAATGACAACAATATGTGATTTCTTGTCATTTGACTATTGTACTATTCAAGGAACTATCCTGGAATTCAGAATAAATAGGATTGCTACATCTATTGCTAGGATACTATGACTGACTAAACTACTTAGTATTGGTTGCTAAGAATGCTACTTATGTAGGACCTTAAGCATATTCTACTGTTGCACTCATTGCAAGTCACTTTGCACAACAGCATGTTCTTGAAAATGAAGTACAGAGACATCTAATTAAACCATCTGAGTTAATACTTTGTAGAAGTTAAGCTTCTTTGATATGTCTGAATCAGCTTGGCACATCCTGATTATGGGATTTTGTCCCAGTATTCTTTGCAGATTTCCTTAAACTCGGTCAAATTGGATCGGGAGCATTTGAACAGGTAGCTTCAAGTCATTCCACAGATTTTTCAAGTTTGGGTTTTGTTGGGCCAGGCAAGGACTTTCACATTCTTGTTCTGAAGCCATTCCAGTATTGATTTGACTTATTTGGCTGTTGTCCTGTTGCAAAGTAAATTGTTGCCCCAATTTAAGATCTTTTGCACTCTGACAATCAGACAATCATTGTTGCCTCTATCCTTACAAGTCTCCCAGTCCCTCACACTGAAAAATGTGCTGCCACCATATGCTGCTGTGGCCGGTTTCTACCAGATGTAGTGTTTTTAATTCACCAGACCCCAGAATCTTTTGCCTCATACTTCCAGAGTCTTTTATGTGCTCTTGTTTATTTGCTTCACTTATTTGACTCATTTGTTTAAATAAAAAGTAGGTAGCTAACTTATTGCACTTTTACCTTAGCACTGGTTCTGCTCTTAGATGCTTGTTTAGGAAGGAAATGCACTTACGATTTCTGGTGACTAGTAGTTCTCTTGCCTACCTATGTTGAATGCACTTATTGTAAGTCGCTTTGGATAAAGCGTCTGCTAAATTACTGTAATGTAATGCTAATGTTAATTTACTAATGTAATGTAATGTTGATATTCTAGCTAACTTCTACTAGATATTAGTTATGTGTGTAAAACAGCTTCATTAACAATAGGGCACTGGTAGCATTGTTGACATTAAAATCAGTTGCTTTACTAAATTAGCCTGCTGGCTAGTTATTTAGCTAACAAAACCTTAAACAAGCTGTTTGTGGAGGTTAACTGACTCTTCTCAACCTACAACTCTTTGTTGAGTTCTCAAATATTCAAACGGAATGTGACTACTGCCCCTCATGGAATCTATGTCCGCAGGCACGTAGCCAGGTAGGTGGTTTTCGGGTCTGAACCCCCCCCCCACCCCGAAATCCCCACAGTCTGTCTGAAATTGCACCAATAATTATTTAGTTATCGTTTTGATTATTTGTCACCGCCCCTCTAGCCTACTCCTATGACTCTGCATCTATTGTGATTGACAGGCGTTAAACCTGTCAGTTAATTTGCTTCCAAACATGATATATCTTATTGGTCTGTTTCGTAAAACAAATAAAATCACACGCTTTTGATTGGCTCAGGGGTCTGACGAGTCAGCTAAGCAACCTGCCACCGGTTATGCTAAATGGTCGATTTCCAAAAGCAATGGAGCCGCCGAAAGCTACTTGTAAAGCAGGCAAGAGCAGTAAAGTTAATATTTGTAAAATCAGTGATTTTTTTTGTTTCAACGTGTCCCGACTCAAAAAAGAAAAAAAAGAACATTACAGATGACCCGGTCACTAACGTTACCGATTTTCCGGAGCAAGAGTTAGCAGACCTTAGATTGGACCTGCTTTTATAAGGTTTTATTTATTAATGCATTGATGATTATCTATGGGTCATTAATACGTTGTCATTTACCATACGGTTGGGTATTAGGCTATAGTATACAGTGTGGGAATTTTATTTACCGGTAGCTTTCGGCAGTGTTGCCCGAACCCCCCCAAAATATGTTTCTGGCTACGGGCCTGATGTCCGGGCTAATCTTTCCAGTGTGTACTGGGCCAGAAAAATGAATGGAGAGTACAGAGTAACAACAGAGTACGCAGCCTGAAGCAGAATAAAATGTCGACCCCATACAAACCACTGCATCAACAACGTTTTATTCTGGTGACAAGAGAGAGTGCCTTGGAAGTCTTTCAATTTACAATCATGATTATGACTTCCACACCCAGGCAACGTTAATCCTCAGATTCATTCAATAAGTATCTATCTTTTAAGGCTTTTTGTTCTGTCTTTTGCTGATAGACGGAATTATCTAATGCTTTCCTAACTGCCTGAATTTGAGGAAGTGATAAAACGGTGATGCCCTGTGTGGACTGTGTCAGCGCTCCTGGTTGAGATTAGATCAATGTTGTTTGTCCCCATAACACCACATTACAAAATGCAATGACACTGTATGTCCAACGTTCATGTAATATTGCAATACTACACATATTGAGTAAGTGAACCGAAAGGGGACTAGCTAGTGCTAGTGCTAGTTACCCAAAGATTGGTGGAACGGAGGTGGAAACCACCAAACTAAAAATGCGAGAGCTGCCTACTTTGATAATTTGATCACAGGTAACCAACATAATCCATGATTCCTCTTTAACAATTGATAGACTCGTAAATCCAGCCCCCACTATTGTTCCTGTCTTTTCAAACGATGACTGAATTTTTTTTTATTTTTTTTTATTGACATGGTCATTGGAATTAGATCTATGATTTCACCTTGCTCTAACCCTATGGTGGACTTTCCTGCTGGTCCTGTCTTGCTGAGTCAGTTTTGCCACGTCTCCATTCAGGATGTAATTGACACTGTATCCAACATGCCATTGTCATCCAGTCCCCTAGACCTTGTACCCCCAACCCTATTTAAAGAGGTCTTCGTTGCCATTGTTCCCAGTTTACTCTCTATTCTACTCTATGATTAACTCCCGGAATTCTGGTATTTTTAAACCTGGGCTCTATGTGTACAAATTTGTCATTTATACCGCAAAATAGGTACAAAAAGTTTTGGAATTGCTCCGGTAGATCGCTTCAGTCGGCAGACTGCTATGGCTGCAACGTAATCTGTTGGGGCAAGTGCGCCGATCAAAGTACGTCCACTAAAAGTGCTTGTTTTTGCCGCTGACAGGCTCAGATTGTTATTCCTGTGTCTGACAACTGTCTGACAAAATTACGGAAAGGATTGCTACAGAGATAAACCTTTTTTTAACCAACAACTCACCTCATCTTTCAGATTTCAGAGCGAGACTTCTCCTTGAGCCAGACTTCTGTTTCTGGTTATTTTGCGCTATAAATGATGAATTTGTACACAAAATACCGTAATTCCCCTTTAACAGATTTATTTTAGATTATTTTAAATTTGCCAGTATTTAGCCCTCGATTGGTTTGCTTCTTATTTATCAAATAGAAAATGTTCTGTCTCTATTGGAGATCATGGGCCCAGCGATCAATTCTGGGGCCTATTATGTTTTCTACATATATGCTTCCCCTGGCAAATCATTTGTGTCATATCATATGTCATATATATCATTGCTATGCAGATGATACACAGCTCTACCTCCCTTTGAGGCCTGATGAACCCGTCTGCCAGCCCGACTCCGCCCCTCGCAACCATTCAACAGCCCAACCACACACCCCAGTCTGCCACAGACCTGTTTACATTTAAATCAACATGTTAACAAACTGCCTCAGTCTTATTTCTTCCAGATGAGGAATATTGCCAAAATCAGATCTGTTCTGACCTTTCAAGATCTTGAGAGTTATTCATGTCGTTGTCTCCTCACGCCGGGACTATTGCAATGTTTTATTTACATGCCTGAGTTGTTCACCTATGGCCTGGCATCAACTGGTTCAAAATGTTGCAGCAAGGCTTCTGAATAAGACCAATCTTAGGTCTCAAATTATGGCAATTCTGGCTCCCTGCATTGGTTACCGGTAGAATACAGAATCAATTTTAAAATCCTTCTCACACTTATAAGGCATTATCTGGTCTGGCATCGTTTTATATGACTAAGTTCCTCTGAACAGGGCTTCTTGGCGGTCCCGAGGGCCAAGCTAAAATCAAAAGGTGATCATGCCTTGGGTTCTGGACTCTGGAACCGCCTCCCACAAAGCGTCAGATCGCTAAGTCGGTTCTCTGCTTTAAAAAAAAACACCTCAAAACCCATCTGTGAGTTTAGAACAACAAGAGAGTTTTCTCGATTTTGTGCTGATTGTTATGTTTTCTGTTTTTGTAATGTGTTTTTCTTCAAATTTTATACTGCTGTATGAAATGTATGTATTATTTGTTTGCACTGTAGAGCACTTTAAAATTTCTTCTAGAAAGTGCTATATGAAAATCATTTTAATTACTTACTTATTTATTAATGAGCATTGTTATAAAGTAGAGGTGCACCGATAGTATCTGTAAGTATCAGATCGGCAAGTACCCGTACTTGGATCGGAAAATGTATCTGTTCCGATACAGATTATCAGAACAGTTTAATGTCATGCGCTTTGCGCAAGATAAAACTTTACGGCAGGAGGAAAAGGATAATACAATAACAAGGATAATAAAACGTCAAAATCTAGCTACGTTTTGAAACATAGCAGAGTGGCCAGTCTCACTGCACACACACAGACTTCCAGCTCACTGGACAGCCACTGATAAATGTTTATGGATTCATTAATAATGAGGTTTGGTCTTTGTTAATACGTGAAAAGTTGGTATGACATTTTCTGTTTCTCACTCAACCTTGTAATTGTGTGAAAAGCAGTTGGATACTGTCTAATCATTTCTAATAGCTTGATAATCTCCCCTTTGATATCAAAAAAACTTCAAATAATAATAAGATGAATAAACTGAGTGAATAACATGTGACTTTAAGGCCTTTTGTTCCGTTTTAGGATGTTTTTTTTTCATGAAAGATGGAATTTTTTTTTGATTTAATCCCACCCCCCCCCCCCCCCCCCCCCCCCCCCCCCCTTTTCCCCCCCCCCCAAAACCGCCCCCCGCCCCCCCCCCCCCCCCCCCCCCCCCCCCCCCCCCCCCCCACCCCCCCCCCAAAAAAACCCCCCCCCCCCCCCCCCCCCCCCCCCCCCCCCATTCCCCTGGGGATGTGTGGGTTTAGTAAAGGGCAAACTGAAATGTATATTGTGATTTATCTGTATTACATGTTTAAAGACGAATAAAAAACAAAAAATACTTTTCACATTGTCACATTGGCTGTGGGGTTTCACATTTTAGTGGCCAGCAAATCGAGTCCAAATGTCATTGTGAATTTGTTTGGTTCTTGGTTTCAAGATGAGGTGTGTCGTGGCCTTCGCTGTGTTGCTGCTAGTCGTCTTCATGGCTGATCCTGGTTCCTCTTGTCATGTTTGCTCTTATCTTCGACCGTGTCCTTATCGGCCACCTCCTCCTGGTCGTCCTGGTCGGCCACCTCCTGGTCCGGGTCCTGGTGGGCCATCTCCTCCAGGAAATCGAGGTTAATGCCCACAACAGAGCCAGCTTTCCTGATAAGTTTGTTCAGCCTGTTGGTATAAATAAATATGGTCATAAATTAATAAATACAAAAATAAATGCAAATAATAAAACAGAAGGATGGATCATACAATCCAAATATGAGAAAAATAGTAATTTAAAGCTGAACAGTGGAGACACGCTCCATATGTGCTGTAGGTGAAGCTACTCTTTAATTCATGTTGTGTACATATAAATGGCAAATAATTAAATTTGATATTTAAATATTTGACATTGACACACCTCTGGTCACCAAAATAGACTGGACACGCCCACTTGCGCCTGCACCTTGATTCACAAAAATAGAGCCCTGACAATTAATTGGCTGCAGCGGTGCTGGATCCAGGGAGTGTCAGTCCACTGACTCAACTCTCTCCTGGAACCAGCCTATGCCTACGCCTCACCCCCACCTCCCCCCAGTCTGAAACAGAAAAATGTAATTATTTGAGTTATATTAAGTAGAAGATGGAGAAGTAAACGGACTGTTTTTTTTGCGGGGGGGGGTTTACATCTCAAAAAACATACAGAAAGTAAAGGAACAACATAGTGACAAAGTTGAAAGCAGTTCATGTTCATAGTCAAGTTCAGTTCATAAAGGTGAAAGCAATTCATGCGGTTCATGTTTTTTAAATAAAGGGTTTATTCAACATCATTAATTACCAATATTAATGATTAGCATTCACAGAAAGAGTATCAATTCATGATGGGGGGCCCGGAATTTTTTATAATGTTAAAGGGGGTCCTGACATAAAAAGTTTGAGAACTACTGCACTAGGCTATGTGGTTTATCTCGTGGTTGATATCAAGCACACTGCATTGCGAGCCAAACCAACTCTTTAACAACATATATTAAATACAATGAGATCTTGATTCATTTATTAATTAATTATTTCATATTGTCTTTTTTTATTTTTTTATTTATTAGGCGATATTACCTTTGGCGGCGGTGGCAACAGCGGTTCTGGCTCGAACGGCAATGGCAACACTGGCTCCGTTAATGGTGGTTTCAACGTCGGGTAAAGATTTCAGACAAATTATTACTATTAATATCAGCAGTTCTAGGATATCCATAGATTTTGCTAGAAAGGATATTGGTCTAACTAGGCTAAAGCTGCAGCCTGGTGATCTGTTAGGCTCTCACAAATTCTCTTCTCACCAGAGTCAGAGAGATAATTATAGTAATAGTAATAATAATAATAATAATAATTGTTGTTATTATCATATGGTGGGATGGGCTCTTTAAAGTAATATATACATTTTGTCATGGCAAATATAATCTGAATCTGAATCTCCTCCTCCAGCATGCCTGACCCAAATGAAAGAAGATGAAACCATCTTCCAGGCTTCATCTAAAGGGGCCAGTCTGAAGCTATGCTTTGAAAATGAAAAAAAAAAAAGAATGGCTCCTTAGATACTATAGCTTCTTGCTCTGCAATGTGAAAAAGAAATGGACTAACCAGCATGCTAGTCTCATGTTTGCATGAATCACTTGAGATAAGTGATTTTTTTTCACAGCTACAATTGGTTTGGAAAATGTCAAATTAGCTTGATATTGCACACTGCCCTGACGAATAAATCAGCATTATAAAAAGTCAAAACAAGTCTCCTTTGTCTCATTGGGAAAGTGAATAAGTTAATTTACATGCATGAATATCTATGATGATGAAAAACTATTGACTTTGTCTTTGAAAAATGCTCAGGTAGTTCAGTTGATCTAACAGAGGTGTACCGTTCATCAGTTCAGAATAGTGACACTTTTGGCTTGTGAGTGTGTGTGCCTTCCATCTAACTGCCATGTTTATGGTCTCTCTCTCTGTCTCTCTCTCTGTCTCTCACCAAAGTGACATAAAATACAGACAAAAGAAACTTGGTATGCATTCTTAATCAATACAAGTAGAGAAGATATATGACAGATAGAAATTCCATCATAGTCCCTGCCAAGTCAAGTCACAAATCTCTCGGGTTTCTCTGAATGCCAGTAAAATCTTGTGGGCTACAATCAAGCTTTATTCTTAATAATAGCCTGTTATATTTTTCTGTTCTGTATTTATTATTTATCATGAGTATTTGTTACCTATCTCTGATATTCAATTGCCGGTACAATATACATACAAAGAGGATTCAGAAATAATGTTTTGTTTTTTTAATAATATTTATAGAAACAAAAAAGAACTCAATAATGAGTAGGCTTGGCCACCTACTGTTTCAGTCAATCTACATAGAGAATCTAGGGGCACCGGGAAAAAGCTGCGAACAACTGAAGTTAATCAGAGAAACCTACTCTCCCAACTTTTTGTAGGCTGTACATGTACATTAATGACTTCATGAAGGAAAATGAGTTGAAAAAAGTTTGTTTCTTTTATATTTATAGCAACTTGCTACGGTACCGGGGTCTGTGACAGACAGAGACAGAGGCAGTTAACTGGCCAGCAGGGCCGTTTTATTTGCAGCAGTTTGGAGCCGTCTCCCTCCGTTGGTGCCCCTCCCTCTGTCCTGATGGGCCAGCCACAGAGCACCAAAGCCGGCCAGCCTGCCAGGCTTCCAGGAGCCTTCCGCTCCAACCCTGACTGGCCAGCTCTTGGCCACGGTCGTGTGAGCAGGAGTTTGGTTGTTCACACCAGACGCGTCGGTATGCGCCAGTCACCAAGCGATTCTCTCTCTCTCTCTCTCTTCAAAGGGGCATGGAAAACATATTTTACATTGCTAAAGCAAGTGTGAAATAAAAACAAAAAATGTATGTAATCTCTCTCTGTCTGCTTGTGTGTGTGTGCCTGCTCATCTCTCTCGCTCTCTGTTTAGACACATAGACGGTAAAAGTTTAGACACAACTGACCAGTGGCGGCTGGCCAATAGAGGGCGCTAGGGCGCCGCCCCACCACTCCCCACATCCACTTGATTAAGACTTTAAATGAGCGAAGTAAATATTATATAGTTAGTGAGTAAAATGTATAATCTGCAATAAAATGTAGATTAAAATTGTTCTACGTTGTCTAAAGTTACTGCTAGGTCACGTATTTCCGGCCAGGGCGCAAAAATCTTTGCCCCAACAGCATTTATCTGAATGCTGCTGATTTACACACCACCAACCACTGGTTGGCAGCAGAGAGCAAGTGGCTTGTGGTACATCTGACATAAAATGCGCCAGAATGAGACAATATACTCGGTCGTTTTCAAGGAGCTGGTTTAGTAGGAAGGCTTGGCTAACTGTATGTAGTGACACCAATGCTTTATTTTGCATTCCCTGCATCCTTTTTCAAACGACTGGTCTCAGACCCAGCATGGATTCAGACAGGTTTGAATGATTTAAACCACATATCAGAAAAAACAAAAGCAAATGTTTGTGAAAGTAAACATAGCTGCTCAGCTTGATGAAGGCTACAGGACAGGGATCCGTGAGCATAATGAAGAGGTTGACAAAAACAGGGCAAAGTTGTGCAAAGTTTAAAAAAGAAGTGGTAAAAAGCTGTAAAATGAAAAAAATGTAAAAGTTATAACACCGACCGGAGATTGAAATCTCGCAAGCTGTCGTAATTGTTGTTGTTGGTTGTAAAAATTGAATGAAATTCAATAAAAAAAAAATGAGAGAGAATAGCCAGAGCATTTGCAATAGGCCTACTTGCATCTGGAGAAGCGGTGCGTGCTCTCTCTGGCACGGGTGTGGATGGCACATGTTACTACCTGCTGTCCCACTATTGACGTTTATAACATTGTTATTCATGATTATTCCTTATTGATTTTACAGCTTTTTATGACTTCTTTTTTAAACTTTGCACAACTTTGCACTTTGAAGCAGTTGTGTTTCCATGAATGTATAGGGTTTAGGGTACTACACTATACTACAATAAAGAGCCATCTAATCTACACAGAGGCGCGATCCAATTGACGGCGAACTAATTCAACATAGCCCTAAACCCGAAATAACATAAATTAGGCCTACGTGAAAAAATAATAACCTATGCCTACCCGGTAGAACTACTCTGGCTCATAGCCGGAATCAGACGAACACTCCTCCTCGCTCCAGTCCACATCGCTCAAGTCTGAGACTTCTCCACTGTTTCAATAAGTGTTTAATTATAGTAATAAGTACAATCAATGACGTATCTTCAAACACCTTGACTGATATCAAACATATCTCGGGCAGTACAGCTCTATGACTTCCGCGACAGTCTTCGACTGGACTCCACCCCCTGTGTTACTCCCTCAAAGGTCCCACTGGGAAACACGTACTGCAACGTCCACCAACAGATTCCCCTTCACCCAGTTCATGAAACAATGCCAAAGTCTCTTCTACATTTAGTCTTCGGTTTGATCCCTTCATCTCTCTCTCATCCTCTTGCTCCTCAAATAGCAGGCAATAGTGGACAATCCTGACGCAACTCAAATAGACTACTGCTCTGTGTTTCGGATTGAGATTCACATTCACACAGATTGCGAAAATGGCCTAACATGGTTAAAATATTACCTAGCTAACTTTTCTAGCTGTGTAAATAACACATCGTTAGCAAAATCAGACGATTACAATTCAAATGTATTCAGTCATGAATAACAAAGGGATTATTGGCTAAACATGTTATGTTTAATTTACACTTGGAGTACTGCTACCGGACGCCAAACTCGTCGGGATTAGGGACATTGAATGCAGCATTGAGATCACACGCTAGTGTGATTGGCTGAAATGGAAAGAGACGTCTGATAGGCTACAGACAAAGGCCCTTTAGAAAAAATGCATTTGTGAATCTAACCACATCAGGAAACTCAAAAATCCACACACAATGTAATGAGGTTCACAACTCGTCTGGAGGTTTCTAAACGCAGATTCGACAGTCTGTAAATAAATGTAACAACATTTAAATATATGTTTTAGATGAACACTGCAGCTGTTTTTAACTAAGTATATTTGTGGATTTGTTTTACATTTATATAAAACGATACATATTTGTGTGTGCATTGAAAAATATATTTGTGAACAGAGACATTTATATATAAATCGCAAAATATATATTGAGAAGTGAATATTGAGAGTTAACTGACCCCATACCGTTTCCTCTAAACACCATATGAAATTAGTAAATATAGGTCCTTTATTTCAGCTACGAAGAGCCAGATTTTGATCAAATAAGGATTGCATGGTAAAAACTCAAAATTTCTCTATTTGCACAAGGGGCTCAAGAGCTTTCAATCATGACTCTATATGGAGAAACACTTATAAATAGTATCGGATTTCAGTGGTTGCTCCAGAATCGCAAGGTCACTAGAGCAACAATACTGCTGGGGGGGACAGTTTCTAGGCCACTGTTCAGATATAAGGTCAAAATATAGTCTACTATGAGAGGGAGAGTGAGACAGCAAGACAGAGAGAGAGAGAGCAAGAAAGCGTGAGAAAGAGTCCAAGTCAGACACAAATTTATGGGAATGTAATAGAAGGAGGACTGTCGGTCTAAGATGTTGAAACATGAATCTGAAAATGTTTACATACTGCACAAAAATAACCATAACCAAGTAATTTAATCTGGTTTTCTTAGAGCCACAGGATCTTATTTTTCTGTCTTGTCAGTGGGGCGAGATAATTTCATTTGTTTCTAAGCAACTTGCTTCAAGAATTGTTTTCATTCAAGTGTCATTCTCTTGGTAGCCTGCTCGTGGAGTGATATGCCTTACTCTGCCTTGTTTCACAATATTGAAAATTCCTGAAATGAAACTGCATTAGTGCATCTCAGGGGAACTCCCTAGCCATCAGAGCCGCTGACTGTTGTCCAACTACTGTGGCTAAAAGGACAAGTCACTGGCAAACACAAAAGCCCAAACTTGCAATGCAACCGGCATCACAACACATTTCAGCTACGAAGGCTAATGATGATAACGGTATTTTGCATCATAGAATACAGTTTTTTTACGATCACTAACAAGCATTTAGCTATACTTAAGATACTTTTTCTAAACTCCTAACACAGCAACACACCTACATCACACAATTAGCCAAATAGTTAATTTTCTGCTCAAAATCACATTTTGTTAATTAAACACCAACTCTACATTTCAAAATGCAAAAAAACTTTCTCTACATACACTAACTCTATCAAAACACGGCAAACCCGATTCAATATGAAATCTTTCTTTCAAAACACTAGCACATGTTTTCTATCCAAGAGGAACATATAGTCAATCATAGCACGACGACTTTCAAAATACTAACAGTTGATGGCATTACAAAAACTGCATTACTTTTCATGTTTCAGTTCTACCTGCATACAATAGACAATATGAAATCCATTGTTTTTTATAATTCAGTTTCCTTTTACTGTAAACCACTGTTTTGGTTGAGTGTTGAATGTGTGCATTTTTGGCAACATACTATCTAAAAGTGAATGAATCATCTTTACTTTATTGAAATGTACAGTTCTTCTTCCTTGTGTCCGACCTTCTTCTATATCACGTCTTTCCAGTGGTTGGCGCAGGCGAGCGCAGCGGCATTTGGTTCGGCCAGGTCATCTCCGGTACATTGTGGAGCTTGGCTACAGCTCATGATGTGTTCCATGGTTTGGGATTCGCCACACACACATGCATCGGAAGTTGTTATTTTCCATTCCTTCATGGACACCTTGCAGCGTCCTTTGCCGACCCGCAGGCGGTTCAGTGTTTTCCAGACAGCCCAAGGTTGATCGTAGCCAGTAGCGAGGCATTCGTCTGGGGTGATGCCTCTCTCCATCCATTGGGTTGTCTGGCTACCAAGGCTGTTCCACTGGTTCTGCCATTCAGTAATCCTGGCATCAGTTGGGGTGGTCTCCAGTGCTTCAGTGGTGTCCAGGAAACTGCTCCTGGAGCTAAGCCGTTTCTGAGCAGCAGAGTGCTCATGGAGTGAGTGCCGGTTGTCATTGGCCTGCTTTGTGCGCTCGGCTTTTGTGATGACTGCTCTGCGGATGTCAGGGGGAGCGATGCCAGAGAGGGCATAAAGGCAGTGTATGGGGGTTGTTTTGATGCATCCAGTCACTATCCTGCAGGTCTCGTTGAGGATAGGGTCTAGTTTACGTGCATGGCATGATCTGCTCCATGCTGGGCAGGCATATTCAGCGGTGGAGAAGCACAAGGCTAGTGCCGATGTACGCAGTGTACTTGGGTGAGCCCCCCACTTTGAGTTTGTTAGTTGTCGTAGAAGGCTGTTCCTGGTGGAGACCTTGACATGTACAGTAGAAAAAAATAATAGTAAGTGACAGAATTGCTGCAGTAAAAGCTTTATTAGCAACATGAAATTGCTGCCAGTGATGAACAAAAAATCCAACATACATGGCCTTTGGTTCCAAATGTGTAAAAATAAAATACACAAATACAGTAAAACACCAAAATGCACAGTCCTGTTCTACAGTTTTTTACAGTCGCTAACATCCTTTTGTCCAATCTGTAGTTACATTTTCAAAACTCTAAACACAATTAGCACAACATCCGTCGGTTGTGGACCAAACTGTAATCTATACGATCTTCAGCATTTGGCCACATGTTCTCGTCCACATCACATCTATGTCGTCTCTCGCTATGCACCTTGGATAGAAACGCTTGGCATGCACAATTGTAACACAGTATGTGTAAACACAGTATGTGTAAATGCTTTTCAGTATGTCCTACTGTATGTACTGTATGTTTACATGTAGAGTAGCATAGTGTAAAACTCACTATAGAACAAGACATATTGGATAGACACCATACCTGGACGTATTGGTGCTGGTGACCCGCTCACTGTTCCTTTCAAAAGGAACTGTGTACAACTGTTTCATTCAAACTCTGTGTTTGGTCTATTTTACACAACTTAAATCAGCTATTTCTCAATGTTTCAGTGATCTGTTCATTCAGAAATGCTTATCAGCTGTTTCAATAAAGCTTTTGAGCTGCTGTTGTTGCAGAAGTAGAGGCTTTATACTATATTTAAGGTTTTGAACATTAGGTTTTCATTTCTGGCATGCTGTGTGCAAGCATTTGGAAATAAGACAAGAAAAATCCATCATTTTGGTATTGGGTGAGCTTGTATGTAAAGACAATCTAAGCATTTTAGAAACGTGTTAATTGACTGCGAAAACAACATGAATTGTGTTAATGGTATGGTCCACAACTGACGGATGTTGTGCTAATTGTGTTTAGAGTTTTGAAAATGTGACTACAGATTGGACAAACGGATGTTAGCGACTGTAAAAAACTGTAACAATGAGAAAGAGAAAAACTAGGCTAAATGAGATAAAGAACAGGGCCACAGTTCAGCAACTGAGTCCAAAGGCCTGGCTGAAGAGAACGATATGGCCTCCTGTTGTGGCTTAAAACAATTGATTTTAAAGTTAAAATTTTTACTTCAAGAATTTTATGGTTGAGCAATTTTTTACCCTAAACCATGAACATTAAATCCCTGTTTTATCCATCCATCCATCCATCCATCCATCATCCATCCATTTTCTAGCTGCTTATCCAGGTAAGGGTCGTGGTGGCAATTGTTGTGGCAATTTAAGTCAATTGCACTTTGTCTAGTTGGTGAGATCAGCTCAATAAAGCTATAACACAATATTCGTCAGAGACTTACGTCTCTTAGGCCTTTAATGCTTGCAAGCAGAGCTCAAACCACACACACCGAGGTGTATGCAGAATGAGCTCCGGAATTCAGTTCCTCAGATACATTTATACACATGAAATGGGATGTTGCAAATCTCCTTCAGTCATGGGATCTTTCTAGGACAATCCTGAGACTAGACTAGACTGTTGACAGAGCAGGTACAAACTCCATGTTACATAGACATGTCATTATGTTAATATGATTAAGTCAGTATGATATCTCTAATGTACACATGTGTCTTCCCCTCCTATCTGATTTGAAGGTTAGTTTAAACAATCATGCACAGTCCAATCATCATGACGCCAAGACCTACTCATCTTTGAGATTTCCCAAGTAAAGAACATACAACACATTCCTCTGATCTCAGTAGTTTTCCACTGACTGTGACCATACTTATACATACACATTAAAAAACACACTTACATTATTATTTTCCATCACATTCCCCCCTTTGATCATATAAATGATCACAAAAAGAATAATGATGTAAGTCCTACTCCAAGTCCTAAGTCCATCTAATTATGACAATACAGCAGGGTCCCACACAAGTTACACAACAGCACAATAAAATACACATCACTATTATTGGCATTCAGAACTTTAGCAAGCTTTGGTCCAACCCATCCAAACACACCAGTTCCGCTTTACCAAAAAGTCTGAACTCATCAGGAATGTGATTCACTGAGGGATCGTCCTCCCCAAGAGGCCCATCTCTTGGCACGGCGGTGTCCATTGGTATGAGAGTCCAGAGAATCTGGACCAGCAGCTATCACAAGGATAGATTGGAACAAGGTAACAGGTGCATGAATTGATACCACATGTTACTTTCAAACAAGCTGTAGTCTGCTCCGGTCAGCCATGACGTGCCTGTGATTATCTCAAAGGGAGATAACCCTGTCTGTGTATTAACACGCCCCCTCATGCTCATGAGTACAATAGGAAGTGATCTTACTCAGTTCAAACCTGTTTCTGCACAAACTATATATTTTGTAATTTAAGAAGCCCTGTGTATACCACTGTCTGTTCATAGCTTCCACCATCCCCCCTTTTGACACATGATCCTTTCCATGTGTCAACACTGCATAGAAATGAAATAAAACACTTAGGAAGACATGGGTTCCCATTTGGACCAATCCAAATATCATCAACATATTTATAGTTGCTCTTTCTCCACCCCTTCTTTTCCTGGAGAGGAGCTCTTTTCCGGCTTCCACCTGTGTGAGCAACACATTTACTAACCGCAATTTCTGCAGGGAGAAGAATAGCATCTAAAGGGTTATTGTTTTGTCTGTTGATGTCAAATAATTCTCATTTTCCACAATGTACCAAAATCATGTACCACGCCAAATGCACATCTAGGTTCATACCAAAAGCACACATCAAATCTCTAATTCACAGAACACACTTCTGAATGAAGAAATGAATGCTTATGACCCCTTTTTTTTTCATTTGTTTCAGGATCAACAACACTCAGGGGAGCCATGAAAGGCTCTTTTGTAGTCACCCCTCCCGCTCCTACAGTATGAGTATATCTGCCGCTTAATTTCGGCTGAGAACTCATATCTTTGCTTCCTAATACTGAGGTTGTTGCTCCTGAATCAACTAGGAAATCTAATATTTCCCCATTTATTAACAATTTTGTCATTGGCATTACACCTAATGGTATGTGTTGGATCATATTAGGTTTAGCTTTAGCTTGGTCAGGTTTATCAGTTAAATCTTTAGGCTCATGCTCACCTGTTGCCGTGACCCTTCCTGTCTCCCCAGACAGTCAATCTTCTCCCGCTGCACCCCCCTTCCAGGAACCTCTTGGCTTGGAGACAGAAAACTTTTTCTGCTGTCTTGGCTGGTCTTCTTCCTTATATTTGTGGGGACACTTACACGCCCAATGTTCTTTGGAACCACAGATATAACATCCAATGTCTCTGTGGGGACACTCACGTACCCAGTGGTCTTCCTTGCCACAGACGAAACATCCATTGTCCATTTTCTGTCTGTTGCCTCCACCTCTGCTTGGAGCTCTGCCTCTCCCCCTCCTTACTCCTTGTCCTCCCCTTTGGTAGCCTCTGTCTCTGCTTGTCTGCTGGCCATCACTGGCTGCATCTCGTCCTGGAGGAGACTGGTGACCCCATGGTATGGGTTCCAGATTTGTCAGGGAGGGGTAGATGGCAGGGATGGCAGGAACCGTCCGTTGTGGTTGATAGGGTGGTAGTCCAGGCAGCAGCAGTTGTGGTGCTGGTCGCCGTGGAGGTGCTGGGGCTGCATTGGGATGGATCGGTCTGGTCGGACAGTCCAGGTCAGGATCGATTCTGCAGGATGAGACTTGAGCACACTGATTAGTTATTTTTCCTTCCTGACTTCTATTTCTTAACTTTTGTTTTTCTTGTGCCACACCTAGCCATGCCAGATATGCTTTCTAGTCAACTTCTACACTTTTTTTTTGTCTTTCTTTTTTTTCCATTCCTCAAACTTTTCCAACCTTCCTTTTAATTTTTTCAAATCAACCATTCTCAGGGAAACCCAGTTCACACCATAACTTGTAACACTCACCTCCCATATTTGAGCTCTAGTTACTAGACCTTCACAATTTATTAATAATAATAATAATAATAATAATAGCGCTAGTTATAAACTTACCGCAAACCCTGTTTGCTTAAAGGGACCCTGTCCCTTGCGGTCCAACCGCTATAAGTTAAGTAGACTCGTCAGCCGTCAAACCCTAACTTTTTACAGATGGGACTCTAACCCTCTGTTTTCTTTCAGCTGTTTTTCAGACGGGACTCTAACCCTCTATTTTTCTTTTATATGGGACTCTAACCCTCTATTTTTCTTTTATATGGGACTCTAACCCTCTATTTTTCTTTTTAGATGGGACTCTAACCCTCTATTTTTCTTTTAGACGAATATTGTGGTCTCACCTGATTCATTTTCCGTGGGATACCGTATTGAGAAGTCCGTGATCTGCTCCGTTCAGGCGCTGCTCTTCTCACCCCGGTGCGCGATTACGACTTCCACCTGGGGGGGGGGATTCTAGCTCAGGGACCTAGTCTCCTGCCGTGCACGGTTAACCTGTCAGCAACGTCTCACAGAAACAACTCACGGAAAAACTCAAGTTAGGAATCCCGGACGAGCCCCCAAAATGTCGTGGCAATTTAAGTCAATTGCACTTTGTCTAGTTGGTGAGATCAGCTCAATAAAGCTATAACACAATATTCGTCAGAGACTTACGTCTCTTAGGCCTTTAATGCTTGCAAGCAGAGCTGAAACCACACACCGAGGTGTATGCAGAATGAGCTGCCGAATTCAGTTCCTCAGATACATTTATGTAATGGGATGTTGCAAATCTCCTTCAGTCATGGGGTCTTTCTAGGACAATCCTGAGACTAGACTAGACTGTTGACAGAGCAGGTACAAACTCCATGTTACATAGACATGTCATTATGTTAATATGATGAAGTCAGTATGATATCTCTAATGTATACATGTGTCTTCCCCTCCTGTCTGATCTGAAGGTTAGTTAAACAATCATGCACAGTCCAATCATCATGACACCAAGAGCTACTCATCTTTGAGATTTCCCAAGTAAAGAACATACACACATTGCTCTGATCTCAGTAGTTTTCCACTGACTGTGACCACACTTATACATACACATTAAACACACTTACATTATTATTTTCCATCACACAATAGAGCAAACAAAGAAACAAAGAAGAAGAAGAACAAAGAAGCCCAGCAACTTCCTCTAGCTCCTCCTGGAGATCCCCAAGCACTCCCAGGACTGCTGGGAGACATAGTTCCTCCAGCGTCATGGGTCTACTGTGGGGTCTTGCCAGGGAAGCACCCAGCAGTGTTCCCAAACCACCTCAACTTGCTCCTATCAATGTGGAGGAGCAGCAGCTCAACAATGAGGTCCTCCTGGACCACTGAGCTCCTCACCCTATCGTGAAGAGTGAGGCTATCGGGTATCGGGTTCCCCAAAGTGCTCCTTCCACTTACCATCTGACAATATCACCAGTCAAGGTCAGTGTTTCAGCCTGGGCGATGTCCTGCCTTCCCCATGGTTTTCCAGAACCTCTTTGAGGCCAGCCAAAAGTCATCCTCCATAGCCTCATCAAGCTCCCATTGCTTCTGCAACCGCAGCTGCAGCCTTTCTGGCCTGCAGGTACCTGTCTGCTGAATCCAGAGTTTCCCGTGCCAACCAGGCCTCTTTCTTCAGCTTGACTGCCTCCCTCACCGCTGGTGTCCATCAGCGGGTTCAATTATCCTCTACCCGTAGTCCTAAAAATGGCTGGACAAGCCATTGGTAAGGCAGGAATAGTGACCACTTTAGAATAGGTACTGCAAATCTAGTTGGTAAAGCATTATCTAACATGAACAAATGTCTAACAAAACTGTAGTAAGCCATTAGTACTTTACTCTCCTTTGTGAAGACCAGTAAGCCATTGGTAAGGCAAGAACAGCCGCCATCTTACAACAGGTAATGTAAAATTGGTAAATACAATCATAAATTTGGAGTTTATAAGTGCATTTGTAAATAGTAAACATGCTTGCAGTTTTGTGCATGCTTATGTTAGTAAAGAGTTTAGTAACCAAAGAGGAAGTTCTGGCAAAGGGAGAAACTTCATCATGAACACAGAATAATGCAGCATTTACAATGCATTAATTACATTAATAAATAGTATTCATGTCTTACTTAAGGGTTGGTTCATCATTAATTAATGCATTTAATAACATTTTTTTTGTTAAGGGAACCTTCTTATAAAGTGTTACCTTTTTCTTTTAGTTAGACTCATTGCTTAAGTGATTTGATAAGGCCACTTGTTTTAAATTAAAAAGTTACTTACCAATTTCCAGAGATATTTAGTGCCATTTGTTATTGTTTTTTTAAACATAATAAATAAATGCATTCTGACAAACAGTACATGAATCTCTTTGCCATATGTTTGGTATCTCTTTAACAACATGCCATTTCTTTTTGTTTTTGAAATATAGCTGTTTGTTTGGAATGAGTAACGCTCATTTAACTGATTTCTCATTGAACTGCAGCAACGTTATAGAGGGTTAATATCATATAAACTAATAGCATGACAAATTACTACTTTAAGACCCTGTGTGATGTTGAGCATCCAGTGTATATTACAATCCAGGTTTTATGTCAAGCTTTGGTACCTTTTTCAGGTAGTGTGTTGTCAGGATGTTTTTTTGTATTTTGTCTCCATACCAAAGACCCCAGATGGTGGGCAGACAGCGTTTGTTGTCGTCCCTCTAGGGCCTGCTGTGGGATCACACAGGCAGCATATACACAACGGTGGAGCAGACACACACACAGACTTTATGCAGTGCACACACAAGATAAGATTAGATAAGATAAGATAAGATGAAACCTTATTGATCCCCATGGTGAAATGGTTGTTGTAGCAGTAAATAGTAGTAAGATACAACAAAGAAAGCATGCCAATGCAAAGAACAGTGTGATGGCCACCAATGATTGGCAGAACATGTTGACTAGTTTGTTTCATACATTGAACCATAGCATCCTCCATAACATTACTCTGCTCTTTCTTGTACAGTCCACTACCAACCTCTTCATCGTGATGATAATCTGATGAGCTGCACAACCACATATTCAGACACAAATTTTACCCAGCATGCTCTTGACGTATATACATAGTACAGATCGGTGTCATGTTTCATAGACATACACAAACTATCAGCCAGATTCCTGTAATGTCAGACTTATCACACTGAGAAATCCCATCTAGGCTAGATGAAACACACACACACACACACACACACACACTGACAATTTCACTCTCTCATTCCCTTACCTACCAAAACAAATATACACAGGCATAAACACACACACACTTTTTCAGAAGCCAAACTGTTGATTAAGAGTAAACAATAGATGGCATTCGGAGAAATCAGTTTATTGATGAAACCCTCAAACAGCATGTATGTTCCTGTTTGGTGTCTGTTCAAGACTGGCAAAGGCGACCAGTAATATAATATATTAATGTTTAAGTTGTCCTATAATAGTCCCTTGTACACTTGTAAACAAATGCAGCCATGCTTGAAATAGTACTAAAAATATCAGAGCAAAGAACAAAAATGTTTGGTTTGCAGACAAACTCCACGTGAGCAAATAGTAGAAGGGTTTGTAATGTATAAAATGATGATGGTCACATGTCAAGTTCTTATCTCCAAACCCTAAGCCTGGCAGAAGATTCACACAGCTTATGAGACCGCAGTTCACACGATTCTCTCATAAATTCTCAATAAGCTTTTCAAACAAGTTGAGGAACCGCTCCCTCCTGTCCACAACCTCAGAGTCTTTTATGTTGCTGCTGTCTTCTTCTTCTGTAACCTCCACTGTCCTCTCCTTAGCTGCGGTGAACCTCTCCCGGCTGGCTCTGTCTCGTTCCAGAGCCAGCCGGTCCCTGCTCACAGCGTCTCAGCGTCTCTCTCTCTATTGTCGCCCTCTCTCTCTCTCCAGAGACGCTCGGTCTCGGTCCAGCGCTGCTCTCTCCCTTTCCATCACCTGCTTCTCCCTTTGCATCACCTGCCACTCACTCTCCATCATCACCCTCTCGCTCTCCACCTCAACCAAACTCAAAACCAGAGCAGTGTGCAACCAAAATCTAAAATATTTATAAACATACACTTGAGGACCACGAGTCCAGCTACTTTAGAGGCCCTTCCTCAGCTTGGGGCTCTGGGTAGTCAGCACCCCTATTCCTCCCACTAGTGCACCCCAGGTCCCACCACCATCTCCCCAGTTGCCTTCCTCATAATAAGTCATCTCAAAGCTAATTTAGATCAGAAATGGCAGAAAAGTTAGCTTGGCAGGGTGAAAGTATTCTACTTTGATTTTATAAAAGATGAAGCAGCTAGTGAGTGCCATAATAGAAATCCACTCCAGAGGGGTCCTGCACCGGGACATAAAATTCGAGAACCTCCTAGTTGAAACTGGCTCCGACACACCACGTCTGAGAGTCATCGACTTCGGCTGCAGCTGCATCCTGCATGAGGGAACATACAACGAGTTTCATGGTGCGTTGCCTGGCTTCGGTTCTCTTTATCTCTCTCTCCCTCTTACCCTCTCGCTACGTCCATGTCTCACTCATGTCTGTCTGTGTGTCCCAGGTACCAGCGGGTACATCCCACCCGAATGGCTCAAATTCAGATCATACAGAGCTGGTCCATCCACCGTGTGGCAGCTGGGGGTGCTGATGTACGGCATGGTGTCAGGACACCACCCCTTCTATACCAGGGGGGAGATCCTCCACAGCAGACCTGCCATGAAGGCAGAGCTGTCCCAAGGTAAGGCAATCACGCGCACACACACACACACACACACACACACACACACTTTTAATACACACTGTCTGTATTAATCTTTGATCCCTGTCTTCCTCTCCAGATTGCCAGGATATGTTGGCAAGCTGTCTGTCAAAGGACCCTGAAATCCGTCCCACCCTGGAGTCGTTGCTGCTCCACCCCTGGCTCCACTGATCCAGCCCTTTGTCTGTCTGTCTTTGTGTCAATCAAATTTTTTTTATTCATCACAAAATAATCATTTACTGCCTAATAATAAATCTGACCCCACCCCCCAACTTTGAACTCGTCCTGTCTTCTTTCTTGAAAGGCCTGAAAGACATATTGTAGATGATTTTTCAGCAGTAGTGATGCATCTTTACAGATAATAATAATAAAGTCCCTGCTATTCCAAGGTGGTTGAACCTATTTACAGTCAGTATGTCTGTGGACTGTATGTTTCCATCAGCCTTCATGTTATTAACACATTTTAACATTTAATGTTGCACTGCTTTGAATATGAAACGACAGCTCTTCTATTAATCTCTATTCTTTCTTTCAAAACACTAGCACATGTTTTCTATCCAAGAGGAACATATAGTCAATCATAGCACAACGACTTTCAAAATACTAACAGTTGATGGCATTACAAAAACTGCATTACTTTTCATGTTTCAGTTCTACCTGCATACAATAGACAATATGAAATCCATTGTTTTTTATAATTCAGTTTCCTTTCACTGTAAACCACTGTTTTGGTTGAGTGTTGAATGTGTGCATTTTTGGCAACATACTATCTAAAAGTGAATGAGTCATCTTTACTTTATTGAATGTACAGTAGAAAAATAATATTAAGTGACAGAATTGCTGCAGTAAAAGCTTTATTAGCAGCATGAAATTGCTGCCAGTGATGAATAAAAAATCCAACATACATAGCCTTTGGTTCCAAATGTGTAAAAATAAAATACACAAATATAGTAAAGAAGGCACAGAAGGGAAAAAACACCAAAATGCACAGTCCTGTTCTACAGTTTTTTTACAGTCGCTAACATCCTTTTGTTCAATCTGTAGTCACATTTTCAAAACTCTAAACACAATTAGCACAACATCCGTCAGTTGTGGACCATACCATTAACACAATTCATGTTGTTTTCACAGAATATGCAGTCAATTAACACGTTTCTAAAATGCTTAGATTTTCTTTACATACAAGCTTACCCAATACCAAAATGATGGATCTTTCTTGTCTTATTTCCAAATGCTTGCACACAGCATGCCAGAAATGAAAACCTAATGTTCAAAACCTTAAATATAGTATAAAGCCTCTACTTCTGCAACAACAGCAGCTCAAAAGCTTTATTGAAACAGCTGATAAGCATTTCTGCATGAACAGATCACTGAAACATTGAGAAATAGCTGATTTAAGTTGTGTAAAATAGATCAAACACAGAGTTCGAATGAAACAGTTGTACACAGTTCCTTTTGAAAGGAACAGTGAGCAGGTCACCAGCACCAGCACCAGTACGTCCAGGTATGGTGTCTATCCAATATGTCTTGTTCTATAGTGAGTTTTACACTATACTACTCTACATGTAAACATACAGTACATACAGTAGGACATACTGAAAAGTATTTACACATACTGTGTTTAGACATACTGTGTTTACACATATTGTGCATGCCAAGCGTTTCTATCCAAGGTGCATAGCGAGAGACGACATAGATGTGATGTGGACGAGAACATGTGGCCAAATGCTGAAGATCGTATAGATTACAGTTTGGTCCACAACCGACGGATGTTGTGCTAATTGTGTTTAGAGTTTTGAAAATGTGACTACAGATTGGACAAACGGATGTTAGCGACTGTAAAAAACTGTAATACATTTTCACTAGTTTCTGTTGGATCCCTGCTCTAGTTAGCTAGCTTACTTGTTTCTATTGTGAAAATGTGAGTTCTATATTTACATGTAAGTCAATAAGCTGTGCCAGACATGCAATTCTGCAATTCCTTGGTCGCCGATAGAGTCATGGACTACTAACAGTTTTTTTCGATTGCTTTGACTCAATTTGCACAACAGATTTTCAATGTGCAAAACTCTAAATGCAAAGTGCCAAACTGACTGACTGACTTTCAAAATTCATACTCTAAGACACTACATCCTATGCTGACATACAAAGTGCAAAACTCTAAATCATCTGCTCCATCCTCAGAGTACAGCCACCTAACATTACAACAAAGTTCAAATGCTTATTACTACAAACGCAGGTCACTAAATCAGTTCATCAGGTGTTTGTAGTCATGTCTCATCACTTCCAGCAACCTTGCCCAGGTTAGTAGCATTGCAACACAATTGATAATCTCATCACCACTACATAAAAGGCTGCTTAGAAACCTGAATGGCAGTTTCTGACAACATGGAGCCGATGAGGCCGATTCTGTGGCCAAATGCAGCAGAGAGGCAAAATGCTGCTTAAGTACTGAAATGCATTTGTTTTGTTTTTTGTTACTGTTGTTTTTGCTTTTACTGTTGTTTTTGCTTTTCCCGTTGTTTTTGTTTTTACTGTAAAATTCAGTTGAGTTTACTGCATTACTGTATGATTTCTTTCATATACAGTAATCTACTGTAATCTAATATTTTGTTTGTCTTCCATAAAAACACAAGCTATATATATATATATATATATATATATATATATAAATATATACCTCAGTCTATCACAAAGGATCACAGGGGATGCTTGCTGTACTTCATTTGAAGTACTTATGAGGAAATGACCCTTGCATAGTCTTTTTTGATGACAATTATTTAGTGTTTGACAGCATTATTTCATAATGGCCATTGTATTTGAAAATGCACCAATAATTAAACTTCAACGATGAACATATCCAATGTGCTGGTGCTATGATAAACTTTTGCATATAATATTCTCTCATTTGACACTGGTATTTATATTTTGCATGCTATATTAGATTTTGAACCCAAAATGAGCAGTATAGCATTCTGTGTTAAGAGTTTTGCAAATTGAAACTCTGTTGTGCAAATTGAGTCAAAGCAATCGAAAAAAACTGTAATACCCCTTATAGTGAGTGGACACATGGTATTTCAATCAAGTGTTTCATTCCAAAGTGATAAGTCTGCCATTTGAATAAGCGACCCCATCTCATGTAGAATAATTGAATACACAAAATGAAAGCCATTCCTGCTTATTTGGTACTTAGAAACTAGCATTTTACTGACTGAATCCTCTGTATTTTCCACAGTGGATATGGCATTTTGTAATATAACTCTTCAAACAATCATTGAATTATGCCATGTGGTCTCCTTATTGGTTTCAATAAGGTGTGTTGTGTTGTACATGCAAAATATTAAAACTAAAGAGAGCTCTGCTTTGATGTATTGTGTGAAATACTTTAGATCTGTGGACTCCAACTCCAAACTGAGAGTGAGACTCCTCAGGCTCCTGACTTTGTTTCTGTCTGATGCTGACACGGGGATTCAAATGTGAAGTTTTAATCAGGCTGTTCAGAGTGACAGCAGGATGCGACTTTGTTCCCCCGCTGTAAGAAAATGCAAACAAATGCATTCAGCAGCAAGTTTTTGATTTATGCTACAGCACTCAATTTCCTGTCTCCCGGGATAAGGTGTTCAGTGCAAGGGATTTGTCGGTGGAAAAACTCTGTTGTGCTAACGTCAATGAAATGTGTAGCCAACAGACAGCAGTGAAAGGCTGATAGGCGTTGCATGGGTAAACCCAGATTGTTTTTGAAAGCTATTACTTATAATTAATTCCAATGGGAGCATCGGTCATTCATATACACAGGGCATTATTTATATATATATATTTCCTCACACCCTGATCCTAGGCGTACATATTGTTGATTAGATCAGATCCATGTTGCTGTTAGCGTGGTAGGCTACTGATGACTAATGTAAATTTAATGAATCAAACCTAGCAGAATCATCCATCTCCTCTCTGCCGTCCAGAGGGACCGCAAATCTGCAGTTTCAGGAAATGCCTTGGGCGCTAACCGACCAATCACAAGATGCAAAGCCGATGCAGAAGATGGTCGGTCCCCATTGGGCAACCTGTAGATTATTATACAAATATGCATGAAAAGGAAGAGCCAGGCAGATTTGCTTTTTTATTTTTGAGGAAATATGTTCAGAGGCATGCGCGAGGGTATGTGGGCAGCAACGTGTGAACCAATCAGCGGGATGTCAGTTCTTATAACAACACGGATGAATAATTATTATCAGTAACCACATAGTGTGAAATGGATTTCTGTAGCTGCCCAGACATAACCATAGGAAATAGTAATGCACCATAGATCTCCCTTTAAAACAGTAGTAGAGTGGATGGAGTACACCCCCACAATACGTCATATGTTGTATGTTTGCTTTTACTGACTCCTATCTGTAAAGCAAATGGCCCTGTGGACATTAAAGATTTACTCTACTCTCTGTGGGAGTGATAGTCCTGACACACCCGACTGATACATGCCAAGATAGGGAATATCCCCCTGACAAGAACCTGCTATTGAGTGCTTTTCTATCAGCACACGCTGCAATGAATCTTACAGTCTCATTCTTAGGGCATGTGGAAAATTTCACCTTACGCGGTTTCAGTGTATGTATCACCATATCATTATCCCCAACATCGGGTATCCCTCTCCTCACCACGGACTCTCCCTGCAATATTTACTAAAGCTGCATAAATGAGTGCTGGTCTGTCACGACTAAAGCTTGAGGATGAGCTTCAACAGAGATGCTTCTGCTGACTATAGGCCCCTGTCCAAACATAACGGCAGGGTAGTAAAACTCTGCCCCAGGCCTGTGGTGCAGCAATCTATCTCCAATTTATAGGTGAGAGGAGTGCACCTTCCAGACCCTCTCCAGGGAGGCAGTGGAGACCCAGAAGCAATGCCACAGTTCCCTGTCAGCCTCCCACTCTGCCTCTCCTCTCCTCCCCTTCGGCTACGGAGGAGAGGAGAGGAGAGGAGAGGAGAGGAGAGGAGAGGATGGCAGGAGTTGCTATAAGCTTATCTTAATGCATGATCAGAAAAAATCTCCCTTTGTTAATAGTATGTTTTCTAGTGTAACACACACACATACACACACACACACACACACACACACACACACACACACACACACAGAGCAGAGCACAGTCTCAGGAGTATTATTCTCTGTGGGCCCGGCAGGGTCCTGATTGGTTGTCCTGTAAAAAAAAAAAAAAAAAAACACTGGAGAAATCTGAGGGGAATCTTCTGTTTCTGCAGGTGACAGTGACCTTCACAAGAGCTCTAAAGGTCACTTCACTGTTTTAGGGAGGGACTTAGAGAACAGAAGCTATGGCGTCAAACCTGCTCTGTTCTGGCTTGTTGTCCACAGGGGACTTCTCACCCTTTCAGCAGGAAAACAAGATGCATGCCAGTCATCCAGACGTTGCATTCGACTGATTTCTATGCAAATGTAGACACTTAAATTAAATGTAAAATATTCTGAGTACAAAAGATTTAAAAAAAAGACTTAAAAATCATGATGTCTCTCTTTCTGTTTACCACAATGCACCATCTGGCTACAGATATTAGGGAAGTGGGCCTACGTGTCTTGGCGGTTCAGTCCTTCCAGGTTTACAAGGCTCTCTAGTTGATGCGCTGTCAGGATCAATTGCCTGGGGTGCAAAGGTCATCCTTGACCTTGATATAATACAGGTGAGCGACCCGCCGTTGTACAATGCCATGATACTGCAACTTCTTCCTAACCTTTAATCGGTTTAAACCCTTTCAGTTTCCCGTGAGTAGTATGTCAGTAATAGCTTTCTTTATATCTTAAATCAATGTCATGGACATGTTCTTTAACTGGTCCTGATGCTTCATTTGAGCCACAGCAAAATAAAAACAGCCAATTATAATTATGTTATATATCCTGTACCTGTGCAGGTATAGAGAAGAGTTTTCATGAGTAAGTTCACCTCACTATTGTAGAAAGTATCTGAGTATATACAGATGAAAACCTGGAAATGTATTCTATGTGTTCCTGTGTGTCCTAAAATGTATGATGTTCAGATGCTATTCCTTTGAAATATACAAGGACTTACTGCTGTAAGGCATATTTTATAGAGGTTACCCAGTGTTGTTTGGCCCTCATATGTTCTACATTATGGACTGGTGCACTTTACTATGATGAAAGACTTGTGCCGCTCTATGGTCAACTTTAAAATCAAGCAGTAAGGCTTCTCCATAATCCAGACTCCACGTAAACCTGTCATTCACATAGTACTGAAACAGAGTGTGAAGAGTGAGCTGGGCGAGTAAGACTAGTAATAACTGCCTATAAAATCACTGAATTTTGAATTTTGCAACTCATTCAGCACACTCTGATGAAATATTAATCTCAAACCAAAAGGGAAACATGTATGGCTGGAGCTGTTAGTTGTTGGGTGCACGCTGTGAGAACTGCTCAGTGGGAATCAATCAGTCAATTAGCGTGGTTGTACATGGAGAGGGTCACGGAGCAGTGGAGGGAATGAGCCCAGCGAAGCTCGTTCTGAAGAGGACTCTATTTATAGGTCATCATGGGAATTGAAGTCCCACTGCTACCCCTGCAGAGTGTATGTTGCAATGCAATATATCATGCACACTGTAGCAGCAAAGGCACACAGCTACATTCAGGCTTTGATATATAGCTGGAGGTAATGGTCTTTCTAATGTGCGTATTGACATATACACATGTTCCACACAGAGTCTTTATTTATTCAATGTACATTGTTACACAGCTGGATAGTACCATGCGGATAAGAAAAATGCCTCTGGGTGAATTTTTTTTTTTCTGAATGGAATAATCCAGGCAGGGTTTGCCCCCAAAAACAACCTTTGCTCTAAAATATTTGTTCCATCTGCTGGCCAAATTCATAGTGCTTAGGTGCTTTTGGGAAACCGAGTCCTGACAAGTACAGAAATGGGTGGTGGAACATATAGCTTTGAGGCTGGGATAAATACAAAAACATATCCTAACGCAAACACCAGCTAGACAAGTATATGGGACAATTATGGCAGGACAGAAAACATTTATTTTTCTCATTTATTGATACAGCGATCAAATAATAATAATAACAGTAATAATAATAATAGGATACGTTATGGAATTAACAGACATCTCATATGATTGACATATGAGATGTCCCCCCCCCCACCCACCCCCACACCATCACCACCACAACCCCTGGAGTTCGAACAGGTATGAGTTTGTTTACATGCAAATGCCACGCTATCGCCACTGTGCCATCCCTGCCACCGCTGTCGCCGCGGGCAACGGCAGAACAACATGCCGCTCACTAGGACTTGTCGTCATGCTTCTTCTTCTGGAACTTCCTGAACTGGGACTGGATGGCGACGGCTGCCTTCTCGGTCTCGGGGGCTCCCATGTCAATGTCAAAGTCCTCGGGGACGTCCTTCTTGGATGCATCTGGAGGGGACAGGAAATGATGGTTGTGACTCACAGCGGTACACAGACACAGGGGTTGCATGCGTGCTGATCCACAGTTCCTAGCCAGGCGAAGGATATAGAGGTACAGTATGTTGTGCTGTGGCTCAGCGGGTGGAGCATGATACTGTCACTTCCAAGGGTATGTGTTTCCCACAGGGGAGATTCATACTAACACTCATTGGCCTGTAAGACATTTTGAACAAAAGCATCCAGCAACTCTACCAAACAGAGTCCCACAACCTCTAGTCCCACAGACGAACACTGTGTGTACTAATATTGGTAATGCTTTGAAATGACACACTGATGTCACAAATTTACAGGTGCTCATCTCAGAAAATCTCATCTATTTTAGAATGTTGAAAAAAATCTAGTAATCTGGATGAAAATGCACAAGATTTTTAATTTGTAATATGATGCAGCCTGAAATATTAAAGTCTACTAGTGTCCCTCATAAACCCCGTCCTTTATTGAAATAGCAGGGCAGAGCAATCCCTTAGGGGGAACACAAGCTGTTGTTTTCCAGGTCAAAGGGTGAAGCATAAATTGACCTCCTGATCCTAAACCTCTCTGGAGCTCAGGAACCACGAACCAATGGGACTTACAACAAGACTAGCAACTAACAACAGGACCCTGCCAAAGGAGTAAGAGGGCGCTCTATCCTGGTTGCTGAAATGTAAAAAAATAGAGGAATATTGCATTGATTACACAAGGGAACCTTCCTGTGGACTGATTTAATCTGGACATACTAGTCTGATGTTCTGGCTTGACCTTAAATTAAATTCAAATTGGCTTGATAACTGTTCATCTGTTATCTCCATACGAAGCCCCATTTAGCAGTACAAAACATCGGCTGTTGATGGATTACTGTGGTAATTGTGAAAATGCAATGAAACCCATTTATCATTTAACCACTTTTACCTTTTTAGCCATTGGTTTCTCTACAAAGGCCTGACAACATTCCTATCTTGGATTGATCGGCTTGACTTTGATCAGCAGAACATATTATAGAGAGACACACAAGACAGAAAGAGAGAGAGTGTGTGAGAGAGAGAGAGAGAGAGAGAGGACTAGAAACTCATGTATTGACTGTGCAGCTAATCCCGAGGGTCCCCCGGGGCCGAGCTTGAGTGCCTCTCCCTGTCTCGCTGTTCAAGGAGGAAACGCTAACTGCTGTGTCAAGCCTAGCTCCGAGTCCTGCATTAATTGATATTGAATTTTCCAATGCTCTAATACCCACTGTTTTCATCCTAGCAGGATTAGCCATCGAGCTACGTCCTCCACCATGTCAATACCAGACATGTTCATAATCTCTGTAGCACAGGAGGACAAAGTTTATTTTTGTTAAAGAGGAGTAGGTACTCAGTCCTCCATGTGATTTCTTTCTGTTTTCAGCAATCATGACAGGTGTACAGAGTATGGGAAGAGGCATGGGTTAAGGCACTGGCAGGATTTGATCTGGTGCTGCCTTCATGCGCTGTAAGAAATATTGTAATTATGAAAGATCACATGAACGACCCAACAAACTGGTAAATACGACTGGGAAAAAAACAAACAATGACTGGGTCTTTTCTATGATAGTTGTTGGCAAGATGTGACTTTTCGACTCTCAATCTCAGAAGTAGGAGTTTAGAAGAAGGCAGCATTACACTTGCAGGCCCCTGTACTGTATCATACCAGAGACTTAGATGAATGCGCTGATTTTTTTTAGCAGACTAGCTCTTTAATCAATTTACTGTTGTGCGTGAATAAGATTATCTGCGGTTTCAGCTCTGTATGTGGAGTATTTAGTTTTCAAGGACGTACCTGCTAATGTTTTTGTAACCACAGCAAACTGCTGCGCACAATGGTAAATTGATTAAAACGCTTATTGGCCAAAAAAGATGGGATATTCCTTGAAGTAATACATCATCCCTGGGCACACAAGATTCAGTTCAATGTATCAGATGCAGCAGACGTATTAGCCTAAAAGAACCATGTCAACATCTTTTTGACATAGATTTTGAGGGCTGTAGACATAGGTAGCTTTTCATCAAGGTTTACGAGACAGGAGGCAGTGGCCGAGCATGACAATGATGGATCACACACTCCATGAGGATAGCTTGAGGATTCATCTCTTCCTCAGCATACACGACGGATTATAAAACCTATTACTTCTGGCAGCACTTTCAATGCCCCTGTCTTCCCTTAATGGGAGCATAATGTCTGCTGTCAGAGTGCCAGTCTGGATAATCTTTACAGTGCTTTCAGCAGGTTGGAGGAATATGTATATATTTATGATGGTGCTGTGCGGTAAACGCTGGAATCGAAGTCTACATGCCGTCCCGTCTGGGGATGGATAGATTTATTTTCTTCAGCCGTGACTTTCCTGCCTGATGTTATTTGCAGTAACTGTATTCTAGAGGGGAAATGGGTTCCTAAAGGCCATGAGACCATCTTGTTAGACCAAAATGTTAGGAACGTCTGCTCTGAATCCAGGTGAAAGCTAGGATCCCTTATTCATTTCACCTCTTAATTCCAGTTCAGCCATGAAACGGATTTGCAGAGGAAGGGGAGGAGATCGGAAAATGAAATGCAGCTCAATATTAAGAAAGTGTTCTTAATGTTTCATACAATCAGCCCTGATGAATTTGTACCTAAGATGCTGCAGTGTGTCGCATATTTGGGAAATTTTAACAAGAGGGATGATATTTTCCTCACATTATCCTAAACTGAAAATTCACTGGCTGAAGATTTTCATTTTAAGGTGCACATGCTGTACCTTATAATCAACACCACTTTCTCACTTTCATTTTGAAAACCTTGTCTAAAAATTGGAGTACATCTGCAGACAGGCAAAAGTAGATCAAGGTAATGTTATTTAATCCTGCGTTCTGAATCATGCTGAAACAATTTTAGCTGTTACATTATTAATATTGGTTGCTAGGGGGAAATAAAGCCTGAATGATGGTGGTGACAGTGAAACCTCAGGGCAGCTAATGTTGGAGATTAACAGCTCCGTAACTCTTGTGGAGGTTTATAGCACATTTGAAAAGTGTTGCTTTAAAATACATAGTACAAATGGGGATACATTACACTGCATGTATACACTGGAAACATACTGTATGTTTTACAAGTAAGATGACACTGTCGCATCAAATGACTCTATGCTAAAGTGGTTTTGATAAACCCATTGACAATTTTTTTGTCTGTTTGCTTTTGCAGGCACCTAGTACTATAATATATAACTGCAATCTGTGGGCTTGGCCTACGGGTTAGCAGGTGAACAACGTGGCTGCCCTGTGTTTACATGCTTCTAGATTACCTATACTGGACTTTGATTGTTCAGGCCCCACATAGGCTGAGGAAAGTACACATAAACACATAATTCAAGCGAAAACAAGCGAATGTGAATGAAAATGAAACAATTCAGGGAAGTGGATCCTGTGTGACAAGAGAATTATTATTGTAGTGCTCGGTTCTCCATAGAGGACACATGTTGTCCCACTAAAAGGACAAGAAGTATCCTATCCATCATGGGCCGTCCTCTGAGTTTAATACCTTAGAGGAATGTGTGCTCAATGTCAAGGCAGGAAGATGGCTTGACATTGAGCACAACAAAGAAATCCTCTTTTCTGAGGCAAAGGCAAAGGGAGTAGAAACCAGGGGTGCTTCAATTTCCACGTAATGGAACAAAAAGAAGGGAGGATTTTCCATGTATCCATTTACTGGGGCTGTGGTACCAGGCACCTTTGGCTTTGGCACCAATACATTTTTTAACCAAGAAGATAAACTGTATTTTTTTGTTACAATTCATCTACCTTAACACGTTACTTCACAAAAAGTAACTCTCAGCCTAGTTACAGACACAAAAAGTTTACAAGTTTGGGGAATTTGAGGAGTTGTCTTTCTCCGACGTCTGAAGGACCGTAACATGCTGAGTCCACCAGCATGATATCACCAGATATTCACCATAATAGCCCATTTCTAGGATTACATTACATTACAGGACTCAGAGGCTTACATGTTGCAACAGCAGTATGTATTCAGAAGGTGTACGCACAAACACATTTGGATGTGTGTGTGTGTGTGGCATGTGAGTGTATTTATGTGTAGGGGCATGTGCATATGACCCGTGTGCTTGCTAGTGTTTGTGCGTGTCAATGTGAAGGTCAGGTAAACATCAATCACCCCGAACGTCCCAAAACACATGAGGGTCACTAAAGCGTGGGTGAGACCACTGCAGTCAATAGACAGAAATATACATGAAGTTACATCTTATATTTTACTTTAGGAAGGAAATATCGCTTAAAAAGTGTGTTTTAAGCGATATTTCCTGTGGTTTCAGCTCTTTCTGTAGAGTGTGCTTGTGAAACACACTAAGTGATACAATGTGCATTTACCAACTAAACTACTAGCGTCAGACAGAATGAGATGAATTCATTACAGCTATAATTGAGTACAGTAAAGTCAATTAAAAAGTATGTAGAAAATGGGTCATCCTGCCTCTCTTTGTGAGCTTGTCACAAGCTAATTATAACAAGAAGATGGCTTTGATCTCTAAGGTGAGCCAATTTGAAAGTACGCCTGTGCCTCTTTGAAATCAAGAGAACATGCTGCTCTTTGACAACATTCTTCCACTCTTATTCATTTGGATAGACTGTGATGGTTTTCAATCTGTGCTGATCCATATGAAAAGGCTGATCTATTACTTTTCACATATCAGATCCATCACATCACATCACAGGATTATTGATTAAATTGTTTGTTTGTATGATGAAGCTGTACTAGCCAGTGCCGTCCCAGCTGTTGCATTGAAAGAGACAGCATGTGTTGTTGCTGGACTGCATGTCAAGGCCAATAGCATAAAATAGCATGTCAAGGCCAGTGAACATATGGACCATATGCTTCAACTACACGGCAGCTGGGATCCAACCATGTTGGCAATGTCACAGAAGACAACTAAGGGCTTTTAGGGGCCTAAGGAATGAGCCTTTTAAGGGATTTCAAACATGGAGTAAGCTTAGTCCAACTTAATATTGTCTTTCTTTCTTTCTTTCTTTCTTTCTTCCGGGAAGGGCAAAAGGGCAACAAACTTGAATCCAGCTGTAGCTCTGAGCTTGTAAATACAACTGTACATTCAAAATTGTTCTCTCGGGGACTGCTCAGGGAGAAAGACTCCACCATTTCACACAACAAAGAATTAAGACAAAAAGAACAAAACATTTCTGATAACATCTCCTGACTAAATGTTAGCACTCTGCTTCGGTACAGGGTTGCATTGTGTCTCTCAGGGCATATCAGGGTGATGATGATGCTGCAATGCAGAATACCTGCTGTGATTTAGATTTCTGCAACTGTTTGATTCAATTATATCCACTCAATAAATATTCAATCTTCAGTCATCTTATAATAATCTTTTCATTCTCCAGATGGGTGAGGACAGTTATCATGGAAACAGCTTTTGCTCCGTCAGTGACGTGCTTCAGAGCTGCATCTACATACCTAACCAGTTCAAAATGAGGAGTGGGTCCAGCGAATGTGAATGCATTTCTCTCTGTGGACGTCCTTGAGTCTGTGAGAGGTTGTCTCTAAAGACTGTGTGCTGCTGTGCAGCGTGGGTATGTATCGTGGGCGTGAGTCAATAACAGTGTTACTCCCTCCCCGCCCAGTCTAAGAGCTCTCTTTCTCTCTCTGTCTCACTCCTTGTCTCACTCTCTGTCTCACTCTTTCTCTCTCTGTCTCACTCTCTGTCTCTCTCTTTCTCTCTCTCTCTCTCTCTCTCTCTCTCTCATGGTCTCACTATGTTGAGTTTAAGTCTTTAAACACGCTGGGAAAGCACTTTTTCTAAGCATCAAATTAATTGTCAAGGTCAGACAACAAAGCACTTCAAGTCCTTTGTGTTGCGGATACATGTTTGTGTGTGTGTGTGTGTGTGTGTGTGTGTGTGTGTGTGTGTACGTGTGTATTCAAGCTTGTGCGTTTTCCTTCACTTTCTCTTTTGATGAAGTGAATAAAGCGAAAGGTAGACCAGGATCCTAAAGGCAGTTAAAAATTGGTCTCTTGCAACACGGTGTTTCTTTCACTTCACCAAGAGCTAGAGGTAATTTGGATCGCCAATAATGTCGGTGCTTCAAAGGGACAGCACAGCAAATGCATCTGCACTTTCGGGAAAGTGTGCATGTGCGAAGTACTGTTGGTGTAGACAGTAGCACATGCCTTGCATTGGTCAGGAGTGAGCATTTAAGCCCACATGGTTGTTTTCATCTTCTCCATAAAATCATGAGACACTTACCTCCTCCTCTTATCCAATTTGTGTAGAAAATGTAAAATGTAAAAAGCTCCTTCATTTGAAAAAAACTGACACAATAGTGAGATATCATACTGCATTGAGAGGCAACTGGTGCTGGTCTGTAAACACAATTTTAAACCCAGGCCTATGTCTACCCTGTGTCTACTTTTCACATGATTAACTGTATGATTCATTGAATATAGGCCATAAAGTGATTCTCAAAATGCGATCACTCAATTCCAACAAAAATATGTGGTACAAAAATATGAATCCTGAACTAGTGTCGGAAAGGGTATGTAACACATTTGTACTCCTTGGCTTTTAACTCAGTATGAGAGTTGCATTTTTCTTTTTGTTTGGTCTTGTTGCTTTTATATTACTGTCATTCTGTCTCTTAAAGTGGTCCTTGTGTTTTATTGTGTTTTTAAGTTTTTACGATTGATTGATTGTACAGCACTTTGGTCAACTGTGTTGTTTTAAATGTGCTTTATAAATAAAGTTGGATTGGATGTACATGCCACTGTGCAAACCTCACCAGAAATTAGTATTTATAAAGCAAATATCCAAACATTTCTTCCCGGGAGAGCACGCCCCTGGAACCCCCCTAGCATTTCTGGAGACCTTATCAGAGACTGTGCACTGTGCCGCTGCTGCTTGATATGCTCACTCACAAAAAACATTAGCCGAAACACACCGCCTGGCTGCTCTGGGCAGTGTGGCTTTGACCCTTGTACTGCCGCTTGTAAGAGTGAAGGTCTGGGACTTTAAGCAAGAACACCAGCTGAATGGCTGATGTGTCAAATAGAGTAGGACCTCACTAACCCAACCCATTAGGGATTGGCAGTCATGAAGTCGCTAAAACAAAAAAAAAGGTTCACATGTCTGAAATAGTACAAATACAATAAGAATTTGTTTCAAACCAAGTCATCACGCTTGTGAATTCACAAGGAAAATTTCAAGGTTGTGATCAGATATTTGATATTCAGATATCAAGTTTCTAATATCCTATTTCCTCCATAAAATAACTCGCCGGAGGTTGCTGGAGGACTCTATTTCATTCTGGCTCGACTCTATTGCAGCTTTTCATGAAGCAATCATCCATACAGATATCTGGATAAAGAATATTACACGATTATCTCGTAAAATCAGGACAACTTGTTCTTGATGATCCCAAATAGGGATCTAATGCCCTGTCGGGGAGGTGTTATCTCCTGAGCCAGGGTGTGATGGCAGGACACACCAAATCACCACCCTGGATATAGAGGAGGGGAGGGGGGTCCCTGGACAGCGAGGCGAATGCAGCGAGGCAGAGATATTCTGCTCTCCTGTTAAAGCCTTTATTTGTTTCACCATGATGTATCTAATGACAGAACGCTCAGCAGTAAATATGATGTACAATGCACTTGATGCATGGAGTTATTCCTTTTTTTCCCACAAAGTCTTTATTTCCCCCAGGATTGAACCGATGCAGACTATCTGTCTTCTTTGTCCAGGGAGGCATTCATCAGAGACTTGGGCTTACAGATGCTGATGGTCATCGCTCTTTTGTCTCCCAGCGTCTAGATTCTTTCAAATAGTTGTGAGAGGACATTCAAGTCGAATGGTACGGAAGCAATCCTCAGCTTTGTGAGTGATTTATGAGAACACTGTCACGCAATATACACTGTGAAACATGTAACTTGAACTCTATTAAGGGGTGGATTTGCTACAGTATCAGGCAATGGTGTCGAATTCCTGCAATGCTGAAGATTTCCGCAGGACGTTGGACATTCCTTTCGGATCGATCAGCCGCTGCTATCAGTTAATGCCACAGCTCTGGTATGAGCTCATGCATTCATGCTCACACAGTCTCACCTTGGGGGTAGGACATATGGCAGAGATGCAGAAAACTGATCAAAATGACAAATGAACTAATTGAACTTCGTCCGTTCTGAAATCTTCTTCATGTCATGTCTACGATGACGTGACACTCTGAACTCTTGTCAGACCCTGATGGGATTTGACAGAAAGCCCAACGGTCAGCCGCTGTCGTGTGTGTGTGTGTGTGTGTGTGTGTGTGTGTGTGTGTGTGTGTGTGTGTGTGTGTGTGTAGGTGTGTGTGTGTGTGTGTGAGCAAGCTCTGAGGGCAGCTGTCCTTCAATCAATCCCTGTTACCATCAATCATGTGACATGTACAGAGAGAGCGGGGCAGGAAGTGAGCCTTTTAAAGCTCATCTAAGATACATTGGTCAGCATGTAAGTTCTGGTCCATTTACCTCTCTCTCTCTCTCTCTCTCTCTCTCTCTCTCTCTCTCTCTCTCTCTCTCTCTCTCTCTCTCTCTCTCTCTCTCTATCCATTAAGGTAACTGCATTGCCTCGGCCAGCTGTTGGTTTAATTTTGAAGTACTGTGCAAACGTCTTGTTTTAAAATGCTTACCCAGCTCTGGCTTCATTTAGGGTCTATAATGCAGAACGGTGCCGTGTCATTGGGCACTTGATCCCGAAGGGCACACATCTGAGGAGATTGAGAAAGCTAGTCGCATCAGCCAGAGGGGCGGAGGATCTGCAGGGGACGCTATAGCTCAGGGAGCAAATTACTTTGAATTTTTGATGATGAATGAACTCTTCTCAACTTTTCTCAGCTATTATAAATGCAAAGAGTGTCTCAAGTAGAAAATTGTCTATGCAAATAAAAAAGTTGAGTGTTAAATGGTGTAAAATATCCCATATGATTCAGTGGTTTTCTGTTTTCTCCAGTCTTGGGTGTTTTACCTTGTCCTCCAGATGTCTTGATGTTGCCAGCAGCTGCTCCAGATCCTTGTCTCTGCAAAACAAAAATGGAAAACAACAGAAACAAGGAATTAGCAGCTTCGTCACAGCAGCAAAATCCTCCCAAACTCGGAACAAGATTCTGACATTTCTCACGATCCTGTCGCTGTCAGACCCAAACAAGCCCAGAGGCCCAAACTCTGCACCCTCCACTAATTAAGTTGTGTCCTCATGAGTACACTGACAAGAGGGCTGAGGCGCCACCTACTCTGTGAGTGCTAGCATGCCTCCTATAGCTGCTCTCTCGTGCCAAGTTAAAAGAAATGATTGACAAAAGACTAAGAAGTTAGGTAAGAAGTGTGTCATGGCCCAGCTGGGCTATGTGTCTATTCATATGGGATATGATGTTTAGCTTTATATGGGCTGTGACATTTGATTTGTCAGGTTTTGATTCCAGGTTTTGATTTGCTGCAGACCTGAACACCCTGCGATACGAGGGTATGTGGCTCCTGGGATTGGCTGTACCGTAGATAGTAGCTGATATCTTGTCCCATCTGCCCTCTGAGTCTGACTGCTGCATCCCTTCAGCTTATTATCACAAATTGGAGTTGCTAGTTTACCCATTTATATTTACCACTAGATCCTGTTAGAGTCATGGCCACATGGACTTGCAGATCTAAAAGAGAAACAACCAAGCATCTACTGCACACAGCCTGAGGGGAACCTTCTCTAACCAAAGGGAAATAAGGGCTTACAAGGTCTCACCAGGTTTACCGCGTGACTCTGAACTCAACTAATGACTTTTCATATCTGATGTTGCATAACGGTGCATAGCCACACTTAGCTGACATAACATAAGTCATTATCCCAGCGTAACAATGCAACAACATTCATCCTAACATTCAACTTCATTTATTCTACATCCATTTATTTGCCATGCCTTATTACCTCTCAAACACGCTCCCTTTCCTCTTATTAAGTTGCAAATAGGCACGGATCTCTAGAGAAATAATACTGGAATGGATGTGCTAATGTACATTTCCCATTTCCTCTGGTCTGGCACACGAGTGAGACTTTGAGTAAGAGCTAGGGAGACTGAGACGAGAAACGAGATATCCATCTTTTGAAATCATTGCTGACGAGAACATTTTTGATCTATATTTTTAAACTGTTGAGTGATGACTTTCAGTGACTAAAAATGGATATACAGCATTTTGGAATGAAACGCCTCCGATAGGTCTGTGGGGTTCAGGCCTCGTCTAGCGCGTGCTCTACAGCATTGGTTCTCAATCCAGTCCTCAAGGACCCCCTGTCCTGGAGGCAATTCAGGTGTGCCTGAGTAAGGCTGGAGCTGAGGACTGGATTGAGAACCACTGCTCTAGAGTGCAGGCGCCATCAGCATTAAGAGTGTGAAAAGAGGCAGCGCAGTAGAGCCGATATTGTGTTAGAGAGGAGCATAGTAGTGAGACTCTATCACAACGGGCAGATTAGGCATGACTATTCTTAGAATCATATTATACTCATCCTTTTCATATGCAGCAGGCAGCAGAGCGAGGGAGAGAGGCGATATCACAGGGAATGATAACGGAGCAGAGGAAAGGAAGGAAGGACGGATTGAGGAAAGGAAGGAAGGAAGGAAGGAGCGAGGGCTATGGTGAAAAGTTAGATCATTTAGGTGGCACAGGCAAGACATGTTCTGGTGAGATTACTGCAAAAAGAAGGTGCATTTTTAAGCTGTGTACTATTGTGTATTACTGTGTCTCCAGTTGACAAGTGTGTATGATGGGCTGAGTAACATACACAACAAAACGATAACATACACTGCATATACATATTCTGCACCCAGTTGCCGTGTGGAGCAAAGTAATTGGCAGGACCAAGGACCATTCATCACAGTGCTCAGTGCTAATACAGCTATGAACACGATAGCATCAAATGATCCGCTTGTTTCCCGCTCTTCCATATCTAACCGCGCTAATTCGGAATCAGCTAGTCCTCTTATAATTGATGTCCCTGGGCCTGTGTTTGGGACTGCCTTGGTGGCCCATTCATCTTCAGAGTCGCAAACCAAAGAACTGGTGGGATTCGATGGAGAGGGACTGCGAAAGCTCCCGACTCCAGCACTCTGTCACTGCCACAAACCTTACGAAAACATTCATTCAGTATGTACATAAATTTAAAAGTAGCCACCCTGGAGAAAAGGCTCCTCTGTGTGTAACTTTTTTTAAAATTGTCCAAACAAGTTAGCGAGTTAAAATTGATGTCATGAATAACAGCGTGCCGTGCTCTAAAACCACATTCGTTTTGGGAGACTGGAGGCTTCTGGGTCCCTAGGCAGTGTTTCCATTTGTCATTTTGAAGGTGGAGGTGAGTGTTTCTCTTGTCATGCTTCATAAAAAAAATAATTAAAAAAAGCGCTACTCTCTCATATCAAATTATTTCAGGAATTACAGTGTCACATCCCCTATCATCATCTTTCACAGCTTCTTGCCAGCTGGATACAGGGAGGACAGGTTGTCAACTCGTGTTGCCATACGCCTAATGATCAGCTTGAGCATGGCGGCAGGCGGTGCGGGGGGGTGGGGGGGGGTGAAAAGAGCGTTTCCCTCGTGAACATTGGAAGAGGAGAGGAAAGGAGGATGGAGGGAAGAGAGGGGAAGAAAGCAGGATCGATACCTCCCACTGCAGTTAAGACATACTAATAGAAACATCGGCAATAGGGAAGTTAGATGACCTGAATCAGCCCAATGACTGTCTACTCTTGTCTGGAATAAAAAGGAATGAGAGAGAGAAGAGAGAGAGAGAGAGGAAGGACTGCAGCATCTAGGCTTCCAATCAATGCAGTCTTTTCAAATGATTTTATCCTAATGCCACTGCCAGTAACTGGCAACCCAGGCCTTGAAATGTCCTCTAAAGTACTAGTTAGCTAGTAACTTGACATATCTGATATTTGATAGCTTGGCATCACTACAGTATAAAAAAATAAAAAGGGGGCAGAATAGTAAGGAAGATAAAAACGGGCTACATTCATTATTTGAGGCTTTGAACCTGGATGTTTAATTTTTTATTTTTTTCTATCCCTAATAAATTCAGAGGGAAAGCACTGGGGAGTTTACAAGGTAACAAAAAGAGAAAGGAAATGGTTTCATTTAGGTAGCTTGTATCTGGCTGGCTCCCGGGGGATTTAGCTTCAGCTATTCTTACCTACGCTCTCCCCGCAGCCTCTCCAAAGCCATTCCCTTCTTGTTCAAAGGTTTCCCATTTGGTCATGTCAGAAAGGTTTCCATGCTTTAATAGCTGAGGAGGCAAGAAGGCGTCGCGCTATGTGTCCTCCTTTCAGAGCTTCTCTCTCTGCATTAATAATCCAACGCTTTCAATGAATTTCAAACAGTGCGTGCGGCGCTTTGATGCCGGGGAGCGGGACGGGTGGCGAGGGGGTTTTGAAGCGTCTTCGCGAGCCCACAGCACAACACACCCGCGCTTGGTGGGCAGAGTCGTCTAATGTGAGACCGGTCTCTTATGTAATTTTGAATTTTTGTAAAACTCTTATTCGATGTGTCTGAGAGATATATGCATATGACATCGCTTTGTTTACCTGTCAGAAACCTGGAGCTCCCGGGACGCTGCTTTTCATTAGTCTTGTCAGGAACAGTCCAAAGTGGAGCTCCTACCTCAAAGAACAGCTTCTTGTTCTGGCCTCAGAAGCTTAAAACAATATCAGCACCAGATAAGGGAACTGTTTTATTCTTGCCTGTGACTAATCCCAGTTCAAAGGGAACAACTGAGTCTTCACGTCAAGGCTCTTGTAATGGCCATGAAATGAACTGGTGTCTTCGCCGGAGCTAGCTGCTTCCCCACTACCAATACGCTAACGTGGGTAGCATCGGCTCTGATTACGGAGAAGGGACCGCTCCCTGCACTTGCACTGCCCTCAAGCTCAACAGAAAACTTGTATATTTCATGTCTGTTGTTGTTGCAAATGATTCTTATACTCCGTTTTTTAGCTGTAGCATGCCTCTAATGAGTGATACGTTCATATCTGAGACACCATCCTGTCATGGTGCCGTCTTGTTAGCTCATCGCTGTCTGGTATCTTCAGCACTTTCAGCTTTTCAGGATCTAAAACACCGCCTTGTTTTCAGCTGGACGGTCACACTTTTTTGATTCACCTAATTGTTTTGTGACGATATCTGACACCATTAGAAACCTTGGACTCTCACCTTTGCTAGAACATTGCCGTAGATGTGAGCATAGCTTGGCGATGGTAATCGTGTGGTGAACAGGGAACCCAGAACAGGGTCTGCAGGGACTTAACGGGATATTATTCTCCGATGCGTTCTCCGATCACTGCAGGGGTGATGAGAAACCATAATGGCCTTGAGGACAGGGGAGTGGAGGTACCATTAAAGGCTGAGCAGCTCTGGGGATGAGCCAAGTGTAAATTGCAATAACAGCAGCTCGGTGAGTGAGATTACTGAAGGGGAAAGGGGCTATCCTCACTCTGCAGATAACCTCGCACATGAATGCACACACACACACACACACACACACACACACACACACACACACACAGCTACACACAGTGAGAGAGATGGGAGAAGATGGGGAGAAACCCATAAAACGCGTGAAGACAATAATTACATGATGCTGACGGGGGAGACGGAGAGGAGAGGGATACTTCTTCTGCCTCTCATTATGCATTGGACTAATAGACTCAGAGAGACACAGGGTCGTCTCCAGCGTGTTGGTGTGTGTGTGTGTGTGTGTGTGTGTGTGTTCACGTGGCTATATATGGAATACACACACATACACACAACAAGCACACTCATTGCAAATTCCATATTGGCTGCAGCAACAAATTGTGCCTCCAGGCTTTCAATTAGGATACTTCAAGGGAAAAACACAAACAAACAAACCCCCCAACACACATACACACACACACACACACACACACTCTTAGTCACACATACAGACAAGAATCCAGGCAAGCACACATGCACACGTACCCGCACAAACAAAGGGAGTGAGTCAAGCAGAATAACAGGAGATCTAGTGTGCCTATGAGAACATTGCACATCAGAGAAATGTAAATATGTTTTTATCTCTGATTGGGCTCAGCCGTTCATTGGGGGACGGAGGAAGAGGGGAACAAGAGAGAGAGAGAGAGAGATGGTTTTAGAAAGTATTTTAGATGAAACCACCTCCTTTCATTCTGCTGAGAGTTTGCCTTCTTTTCTCACTCCAATCCATAACAGTCAAGCTCTCCTTTGCAGCAAACCTTCTCTTGTTTCTCAAATATCTTGGCCCTGAGGTTTGTACGACTTGCCCTGTGTTCTGGGCTTTCCTAGATAATCCTAGTCCTAATAGTAAAGTGTAAATTGTAAAGTGAACTGATCGTCTTGAGTAAAGTCTCTTTACAGTTGATATTTTGAATAAGAATATAGAATAACATGAATAATAACACAAAGAGGAGTGTAGCGGTACCTAATACATAGGCTAGTATACTTCAAGGCGGAGGTGAAATTTGGGTTCTGAAAGAAAAACAACAGAGAAGTACCATTTTGAAATCAGAATCAGAGTCACTTCATCACCAAGGTACGTGCACAGGAATTTGTCTTGGCCATATGGGTGGAGAAGCACATCAACATACTGAGAGTCTCCACAGATTTGACACATCGATTTAGAAATACAGCATGTTCGCACCATTCAACTCATGAATGTCTATGAGACAATACTGTATCCACTTTGATCCTCTCACCTCGTTCTCCTCCTCCCTATACCTCTTCAGAAATCATCCTCAACATACAGGCAGTGGGAGTGGGGTGTGTGTGTGTGTGTGTGTGTGTGTGTGTGTGTGTGTTCCATAGTTACATAAACCAAGCTGTCATGATGGCTACGGGGCACGCTGAAACATTGCCATATGAGCGCTGGGTCAATAACTCCTCACTGCAATTTTTGGGGTTTTCTTTCGTTTGGTCGGTAGCCAGAACACTTCTGGTTGAAGCCGGGGAGGGAGTGGGTGGGTTCTTATTGGCGCAGTGCGGTGCAGAAGCCAACAATTACCAGGAAACATAATCAGTCAATCTTCCTGAGACCTTTTTCTCTGAAAAGACACACAGTAGGTTGACCACAATAATTACAACACGAAGAAAACCAATTGCAAGCCCTTGAGAGGCATGAAATAGGCTTAGGGTTAAACGTAGCGGAAGTGTTGGCCCAGCCAATCCAGATATGCACCAACGCTAAACTCCTCCTCTGTAGAGGAGAGAAATTGACAGCACATGGCGACACCATTACCACAGCACATCCTTTTGTTTGATGGTTGTCGTTAAGCCGTTTGGCAATACTTCCCATGCCAATGTGCTATTATACATTTCCACCGTCTGATCAAGGAATATACCTCCCGCAGGCTTTAAGAAAATAATGCTTTAGACGCCTGGGCTCCCGTTATTCTCCATGCCGAGTGCATTGCGTGGGTGTGAGAATGAAACTGAAGGCGTGATGGTACTTTTTATTATCTACAAGTCAAGTGTGGACATGGCTTTTCGCCTAAGCGGAGCCTCGCAGGCAGGTAGAGCGAGACAGCGCCGGTTCCCGGAGGGGGAGAGGAGAGGTGCTGATTCGCTTGTCATAAACATCAGCTGTTTGATGGTGACTGGCGAGGCCGGAACCTGCGCAGAAGTCTGCCCGGCGATCCAGAAGGCACAGAGACTCAGCTGCACGTGCTCAACCCATTTTCTCGGTGGCGCTGAAGATTCCCGAGGTGACACTTTCCCGAAGTGAACAGTTGTCAGCCCCCTGACGTTGAAGATGATCTCTCTCACACTCAAACGTTTCTTTTTTCACGCTAACTGTATTTTGTGCACAACAGTTGTAGCTATCCTGGAGCTCGCTCTATCTCCCTCACACGCGCACAGATTGACAGACGAAACAGTCCTCGTAAGCGGCACGGGAAGCCGCCTCCACAAGATGCACACAACTGTCAATGTGTGAGAAACGCATTCAGTTGTTTTGTTCCCCTTTGTTCCGCTGAAGCTCTGGTTGAGGAGTGTTTTGGGTGAAATTATATGTCTAAGCAAAAAGCAGACGGGCCAGCTGTCATCCACCCCCAGAGTCATCCCTGGCAAAGCCCTGATCAAACCACACACTTTTTTCAGTCTAACTTACAAACTATATTTTTGTATTTTCGCAATGCAGCAGTAACTACCCCCTCAGCTCTCATAGTGTTACTCATACATAAACAGCCGAGAACAACTCACCCCTTCACGGTTTAAAAAAAAAAAAAAAAGACAAAACTAACTCACAAAACTAAAAAAGGACCCACAGAAAAAAGTATTTGTGTTTATCTTAATACAACTGGTACTACGGTTGAAAGAAATACTTCACAGGAATTACCGCGTAGGGGAGAAGCGGGGGAGAAGGGAGGGGGGGGGCACATTGCATCTCCTCTTCAAATTATTTTTTCAAACTCCCGTCTGTTACACAACTTAATGAGCCTTGAAATTGGCGAGATTACATTTTTGTGCGTTTTCCTTTATTAGTGTGGGTGTTAATCTCATAGGATCTGTTTCCTAGGACGGGGACTGTACAGCGCGCTGCCGCTGAGAGGAGCAACAAACTAACCAGCAGGCCGGTAAATAGATAAGGGAGTTCCCCGTGATCAGGGAGTTTCTTGGTTCAATCAGCCGTCTGATTTACAGATGCTGCATAGTTGGTTAAAGTACCGACGGCAAGAGATTTAATCTTGAGTTTGAAAATCCTATTTTACCTAAATCACAATTGCAGTTTCATTTGTTTCAAGAATATCTGCAAATGAGGTCGACTCCACTGGCACCAAGACCATTTCAACTGATTAAAGAAGTTGGTTTGGAAACAAGTGAAATGATTTCTTTGATTGTTTTGAGAAAAAATACATTTTAAAGGAGAATATCTTTTAGTGTTGTAGCCCATTTACCAATGTCTGCATCTATTCTACATTACTCCAAATCATTTTGCAATGCGTGCTGTATGTAATTAGATTTCTTAACACTTACTTGTTTTTCATTGTTTCATTGTCAAACCTAGCTTGAAATGAACTGCCACTGAAGACATGCATGTGACAATGAAGTAAGGCCACATGGTTTTGAGGAATTATTTCCTGGCCAAGCCTTTCATGTCTTCCTGTTGTTGTCAGATGATTGACAGTAAGCAGAGCATAACGTAACACAGCAGACCGGTAAATGCGTTGTTTCCATGCCGAGAAAAACTTCGACAGAACTAAATTACGCTTTTGTTTACTGTGATCGATTATCTTGCTGGGCCATTTTCAAGTCTGTGGAAGTTGTTTGTCCATACTGTTTAAAAATGAATGGCAGCAAATGGCTTCTTCTTAAGGTAGGAAACTGAACCCTGATGTCTCCAACTACACCAGGAATGATGTCAAAGAGAGGGGCAACCTAGAAGATTGGCACAAACGTAAAACCACTGGTATTATCATTTAAGACTAATAAGAGAATACATTCATTGATATGTTCGGTCCACACCCCATCCCAACGTACAGATTCCCATACAAACCACATATATTTAGATTGCTGATGTATTTTTGTTTGCATGCTGTGATGTTAGCCATATTTTTCTGTTTCCGCTTTCAACAATAAAATGGCAAAAACGAAAGACTTTGTAATGCTTCTAGACATAAAGCTTGACTAGCTAGCTGTTCCCCATCCAAGCTGTATCAATGGACCCTCATCACCTAATAAAATATGGATAAGGTAGAGAATTCCTTTATACCGTATGTTGTTGTACGCATCTTGATTTCACGTCTGTTGTAATTCTTGTCTTTTTTTCCTCTGCACAGACCTGCGGATTTGCTTTTCACACTGTTTGACGTTAATTGGCACAGTTGATTGAATAGCCTCATTGTGCCATGCATTGACTGTATAGAGTAAGACTCAGAAACTCATGGCTCTACTTCCTTTTATTGAAAAAACTGGAGGCAATGAAAACATTCCTGCAGTCCCAGAGCTCACCTCAACAGTGCGAGGAATGTAGAAATGTCCTGGTAATTGTAGTGGATGAGAATACGAAAAACAACATCATCATGGGTCCCGAAAGCTTTTTAGTTTGTTAATCCATAATGGGTTATTCATAAGCCTGGCTGGTATAATGCTATGAGTGGTGTTTTGGCTCCAGCTACTTCAACTGGCTCAGCAACACTGACCATTTTGGGGTCAGAGCTGTGGCCCAGAGTGGCTCGTTTAGAGGCGGGCCAGTCTGTTGGCAGGCCAGTCTGTTACCCCGTTCCAGTGCCAAGTGCCCATCGGCTATGTGGGGGTCCACGTGACTCAGCGCTCGCTACGTAACCAGGCGACCCAGATAACGCTCCAGCCTGCTTTTGTGGGCCAAGCAGCAGGAGAGTAGCTTTTCAAATGAACTGAAAAGAGCAAGGTGTTCAAATTAAGCCCCTAATTATGAGAAATGATGAATCTGTCCTCTACCCGTGCCGTCACACCAGAGACCGTAGGAGTGAAGCATCCCACATAGCAACTCCCAAGGGAAGAGGCAGTCGGCTATCTGATGTGATAACAATGGGAAGAATCAGGATCATCTCATAGCTTAGATGTCGGTCAACCAATGAACCTTCACCGGTGATAGATAGATAGATAGATAGATAGATAGATAGATAGATAGATAGATAGATAGATAGATAGATAGCACAATCAAAGTAGAGCGGTGGGTGAAAATCGAATGGAAACACAAATGAAGGAGGACGAATCGGGCAAATAAATTAATAATACCATACAGCCGTTTCCAGGGTTATTTTCAGACTTGGCTGGCAGCTTGCACAGTTACATGTCCATTAAGAATTTAGAAAAGCAGAAGTAGGTCACAGACAATTCAAGCAGAAAGAACATAAGGTTACATCGCCTCTTCTCTCTGTTGATCAAGAGTAAGAGAAGTGACAAATTAGTAGTTGGCCGCCCAGTGAGAGGAGGAATTGAGGAGACAGTCACCTCAGGATCCAGAGCAGGGCAGAAAGGCACAGAGCAGCAACTAGAGCAAATATAAGGTTATGTTGGAACCGTCAGTGAGGCTGTTTTCCACATTTCTTCCACTTCTTGCCTTTGAACTAATAAATCGAATCAAACTACCCAATCACATTGTGCTTGTAAATGTATTCACCATCCTCTCATGTTGCCACATGGTCTCACACGGCTGCGTGGCCCTGCTTTCTAAAATAATTCCTCAAAAGCCGTAGTGTATTTCCAGTGACATCTGCAGGGGGCATGTCTTGGCTTCTGGCTCCTGCCTCCGACAGTCTGCTCATCCAAGAGGGGATTGTGACAGAGTCGCTTTGGGAAATGCCAGCAATAGAAAGGACCTGCAGGAAAGGTTAGAGAGCTCCTTGGGGCCAGGCACAGGGGTCCTGCAGAATTTACGCAGAAACAGTGTCTCACAGATCCCCTCAGATCCATTTCCAGGCTTTCTCAGAGTTATGACGCGTTTCAAATTTGCCCGTGAGATTCCGGCCTTGAGCGGGACGGAGGCTAAAAGCATTATTTCAGCTCATAGTGTGAGAGTTGCACTCCCATGAAGCTCCTGTAATAAACTGAGGATTTTATTTATTTATTTGTTGGTTTGTTTGCTTGCTTATTTTTTGCTAACGTGTATTAGGATTGGTCCCAGAACTCTGCACAACATATTCAATGCTATAAAAAGGAGCATTGGGCTCTATTGGACATTCAGGAGGCAGGTGAGTCCCAAATTATTTAAGGGTTGAGATGTAGAATGACAGATGTTAACGTTCAACTCATGATTCATGTCCTGTCAGGTACTGCCGTGGTCCAGCGGCAACCGCCTCTCCAGCCACACTGCGAGTTGTCTTTGCTTGATCTCTGTTACTATTCCATCCACAGAGACACAATCTGACTGTGAGCAGCAGGTTTTCCTTTCCACTTGAGCTGCTTTAGAAATGAGCACACTAGTGAGGCTCCATTTAGTCCATAATGGGAAGGGCAGAGAATACCATCAATAAAACAACAGCTTTGCCACCCTAAGGCTTGGTTTAGAGCGGTGTGCAATCTGGTTTCTCTGCACTGTGCACATAGTGTGCAGAGGCGTACAGAGGTGCGCGTATGTGCAGGCTGTTATACTTGTGTGTGTTTAATTGTATACACAAGATGATAGGGCTGCACAAGCCTTGTCTATAGGTAGTAACCACAGAGAACAGCCCATTACAGAGCCTGGGAGTGGCCATCCTGAAGGGAACAATTTTATTTTGTGGTAGGTATTATGGACAACATTGTACATGACATGCTCTATGTGCACAGGATATATAAAAGGTGCACTAACATAAAAAGCAAGCAAATAGATATAAAATGTAATAAGTTAATATACACAGCCAGTGTAGGCGCACCAACCCCTTCTCCGAGACGTGTTGAGTTTATTGTTCAAAGTGTATAAAGTCTATAACATCCTTCAGCTCTGCAGAGTGATGATGGCATAACCCACTAACTATAATGCCTTGTTAGCAGGCAACGCCTTGATAATACATCCCAGTTGTTTACCTGAAGTAAAACTGGATGAACGAGTCTCTTATCTTATTCAACAAACTAAATCTTCATTCAACTCTCAGCCTAATTACACAAAATAAATCAATGCAATCAAGTAATTAAGGAAAGTGGGAGTTTGAAACTTGCTGAATAAGATAAATCGATCACACACACAATTTATGCACGTTATATTAAATTGTGAGCAAGTATTCACTTGTTCTTGTGAATTATGAAATTGTTCTTCCCGTGTTCATGTGGGTTTCCTCCGGGTGATCTGGTTTCCTCCCACTGTCCAAATACATGCAGGTCAGGTGAACTGGAGACTCTAAGTCACCCATAGGTGTGAAGGAGAGTGGTTGACTGTCTATCTGTGTTCACCCTGTGATGGACTGACTGCCTTCTGCCCAATGCATGCTGGGATAGGCTCCAGCCCCCTGTGACGCAGAATAGGAACAAGTGGGCAAACTCCCGGCTTCTGTAGCCCATAATAATCCTTGAGAATAAAGAAACAATGGATTGAATAACGAACTCCACAGATGTAGAAAGATTTCGACTGTCATTTTTCCACAGCAGCGCTAGCGTAACTGGGGCTTGCCAAGGAAGCTAAAAATGTTCCATCAATCAAACGCAAGTTATTGATTTGACACAATGACTCTGTTGAGGAACTATGTCATCTGGGAGCTAGATGCAAAAAAGACAAGCAGGACGTATTATTGGCACTCTAGTGTAATACATAGAAGTGATTCATTGTATGTGTATGTGTATGAGTATGTGCTGTGTTACGATCGTCAAAAGATATATATTATATATCTAAACTCATCATGTGAGGTCAAATTGCTGGTTTCACCCTCATTTGATGAATGCTGTTCTTGCTTCCTACCTTTCGTCCTTTCAACTGATAACAACAGAGACTGCAGTTTGACAAATTAGTGGTACATCAAATTCACTTTGGATATGATCTATAAGCCACACATCGAGGTAGAAGTCAAGAAAAATAGGGAAGCAATGGAAAGATAATGCTGCCTCATACAGTATAGAGTATAGAGAGTACTGAGTATATTGATATTAAAATGAAAAATGTACCACAATTGCTCTGCTAACTCACATCATGAGATCTTAACCAACCAGCCAAGTTGACTATCAACACATTGTTACACGCATTCACACACTCATGCCTGGGGGCTGTTCCACAAAGTGAGCTTAGAAAAGCGGCGATCAACCTCGCAAGCCTGGTTTGAATTAACTTAACAAATCAATCAGGGCTAAAGCGGTTCCACAAAGCCCAAGTGAAGCTACCGTGATCGGGCTAAACCGAGCCAGGCTGAAGCAATCCAGATAATTGCGCGTGCACAGTTGTACACGGGTTATTTAAGCAGCCCGAGTGGTCGATCATGGATCTGATCGATTCATCATGGCGAAAAATGACGGTAAAGACAGAGCCGCAATGTTCACGGCCACTGAACAGCAACTTTTAGTGGAGGTCTATGGAGAATTCAGCCATATTACAATGAAAAGGGAAATACGATTGCCATAAATAAAGGGAGAGAGAAAGATTGGCAACGAATTGCTGCTAGATTGAATGCGTCAGTAATTGTTGAATTAAAAACGAACAAATTGTATAGACCTTATTAATATTATGTGTTCCAACAATATTAAAGAACTGAAAAGCTGTGCTAAAAATATTATAAATGAAACCATGCGATATATGAAACCTCAAGACTGTAAATGTACTATCTATCGCCATAAATTATGTAGTAAAGGCTGTACGTAAGGTTTCATCTTACTACATTACAATCATCGTACTGTACTAGACCCTATACGGGGATCGAACTCACAACCATAAGACTGAGAGTCTCATGCTCTACTGACTGAGCTGTTCAGGCTGGTTCTTACTTCTATTATATTTTTATGAAATCGGTTGTTTCCATCCTGGAAATTGATCGGTTGAAAGCGTGTTCTACAGTGACTGTAAATCCCATACAGAAACAGTGAATGCGTCTCCTAGCAACCGTGGAAACATCTTGACATATATTCAAGATATTCAAGATACTTTATTATTTCAATGAATTTGTTAAATAAAAATAATTTAGAAAATAAAATAATATTGTGTCATCAAATAATTTCTGTAAATTGTAACCGTTTTCTAAAAGCAATATGGCACTTGAGGTCTCGCTGGACACTCATGGTTAAATGGGGTTGCCTAACAACGCTCTGAACCGTGACTGTATCCCCGATACAGCCTACATCATTTTATATTTTTTATTTTCTCTTAACGTTACATTTTATGTCTGATAGTGTAGGGTCTAGGGTAATAGTGTTGAACATTAGGATGGCAGAACCTTGTTTGAAAATCATTGCGTTTCAGTCGGATCAGTGTTACGGGAATACCGATTCAGCTTCAACTGTTGTTTAGCCTGATATCTAGCCTGCCCCGAGGCAGGCTAGTTTCGAAGCATAAGTTGCCACAGCAATGCAATTCTCTTAAGCAAGGGGCTTAATAAAGATATCAATTCATTTTATTGATTCACTTTACCAATGTATATTGCCTCTGCAAGATGCAGCCCATGCAACCGAACAACAGAGGCCTATCACAGCCCTGTGTTCGAAGCTGGTGGATTTATGGCTGCGTGATAGCAATCAAACAAAAACCACACATGCATTACAAAGACTATTTGTTTTCACACAAGCCACTTAACTGCCCAGAGTGCAATAAGTTCAGTATGTGCTCCGCGCTAACTCCAGTGATTTACCGTCCTGTGATTGAGTCATTTGCCGTTCATATCTTTATTGCCTGTTGATAGAGACCATGGCGGTTGACGGAGCGTTTGTTTACTAGCCTGGCAAGGGACGGTAAACCTGATCTGAATCAACGTGAGGACAATAAGTAAGCTAATAGCACTAGATAGAATAGATTAGGTTGTTGATGTGGACATTTTCATTTTTCATTTTCATTCTACACCTTTTGAAAAAAACGTCACACCACTCTTACGAAATGATTGCTGACCTGAAAGTAAAACTCGCTTTAAACATGAAAGGTTTTTGTCAATTTTATTTTTATTTGGAGAAATAGGTTACAAGTTACAGACGTGATGCATCACTTATTGACGCACTATACAGTTAATTACAGTTAACATATGTCATCATTACTGTAAGTCATCATCAAGTAAAGAAATAGAAGAAAAAGGAGAGGAAAGTGAATTACATTTATAAAGAAAAGATTTTAACCATTTTGAGTCTTTTCTGTTCTTATGTGATGGATTGAATCTTTAAAATCATTTAGAAAGGAAACTCTTCAAAATGTGTGTCTGCAACAGTCCATCATTACAAAAATTCATAAGGATATTCTCTGACAAAGAGAAGGTGACATCATACCTCCACAGCTACATTAGACAGTCCATGGCAACAGCAAAAAGTAAAATTACTGCTGGGTGACTATTTATTTCCACAGGTTTGCATTTTATCCCAATGGCAAGGTTACATTTGGAAAGGTTAAGCCTATTTAACCCCTGTGTGTCATTAGGGAGGGAAGATCTCTGCTGGGGTGGCCCGTCTGCCTGCTGCCTGTGTAGGAGTAGCCGGCTGACGGCGGTGGAGGCCACAACGCAGCAGATCTACACAAAAGTCCCCTAATCCAGCAGTGCACCGCGACGACGCCCTAAAGCTGCTTAATATACAAATGTAGGGACAGACCATGAGTTCCTGTTGTAGGTTTACCAATCTGGAGAGACTAGGACGGGTTTATCTTTTGGCTTCTGCTGGCCGCAAATGCAGATTTGTACCTCAGATACAGTTTGCACTTTGAAGATTAAAGAACTGCCTAATATTGAACCCATGGTAAAGCCTGCTGCTGCCAGTCCTGAACTGGAATCGATTAGAGGGCAGCCCGCTGAACCCTGGGATGAGACTACCAAAAGAGAAAAAAGGCATTCTCTGAACTGATTTCTCACTCCTACCAAAGCCACCCTGGTAATGACTGCAAATGAAAACGGATGACATTCTATTTTCTGGGTCGACACAAAGGGATAGAGTTACTGATCAAAACTGAATATCCGCTCCTCACCCCAGTGGACATAAGAAGCGAGGAAACCCTCTCTGCAGAAATGCTATTACTCCCACCGCTTTTATTAAAGATGATACATCAAACTGCAGCAGAAAATGCTTCCAATTTGTAAGTCTGGAGACATTACGAGTTGTGGGTCCACAATAGCTCATGGCAAGATGCGCCTATTCTGGTTCCCCCCCCAAAGCTCAGTGTTGGGCCAAGACCTCTTGAGTAGCAGAAAGCAATCCAATCTGGGGAATGGGAATGTGATGATGTGTGAAGATGTCAGTCCAGCATTAGAGGAGAGAATAGGAGGACAGAGAGGCACCGCCTCAAATCAGGACTTGAACTTGCCTGCAGTGAGAAAGGATGCTTTTGCATATACAGTAAGCTTGCTTTGCCAAACTTTTCAAACTTCAAAGGTCTCCTAAATACTCTCTGAAGCTATTCAGCTTTGCCTGACTTGAGCTCAATATTCATGTGATGACACAATCCTTATATCCCTTGTTGGGGTTATTCCAGCCCAAGTACTTACAAAAATTCCAATATCTGCTTAGAGTGGATTAAACAGCTTTATTGTTAAATTGATGTTTCCTGTCCATGGGCTTTTGAATTTAGCCTTAAGTAAGGAAAGGCAAATTCAAAATGGGCTAAATACAGGTGATGATGTCATTCAAATAACTAATACTCCAAGGAAGCTGGTACTTGTACTGATCTGGCAGCCAATCTGGGATGAGTTTATTAGCATTCCTATCCATTCCACCGCTGGACCAACTTGCTCAAAAGTGTTGCAGGTCATAAAAATTAATGGTGAAAAAACGAATAGTCAATTTCCAAATGCCCACACACACACACACAAACACACACACTTACAAACACATCCACCATGTCTGTGTTGGTACATTAATTTACAGCAGTCAGTAACAACATCTCTTTGATGTTAATTAGTACAGAGCAGGATGTGGATGGGAGGTGCCGAGGTGCCGAGGTGCCGAGGTAAGATCAATAACATCCAAGAATATCTTTGCCTTCATTTATACACTCCTTCTCCACCACACCACCACAAATAGAGCTGATATGACAGTTACAGAAAAACGCTGCAGAAACAAGAGACTGGCTGCTGCCCTATGGGCTGCTTTGGCTCAAAGACAAGAGTTCAAGCACCCATTGAAAATTCTGCAGCAACACTTTACAATGGGTTCGTGTTTACTGTTACGTGTGTATTAACCTATGGAAACGTTTTGTGGGTACATGTGAGTAAAAACGTCTCCCTAATACTTAATGTACTTCCAAGGGCGTGGCAACACAATAAAGTATATTGTGTACAAATGCGACAGACTAAAATAAGCACAAATACTCAAAATCACATTAGCTAGAACAATTTAGCTAGAACGTACTAGAATAATACATAGTCCAATTTATTTTCTGCTGAAAAATAATGTAATGTATCTCCTGTCACCACAGCCCTCAATGAGATACGACAGTTTATTATTTCAGCAAAGAGACGATTGCGTCACCCTCTTTAGTGCATTAGGGTTGTACACTGTTGTCATACCTTTGTAACTACATTATGTATCAGTTCCTTTTATGAATCTTTTTTGTAGCCTCTAACGTTTTAAAATAGGTAAAAATTAACAGATAAGTAGTACAGTATTTTGCTTGCAATTACTTCTTTGCAACATTTTCAAATCTTTATTAATCCAGAGAAGGTTTGGTAAGTACGCAAGGTTTCGGTGACAGTCTGCTTCACGGTGTGTAGTTATAAACATCATAAGCTTGCTCTTTAATCTGAGGGACTCGAAGAAAAGCTGGTATCAATCTGTCCTCATAGAGTGACGGTAGGCAGAAGGCACAGGGTGTACACAACCTCCAGTTATGATGGATTGGGACGGTTGTTTCAGTAGAACCCAAAGGTGGGGCAGGACATCAAGCTGAGACCTAAGAAAGTTGAACACTAAGCAACTTGAACACTGGGTGAATGCCGTGGTGATTAGCTATGGTGTCAGTAGCTTAACCTCTCCTCTGTGTGTGTAATGGAAAGGTTACTGTTGATGACCTATGAAAGTGTCTGAATCAGCCATTTTTCCATCATCCTGAGCCCCGGAGAATGTTTCAGTCTCTCTCGTCGACTCATTCATTCCTCCTGACAAGCACATTGACAGAAGTCAAAAGCTTCAGGGACTCGGGTTGTATAGTTGAATGTTATTTAAGTCGTTTGACTCGGTTCATTTGTAGAGAGAAATTCAAGATGCGTGGGGGGTGAAATGGTGTCAAAATAATACCTGAGAGTAACGCACCGCTGAGCAGTCTAGACAAGAGAGAGGGGGAGAGAGAGGGGTGGGGGCCAGGGAGGGAGGGCTGCATTGCTGACCCCTGCGAGACTCATCCATCCAGGACATGCTGGGCTGCTCTGCTTCAATTACTGGCTTCATGTCAAGTTTGGAGGTGGGAGACGTGTATGACTTTGATTGAGAACAACACCACGTCTCACGGGCCTTGACAAAACATATCAACTAAGCAGAAAAATAATTTCACATCCCCTCCACCGCCTCATCCTCCCGCTTGCTTCTCCCAGAGGTTACACCTCTCTTAAGCAGTGGGAGACGACGGCTTCTCTTTACTTTGCACATTATTTAAAAAAAAAAAAAAAAAAAAAGGCACAGATGATTTTCCCGCCAGCCACAGACAGGTATTAAATTATTCAAAAGCTGTTACAGCTCCTGCTGTGTTTGCACACGGAGTCCAACTTGACTGGAAGCAGCCAATGAATGACTCATTATGAACAATTTGCAGGGAAGTATGGCGATGTCTGCCACCTATCCATGTGAGGGAATGACAGGTCGCATAACCATCACCAGTAGACTCTAAGACTGCACTCGGATTAACATCGCCCTCTCGTTAACCCGGAGGCTGTTGTTGGCTGCCCTGGCACATTGTTTGACTGGGGACCTCTGTGAACCTCCCGGGTGTTGAGGGAGGAACTGCAGTGTCTGGGGAAGTTAAAAGCCTGCTGCCGATACACACTCTGTGGAGCCAAACTCTCCTGATGTCTCGGACTGGCAACCATCACCTCTCCGCCTCACGCCTTGCACATACATTCATACCTTTCTTGCCTTGGACACATATAAACACAAATATGCATGTAGACACATACATTGTTACAGTACAACTGCATACACACACACACACACACACAAGGATACCCCTAGGACTCCAAAAGTATTTTTCTGTAGGAAAATGCCTTTACAAGCAAGTATGTCCTGGCTTCGTTTGCTACTAGTCTCTCTGGCCTACAATATCAATGTACAGTACGCTGCAAGTGGTTTGTCCGCTAACTTGTCACTTGTTCTGAAGACAGAACGTCACGGCAAAAGCACAAAGCCATCCTCGTTCAGAAAATCCCTCTATAATCTCTCCTCTCTTCATTCATCACCAGAGTGACAGACCTCTGCAGCAGCGAAGGATACAATTGACTGGATTTTCTCAAAAATATGAAAATTGAAAATCATTTGCTATAAGAAGGTTCTGATATCCAGTCTCTAAAACGATTACTGAGAATAAATGCTCAATCATTAGTAAATTAATTGTAGTTTCAATTTATAATTTGAATGGACTGAACTGAAAGTGAATGAACTGCGCTCCGTAGTAGAGAGCTGCTGGCTGAGCGTCTCACAATCTGCTGACAGGTCACAAGATTTAAAAAACTAACTAACTATCCTACTGAAGAACGGGATGCAGATGCGTCTCATGATGCTGTCCCAATGTTTTTATTGTTATTATTATTATTATATTTCCCAAAACAGCATTGGCTGTCTTTAAGTTATCAATTTACTATCATATGTCTTTAAGCTCAATTTCTAATCGTCCTCTAGTTGCACATTGCATTACCATCATGTTTACTAATACGTTCAACAATCATTTATTATAACAGGCGCATGACATGCCCACACTTTAACACCGCAACTATTAAGGGTGACTGACAATGCGTGGTGGTGACCTTAGTGGAACAATCCAGGCATTAAGAAATGAACTTTAGAGTCTGCACCGGATAAAATGTTCTTAACTCTCAACTAAAAAAAAGCGCTATTAATATCCCCCTCCAACCAGTTTCAAATGAAAGGGAACATCTGTGACTGAGGGATCAGGGGGCAGCGAGCTGTGGGAAAACCTAACAGCAGTTTTCCATTCCAAGCTGCAACCTCCCGCGATGTAGCACACTGTCAACTGAGACTGAGACAAGCCTACAGGAACATACAGTCCAGTAGTCACCTTCACTACACAGTAGAGACACCTGCACTATATAGTAGAGTCAGCTACTACACAGTAGAGTCACCGTTACTATATAGTAGAGTCACCTATACTATACAGTAAAATCACCTACACTAGCATACAGTAGAATCACCTACATACAGTAAAATCACAGTAGAATCATCTACATGATACAGTAGAATCACAAGATTTCAAGCGGCTCACTGTTTTCCAAAGGCATATTGGTCTTCAGGTGATTATTCTGTTGCTATTTCTAATTAAATCATAAATGACTTGGGGGTATCCCTCCACCATGTAACAATTACCTGCCTTAATCGATGCTGACGAACCACGGGCACTCCGGTTTAACTCTTTAGCGAGTCGATTCTATTGACAACAGGGCAGGTACATGTTAAAGGTCTACAGTGGCACTTTGCAGGGAGTTGCTAAAAGGTGAAGCCCAGAGACGCGCCGCGGAGTTCCCGATGCGGGTCGCCACACTTCAAGCAGCTGTGTGCCGCATCTAACACACTATAATGACTCAAAAACCCCGCTGCTGTAGCACCCACTGTAGCAACAGTAGAATACAGCATGATATATCACATAATCTGACAGAAATCCGTTGACAGCCGCGTAAAACTAGGTTATTAGATCATTCATTCAGTCTACCCGCTTTGCGCATGGATCGTGCGTAATTGGGTTAACTCTGATTCTTTGTTCTAACACATAAAAAATAGTCCTACCTCGCTCATGGTGGACAGTAATCTCGGGGTTGCTCGTCTGTTTCCAGTGCCTGAGTCGCAGAATATGAAGTTTCAGCAACAGTGGTGTTTTAAACAGCGGCTCGCCGTGGACAGAGCAGCTTTATAAAGTGTTAAGCCCAACTCCTCCGTGTCATCACGTCCCCACTAAACCAATAGGAGTGCCGTGGGCAAATTTGTCTCCCCCTCAAGTCACCACCCAACTCCTTGAAATATTCATACGCTGTGTAAGCCTTTTTCATCATCATCAGCCAGATGATGCTTCTTGACGAGCGCCCGGTCGTGAATCACTACAGGCTATAGGACGCGTTTCAGACACCAATAATCAGTCATCGGTCATCAATAGAAATTGCTATTTTAAAATACGTGCCATTATTGCTCCCACCCTAACCGTGCACACTGGGTGTGAGTTTCGTTGTAAAACCTCTAAAGTGAAATTATGTTCTCCCTTTGCACTTTTCCTATCAAAATATAATAATCCTACGGGGGCGTGCAGTGGATCCGTGGTACTCAGTGTATTGTGACTTTACTGTAATTTATGGTATTTATCATTTCCCATGGTACCACTATAATACATTTATAATATCCCTATAGGATATCTTATAGTTATTCTTATTTTATATTTGCAAAGTATTCGAAAATTTATTATAGAATTGATATACTTCCTTTTTGTAAGGGTTTACTTTGCTAATTAGACTTTCTCTCCCATACAACGGTGTTTTAAATTTATTGCATCAGAGAGACTGAGCTTGCTGCTTTTTAAGTTTATTAAATTTCTTCGTTGACAGAGCAACTGCTGGTGATTTAACAGAAAGTGGAAATGTCCCTCTTGCGTCAGTCTCACTGCCTGGTGCATACACATATCCACCCAATGTAACACAACACTCCGATCCATTCCCCTCCTCTTTATTCCCTTTATACATCCATTTCTAAACTTCATCAGACAGGCTTTTGCCAAACAGAACATGTTTCCATTCATTCTCTGTTTCCTGCACGTCTAAATGGAAATAGCTTTGGACAAAGTGAAACAGCAGGAGCAATATTCCCAGTGCGTAGATGTGGATGTGACTTGTGGTCTCCATGGAGTCCTGAGGGAGGGAGGCGATGAAAAAGATTTCAAATACAGGCCTAAGATTTATGCTGCTCTGACAAGACCTGTGTGTCTCTGGGGTGACTGTCAATGCGTCTGACCGGTTGAAGAGGAATTCCACCAAAATTGACTTCTCAAAAGTTCTCAAATTCCTCTGTCTGAAATGTTTGAAAGAAAATGTTGACTTTGCCGGCTATATAAAAGCACACCAGATGGTGCTGAGATTTCTGTGGAAGCTCATGAATTTGGTGAGGCACAGCTGATATTGTTTGCTTGTAGGATGGCTGCTGTGTTTGAAAAGAAAGGATATCCGCTGAGGTCCAAACTATATCAATATATCTCATGGCTATGAATAAGGCAGGAGTTATATATCATATGATAGCATAGTGAAGGCAGTCGGAGTAAAAAGTCATACAATGTTCATTTGGTATTATCGCTTGCTGATACAATTTGGTTTCTGAATTGCTGAGCGGGCCGTTTCAAACCAAGTTGAGTCTATGGGTGTCGTGGGACTAGCCTGATGTCTTCTACAGTCACAATTTATGGGCTAGTAGATCATTCTTTTGTCATCTGATTTGGGCTTCTGCATGAATGCTCGCCCTGGATCATGGTACGAGGGATTGTTGCATCAAAAATGTCTTCTTTATCTTGATAGTTCATAAGGCAAGACTCAAAAAAATCTTGGGAAGTTTTAGGAGCTCTTACTCTACTTTGGTTGAATGTGAACCTACAACTCAATTGTGTAATTTAACACAATAGTAGATGATGTGTACATGAAAGCTGCAGCCATCCTCAATGCCTAAATGCACATCGTGTCTGAATGCTGAATGTATATTTGTAGATTGTTATGTGTTGTCTACTGTCTTTCACCATCCCTTTGCACTGCCTGTGAGGTGTTTTTGTCCCTGTATGTGTTGTGTTACTATGTACGTTGTCGATACTTGTCAGTAACACTTTCCTCGGACTTTTATTCATGAATTATTTTGAGGAAATACCTTTATTCTGCTTTGTTGTTATTCCTGCCTCAGCATATTGCAAATCAGTTTTCATACTGCAAGCGTGTGTGTGTGTGTGTGTGTGTGTGTGTGTGTGTGTGTGTGTGTGTGTGTGTGTGTGTGTGTGTGTGTCTGTGTGAAACATGTGCACACGCAAACAAACAGACTGGTCAGAATCAATCTCATCTTTAATACAGGAGCCACAGGAAGTGCTTCAAGCACAAATAGACAGTTCTTCCTTTCATGTCTCTGTGAGAGAACACACCTCAACCCAGCAGAATGAGTACGTACCCAGGAACAAAGAGAATGGACTCACCAGTGCCCTCCTTACTCCTTACTGAACCCAGCCGAATGGTACTTGTATGGCCTGAGTAATATGAATGTATCCTCATCATCATCATGATTCAGTGTACTGGGTTAAGAATGCATGGACATTTATAACATATGGTTTGAGAAAATAAAACTCACAAAGCCAAGGCCTGGGTAAAACATAGCAACTAGCAACTAGCAAAACTAGCAAAAACATAAAGAGAGCTTGATTCTGACACTATGTGCATTTAGGTATACGGTATGGTTAGCTATCAGACCTCTAAGGGTAAATACCCTTAGATCAAATGGTTGCAGTCTGTCACATAGGACAATACAATGAGTGTGAATGGGATAATTATAGGAGAGTATTTGAAAATCAATTTAGTATCCTTTTATATGATTTCCAGAGGAAGTGACACTATCTGGTAAACCCCATTAGGAGGTAAACCCCACCCTTCTGGTACTCCCTGCAGCTGAAAACATATGCTAAGAATGACCTGGGTCTACTTGCTATAGATGTCTCCCCTTTCAAGGGTGTTGAAGTGTCTGGCTGGTAAAGTAAATTAAAGGCATCTCAATTCAGGCCTAATTCAATGATCTCAAATTTAGCCCCGCCCAGGCCTGGGAGCAGTAGTAGTAATGGTAATATTAGCTTTCCGATCCCAGAAATTGCCATCTCAGTGAAACACCATACGTTATACAATATACAGTTTAAAGCACATTCACGACGCTGCTCACGTAGACACGACAGAATACATTTGTACAACGTGCAATGGAAAAGGATCGGAGCCCAAGCGACTGGGAACCCACACTAAGAGGGCGGGTCAGATAAAAGGGACGGTTATGCATAGCATAAAGTGCTGTAAGTCTATACTGACTGTGTGGTATGATGTAGTGAGCATAGCTATGCGTGCTGACAGCTGCCGAGCTTTGCTTTGGCGCTAGCAGTCTCTTTTATGTGCACCATCAATATGGAATGCTATGAGAGCCTTGTCCAACCCCAGTGGGATTCAATGCCTTCAAGTCATTTGCAATTCTATAGGCGGACAAACACACTAAACTACACAAGGAATACCGAGTGAGGAAGATACGTTGCAAGTGTAAAAAAAAAAATCCACATCCGAATGCACTCTGAATCTAGAAAGCCACGCTGCTGTACTGCGCATGTGAATTTCTTCCTCTATATCCTAGTTTCTAAATTATGGGGAGATCAAAAATAGATCTACTACTTCTGTTGAGTCACCCCTCGATAGAAGTAGCGACGTGTTTTCATCAGACTGGAGCCCAGGATGTGTCTGAATTTTTGAAAATCGTGTTTGGGCAGAAAACGCTTCACAAGCCTTGTGCAGTATTCTTGAACTACATCTGAATCAGAATCCATTTAATCGCCAAGTGCACTGAATGCCCAGGAACTTGTCTTGGTGACGTTGGTGCAGGGACATATTGACAGCTTACAGAGTTTCACAGTACATGCAGGACATAGTTTGGACATCAGGAACACACATACAGTGTGCTGTGCTGTTTACATTCATGATACACTGCAAGCAACAGCACCGGACTATACAGTACATATCACTCTACATATATACATTCATCTTGCAGGATTCTACCCATCACATCAGTGTTTTGTTGACACCTTCATATTGACTCCCAAACCACGGACCCGATCTGTCGTTTCATGATACATACAGTACATATATCCTATTCATAACTGGTCATATTCCAGTGAAACCCATAAGGCCAAAAGTACCGACACATTTTGGTACTTCACTTCAGGGTGGGTGAACTAGCCAAAGTACTTAATCTTAAAGAGAAAAAGTTGTTAAGATAATTGTCGCGTCACGTCATGTCTCTCTTTATCAGCGGGCTGATAAAGGACAAAATTTCACTCAATTATTACAACTGATGGCACATTTTAATTGGTAAAGTAAAGTGCTTTAGTTATTTAGATAGCGATGATATGCACTTTCTCTAACACTTGTTTTAGGAGTCAATATGGCGCCGTCAACAGAACAGTGATGTCACTGCAGGTCATGGATATGTGCTCTTGTGCAGTGTGCCATAAAATACAGTTGCAGCTGCAAAGGGAAGTGATACATGTTTTTCATTATGTTGTTCTAGACTATATGCACTGTACAATGCAGACTGCAGCCTGTGGTTTTCCTAATGTCTGATATATATCACTAGCATCATGGAGAAAATACCCATGGGATTCTATTAGATAGATAACACCCCGTGTGCCTTGATTGGTGAAAATTGACCATGTCATCCTCCATTAACTCTTGAATCATTTCTCAAACAATTCAATTAAGACTGGCCAATCATGCCAGCACATCTCCCCTTCCAATTTGGTAGTTTAAATGTGTTTTTTGGGAATGGAATTAGCCAGATATTATCACTGTCGATAGAGAGAATCTGTCTGTTGGTTTGCTTGTTAAAGTTCACTGTTACACTGAAGTTTGTAACGTGTTGTAAACTGTCAAAGCATTTTTTTTACCTGGACTGAAATTAATTCCACCAGCCTGGCTGTGTGGCGATAAAATGAACTTGACTTGGGTAGCAGGACAAAGGGTGTGATGAGCTGTGCTGGGAAAAATACCTCATATTGGACATTGGAATTGCTGGATTTTGGACTGGATTGACTCCTGAGTTAACCCTCTAACTATGGGTTTGTTGGCTTACCAGAGAGGGACCAAGTACAAATAAAAAAGGTACTAAATTGATTTTATTTCTTTTTTTTTTATCAAGTTTCTGTTCTGGTTTCAGGCCCATGGCCATTGTGCAGCAGGACACTACATCTCTTGGCTTCACATGTTTGATTATAGTACAGCCACACTGCTCTCACCACTCACTGCTCCCTAGAGCCCTTTTTACAATTCTGGTCAGGGATGCTGGGATGTGTGAGTGCAGCGTAATGTTAAATGTGCGCTGCTCCTGCTGGGATAGCACAGAGAGATTTGTGACCGGCTCACATAATCAATTCATATGACTTATAACTAACGTGCATATCTCCCATACAGAGCAGCCAAGGCAGAATTGCTCACTACGTCTTCTCTATCAATAAGGAGCGTTGAGAGTCAAACATTCCTTTTGCATGCTCTCTCCTTTAAATCTGTGTGTGTGTGTGTGTGTGTGTGTGTGTGTGTGTGTGTTAACTCCCTCTTTCTCATGTGTGTATAACTCACATATATACACATACACATACAGGAGTGTGTGACTCCAGAGAGTGAGATGCATTAAAGCTGCACTAGACACTGGCGGCCCCAAATGGCAGTGTGAGGTAAATTTTAAACTAAATTTCGCTCTTAAGTTTTGATTCATCGCTTCCTGTTCATGGAGACGATTGCCCACCAGCATCCATACTATACCCAACACCCAACATCTCGCCTTAGTGCAGGTTTAACCTTCTGACCTTCTGCCATTACTCTCTCTCCTCTCTGTCTATAGCCCCTACCTCTACCCACCTTGTGTGTGTGTGTGTGTGCGTGCCCGTGTGCCTGCGCGTATGTGTGCATCTCTTTGCACTCACTAAACAAACATTGAGTCAAAAGAGCCCAGGGACATTCTCCATGTTTTTATGACAATGGCTGGCAACTTAATCTAATCCTGTGAGCATGGCCGCCACTGGAGAGGCAGAGACAGCTGCATAATGAAATCTCACACAGGGAAAGCCCGACAGCTCTGCCTGCCCGGGATCCACTCCTCCCGGATCTACAGCTATTTCAGGCTCTGCAGTTCTCTCTCTCTCTCTCTCTCTCTCTCTCTCTCTCTCTCTCTCTCTCTCCTCCCCCTTCGTCTTCCTCTTATGTCTTTTCCTCAGTCCCCTCCTCTGTTTTGTCCCGCAACTGCTGTCACATGCCTCGTCACTGCCCACCCCTGTGATGTTCCCTGGCTCGGCGTGTTGTGGCTCGGCCCCTGCCTGGTAAAATGCTTCCCCTCATCATAATGTGCAGAGCCATTGTATTAACAAGTGCTAGCTGCTGGGCGCTCAGAGTTGCAGAGCAGATCGGCTACTATTGGCTCCAAGTTCATTGAAGCTTACGTCTTTATATACAGGACAACCTTGTCACTGTTACGTTTTTAAGACTAGACACCACAATGGAAATAAGTCTGACTTTTTGGGTTATCCTTGATCATTTGGAGATGCTTTAACATCAACATAACATAACGTCTTTTAAAATGTGTTCAATGAAATAAACTCAAATTGAAAAATTCTGTTGCACAGAATATAAGATTGCCAGCAGAACCATTGTTTTAAAAAAATGTTGTCACCATCTAAGACTATCAAAGGTAGAAATCCTTGCTGCCAGAAATATCTTTATTATCTGACCCTGTATTGCTGCATTGTGCTATAGATCCAAATGAATATGATAAAGAAACTGAGCTGCACACACACAAATGCACAGGCACACTGTATGTGCACGCACACACACACACATATGCTTTCTCTATCTTCCTCTCGGGCTCGTACACACACACACACACACACACACACACACACACACAGCACAGACAGACACCTTCTCCATCCTCTAAAGACGTATTTCCCCCCACTGTGTAGATCTTCGGCTGCCATGCCCAGTGGGCGTCCCCCAGCAGAGTACTGGCAGTTCATTTCATGTTTCAGCTCGGCACACTGCAGTTATTCTTGCCTAATTATTTGGAATTGTGCCAATCAAAGGAAGAGCCTCTCTACACGCCCGGCTCCAGCAAGACGCCCGCCTGACAGAGGGAGAGAGAGAGCGATGAATGAACTGGAACCTGAGAGTGAATCTAGCACTCATTGCCTACTAGTGAGATCTGGAGTCAATTTGTCTTGCCTTGTCTGCGCTCGTGATCAATACCAATTGTATTACAAGTGGAGCTGGGCCAAGCCGATGTGCACTGTCAGCACTTGTACACTGATGGATCGGTCTGTGAATATTGACAATATCGCTGTTTATTCATATCAGGCAAGAACACATTGATAGTAATTGAATCCATCTAAAACTGATCCCTCTTGTCGTGTGCATCAATACCAAATCAAGGCTAATTGTAGTGTCGATTGATTGCTGAGTCAATTTGAGGTTCGCAGGGCGGTTTGAATTGTATCGCGACAATATGACGCTGAATGAAGAGTCCAGGGCAGCCTCAAAGGGAGAAAGAATTGAAATATGGGTAAATGAAACAGCACACTAGTACAACACTTGAAAAAACCTTCAAGTTACATATCCACATTTTGGCCCGAATGCATCTGTGTCTTTATAACTGAATATGCCAGAAATAAGGAAACGAGGCTTAAACCTGTCTAATGTGATACACTTTAAGTGTGCTGCCACTGTCAGTTTTGGCTCCTATGCCATTTAAAAAAATTCCATCGGTGCATAACAAGATGGAAAGTGGTGTTGGAGGTTTTTTTAGCAGAGACTAGAGAAGTGAGGATGATTCCCACATGAACCATTATCCTGAGCAGAAAGTATGCATTAACATCAAGACGCCGAATGGAGATCTGAACCACTAGAGGGAGCAACAATCTGTCGCTCTCTATAGAATATGCGTAGTCGCGTATACACATTCATACATTTACACGCCTTTCACAATAGCGTGGCCAAATTTCTAAAGCTATAAAAAGCAGCTGTACCATCAAGCTAAAGTGCTACTATTTTGATTTTCTCATCATGTTGCACACTGGGCGTCTGTAAGTCTGTAAAACCACAGGCAGTGACTCACAGACACAATCTTCCTATTAAATGAGTTGCATAATAAAAACACATTGCTCTATAAATGTCTGTTGAAGTCAGAGAGCGCCCTGACATTATTTTGTACAACAGTAAACAGAGAGTTTAATTTGGAAGTAAACAAATACTCCACTCTGTTTGGCTTGGTGCAGCGTTCACGGTGCTTGAGAGGACGGAGAGAAAAATAGACCAGGGGAGAGTGTGTTTATTCACTGTATCCCGGGGAAACAGCGCTGCCGTGTCTACTTTAATTTCCCCAGCAGAATGGGTGTAAAAATCGAGATGTTCGAGGGCAGAGCACACTCAAAAAAATCCACACACTGCAGGTGTGCAATTACATTGTGCCACCTTGGCTCAGCTGGGAAACAGGAACCCATACTTTCTCCCTCTACACTGACATACAGCAACCACAGAACAAAACCCAGGCCTGAAAGAGAGTGAACTCAGCAGCACAAGAGAGGACCAGGGAAGACAAGTCAGTGCTTAATTACCACACAGCCAGAAGACAATGGCTTCCTCCAAGGTCCCAACATTATTGAAAACTGGTTGTGAAGATTACTTGAAGCTCTATTTTATGAGACATGAAATTGCTGAATGAAGCAAAAGACCTGAACGGGGAGCAGAAAGGCCCTGGCACAGCAGAGGGGTACATTACTGATGGTCTATCAATACCCATTAGCTGGGAAACCTATTCATTATTTCTCATTCACTCCACCACTCTTCTCGTTGCCTGGAGGGGAAGAAAAAAGGAGACAGAGCAAGGGAGAGAGAGACAGGCAGGCGGACAAAATTATAACACAGTCCAGCAACAAGCTTAGTCCGTTTAGCCAGAATGGGACAGAGGCAGCTCAAAGAAATCAATGGCATAGGCTGGGATGGGACCTGTAGTGAGGCTGAAAGGGAACCTCTGGTACTCATCCCTACAATGCTGCTCTTGGCTGATACAAATTGAGCCTTTGTAAATAAATGAGGTTAGTGTGGAGCAGCAACCTGTGTGGCTCTCCTCCCAGTTCTTCATAGCCTCTCTCTCTCTCTCTCTCTCTCTCTCTTCTCTTGTCTCTCTCTGTCTGTCTCTGTCTCTGGGGATTTGCAGCAGGTCAATGAAAAGCCTCTGTACAAGCTGCCCTGAGGGAGGTGGCAGGGGGACTCGGGGCCTGACTCTTTCCTGAGTGGATCCTGTACAAACCTCCCATAGGGATGCGCACTGCCGATCTACAGTGGAGGATGCTCACGGGGGCCATCGCAACGAGGAGACAAGTGGCATACCTTGATCCAACGGTGAGATCTGTGGGGAGGTAGAGACAGCGCAACACCTGTTTTTAGAAGTTGCTAGGCTGGGGAGCTTAATGAGGATAGTGCAGGGCTGGTGCACAGGGCTGGGTACCGCCTTCTCCAGAGACATGTACATAAGGGGGGCCTAAGTACAAGGTGTCAGAAAAGAGGAAGGTGCGCCTGCTTCGTTTCCTTTTTGGGCAGACCAAGCTGGCTACCTGGAGGAGCAGGAAGAGCAACAGGTTAGGGATAGGCTCAGCTGAGGCAGGATACATCATGGTGGGCCTGGTAGTGGCGAGGCTTCGGTTGTCCTTTTACAAGCTGGTGGAAAATGTTTTTATTTTTGTGTCTGTCTCGGGGATCAATGGGGTTCTGTGTACTGATGAGGAGGAGGGGAGCCTGGGGCTTCATCTTTAATTGTTTTAGTTTTTTTCTCTAGTGCAGCTTTTATCTTTTGTCTTTTGTCTTTTTTGACATGACTTGATTGTGGTTGTTCATGGAGCAGTGAGAATAAAGGTTGTTTTAAATTAAATTCTCTCTCTCTCTCTCTCTCTCTCTCTCCCTCTCTCACCCTCTCTCTCTCTCTGTCTGAAAATGAGGAGAAAATGAAGAGAACGGGTGCTCTGTGAGATCACTGTATATATGTAAAATTGAATTCGCTGTAATAGATTGAGTGCATAGACCTAAAACGCCATATTCAATGAGAGCGGTTTATTAATGAAAGATTAAAGGTTGCCCTCAAGCAAACGCTTTTCATGGGGAGGTTTCAGCTCATGTTTGTCAAACAAGTGCAAGATGCTGTGTGTCAAAAGTTGTTAAATGAAAAATTAGCTGACAATAAACAAATAAGGCTGCCATTGCAATATCCCAACTGCCATCAGTCATGCGGGGAATACATTTGTCATGTTGCTGTCATTGATTGGTGTGGTTCAGCTAAATAGAGGGAACTGCTCAATTGCTTTCTGATAGCCCAGAGGACTAGCAAGTCGATGCACCCTGCAATTTGGTCGCTTTAGGGATTTCCGACAGCAACAATAGCACATTAATGGAAAGGACATTGTGGGTGGGTTGCGGGGGGGAAATCATCAGCTCCTGAATTTCCATACATAAAAGCTCTGAGTCTGGGTTTATCTGTGCTTTGAGCTTTTGTGTTATTATAGGCACATCTGCAGTAGGAAATTGAATATGCCAGAGGTGAGAATGAAATGGATGTAAGTGTTAATAGATGTAATCAAATTCCATTGAATTGCTTTTTAAAGCGATATGTCTAACATATCTAGAATGATGAAATTCACTCACTATTATGACCGTGTGCCAAAGGAAGAAAAATATAGGCCTTTATGTAAAGCACTACAGGCACTGTAAGTCTTTTGGTGTGTGAAATAGGTTAGCCTTATCTTTGAGGTTTGGAAGCATTGAATTTTGCACATATAGTGTCCGAGTAGATAGGCATAAGGGGTTCATCCAAAAATGACAGCTGTGTCATTTGATAAAATGCTGCAGTGGACGAAGCTGTACAAGCATGTTGTGATAAATTGCAAAGCCTCTTTCAGGACCAACTACATTCTCTATTTTGCACTTTTTCAAACACCTGACCCAGCAGTTCAGGAGCCAAACATACAACACATTTGTCCAACAAACTTCAGCTCCGTGCTCATAAACTCAGCCGCTAATCCTTCAAAGCCTGGAGGCTAATTGTATGATTTGCCATCTCTAGGGGGAAAGCATCTAAAGGGAGCCATACAGACCCGTCTTGCTATCCCTGCTGAGTTATGTAATATGTACAGAAATATATTTGTCCATTTATTACACAAATTGGGACATCAAACCATTTCATTGTTTTCACATTTTATAGGTAGTACTTCAACAAACCTTGTGCAAAATTAACATGGGCTGTATTATATACATTAACGCATGAAACCAGGTAGGCATTTGTGGAACATCCATATGATAGAGAGCACAGCTTTCCCCCATGCAGGTACCTAACCTACCGTGTCATGTCTGTTCATGTCAGTAGTGAATTCTGTCCAGTGGGTTTCAGCCTTTATTTTGCTGACTGTGCATCTATGTCAACCACTCTGTCCAGGAAAGAAACATCTGACGGCCGCTGACCATTGACAACCAGTCGCAACCTGCAGCAAAAGGACCCTCCAGCGCATTTTTAGCACATCATTATTGATGATTTGTTTTTTGTTTTTTTTACCTTGGCTCTGAAACGGCACACAGATGGTGAGTGGGTGGCTTTCCTCCCGGAGCCAGAGGTGAATTCTCTCATATGGTCTATCTCTCTGTAAAATATCCTTCATCTTTTTCTATCTCACCAAATAATTGAAACTATTTAAATAAATAAAGATATATAAAAATAAAGATGAGAAGAAAGAAACCGAAAGAGAGCCAGAGAGAGAGAGAGAGAGAGAGATGGGGGGGGGGGGGGTGTCTGGATACAACAAAGAGTCTATATGTGGTTTTAAACTGTGAATACATGAAAAGTTGTTCATCTTACTGAATCCTTAGAGAGTGTGCTGCTAGGTGTGTTGCTGGTGAGGAGCAGAAATATACTCTATTAGCAATTTTGAGTTTTTAAGAGGGAACATTCCTTTTTGTGTGTCCCTATTCCACACATCAATGATGCCCAGCACATGGCAGAGAAGAAGCCCCTCTGTCTTTCTGGGAATTGTTTTACCAGGCTACTGTACGGGTTGTCAGATTGAGCAACGAGTCAATGCTGGATTTTACGAGGAGTGCTTTCTATTACAAGGGAGTTGGTGCGTAAGTCTCTTTGGCTGCCCATGCAGTGACAGCTGGATATCATTTATCAGGACAAGCACTATCAGGGGACACGGTATGCAGAAGCGCTGACGTGGTGAACTGGTGCCCCCCCCACTGCCAAAGTTGCTGCCATCTGAGCCAGGCCGTGACGGATGGGCAGGTCGGGACACGTGGGGAAAAAAAGGCCCAGCAGAATCTGCACAGAGGTTCAGCAGGCCCAGCAACTGTTGGGGAGGATGAAGGACTCATGGAGGCTGAGAACGGAGAATGGCTTTGATGGGGTGGTATCACTTCAAATTCAATAGAGTCAATGAAGCTTGAACCTATCCCAGCATGCATTGGGCAGAAGGCAGGGAACGCCAGGTAATTTAGAGTCTGCAATTCACCTGACTTGCAGGTTTTTGGACTGTGGGAGGAAACCCAGTCAAAAATGTCCACTCCACACAGAAAGGACCAGGGTCGAGATTCAAACCCAGAACCTTCCTTAGGGGTCACAAATATTTGCAGAGAGATTTTTCATTGCTTTGCAGCCCCACACTCTCTTGTAATTCATATTGGAATATTTAGCCTTTTCTGAACATGGTGAAACATTGTGCTGCCAGTGGGGACCCCCTAGCAACAACACTTACACAAAGCTTATTTCCCCAAATCAAGACATTAACGCTTGTGTTTCTTTTTCTATTTTGCTCTGAAAAGACAAACATCTTTCATTTCATTTTATTTACGCTTCCCAGAGAATAGCTCCGGGTAAACACAGGCTGCTGGAAAGAAAAATCCTTGAAGAAACGAACCAGAAAACATTTTACTGCAAACAATTATTTCAATGTGTAGGAAACGTCCCCAAGGCTTTGCTGGTACCATGTAAGTGTCACTCCAGTATTGCTCTCCAATATTCCAACGCAATAGTTGTTAGAAAGTGGAAAAGATACTTAAAATCTAAGGTGCAAAGTTGTGATGCCATGCTTTCATTAGCCACGCACCATTTGATCCAATAAAGAAGAATGTTGTAGATAAAGCAATATTTTCCTGGAAGTGACCTTGTTTGCTATGCACATGTTCTTTCATGTCTCGCTCAATATCCAGCTCTTATTAAATAGCTATCTATCCATCTATCTATCTATCTATCTATCTATCTATCTATCTACCTACCTACCTACCTACCTACCTACCTATCTATCTACCTACCTACCTACCTACCTATCTATCTATCTATCTATCTATCTATCTATCTATCTATCTATCTACCTACCTACCTACCTATCTATCTATCTACCTACCTACCTACCTACCTACCTATCTATCTACCTATCTACCTACCTACCTATCTATCTATCTATCTATCTATCTACCTACCTACCTACCTACCTACCTATCTATCTATTTATCTATCTATCTATCTATCTATCTATCTATCTATCTATCTATCTATCTATCTATCTATCTATCTATCTATCTATCTATCTATCTATCTATCTATCTATCTATCTATCTACCTACCTACCTATCTATCTATCTATCTATCTATCTATCTATCTATCTATCTATCTATCTATCAATCTGTGATTGACCATTGAATGACTCTCAGGTCTCGCTGCCTTCCCACCCCATCTCTTTCTAAATTGCATTAATCAGCTAATTAAGAGAGACTTAATCGTGCCAACAAGGTCATGTCAAGGATTTTAGCTTCGATTGCCGCTAATGTTCCCCAGACACATAATCCAGTGGCAGAGAGTTAGGCCTTTCATGTGGTAGGTGCCCTGTGCTACAGTGCTCTTGAAAGCATTGGCTTTCAATAATGAGAGGACGCGCTAAGTTATTCATCAGCGGTGCTCTACCAGGCTCTGGCCCTCGAGAGCCCAAACAAAGCATGAACTGCTTCATTTGCCCTGACCTGTGCCAAGAGGGCCCATTTAATTCAAGTCAATTACTTCAACGCAGTGGCATTCTGAAGAGGTGAAGCTTTTACATGTCACCAGGGTGTATTGTGCCTGAATAAATATTTATAGAGATGATGATGATGAGGTGCTCTGAGGGTTTATGCTGCATTATCATATTCATGTTGGAGGTATAACGGTGGAGCTCTCATGGCCCCATATTCATAGGACAATGATAAGAGATGACTATGTTGCCTCCGTTGTGTTTGTACACTTGAGACAACAAGTGTCAATCTACAGTACTAGCTATATGTGGCTACCTCGTTCCCAACACCCAGCACAAAATTAAGTCAATTCTTGTTATGCACATATTTTAAAATGCCTGACTGGGGTGTAAACACAAGTCTTGAGCTGCTACTCTGCCACTGTGAGATTAGTAATTGTGTCTCTGTTGTTTCAGTGTCACAGCTCTGCTTCTTCTCTTGCCACTGCGGTACACCGGCTGGCCTGCTAATGGACCCAGACGAACAGGAAGTGGAAAGCAGCATATAACAAGCCACGGGAGACATGATGCCAAGCTCCAGAGAGCCATTAGCAAAAGTTTCCATTTATTTATTTATACATTAACAAAAGGGCCCAGCGTCTTCTTGCTAATTGCCAACAGAAAGCCGTAGAGGTGGCTTGTTGTAGAGGTCCTTGTTGATTCACCACTGTTCCATTCACTAATTTCCAGTGTTTCACGCAGGAAGGAGGGAGATACCTGATTTGCAGTGAAAGGAGATCCCTTGAAAGACTGAAGAACTAAGAGTCTGTTCTTAAAGGACCAAGAGCCAGAGCAGCACTGGAGAGTGAGCATGTGCAGGGGAGCTCATGACGGAGAGGAGGAGGACGACCACCAGGAGGAAGGCAGAGTTAACAGTGATGGCTATGGCTATTTTTTAGACCTTATTGTCGAACTGGCACACACACACACACACACTGCTCTCTGGGTTTTAGATGGCTCCAACACAGCATTTGTGGAGCGTAACAGAAACCCACAGAGTGCCCCAAGGCCCCAGGGAGGGGTAAGGTTAGGCTGGAAAACAAAACACTGAAGCGGGTCATGTAATAGGCCTCTCATATAGCGCCTGTCTTTGTCAGGCCCACTGGAGGACGCTTAATTTATTTAATAGCCTGCCGCTTCAATGCCAGACGTTTGGTGCGAGAAAACAGAAGGCAGCAACGATGAAAGCATAGCGGGAGAGAGAGAGGACAAACACTTTCCTCACGGTCACTGGCGAGATGTGATTTCCAAAGCGAAGATCTGTGTCAGCCATCTGGTGACGGAGAATTGCAGGAAACTATGTCGGAATTCTATTTTCAATAATGCAAGCGTGCATGCTGTCACTACATCATTGACATTTCAGGAGAGGGGTTTCCCTGAAATGTGTATATTCTACATGCCTTTTATGTACCTCCTATGAATCTCTCTCTCCTTGTCTTCTTCTTCCCTCTCTGAAAGATGAACTGCCATTTACTCAACAGACCACAAAACAACTGCTTGTTTTAAAGTTGGTAGGGTGTGACGTCATCAGTAGGGAGGCTGTTCTTCAACCAGAGGATTCAAGCCCCCGCGACAGCATCCACCCTGCTGAAGTGTCCTTGAGCAAGACACTGGGCTGCTGACCCTGCACTCTGAGCCCACTACAAATGGCTTGTCAAGGTTGCCAGCAGAGATAAATCAAATTTATATTAAAAAGGTCCAGAATGTGTATGGGCCTCCAGTGAAATGAAAGTGTATTTCTCATTCAACAAAGCATTAGCTGCTGATTGCAATGCGTCACCATTTCTTTGCAGCCCTATTCATCTAGCAAATCATGCACTACTACTCCTCCTCCTCAAAAGAGTCAGGGATCAGTATCATCAGCATCAGGGATCCGGAAAGGGTTTCTATCTCCACTAAAATGATTTTTAGTTTGATATTGTGACAATAATACAATCAAAATGATAAAAATGCCTCCAGGAATGTGAAAAAAATGAATGGGCATTAATTGGAAAATTAGCTTTTAAATTCTGGAGGTTTTTTTTTCCAGGACACTATGCAGCAGCAGGCATGTCATCCATTTTGTGTGTGCCAACTGAATGACAGCAGTGCTGGTGAAGCTCTAGAGAAGCTCTGACGGGTTCATATTCCTCAGTCTCCACCGCCCCTCGACTATTATGAAATGCAAATGTTATGTCACCCACTTCACAAAGAGATGAATAGTGTTATTCCATGCATTACTACAGCCTCGCCACCACCTCATTCTCACTGCAGCAGCAGTCACATAGTTTTAATTTATACTCCAGCCTTCAGAATTGCTACTGTATTTTATAACCATTTCCTTTCCATGATAGGAAAATTAATTGAGTTTGAGCTGCTGCACATGAAAGAGGACGAGAGGCACTGATACATATTGCATTATGGTTTACCTGCAAAAAAAGATGGAATATGGTACTCTGGGTTGGCAAGGGAACATTGATATATGGCGAGGTGTTGCTGGAAAACAAAAATGTATCTTTTGGATTAAGTGATCACGACCCTGATTCCTCTTTATTCAATCTGTGAGGGAGTATGGGAAACAGTACATTTTTGCTGCAGTACATTTTGCAGGAAGAGGTTAAACAAAGGTTTCTGATCAAACAAAGGTCTATCTCTGTAGCGATCCTTTCCTTAATGTTGTCAGACACTTCCAATAACAATCTGAGGCTGTCAGTGGCAAAAACAAGCACTTTTAGTGGACGTACTTTGATCGGGCACAGTTGCACCAAAGGATTATGTTGCAGCCAATGCAGCCTGATTCGCTGCTGCCGGCTGAGGCGATCTACTGGATCAATTCCAAAACTTTTTGTACCTATTAGTCATTTAGACTCCAAAATATATACAAATAGGGCCCAGGTTTAAAAATACCAGAATTACCCTTTAAGTGCTGACTTAAGCAGTCAAGTCTGTATACTATAGTTTATAGGCTCTTTTAGTCCACATTACTTGAACAAATGATATAAATGGAACAAGGCATGAGTATAAGGAAGCATAACAATAGCATTTATTGAAAATAAAAAATACAATATGGTTTTTGTGTTTTTTGTTTTTTGTTTTCTAAAAGCAATTGACAGTATCATGAGAGTTCATTAAAAAGCTAATGTATCACATGAAACATTTTGGCAAAATACTGTAAATGCACAATGTTGACTAAGCTCACACAACGTTAATTTATAGCTTTGCACATTACAAAAATACAAACAGATCCCCAGTACATATACTGCACATCACAATAGCATTCAGTTTACAGTTACATCAAATAGCAGGATGAACATATTAAACTGTGGTAACTCTCCTGACGCCCTTGGAGGTTTCCTCTCCCAGTTCAACCTGGGCTTGGCTCTGACTATGCAGAGACAGGTTACTGGAGGACACAACATCAGGGACCTGGGGACATGATCGGATTAGGTTTGCAGCTTTGGTACACCAGGCAAGGCAAGAAATCCTCCTGGTCAAGAATGTATGTAAAAATGTTCCCATGTGATGAGAGTAAAAATGCTGAGGCAGCTCCTTGGGTTGCCCATCATAGTTGCCCATAAAATATATGATTGCCTTCAGTCAGGGCCTGCAACACCACAACTGTCTTAGAGGCCCCACATGGATGAATTACTCCAAAGACACTAAGGCAGAGCTGAACTTGTGACCTCAACACAAAGCCACTCCACGTAAGAGGTAATGGGGAAGAGAGGACACAAAAACCAGTCCAGGAGATTGCAGCTGTCCTGTCCTTCCCCCATTCATTATGAGACAGCAGGGCACAACACTATATATCGACATGACAATCAATGTGGCAATCAATCAATAAATCACAAGGTCAGGCTTAGCAAACCCTCCGAGGCACAATTACCCCATCAACATTGACAGGCTAACACATTTCAAAGGTATTCCTGGCAGGAACCAGTGGTCATGTGCACAGATATTACACTACTTAATACTGTTAATACCCTGTTAGGGCCTTGATATTAGCTGATATTGAGATTTCCTAATACATTTTGTCTCAAACAGGTCTACAGTATGCACGTATACATGTAGATTAACAATATATCCATAGAGTACATTGTTGAATGTGTTGGAACCACTTGGCACTGGCCTTTATACAAAAAATAGTTGGTAACAGCATTTTGTGGAGCCATTCTCTGCACTCTAAAACTTTGGATTTATCCAGTGTGACTAAAGAAACATGACATGTTAATCCCCATTGTGTCTGTGGCCATAATAGAGATGTTGAGTTGACAGAGGGCCAGCAGAGGTAGGACACTGTAGCAGTGCAGTTCCCTCCTGTTCTCATCAATATGGGAGGAGGTGGCAGGAACTCCAGCCGCAGAATGAGGAACTGCATGACTGACCGACTGCATTATTCAGCTCCAGTTGATCTCCCTTTCTCTCTCTCTCTCTCTCTCTCTCTCTCTCTCTCTCTCTCTCGCTCTCTGTCTCCCCCACCTCTCCAACCTCCTCTTTCTCCCTCTTACCTTGTGGATGCTGATAGAGTCCACCTGGCTGTGGGTTTTCCTTCTGAGGTCGCTGTGACCAGCATCTGCAGAGTGACAAACAATTTAGCCTGACCCGACCTCACATCCCCTCTGACCAGCTATAGCTTGTACTTAAGGCAAACCTCAACAAAACAGTACCTTTTTCAAACAGAATAAAAAAAAAGAAAAACAGACCAAGAGCATTTGGTTTATCTCACAAGCCATGTCTTTTGTCTTTTGTCGGTGAGTTAAAATTTGATTAAGGGCGATAACTGCAAAAATGGTATAAGCACATATCATTTTTGCAGCTACATCACCCAGACCTGACTCAAAGATTTTACCAACATCGGCATAGAAGCCTGTTTCTGTTCGCCACAGAACATGTTACTAAACAGCTACGTACTACTAGTAGTACTGAGTAGTCTAGTAGTACATACTTAAAGGGCCATTAAGTATTTGACACAAATAATAGAGTCATGTTTTCACAACAGAGACGAGTAAGCTAGCTACTAGAGCAGAGATCCAACAGACACGTCTAGTGAAGAGCTGATACATCACGGTACAAAAAATACTGTAATAATAATAATATGACTTATAATATGGCTTTTCAGGCTTGAGAACAAAAAGTTCAACCATCCTGAGCAGCTGCAAAAGCCAGTAGGTGTTTCTTCCAAAACACAGTGCGGGCCGGAAAGTGAGTTTTAAAAGCCAGAAATCTCAGCCCCTGGTAAAGTAATGGTTGGGTCATTGGTCATCAACAACCCTGTCAGATATATTATGATAATTTTGTGCTGTGGGACAGTAAAACTCATACTTATTGCACCTTTAACAGTACACCCTAAATGTATGAAACCAATTATATCCCTAGATTTTAAGATTAAACTGAATGTATGGTATTTTGTACCCTACCATTATAGTTTACTATCAATTATGAAACTAAAAGGTTTGGTTACATGTATGAGGAGGACTTGCTGTACATCACTCTCTCACCTGTGAGGCCCTCAACAGAGTATGCCAGGTTGACCTTCCCCCCCGTCGCCTCAGCAACCGAGCTTCGCCCGCTCACTGATTGGTCGAACCTGCGAAAGCCCAAAGGAACGGTCCAATGGGAAAGATAACCTTTACCTGAGATAACGCATAGCCACCTTGTCAGAGGCAATGCCCTTGTGAGCACACAGTTTTATTTTCTCACAACAGCTGCAGCATATCAGCAGCATCTGCACTGTTGCCTTAATAAAGCGCTTTGACACTCGCTGAAAAATGAACATGATCATCATTTTTCACAGCATTTTATGAGACCCAACTAAACTACTCAGCACTTCATTGTGCTCAGTGGAAAGGATATAAAATGTATTTCAACTTCACTGAAATGCTGACAAATTTAATGCATAATATATATCTACTTCTTAAATGAGCTAAGAACGATTCAAATCTTAATTAAATTGTTACAAAATCCATGTGATTTTTAATCCACGCCGTTTCAAATTTGTGTCTTCAATTTTCTTTTATAATGAGAAACAATACAAGCCTAAGCATTCTCAGAAATAGGTTGTACGTATTAACTGATTCATGCTGAGTCTTCACATTAGCTCAGATAAAGCCAACAGAACGGGACGATGTGTTTCTGCTGCTTTCACAAATGTCTTCGCTCAGCCGGTGAGTCACATCCAAGAGGTCAGAGTTGATCTTGAAAGTTATTTTCTTAGTTTAAATATTAAAGAAAATCCAAGGTTTGTATTACTCAAAAACGCTCTTAAAAAACAAGAGGTAAGTAGAAGAAGATCTTTCTTACCTTATTGCCTCCTGTTGGCTTGATTCTGAAAGGCAAATGGGGGCATAAATGTCACCAAACTATAATGAGCTATCATTCATTTTTAAATTCTCACTGCATTGACCACATTCATCATTGTGCTTGCTCGCTGCATCTACAGCAATATCAGAGCTGCAAGTGTCCCAGCATTTATTAGTTTTGGGTCCTGCATTTATACCATAGCCTCCGGTCAGTTTTGAATTTTACAGTGAACGCTGGCTCTGATTGATAATGAGTTTTATAACACAGCGTCATGGCCGTCTCTGCCAAAGGTCCTCATGGCCACAGTGAAAACACAACAATAACAATGATGCAGATGGCGCTTGCCTCAGGAGAGATATAAACTGTTCCTTTTACAGGGAGTGAAATTGCTTCCGTCTTTATATATTAAAATCCCTCCGCTGTCCAAAGTCTTTAAGGGTGATTATATTTGATCCCTGCTATTTTTCCAATAATTGCAAAGCATACAATACTCCCCATTGAGGTGGATTGCCCAAAGAAGAGCTGTAGTGACTTGTGGAAGCATGCCATAGCTGACATCCTTATGATGTTGATTTGACTTCCCCGGGGATGTTACAGTGAAGCTACGAAAGAGTCAGACTGAATCAAGGATGATGGTGAAGGAGGTATCAGACGGTATAGGTAGAAAAACCGCTGTAGGAGGAGAGAGGTCACACCTGCTTTATGATAATCCCTCCGCTCCAAACCATGGCCATGATTTGCAATGGGCCTGAATCGGTAACGGGGATTACAGTTGAGTTTTAACTGTGTGACTCTGGGCCACTTTTTGTTATCGCACACAAACAGGCCTCCTCCTCCTCCGCCTCCTGTGCTAGAACAACAGTCCCCTCGGAGATGGCACTCCAGAAACTTCTCCGCAACATACCTTCTTCCTGGCCAGAGTCTTTACGCCACCACACAACATTCCTTTCACAGGCCAATGCTAACCCAGCAAGGCACCAATCCCATGGATTAGAGAGGTGATGAAAAGTTCTCTGGTAATGCGTTGGGTTGTGAGCTCCAATAGAATTGCAGTAACACAGTTGCAGTAGCTATAGTAGCACCTTGTTTTGAGTCATGCAAGACCTGGAGGTACCACGAGTCGGTATTGGTTCTCTGTACCAACTGCTTTTCAGTAGGGTGTTTTCAGCTCCACTGCTTTTACAGGCAGCCGTGAGGGTAGACCTAGCCGAATATATATTGTAGGGATTGTATTGTAGTGTCTCCTGCGTCAACACGCCTTTACGACAGCCATGCCACTTCTGACACTGATATAGAGTCTGACAAGGACCAGGCGCGAATGCAGGACCTAATGCCTTTATGCATGCAGTGCTGAGCACGCATACTATTTTTCAGCAACGCCCTGTATCGCTTTCATTCATTCATATACATTCACACCTGGGAGCTTCCCAATATACAGCCATAGTTTTAAACTGTTGGCCACTGGTTAAGTTGCCTTGCTCAAAGGCACTGCAGCAGTAGTTGTTGAGGGAGAGGAGAGCATCACTCCTTCATTTCCCCGCCCCACATTTTCCCAGCTGCTCCCAGGTGGATTTGTAGTGCCAACCTTGCAGTCACAAGCCTGCTTCTCTAACCTTTACGCTACTGCTGTTTCAATGGGCTCCTCAGAATTCAAGCTTTCTGCTGACAACCAATGTTCAGTCTTTGTCCGAAAAAAAAAACCAACCTGCGTGCCCTTGGTGAAGGCCAGCACGGGGCAGTGCCAAGTCACTGCATGCGACCGCCTTTCTTCTTCATTATACTTTAATCACTGTTCCTGTGCAGGCGCCGGGGGTTGGGGGAGGGGAAATTTTTCATTTAGTGGTATAAAAAGAGAAGTAAGGTGCCTACTTGCTTGTCTCCTTCCGTTTGTAGCAGAGGACAATGCAGATGCAGAGCAACAGCAGCAGGAGAAGAGCAGAAAGCGTGGCCGTTACCCCCAACAGGAGAGCGCACTCATCTCCCTCCTGCACCACCTCTGCAACTGAAGAGAGAAGGTCACATCAATGTTTCAGTCAAGAAATGCTGAAGCAGTGTAGTTATTTTGCAGCGCAGACACAGATTTGCAGACACAGTGTATAGAAAGCTGTTACTAAGTTTCTGTATGAAAGTGCATGGAGGCATGGAAAGTAAACGGAGAAGGGGTGTTTGCTGTGGGTGGTTGTTTTGAATGGATTTCAAGATTATGTAGAACTACAAATGGAACATTCCGTACAGCACCCCGAGGATACTAAGGCAGTGTCTGTATTTCAACGCTGTGGGCCTCCATGCTAGCGGTGGTGATGCAAACTCCTGCGGCGCCTTTCTATTCCACTCCCCTCTTCAACACTAATGCTCACTGATGATTCACAGGCTTCCAAAAAGAGAAAGGGACAGGGAAAAGGAGAGCGAAAGAGAGAAACAAACAAACAAAGAGAAATAGATGCAACAAGAGAGAGAAACAGAGGAACACTGAGATTTAGAAACTCAAAGACAAACAAGGGCAGGCTTCAGTCTGACACAGCTGACACCGCTTGTGCATCTTTGTGTATGTGTACATATGCACTTTAGCGTTTGCGTGATTGTGTGTGTGTGCATGTGTGCATGTATGTATGTAACACAATGCTTGTTTTATAACTCTCACCCACGGTCAGACGGATGCCGCTGCTCAGGGGTTCAGGGAGGGCAGGCACAGAGGCCAGGCAATCCACATGAGAGCTCTCTGACGCCTGCATGTTGAGGTTACTGGTCACCGTGAAGAGGCCGTCTGCAGACACTTCACTACTGATCTTGTGGTCACCCTGGCCCACCTCCACATCATCAATTAGAGAGTATTATCATTTTTATACTATGCTTAAACATTTTGCACCAAAACATAGTGTACATAAATGTTTAATAGCTGTTTATAGCTGCTTCTATGTTTGTACATGAGGCGAAGGACTGTTTGTTGACAATGCATTGATTAGACTGATGAAATATGCTGTCCCTGTCTTTTTCTTCAAAGATTTGTGAGGGATCTTTTTCTGTCTGGCTCTTATTTCTTAGTGATGAACAGTACAGGAACTCAGCAGTATCTGTTACATCTACTGCCTGGGTGCTGTGGTTTTCACCTGTGCGCTCTCTACTATCGGTTTCCTGTATTGTTCGCGATCAAGGAATTCTACTGTTGTACATACTGACTGTCAGCTGACGTTTAAATATAATGATGATGGTGACGATGGCGTATGATTGTACTTGTTTGTACTTTTACCTCTTTTCCATTCACCAGCCACTCCAAAGTGGGTTGTGGGTACCATCCTGCTGCTTGGCATTCAAACAGGACCCACTGCCCCCTCAAGGCCGTCCTGTTGCCCCCGAAGACTTTCACGCTGCCCCTCTCTGGAATCAGAAAAAAAGCACATTCGCTAGTTTTGAAAGCTCTACTTTTTCTTATTTGTGTGCCTGCGTGTGTGTACATGTACGTCTCTATGCCTGCCTCCCTGCATATGCCTCAGTGCGCGTGAATTTCTGAATGCAGACAAGACTGGGTGGGAATCTCTGAATTTCATCAAGAGCGTTTGCCTGCTTTGAAATTCATGTACTTGCGTGCATGTATCTGCAGCCAAAGAGGAACATAACCTCTTCAGTTGGCCTGTTCACTTACAAAAGACGGATTTCATTCTTCCCGAGTGATTGATCGTGTGTCTCGAAGTCTCAATTGGCTGACGAATGCCTCTCTCTTTTCCCCTCCATCTCCTACGCTGCCAGCCAAATAAGCCACTTAGGGCCCTGGGCGATATCTCATATGTGAAGTCTATTGTCTGGCAGAATGAAAGGCAGGGGATGCAACAGACAATTGCTATAGACAGAGAGATAATTACAGAAGCTTCGGCGCTTTGTCTAAGCGAATGACATGTCTGTGTTGATTTATGTTCAAAGCCTCAGATGTTCTGTACGCATTATTGATTGTCCCCAGGGGCCTTTTATTTGATGCCTGATTTGCCATCATATACATTGGTAAAGCTTTGATTAACGTATCGTCCCATTCTTGAAAGCCCACGGCTCCGAGAGAGGATTCCAGCTGCTCTTACAGAATCTCAGTGCCAGTGAAAAAAAAAAAAAAGCTTGGAGAGGAACCAACGGTCTCATTTACACTGGCTGACAAAGGGCTCTGGACCATCGTGACTGATTGATACATCTGAACAGAGATAGGAACAACATCAGCACTCCTCCCCAAAGCTCCAATCTAAGTGATCCCTGAAATAAGGTTCCTTAAGGTTCGTTAATCACAGTAGGGAAACTCAGATGTCTTTGGACTGCTGTGGCAGGCTGTGTGCGGTGGGGAGCACACGGCCCCCTCTAATTCCAGTGATTTTTCAACAGGGGCCCTCGGAGGGGAAATTGCTGCTTTGAGGGCAGCGTTTAATCTGGAAGAAGTATGGCCTCCCTTCTGCTCCGATGAGCAGTATTGTGTGCGTCTGTCTGCAGCATTGGTGGCAAGTGTGTGCATGTGCGCGTTTTAAGTGTGTGTGTGTGTGTGTGTGTGTGTGTGTGTGTGTGTGTGTGTGTGTGAATTTATTCCAATGAGCAGCGCAGTGCGGCTCTATGGCCCAATCACCAAAGGCATGTTCACTCTTCTCTGATTTATGTCAAAGTGGCCTCCTCCTCCCTCAGCTCTAGCCCTCACTGCAGATCCTGTTCATACTCAACAGCCCATGCAACCATATTGATTTGTTCAAGTGAAAAGTTTGTGTACACATTGTATGTGTGTGTGTGCGTGTGTGTGTGTGTGTGTGTGTGAATGAGAGCGAGAAAGAAAGAGAGAGAGAGACAGTGTGGGTGTGTGGTCATATTTACATCATATTGGACAATTAAAGCAGGAAGGAGTGAGGATGACAGCATATAGAGTCAACCACCCCGCTCTAGATTTGTGCCTCTGCTCCAACAGTATATTTGAGGCTGCAGTACACAAATCACAGGCAGAGTTGCTGACGGTTAACTGGGCATGCCAAGATGCACAATTAATTCAAAGGCTGTGTCAGGCCATAGTGATCCTCTGCATCCAGGCTGGAGGGCTTGATCCACCATACACTACTGTTAATGGCTGCATATGTCAATGGGAATTTGTGGCTCTGGCAGCAATGGAGGCCCCCCTCTATAATATATTGGAGGCAATGGGTCATTGCTTTTGTTTCCTCTTGTTTTTTTTTGCAGAGAGGACCTTTCCGCGCAGGTTTTCTAGCTGAGCTCTCAGTTTGGGGGTGCATCGAGGCAAATTAGCTGAACCACAAGGTTGAGGGAGGCACGGATCAAGGCGTCTTGTATTTGAGTAGGAATCATTAAGCATTTGATGAGTTATCATCTAGTTTGAAGCATGTCATCCCATGTGAGTTTAAACCATGCTGTGTCAGTAGCGGTCAATAACCCCCCAGCCATTAATTAATAAGTGTTATTTATTTCTTATTAGCTGTGGACTCAAACATATAAAGCAATTTACTGATACATTTGTATTTACCAGTATAAAAATACTGGTAAATGACATCCACACTCTTGGCCACTGAAAGTCCACTTCTGACTTGGCATCTTTCTTCAGGTCTTATTGGGGGGTTTTTCTGTGGTAATTACTATTAGGGCATTCTCAGTCACACAGTGTGAAATGCTTTCAGGCTCGAGGTTACAACGCCATCAGAACTGCAGAGAACTACAGATTCTTATCGTGCCCTGACTCTTAACTCTCCAGCAAATGTGGCACCCAATCTCCACACAGCAACTCCCCTTTGGCACAGCATCTGCATAATATACAATAACTGAGAGAAATGGACGAGAACATCAGAGAAGCGACACACACTATAACCATTAGAGAGGAGAAGAGAGGAGAGGAGAGGAGAGGAGAGGAGGGTGGAGGATGGCAGTAGCCTGTAAATCCTGCCCTTCTGCCTGTCCTGACTGCCATTAGGTCCAGCACCTTCCACCTGGTATTTATATCTGGGAGCCAATCAATTCCCACCCCCCACGCCTCCCACACTGGCATTAACAATGTCACCGGGACCATCAAACACGCCTGGGCAACAGCACTCCACCAGACAGGCCCAAATGAATTCCCACCTTTGATATACACCTCGATCGATCCTCGGTGCACTAGTTCAGCTGCTTTTACAGAAAACTGAAAACTTGTGCAGCATTCATGAACCCCGCTCTTAAAACAACCCATAGGAAAGCAAAATCCAATCTCATGTATATACCTTTTATGACTCCTAGGCACAAATGAGCTCTAAAGGCAGTATAAATCAGACTAAAGGCATTTTCTCTTATTTATAATTAATTCAACTCAGGAGAAACAACCACATAACAGCTCCTGTTGATCTCACTCTGATCAAAACAAGAGATCTCCAAATGATCTCCAATAAGTCTCCTGAATATGAAACAATATGATTAGAGAAAGAAGAAAGAACTCAATACTGCTGCATTTTCCTATTGAAGCCATGCAGCTAGCAGCCATACAGTAGAGTAGGATCTTATTGTCATTATATGTGTCACATGTTCACAATTATTTCATAAAGTCTCAAGAATCCTCTTTCCTGTGCGTCCTGGTGGCAGTTAACTGAGAAGTGCACCTTCAATGCTGAGGCAAAATATTAAGGCTTTTGTCTCTGTGTTCCTTAGTTCCACTTCAGCGTGTGTGTGTGTGTGTGTGTGTGTGTGTGTGTGTGTGTGTGTGTGGGCACAATCAAGGCCGCTACGCAGCTTTTGTTGATTCCCTTCATTTACCTCTCGTTTTACATGCTGCTTTTTGCCTAGTCAAGGTTAAATTCAGTGTGCTTCTGCACTTTCACACTGCAATTGTTTTCAAGAGACTTGCCATATGCTATGTTTCCTTTGCAGTGTGTGTGTGTGTGTGTGTGTGTGTGTGTGTGTGTGTGTGTGTGTGTGCATACTTTTGTTTGCAAGAAAGCGAGTATCCTTGAGTGAAGCTGGTTTCACAAAAAGCCTTTGAAATCCTCTACAGTAGAAATTTGCAGTTTCTTATTGTCTTCCTGCCACACTGAAGCAGAGAAATGCAGCCACACACACACACACTCACACACCACACACACACACTCCACACACACATATAGACCTTGTACAAAAAGGCTTGTTGTTTTCCTCTGGATGTTCTGGAGGTCACAGGTCACCTGTCCCTGATGGTGCCTCTCTGTCCTCCTAAGGACAAACACCCAGCTGGTTCGCCGTGGGGTAGAGTGATCCTCAGCTGTCACATTAGGGTTGTTGGAGGCCAGGAGGCCGTGCTCCGTGGAGATGGTGAGCACCGACACACCATTCAGCAGCCACACCATCACCGTCCAGGGGATGTCAGAGGCACTGCAGGTCACCCGGGCCTCCTCCCCCCTCAGGACAGTTAGGGTTTCAGGCTGCAACTGCATCTGGGCCCCAACTGCTACAGGTTCAAAGAGAGGGACACACATACAGTAATATGCTGCAATAATGCCCATTTTAAAACACTAGCTTAGTAGTAGTTACATGCTCGCCAGTTTTGAGCCTCTTGGCAAATAAAAATATAAATATGAAAAAATTAAAATATGAAAAATCAAATCAAATCACCAAAATAGCTTACGATTGCGAATTATGCATTATGTAACTTGTTTATGTAAAAATACCAGCATCAGTCTAGTTCATGAAGTGGGGCTGCAACAGAGAAGACTGGCCACTCCCCCTTCATTGAGCCGCTGTAGATTCGCTGAAACAGCAGTGAGCGAGCTAGCGCCTCGGCTATCGCTACAGAAAGCTAACTTGCTTGCTGCTAACGAACACGTAGCAAAAAATGACACGACTTAGCCTACTAGCGAACTTGAAACGAATGTTTTAGTAGCTACTGAAACAATTTGAATTTTTGTAGAGAAATGTAAAATGGAGCAATCTTCTATTTATTTACTACCACAGATATCTCAGGCATGCACAGTTCAACAAGGACCTAATGAAAATACTACAGTCTCTCAGCCACACCAGCATACGTAGGTACTTGTCCCTCTGGCAAGCAAGAAATTCTGCCAATGGAGTGAAATAATTTCACTTGTTTCTGATGGACTTGTTTCAAGAATTTTGCCATTTTCTTGACGCAGGTGGAGTGATCTGCCTCTTTCTGCCTTGTTTCAGGATACTGACACTTCTAGAAAAGTCCTGAAACTGCATTTGCAACAAGTGGAATCATGTCACCCCATTAAAGGATTTTCTCACTTGTTTTAAGAAGATAGTAGATTGTAACACTCAATTCTAGATTAACTGAATTGTTAAGCAGAGCATGACTCCAAACATTGTCAGAGATGTATTCTTTTAGAAGAACCACAGCCTGTTACGGTTATGGGGATAAATTAAAATGAGCATATAGGGGAAACCATAAATATCATTTACATCGGTGAACAGGTGGACAGTGACCAACGAGATGCATTAACTTAATGTTCCCTAAGGATGGGAAGCTTTTGGATTCGATATAATTGCTTTTTTGCATGGTCTATGAGTCAAGGGTTTGCCTCAGTGATTACAGTGAAGGACTGTGACAAATAGGCAAAATGTTGACAAGGTTGGACTTACTTGTTCAAATCACTGACCAAACTGAGTGAGTGTTTGGGAAGAGGCGCTCGCATGAGCGAAATGGGGTTAGCGCTTCCTTGTTGTATACAAATCAGGATCCTGCTATGACAAAGGTAAAAATGTGGCCTCCAGTGAGTCACTTCCTGACAAATACAAGAACGCTAACATGTGGAGAAAGAGAGGATGAGAGAGAGAGTAAGAGAAAGATGAAAAGAAAATGAGAGTGAAAGGGGAAGAGAGAGAGGAAGTAAAGGGTAGCAGAGAAAGACCAGAGAGGGAGAAAGAGACAGAGAAAAAAGAAAAAGAGAGAGAGAGAGAGACTCCCTGAATCTGTTTCTGTCCAGATGGAGCTTGTGGATTTGGCCGGGTAGCAGGAATGAGGGCAAATAGGATTTAGGGAGAAAATCCTGACAAAAGACAGTGTAAATTAGTCCCTCACCGCCAGCAGCAGGCCACAGCATCATCCTGCCAGGGTAAACATTTTAACAGCTGAAGTGGCCTGTAAAACGTGATAAACCCACAAGGCTGTGTACCTGATTAAGACTAAAAGCGATGGAGAGACTCAATGAACAGACATCCATAACCCGCTGTACGGTAACTTACTCTATAAAGATTACTAAAACACACACACACACACACACACACACACACACACACTTCCTCAACTGAATTTCAGTGTAGCTTTGTGCTCTCCCTAACAAATGGAGGAGAAAGGGGATGAATATTAATGTCTGGGGTGGAAATGAATGAAATATGAAATAATAGGTTTACGCCACAGTGCTCAGAGTGATGGAGAACTTGTTTGTGGTGAGCTAACTACCTTAGCTCCTGCAGCCGGGGTGTCAAGTCATACATTATGCATCCGTTTAGGAAATGAGGTCTGAGAAATATCTGGGCCAGAATATACGGCTCTTTCTTTTCATTGCAATCACAGAATGGCAGACTAATGAACATAATTTGTGCGTGCTCCTATTGGGACCGTGAACCAGTGACTCTGAAGTCCCCTGACCACTGCTAACTAGAAAGGCGGCCATTTTGAAGGAAATGAATTATACAGTGCAGCGAGATCATTAGGCCCTCTAATTAGACTGTGGGTTTGGGTTTACTATCAAGGGTGCTGCTGTTATGCCAGCTAATACCAGCACACCACTGGCCTCCATGAAAGAGCTCTAATCAAACGAGCCCCTGTGTTTGTGTTGAACTGTACTCTCACCTTGAGTCATGCATGCCAGTAGCAGTACAGAGGGGACAAAGTGGTCCATGGTTCTCAGGGGACAGTCAATCCATTGTTCTGAATGGACCTTAAAGCGAGGAGGAAGAAGTAGATGATTTCCTAGATACCAGCGTGGTTGATGATAAACTCATTTGCAGTGTAAAACGTCATCCATGTGCTGTGTTGTTATTCTGTTAAAAGGTATTTAAGACCTGGTGGGAAACCAGCATGTTGGCCTTCTGTACTTTCCTGGCCAGAAGACTGATTTTGTTTAAATGGAAAGATTCTATTCCACCTATGTACAGTCACTGGATCAGGGAAGTCATGTACCATATTAAACTGGAGAAGATAAGATATACTGTCAGAGGATCTACTAGAAAATTTCATACCATTTGGCAGCCTTTCTTGACCTTTGTAGAGGATATGGAGGCTGACAGCATGACAATGTAACCAATCTCTTTTTCTATGTCACTTTATTTATTATTATTATTATTTATTTGTTTATTTATTTTTTTATAATTTATGTCTATTTTACAGTTGTCTGGCTATGTACAATGTCCATATGGTGTACAACATGTCTGGTGTTTTGGGGTGGGGGGGGGATACTTGTGTCCTGTTGGGCCTGTGTTATGTTGTAATGTGAAAATAAAATTTAAAAAAAAAGGTATTTAAGACCTTTCCATTCTCACCTGATGTTTTTAAGGTGCCTGGTAATGGAATTTCCCGTGTGCAAAGACCTTCAAAAGGAAACCTGCACAACAGTGGTAATCATTAATAAAGCTTATTCCATTAGATTTCTCATTTTCTTAATTCTGTGCTTAATGCCGCCTTGTGCAATGTACTGAAGTTGTTTCAAACAACATGAAGCTTTGGGTTTACTAAAAAAAATACACTTTTCCATGTCAGCCTAACTAACCTGGACACTCTGTTGACTCAAGCTACAATACTGATGTTGTGCATCAGCAACAAATTAGATAGGAATGCATGATGTTTGGTGTTTGGAAAACTCTGTGGCTATAACATGAACATCTGGTTTACACATTTGTTTCTATGGCCATTGTTAGTCCCATACAGTGATCGCATGGGGAAAAAACACGTATTGTAGAGTGAAAAAATACTTCAATATTTTACTCAAGTAAAAGTACCACAATTTCACTTTCGTTCAGGTCAGAGTAAGACTCAAGTACAAATAACAGAGTAAACTCACTGAGTTCCTGTGTGTTTCAAACCCAACTAACTTGTTACATTGCACCTGTCTCTTTACCATTCATATTCTCCCACACAACAGAAAGCTTTATCTCCTGTTGATACTGACAGTGCAAGCTCATCGCTCGGTAAAATATCATATAGAGCCAACTCACCTCAGTGTGGCTCCTCTGCGGCCCTGTAGCAGCAGTCACAGATTGTGGATATGTGAGACCGTGTAGACGATGCTGCTATCTCCCCGTGCTTGGTGCTAAGCCATATCGCCCAAAACTGTCCCGTTAAATATTACCAAACTCAATGGGAACTTTGCCCCCTGCTGCAAACAGATCCTGGTAAATAAAGCCTGTGACTCACACTGAGAACAATGCCCCTTCAAACTTCCCCAATTCCCAGGGGTGTAGCTCCCCTCCCTCTTCAAATGAATGGATCTGGACAGATCTGATGATGTATGTGTAGCTTTAGAAAGACGGTAGTAGAGTAGCATGTTCTTTATACATATTTCAGAGGTTGTGGTGAATGTAAGACCAAATACTGGGTCTTGGGAAATGGGAACACAGATTGCGTCGAGGCCAATAATCCCTCCGGCACAAGTGATTTCTGTTCAGCGCTCTACCCAAACACGTTTCAGCTTTCAAAACAAGAAAAGCAAAACTATCTGAATCAAAGTGTACCAAAAAAAGATATCACTGTGTATCGATTTGGCTCTTGACTCCCAGAATTGACAAATAGCAGATTCCTTGGTTCAGATCAGAGGGTAGAGCACGAACACAGCCGGGGTTCGGGGTTTGTTAAAAATGTATGCACACATGGTATTATAAGGTACTTTCAATAATGTTTACTGTACATGTTAGTACCCTGTGTCAACCACGTCCCCCTCCTCCTCCGTCCAGTGTCTCCGGGGACCTAGCCTTGTGCTCTGTACTTCCTGTTGACCCCTGCACTGCCCAGCCTTCACAATTGTGCATCGATCTATAAATAAGCGGGATGGGAGTTTAAAATAGAAAACAATAGAACCGCAGAGATGTTTTTATACCACTCTACTTTATTGGCATTTAAGTCTCAGTCACATGTTTTGCTCGACGTTCAACAAAGTGCATTGATTAGACAGCAGTACTGGGTGAAGTAATAGTAGCAGCGGTAGAGTCGATACTAACACAATCTTACAGTCTTTCTCATGTGGCCGTAAGAGCTCCTAGACTGCATTCATACATACATTTGGCAGAAGGATTTTTTTGCAGTCATCAAGGCACGGCATCGGTGGGACTATTTTAACATAGGAATAAATCCATTCACTGGGAACATGATGACTTATGAACCTTGGAAGTATAGGCGTAGGGGCTCCAAGCTAAGGTATCAGTTTTGACAAGGTCATTGGCCTTTTACGGTTTGTGTTACAAAACTCTTCCAACAGTAAAACATGAGAAATATGTTTTTTTTTTAAGTGTTTAACATAATGACTGTATGTACATTTTACAAAAGCTGCTCATGAAAAAACAAACTGACACCACTAGGCAGCGTTGTGTGTTTTCACGAGTCCTATCTACCTACTTGCAAAATATAAAAATTAGGTCAAAAGTTGCAGTCAAAAGGGAAGGAGGGTAAATGGGAAGGCGGGGCTTTTCAGTATGGACAGGCCTTCCAGCGCATGACTGATGGTTTCCAGGCGGGTCCAGCATGGGGGGGGGGGGGGACTGGGGAGTGTGAGTATCCAGTGAGAGGTGTCCAGCAGGGGGCGGCGGGGGCTGAGGGGCTGAGGGGTCAGGGAGGGACGGAACAGGAGGCTCTCCAGGCTGGAACACAAGACACACAGATGAAAAAATAACGAGGTCACCCCATGCCCAGCTCCCCTCAGTGGCTCCAGTCTCTCCAGTCTCTGTGCTTGTGCCACCCGGCGTGCCCACTCCTCCAGAGGCACATCTGAAGCTCACTTAGCGGCTTCCTCTAACAAGGCCTGACGGGGGCTTGCAGGGGTTGGGGGGGGGGGGGGGGGGAGGGAGACAAATATCACCATCCTATCAAAGCACGCTCTTTAGCTCTTCCATGGCTCGTCCTAAACCCACACATTTCCTGCAGCGAGCCATAGATGCTTGACACGCAGAGAAGGACCGAGAGCCAGGCTTTGAAGATTATGATTATTATCATTATCATCAACATTGGCCGCTGCCTCAGAGGGGGGGAAAAAACAGAATTCGGGAGATATTTCTGTGGCTGCAGATGATCCCCAGGCACTCTGTGTGCTTGTTGGAGCTGTTTGCAGATGGAGATTGTTGTGGCTATCCCTGGTAAATAGCCCAATTTCTTTCCTCAGACAGAACACTTGCATGGGAATGGATAAGAGGCAACTCAGTGAACGCATTTACCCAGGAGAGCATCAGTGTCGGTGTCTCGCCTGCAAGATTTATGCATATTATACCTTGGCGCTACCTAAGGTATATAAATAATGCAAAGATTGTTTAATAATGTTATTATAAGGTGGTCTTTAATTTTATAGCAGGGTCAAAGAGACTAGCAAAAACAAGTGGCTCCTCTGAATAAAGGTTTATCTCTCTAATTAATCCGGTAACATTAATGTCAGCAAGGAGACTTATTCTGTGGTAATGTCTGCTACCAAGCCACATAATCTTTTACTGCCATCCAGTGGTAAAGCAGGGGGACAGAAACAAGGCAGTGGAGAGAAAGTACAGCATCTTACCTGGATAGTAGTAAGTCACATCCCCAAACTCTTCCTAGCTCAAACTACTCATCTTCCTCTTCCTCCTGTTAAAAGAAATAATCATGAACGGGCAGAAAATACAAATGGCCAAAGCAATGAAAGATGACAAGAGAGAGAGAAGATAATCAAGAATACATCAAAATCTATAAGTGTATAAGATAAAAGATCTGCTTAGTTTGCTCCATAAATAAAAGCAAAGATGACTCATCTGACAGAGTTAGTGAGCCGGAAGCTTCCCTCTCTAAAAGCAGTTATGTCCCATCACTGCGCTTCAGCAACAATGCTGAGTTGGAGGCACGAGATTCAATTTCCGATAAAACCGGTCGTCAATAACAGAAACTAAAGAGCCAGGATGGTATATTGGTTTGCGTCTGCCTCACACAGATCCATCCCCTTAAACAAGAGTGGAACAAGATACTTTGCTGGCAGCTGTAGCGAAGGCCGCTGCTCAGGCGTGACAAAGTGTTTTTTTGTTTTATCGGTTGCTGTAACACTACCTTTGTTTCTTCCACCTCTTCTTCTTCCTTCTTAGACGCATCAAAAAGAAACAGAAAGAAAGGGGCTTTGTGAAGCCGCGGCCCCAATGCCAGGGGGTGACAGGGTATTGAGTTAACGCTTGTAGTAAAGGTGGGTTATAAATGGAGAAAAGGTAAAAATGATAATCCAAGAGGGGCATCCAGAAAAGACAGGTAGGTAGAAATGATAAGTCAAACTGGAGGCATATCTTGGGTGAAGGGACGGGCTTCTGTATAATATCTAAAGAGGACTAGGGTGCACATATGAGATTATGAAATATTAATCAAAATCACTCAAGGTGCATTGGCTGCCCACTGTCCCTGGTTAGTCCAGTATCATGACTGCCTTCATAAAGTCAACAACAATCTGCCCAAGGGTCAAAAAGGAGTTCACATCACACTCTAAAAATAGATGCTGTCATCACTCGACTCATTTTGGCAATCTGTTTAAGTAACAACTTCACATCTACACAACCTAGAAACAAACTGGGTGGCTCATCTACTGCACCATACAGGCACAAGTTTGTTTTTTTTACTGCCAGATGCAGAATAACAAACAGCGCTCCATCCATCTTCTTCGGCACTTGTCAGGTTCACTCTGTTTCAAAATGCTCTTGGCAAAAATAAACAATTGCCGCAGCTTCTTTAAAAAAAAAAAGACATGACCCCCGATGTCAGTTTGCCCGTCAAGCCGGTGAGTTTCCTCTCTGTGCAACAGAACCGAAACGGAAAACACGTCAGGTTTGGACAAGACAACACCAACACGTTCCACCTGTTCTTAAACAAAAAAGAGAGAGAAAAAAAAGAGAAATCATAGAAAAGCTCAAAGAGAAAATGCGTGGAGATGACGGTGCTGAAGTGCCAACAAATAATGTGTCAATGTCTTCAAAGTAACAATCAGAGTTGTGTTAAAGTCCCACGTTATGCATAGGACCGCCTTGGGGAGAGAGGAGAGTAGAGAATTCACATTCAGTGTTCGTATGCAGTCAGATCATGCTTCAAGATCCCTTTTACTCCACACCATGGGGTATGGGGTCCACACCATGCAATGTAGGGACACAGAATCTACGGCCAGATTATACCTCTAGTACTTCAGCCTCTTCTTCTTCCTGTGGAAGAGGATATCAGGCAGTATTGAGCATGTGAATGTCAAAAAAAAAAGAAAATGATGCATTGATGCAATGGTCCTTGTATGTAGCATGTCACTTGAGAAACAACAGAAGGGAAAAGAAACAAATGCTACATCCACCTAAGGCTTAAGTAAGATGTTGTCGTGTCATGTCATGCAGCACACCATCAGGCATCTCCATGGAAAAGACTTTACAACCCATGCAGCACACACAGAGAGAGAGAGAGAGAGAGAGAGAGAGAGAGAGGTTCCATATATAACATCTATTGACCCTAAAAAACAAGATGCCACAAATGCCACAGGAAATCTCACTGGCTGCCTCGTCTTGCTCCTGCAAAAAAGGTGGGACAACAGCAAAACAGAGAGAAAGGTAGAGAGGAAAGAACGTAGAGCAAAGCACAGCAAAGCAAATGATAGGAGAAGATCAGGCAGTGATTATTTGGAATGTCAGAGCCCTTTTCACACTGTATTTAGCGCAGGACTGTTTCTAAACTGTCATTAACCTCGGCAAACTGAGGCGTCACAATGTCACCTGATGTGGGCTAATCCTGACTAGAACCCACTAACACCCACTAACCAGCATAAACCTGACTTAACAGTGTTAACAGTGAAATAATTGATCTTAGCCCTGAGCGATGCAGCGTGAAAAGTGGCTACATTAGCCCTGGGCCAAGAATGTGCAGTGTGGAAAGCACTAGTGTGTGTGTGTGTGTGTGTGTGTGAGAGAGAGAGAGAGCCTGTGTGTGTGAGAGCCTGTGTAAACCCACTTGACTCAGTTTACCCACTTTGTTAGGCTGATATAAATCTTAACATAAATTCAGTGCATGCCTCATAGAAGTCAGTATCAAACTGATGTAAGTTATATGGGGATAGGAAATAAAGGAAAGATAAATGAATGCTTTTCTGAAAATGTAAATTATTTTTATTTATACTGGTGGTTCTGCTTATGATGATCACGGACAGGAGGTCATAGATTACCCCTCTGTTTATTTACCACTGAATCACTAAAGGTATTGTGTATGTATGAGAGGAAAGGCACAGTAGGCACTTGTGGATGTGAGTAAAAGCTCTTGGCATGGCCAACAGTGTTGTTCTTCATCTTGCAATATATTCTGACTGTTTCTAGAAACGCCATGCTGCTTATCCATCTACGTGACTGAGACATCCCTCTTGGCCTAACGTCATAGCAAATACATGAGGACCGGAAAATTTCGAGATAGCCTCGGTGAGACGAGGTCTACTAAATCTACTCAAGAAGTAGTGAAGGAGAAAATTGAAGGAATGTCTGATATACTGGGAGAGTGGCAAAGGAAGTAAGAAAAGCAGTGAAAGTGACGGGTGATCAAAGAAAAAGACAAGACAGAAAGAGAGGAAGGCTAGGTGCAGTTTAAAAGGAAAAAAATATCACATCAATCTACCTCAAGCTGCCGTAGCTCTTCTTCCTCCTAGAAGGGATCACAGATAGCAGGTCAGAGGGCTGGGTGGGGGAGGAGGGGGGGGGTGAGAGGGCACCACAGGCATGCGCTAAAGGAAAATGGAAACTACAGGGATAGATCAGGCTGTCAGGGAGCGGCAACACGACTGGGAAGAAATGAGGAGCAGGATGTTAACGGAGAGAGAGGAAAAAAGTGGGAAGTGATGGGAGTGGAGGGGGGAGCGGTGGAAAAGAGTAGAGAGAATAGATAGAGGGAGGGAAGGAGAAAGGTGGAGGCCTTGGAGTGAGTGAATTAAACAGATGAGTGGGGAGAGCAGATCACAAGTCAAGGGTTCTCCGCCCCCGCACCCACACAAAAAAAAACCCAACGCAAAACGCCTTCCCTGATCTCCGCACCACCAAAACCACTCTTGGTGATTATATCGAACAACCGTGGAAAGAGACGGCCACCGACGCAGTTACCTCTGACTGCAAATCCTCTTCCTCCTGGAGGGGGGAGCAAACCAAGAGATGGACAAAAGGGCAAAGAAGGGGTCAAATGCCGTGAGGTGCATGGAGGAGGAACATAACAGCGGCAAACACCAACCCTCTCTCAAATTCATGCATCTAAATGGTGTGAAATGGTGTTAAATCAGCTTCACCTTAAACTGGAAAAACGTGCTAACTTTGAAGTGCTAATATTGATGTATTTGTAAGTGTATTCTTAAATGTACCTGAAGTGGGAGAGTCAGGTAGATATCGTATATAACACTTTAGAAAATCAGTATTTTATGAGCTACCTCAAAGAAAACTGGTGCATCACATCATGCATCATGCCTGTATTTAAGTTATTGTTTTAACAAAAAATCACTGTACACTGTAAAATATTTTTTTACACAAAATGGTTCACAGTTAAAACACGCTGCCAAATCCATCTAAACAAAAGTAAATTGTACATTGTGGATTTTATAAGTATTTTGTAAATTAAATGTTTTCGTGAGTTTGTTTGATCGATTCACATGAAATGCATTCCCTTGCTTCCCTGCCTTCCCTCCACAAGAGACCTGTGGAAAGTGGGAAACGGGGACCTGAAGATGCTAGTCTTTGGAGCCTACGAAACGAAGAAAGGCTTTCCAAGCAACTCAACTCACGCAAAAAACAGAAATGAGCAGCTACGACGGAGGAGAATGTGGGTGGTTAGTTGTCTCAAACAAGTAGCACAGTCAAAGGGATGCAAAAAGACACTGGAATGGGAGAGACTAAACTACTATTAAATGAGTTGTGAAGACTTGAACACTACAACTACAATACATGAAACACAGCAAGTTGAAGTAAGTGTATACCTCAGAAACCGGCTGATCATCTTCTCCCTAAAATAGTGAACAGCAGTGATTGGCTTAGGAATTGACTCTGACTGGCTCACACCAGGCCTACTAGAGCTATGGGGGAAACAAATCCTATATGGTAAACTTAAACTATTGCTCTATCAATAGATATATTCTGAATGTAAAGTGACACTACTGATCGATTTGTATATGATACTGGTGCCGGCCTCCTCGTTTGAAAGACAAGTTCCTGTTGAGGCTGTTCGCAATGAAACTCGACTGTGCAAAAATGTTCAAACTGTGATATCAAACCTTTGACGATCAGCCTGACTTCTACTTTACAAATATCAACCAGCACCATGAAAACAGTTTCTGTGTACAGTCTTTGTATACATGTCGATCCTTTCATGATTCTTGAAACGGCTTTCAGGTCAGAATAAAAAAAAAGCAATAATTATAAATTCTAAATAATAAAGAAATAACGAAGCTTGTGGTTTGTTGGAGATGCTTAGCAAGCTCGGCTCATACGTTATTAAGCAAGTATTAGCTTACGCAACATTTTTACATCACTGGCAAAGCAGCCATAGCTGGGCATCGGTGGAGCTTCATCACAGTGCACTGACTCTACACCAGTAAACCATATAGCCAAAAAGGGAAGATCTAACAAATTAATTTACCACCTGGACTAGGAATCCATTGATATTCTTCATGCATTAAATAATATGTTCCTTATTAGTCTGATTTAACGTGTGAAGTCTATCGGATCCAGACATTTCTTAGTAAGGAAGTTGTCACAGTGCAGACACCAGGTGTGAACTGCTACTGTTGCTGCCGTTCCTTAATGACACCCTTCATATTAGGCAAGCACACAGTGTCTGTTGTTACCTTGTCCTCGTCATCTTCTTCTCCCTGTTCAAGACAATAAAAAAAAAATTTGAAATACAGTTTTATGACATGTATACTTGGGTTCAGTATCAAGAAATTTGGAGAAACTTACCTCTTCTTCCTCCTCTGCACGGGCCTTCTAGCAAAAGAGAAAGGATTGTATTAGAGACTTGAGATTGATGATGTGGACTGAGCCAGACACACACATACTGAACTGTATACACACACTGAGATGCCTCAACAACCACGGGATCAGGCACGTGAAACCACACAAAGTGGGGTGTTTGTGGGAACCCTACCTACCCCCCCCCCCCGTGACAAGGATAGTTAATAGTGGGATGGATATGCAGTGCATTGTGGGTTGGATCATCAAGACCGGCGGTAACACTGTCATCAGGAAAATACAAACAGAGGCTGCAAACGGAGGTCAGTTAAAATCAGAGAGAGAACCAATAAAAACAGTTGTTAGCAGTGCAACAGAGGAGTGGTTAATCGTCCGATGGTGCTGAAGGGACAAATAGGAGACAGGAATGTTACACGGTGTGGGTTAGTAAATAACAGGATCCGGAGAGACGTGGAGGAGATGCGGTACGAGGACAACGACTTGAAACGGAGGCAAAACCTTGATGTGGAAGAAAAGGACGACATTAACGGGACAGAGAGTCTAGAGGAAAAACATTCCAGGGGTGATGGAGGAGTGGAGGAACTGGACGTTCGAAAACATTAAGGGAATGGAGGCAAACTCAACGGGAGGATGCACAGCACGGGACTCTAGGTAACGGGCAATTACAGTGTCTTCTGTGACCTCCTCTGTTTCTTCCACTGCCTCCTCTCCCGCTGTTTCCTCTTCCATGGCCTCATCAGCCTCCTCGGCAGCCTCTCCTTCCTCCTCCCGCTCCTGCTCCTCCTCCTCCTCTCCGTGTGCATGCCCGTTGTGCTCCTCCAACGGAACCTCCTGACTCTGAGGTGAAAACGAACAACTTGCCATCAAGGAAGAAGGTGAAAAAATGAAACTGTTAAATTAATAATGGCACAGCTGTTACAGGCACCACTTCAAACACCACGAGAGAGAGGCAGGCAGCTCGTCTGCTGGAGAGACACACATTCACATTGGAGTTAGGTAACTGGAAATCCTGGGAGGAATGGATAGATGAAGTGGAAGAAGGAATGGCAGGTTGGAGGTGAAGACTGGAATGGCAGTGCTCTGGATAAAGATCAAAGGTTTATGCTGCAGGTTTTTCCCATAGGTAAAAATCACTGGTGGCCTAAATCAGTCTTTACAAAATAACTGTAACTCTACCACTTTACCCTACAACTTGATGACAAAATAAAACATCACAGTACAGCAGCAAAGGTGGAAGGACAACTCAACAGTAGCCCTTCACGTCCTGTGGGATTTCGAAAAGGAAGATCACAAGGTTCAGCTGGGCAGAACGCTTCGATCGTGTTTCTGACCTTTTAAGAAACAGTCAAATCTATTCCACTCTCTCTGATGCCCACACATGTTCAGCGAGGTCCAATAGGAAGCAGCATTAGCTACGTTGAAGTTCTCTCAAAACAAATAAGCTTCACCATTCAGTCAGTCATGTACAGCAATAACTATAATATTTGAGTGCAATGAAATCCTGTTTATAAGTTGGTCATTGGTAAAGTGTTTTTCTATCCATTGGAATTACTATTGGGTGTAAAAATAGAAAGATGATTAGCAGAATTTCCAAAAGTCAACTAGTTAAAAAAACCACTGAACTTCCACCACCAACAACTCTTTTGTTGTCAAAAACTAATATAATTATTTTACACAGTTGATATTTCTTATTCAGGAACTTATACAATTCAACATTTTCAGATCTTTGAGAAATGCTCGTATGAAATTGAAATATATCTGAATACCTTGTTCACACCAGTTTTCTCAAATTGTTGTCACACCATATTTCACTGAAATATTAACACATGTACGCTCCTAATATATGGTGTGAATTGTTCTGGTCTTTTAAAAACTAATACCAGATATTGACTAAATTAATATGGTCCTCTACTGCTAGTGCTTTATCTTTGAAAAAGGACTTCCGTTGAAAAATATTTTTAATTACAAAAAGAAATGTAATTATGTAATCTTGTTTGAGAAATATAATTTGACTAAAAATGTGTATTAGTTTTAGATAAATGATGGAAAAAAGAGTTCTTGGTAGCAGACTTTTAGACCCCACTGTGACTTAATGTCCTACTATGACGTGAAACATCAACTAAAACGTTATGGTATATGTTGCTTTACAACTGTGTCAGCCGAAACCTAATGATGGGATGTCATACTGTTAATGAGGAATGGATGTTGGTTTAATATAGATCAGAGTCACTCAAACATGCAACATAAAGATTAGCCACATTCTGATTACTCAGACAGACTACAGCCTACAGGAAATGAAGAGTCTAGTAGAGTCGGCAGGAGGGAAATTGTTAGATTATACTAGATGGAGGGGAAAGAATGAGAAATGGTAAACAGAAACAAAGCATGAAGGATGAATGAAAATCAGGAAGGCATTACTAGTGACTCATCATCAAGGTTTTCCTCTGCATTGGTTTCTTCTGCATGTGTTTCCTCAGCATGTGTCCCATTCTCCACAATAGGTGCCTTTCCAGCCTGTATTGCTTCCTGCATCAAGGAAATTGTCAGGTTTAACACAAGATGTATACACACAGAATTAAGAGAGCAGACTAGAGGACTTTGTTAAGTCTTTCAGCCTGAGGACTGCTGATAGATTTCATAGATTTCATTGTACACACAAATAGGACCTGAGACGTCTGCGGACACGCTGAAGACAAGTGTTGCATTAGTCCTGTTGTGTTCCAAGATCTTCACCTAATACAATGTGTCACATAATTCATTACACACTATTATCCTCGGGAATATGATGTATTGGATGTAGTGAGCCACGTCAGAATTTACTCAACTCAACTGAGCGTAAATGTCCTGAAGGACAATACATTAGCTGAGCTGTTTGGTTAAACAAACAGCACCGATGCTGCCAAACGAAGCAGACTGTCACAGGATTTAAACAGCCTGGCATCCAGGTGAAACACTGTTTACTTTTTAGATTATTTTGAATTTCAGAGTGCCTGCAGATAGGAAACAAGCTAGAGCGTGTAAATGTATAAATTATATATCAGCAATTTGTTGAAAAGGTTGAATAGGGAAGCGTTCCAACCTTGGACCCGGGAGGAGGGGGCAGCCCCAGGAAGGAGTACACCGAGTTGTCTTCCTTGGCATCAAAGAACGTCTCGTAGTCCTGCATGGAAATAAGGGAGAACATTCTTTAATAGTTCCCTACGTCTCCTAATGTCTCCTAACCCCTCTTTAATCTTTCAAAAGATCATGTGTACAGAGCAGGCCTGTAGTAGCAAGTACTGTTTTAACCAGCACAGAGTACCAGAGGTGGGATTTACTGCGTCAAATCAGTGCCAGGTAAGGTGTCACAGGACTAAATTCACATTCAGCCATAACAAAGTATTCTAACACTATTTAATCCAGGTCTGGTTCGGAGTGCAGCAGTCTCCATTTTCCATGACCTACATTGAACTGTATATAGTGTACTGTACTGCGGTGGTTCCCAAAGTGAGGTCTGGGGACCACCAGTGCTTCATGAATGAGGTATAGTTTAATTTTAGTATTACTTCACTCTGTAGAAGTGAGTATTGAAGATATATTTCACTGTCCCCACTATTCCCTCCCCGCCTACAGCAAAGACAGTTATTAAATTCTATCTAAATTCATATCTAGCTGCAAAAATCTTCATCATTTGCCATTCCTTAGGACAAATCTTATCAAGTCGGGCTCTGTGGTTTAATGTGTATCTATCTGGGGATTTGGGGATCCCTGCTGTACTCTTGAAGCTCACCCCACAGTAGCTCTCCTCATTGAAGATCTGAGGGGGCAGGGGGATGCCGTTGGAGGGCTTTTTGTCCTCGGGGACGTTCTCCCTCATCCACATGCGGTTCTTCTCGTTGCAGGCGATGTCCAGCTGAGTGTGCTCCACTTTGAGAGCCTCCAGGAACCCGACCACATCTTGCTGCTTCTTCTTGATCTGGGACACAGAAACATGGGTGTCGTATAGGCTGTGTTTCAGTGCGGGGGATAGTTGAACCGTTGTTTCACTCCAAAGATGTTTGTGAGATTCAAAGTCAATCAAGGCCAATTCATTCATTATTTGTCTTTACTTGCTCATTTCTATTCAGGGTCGCATGAGGGCTGTCCATCACACAGCTAGACAATCACTCACATTCACATTCATACCTATGGACAATTAGAGACTTTAGACTGTGGAAAGAAAAAACCCAGCAAACACAGGGAGAACATACAAACTCAGCACAGAAAGGGAATCTTCTGTGAGGTGACAGCACTAACCACTAGGCCAATCAAATACAAATTGCTTGTTTTTTGCTGTAACAAACCATAGACCTACAAGATTGTTTTGGACCAGTTGCTCCCAAACTGGCCAAGAGGGTCCCCAGCAAAATAAGGAACAGTTTAATTTCCCTACTAATACTTTTAGAAGCTCAGACTCCCCACTGCGTTGCTGCCCCATATATTATATAGACAGTTATAAAACTCTGTTCCAAGTCATATCTAAACAGAAATAGTCTTAGAAGGGGGTTCCTTAAGACACAATCTAATCAAACAGTGGGTCTGAGGTCTAAAGCGTCTTCGTATGGGGGTCCATGACATGGAAAGGTTTGGCAGAGACTCTGCAGGCTGAATGGTGGATCTTTTTCCAGAGATTGCTGTTGCAGGTTTGGAAAGTGATCTCAGCGACATGATTAAGTTAAAGTATGGGAGCAGCGCTTTGGCGCAAATAACGGCATCATAAATGAACACAGACACACGACAACAGCTACAAATACAAATCAAAGGCACGTTAAATCAGTCTCAAACTCTCCACCTCTCTTCTTTAAAAGCGTGTTGTGTTAAAAATACAACAACTCCTGATCGCTTGGAGAAAGAGCAGCCAAAAAGTTCACTTTGTAAACAGAAATCAATCGCACGGGCTTAATCCTTACCGCAGTGGATCCCGACGAAGAGGCGAGAAATACTTTGATAACCATTTTGTTGCAGTATATTCTGTAGAATGCAACAGTAGGTTGTTATCGGGGAAGGCGGCCTCCTCTATTATTAGTGCGCACCCGGGACATTGGCACAGCACTGCGATCACACACACACACACACACACACACACACACACACACACACACCAGTGGGGCTATTTTTGTCTCCAGGCTCCATCACCGCAGGATTGGCGGGTTGGCCCCTAAAGGAGCGGCAACACGCCGACTGATTGGCAACTTCAGCTGTCTGTCTGTCTGGAGGATGATGAAGTTTAGTTTCCAGTTCCGCGCACAGTGCATATATGGACAGAAATAGGACTGACCAGCATTGTAGGGTGTAAGTCATTGCTTCCCAAACTGGGGTCCAGGGACAACCTAGGGGCCCCTCTGGGGGTACCAGGGGCTCCCCGGTAAAATGAAGAACAGTTTGATTTCACTGGGCTACTTTATTCTCAAGAAAATATATATGAGAAGTTTTGGTCTCTGTTATCCCCCCACCTAAAGAAAGCGTTGACAGATAACTAAAATCTGAGATAGCCTAATAGCATTGCCTACTGAAAATCTGCCAACTGAGACAGCAATGCCTATAGGCTGCAAACCCGTAATTGTTTCACATTAAAGATTGCATTGGCCTGTTCACATGAATGAAGAATGGGTGCAGGATTTATGATTGCCTTTGTCTGATATGTTTTGCCCTGACTGGATGAAATACATTTTCACTTACGCCTTCAAATATGTTTCCAGGCATTTTTTAAATATACAAAAAATGTCAATCATGCAATTTGTGTATGTAGATTTCATTGGAAATACATTTCTATATCCTATATTCTATATCCAAAATATGTGTCTGCCACTCACAATACAATACGTGTACAAATATATATATTTGAAATATGCTTCTAAAGTCACCCTGAAGTATGTGTGAAGTGTATTTTTTTCGCACGGGGCTTTACCCATAGTTCCGTTGGTTACCATGGCACCCGAACATTTAAAAAAAGGCCTCTGGAGCAAAACTACATCATTTATTTCACTGAACATACACACCTGAATGCAAGCAAGTAAAAATTACAGTGTAGTTTATTGCCTGAGACCTGGCTTGCCTAAAAAGCTGTGAAAAGATCAGTTTCGAGACATAAGACCATAATTACCTGTTTACTGACTGCTCTCAATCGCAAGACTTGAGGTATGGCATCCTTTTTACTTAATACTGTTATTTTTTGTTGTTTAGTGTAACGTTGCTGAGAAAATCCATTCAAAGTTCCCATTTGTCTGCTAACCAAATGATAATGTTATGATAAAAAAAATGGATGTTACCTGTAAATTAAAGGTGCCAGGAAAAGAAAGTCATGCAACTCAGTCAAGGATTAAGACCAATGAGGAAGGGATACAACCTTTCTTGTAACATGCATGCATCCTTAAACTAGAAGCCCCTAAAGCTGTATTTCTTTTGAGGGAGCTTTAGGTCATTGTTGAACATCTAAGCTTTGTATATTATATCAACAAGAATAGTATTTCATAGTTTTCATTTCATAGTAATTCATTGCAATTTGTGAAATTTCCCTTTAATGCTTACCTTTTTTAAAAGTCCATTTTTAAAATATGTTTTTATCCTCAGAGTGGAAAAGCCTGTAGCGGAGTCATGTCCGTGAGGCACCAGAGCCTGGGGCAGCAGGTCGATGGTCACAACAAGGAGGGTGGAGGCGACGCTGCCAACTACAGTAGTGACCCGTCCAGTTGCTCCACCCCTTCCAGGTCACACTGGGAGTACAGCAGCGAGGCAGACTCTGATAGTTCCCGATCCTCAGACAAGAAGCAAGGATCAAAGACATCCAAAGAAAATAAAGGTATTTCATTAAACATCATTTAACCTATGTGTGAGTTGGATGGGTTGTAGCCTTGACGGTACTTTTTCCAAATCACATAGATTGCTATTGTGCTGAACCTCACAATGGCCTACATCTGTGTCCCATTCCCTTACACTATAAGCCTAAATTCATATGTATAAGTTATATGGACTTATTAGATGTAATTCACCCATATCCATACATGAGTAGTGTTTTTTCTTGTTCAGCTAAAAAAGCACAGCAAGTTCTGAAGCAGAAGACAAGCTGTGCAGCAAACCACAGAGTCCTGAAGTTACCCCCAATCAAGCCCTTGCAGGGACCGAAGCAGAGGATCCAGTCTGCCTGCATGCGCCACATCAAGGAGCTGAACAGCCAGGTGTGGGATCTGCAGCACCAGCTGAGCGGGGTCACCGCTGAAAACAAACTCCTGAGGCAGCTCCAGCATCGCCAGACGGTGGCACTGCAGCACCTCCAAGACTCAGAGAGCACATTTCCCCAGGTTCATTGGCACATAACATACTTTGTCCTTCTGGCGTCTCTCTTTCTCAAATGAAAATCATAGCCCCATCATTTATTTTTTGCTTTTCTGTTTTGGAGTCTAAAGTCTGAATTACTTTATCAGTGTGTGGCATCCCTACACCTACTCCCTTTCATTGTCCAAGTTTCATTATTAATTCATTGGATGGATTAAACGTGGGCTTTGGAGCGGTGACAACTGTCACAGTATCTCATCCCCTGTGACTGCCAGGCAGAAAGTCAGAATTTTTCCTATGCTTGTTCAGGAGTTTCTATTCATGAACACTATACTAGGCAAAATAGTAAAGACGGTTGCCACACATTTCTCTCCAAGTCTCCACATTTTCTCTCCAAATCTTCTTTATTATTTTGCCTTGTCATTACTCCAATGGTCGGCACCTTGTTTGGATGTGTGTTCTTTTCTTCTGTTTTTATACTCACACGATACTCCCACGAATGCCTGTTGTAGATCTACTACATTCCCGATCTTCTACATTCCTGTTCCCAGGTCCTTGCCAAGCACAGCAGTGAGGTGCGAGTCCTGGAGCAGTTGCTGCGTAATACCCGTATCAGCCGCAACGGCCTGGCCAGGCAGCTACGGGCCGCAGAAGACGAGCTGCTATACGCAAAGGACAGTCTGCAGCACCTACAGCTGCTCAGCCAGGACCGCAGCCTGCTGGAGAGACAGGAGCTAACCCAGAGGCTGGCCAAGGCCACTGCCGATCTGGACAGGAAGAGCAAGAGGATACAGGTATAGTCAGGGACTATGGGGGGGGAAAAACTGAATTGTTCAGTCTGCCCGGTTCATTCACACTAATTTATTCTCACTCGTGTGCAGGAGAGGGATTTATTGTGATACAATCGATCAAATGTTTTCTTTCTCATGAATGCTTTATTGCAGGACGTAGAGAGGAATCTTGAGCTGTGCCGAGCGTCGTTCAGTCGCCAAATAGTCACAGAAATAAAAAAGACCAATGAGGCAAAAACGATATCCTCCTATCTGCATGAACAGATAAATCAGCTGACCCAAAAAATCAAAGTAAGTTGAAAAGAGCAACATCTAGTGCTAAGTCCTGTGTTCACACTGGGGTCTACTGAACTGCTGCAATGCATGCAGTACATGAGTATGACCACAGGAGGTCGTCTACCACAAAAAACATGCAGTCCTCCCACAGTGAAGGGTTCTGGTGTGTAGGGTATATTCCAATCACTGCTATCTCATGATGCATTTCTTCTCTGATGGTAGCAAGGTCTTCCAGTTGGCAATGTCCCCATCAAGTGGTTACCTGGGGTTTTGAAACATACAATATTGTTAGCAATATGACAATTCCAGACAGACTAAACATTTATGGGAGAATTAGGTCTGGGACTATATTTACCACAGAGCACTGGACCTCTGAGAAGCACTGAGGAAGGTCTTAATGTTGGTGTTTGCTGCTAGAGGTCCTGCTTGGTGGTAACTAGTGGTAGGTTTTAAAATAGCTTATAATGTATATGATATTCCAAACCAACTGTTACTTTGATGCTACTTTCCTGTTAGCAATAATTCGATGAGAGATCATTTTATGAGAGATGTCTTGTTTTGGAATGAGACTATGTGCAATGAGACTTTTGTTTTTCCTAACACAGGACAGAGAGAGAGAATTGGACATGCACAATATTTACTCCCACAGATTGCCCAAAGGATGGAACAAAAAAGGTACACACACATAATAGGCTACTGTAACTCAATTTGTATTTTACTTCCATGAGCCATATCAAATTTGTTTTCACTTAGTGGCTGTTGTCTGAGAGTCATTTCCTATTTACAGGCAGACAAACCAAGACGGTTGAAACAGATGAATTATTCTCTCTCCACATTGAGGCTGCGGGTCACTTGGAGTTAGACTATTCTAACACTGAAGAGGGGCTGGAAGAGAAGCAGAGCTTTGCAAGCCCGGTAGATCATAAATCACAACCTCTAAATTCTCTAGACAACTATAAAATGATTGTTGGTCATGTGTTTTTAGGATTCCTACACATTTACCATCTTATTCAACTACATACTTTTGTCCAAACCTTAATTGTTCAATATGATGCTGAATGTAGCTGGGCAATGTCACTGTCTGGCTAGGCCACATTACGCTAGCTGATGGCAATTCTTCACAATAACTAAATATTACAAGATGTGAAATGACAGTGGGTCTACATCTACATAAAATGTATAGTGTGTGTATTTTTCTTTGAGTACCATAACTCAAGTTTAGGCACATTCTCACTACTGTTAACTCATGTTACTATCACTGTTTGCAGGAGTCTTTTGCGATTGAATATCCAGATCCAGAGGATTCAGCAGATGACAAGTCAGAGGATGGTGACCTAGGAGATATTGAGAAATGTGCTGGTGAGCACTTGGTTAATGCCACACATCTAATGCACTAGTGCTGTCTGGCAATGCACAGATGTGGAGTTGAAAATGTTTGGAGGGGGAAAAAAAGTTTAAACATAAAAAGTTTAAACATAGTGGTGTTTATCTACCTTTTCTTTTCTCCAGGATATGCAAATGAGACAGCAAACACTAAGAGTGCACAAGAAACGTTGATAACAAATTTAGACTTTAGAATTAGTAATGGAGCCAGATAGTTGTTCTATTCTAAGAGCCATTCAAGTGTTAATCAAAACTAAGTTCTCGCTAAAACTCCAGTTACAAAGATAAATAAATATAATCTACACACATTTTTAAAATTGTATTGTATGCTGTCACATTTGTTATCAGACACTGGTCAACAGGATGGATGTTCAGACCAGAGCCCAGACCCTCAGGCTGAGGGAGGCAGTACCGAAGAAAAGGAGGCAGCAAGCCCCCCACGGGCAGCAGAGAGCGAGCAAACAGAGGCACGTGAAAGCCAGGTCTCTTACACCTTGGAGAACACTCTGAATACAACTCAACCTAACAGCAAAGGATTCAAGTTCCCCAGGACCAGGCACAACTACATATTCAAACAAACCATCCAGAACATGCACTCTGGGAAACCCGCCTACAGCAGCCTGAATAAGAGTCCCCATGAATGCAACATGAGCCAGATGGAGCTGGAGAACCTCAGCACTGGGACTCGTGAGCCTTCCTTTATGAGCCCACCAGCTGGGAAACACCTCGGGTGTGGAGTAGCCGGCCCTCGACGCGAGGAAAGGCCAGTCCAAAACAGAAGGAGCAGCCAGACTAGCCCAATTATCTTTGACTGAATGTAGGGACTGTGATGATATATTTTGGTCACTGAATTACTTCTTTAAATAAATATTTGCACTGACTTGATAACTACGTACAACTTTGTTTGCATACATTTTGAGTTTACTTTAGAATAAATACTAATTTTGTTTTTTGTTGGAAAATGAACATTCAGTTTGCCCAGTCAGAATGAAAACAGGCTTTTCTTTCTTATTATTTATTAAAATGATACTTCCACATTTCCAAAACCTTGTACATTAAAAAAAAAAAAAAAAGATGTGCCATCAGAACACCCCCCCCACACACAACAATTAATTACCATCAAAACAGATACACAAAACAATATCACCATATTACTGTGTGGTAATTTGTGGAATGGCCAAAGCCAAAATATACTGCAATTTCAAGTGTCAACCTGAACAGTTCCCAACAAACGTAAAAAAAACTACAAAACACAAGCCAATCATGCTCCCTTACTGTAGCGTCATCAAAAAATGTTGAATAAGTTAGAAAACAAATGTATATAATTCTTCTGTGAACACAAGAGGAACACCTAGCTGACAGTGTGCAGACCGAGGGTAACCACTTTGTTGCAAACCACCAACCAGCATGTGATTCCCACTCCACCTGAAAGGAAAGAACGGCTTTGTTAAATTGTGAACAAATGGCAAACAATGTGTACTTGATGACAGTTTTCAGAGGAGAAAAGAAACATATACTGTAATTTATATACATCTCAGTGTGTTTGAATCAGTCCACTCACAAGCCCATTTGAATGAAGGAAATGTGATTCTCTCTTGAATGTTTAGATTAACATTTGGGACAATGATATCTGTCTCAGTAAATTCCTGTTGTATTTAATGACAAAAGAGATTATTCGATGTGTACTCTTAATTCATCTGAATCAATCAATCAATCTTGTATGTACTCTTCACAAATTGCCTTACACAACAAAGAGAAAACATCTAGTAGCTGATTACCTGCCACTCCTGTTGGGAATGCCACAAGGCGCTCCACAGGGGCGATCCATTTACTGGGGACCACCGTCACTGGATCAGAGTAATACTTCCAGATCAAGGAGATCATCACAGCAGCCTGATAATTAACAGAAAGAAATCAAATTTATAAAAGCTCATATAGGCTGTGCGTATCTATAGTCTACTCATCCCCAGCTCATAGATTCTGTGGTTTGTTGAACCAAATCTTAACATCTACTATGCCTGTCAGGATATTAGCAGTGTCAACTCTTACAGCATCTGTGGTCTTTAAAATAGTAAGAATTAATGTCTACGTAATGCTAACAGGCATAAAGAGAGTAAGTTGTATCCCGCAGACGGCCCACGCTCATCTCTACGGTACTGAACCAAGTTTATGCATACATGTCTCGTGGCTACATACAATTATACAAGTAAATGCATTTGTGCTTCTTATATTTTCCACCTACCTGCAGTATATAAAAGACAATGTTCACCACCCATTTCATTTTGGCTTGTTGCGCTGTTCTTGACTTTACTGTAAAAGGGAAGAAATACACAACTATTAGCCTGCCAAACTGATTTTCTGTGGTGATTTCTGTGCTGTTATTTAATACCCTAGTGTCTTTTATTGTACATTACATATACATCAGTGCATTCTTTGTTGGTATTGGGCAAGAGAGGGGCTCCAGTAGACAATGCACTGTATACCAAATGTTTGATAGAGTACATACAGCAAGGCTTTACAGACATTATGGTACATTCCATATACAAATAGTGGAAAATTCCCCTTTATGGACACAGTGGGAGAGCGTGAAAGACAGCTGTTTGGGAGGAGCAAGTACAGTCTGAGGCTTGAGAGAAATGGTGGTTATCTCAAGGACTTAGTGAAACCATATAGAGTGCCATATGGGCTGTATAGCTAGGCCATGGTACTGTGGTTCATCCACTGACTGCACATATGGGGTTAGTATATTGGTTAAGAAGTTGATAATACTACAACAACAGTAGTTTCCATTATTACCTCTGTCTAGACCATTTACTTTTCCCCATGCTAAGTAGTACTGCAATGTTTTCACTGCCATACATGTGTAATACTGGTTAGGAAGTTCTATTAGGCCACTTCCTGTCTGTGTGGAACACAATCCAGTGTGAGGGTGAGTGACAGCAACAGCTGCCACCAAGTGAACACTCACTTTGCCATCCACCTGCCACTTCACACAATTGGTGTTTTTAATGTGTGAATCTGCCGTGGTAGACAGCACAGGGCAGTGTGAAACACATAGGTGTGGAGGACACCTTCCTGACTTTTGTCGCTTGCTGAAGTGTCATAAGATTGTGAATGAAGGAGCAAAGCAATTGTTGGCTTTCTTTTTCCAGTCACTTTTAACTTTAAGTGTGACAATGTGTCATCCTGTATTTTCCCTCCTTTTCAAAGAAAAAAAAGCTGTGAACTGTTGTCAGTAATTTAGACTAGTTTTGTTTTTTACCATGTGTTTTCAGCTTGTCTGTCATCTTGTTGATTTTGCGCTCCAACCTGGCATATCTAGCAAATTCATCCATCATGCTAATGGAAGAGTGCTCCTTCTTCATCTCCTGGATCTCAGCCCTCATCTCACTCTCCTGCTCAGCATCCTTCTGAACCATCTTGGACAGCTTGAAAGGAAAGATTTAGCCTATTACTTTACAGAACTGAGAAACGTAGCATTTAACCGTGATATAATCTATTTTTAATGTATGTACAATCTCAATTATACAGTCCTTAAGAGTTACTTAAAAATAAAGTGCTATTGTGCATTATAAGATATTATATAGACTGCAGTACTTCTTGCAGTGAGGTCATAACCTATGGCTGCCTCATGCCCTGAGTTTGTTGTTGTGCTAACGTTACATAGCTCCGTAATGTTCAGCTATCTTTAGCAAACCATGTAAATAAACAGACAAGGCCGCTTAACGTTGCAGTAGGCCAACAAAGTGGCGCAGTATGAAATAGTTTTCTCCTTGCGTGTGCAGTAGAACCTGATACTCACGAAAACCACACCCTCTGATATTAACAGCTAACTTACATTGTCTCAAACTGTCCCTTTAGCATAGCAATGCGCCCTGTTATGTTACAGTAAGCTAGCCGGCAAGAACGGTTTAGTCTCGGGAGAGGCTAAATTATACCAACACACGTAAAACATACACCTTGTAAACCAAACATTTCGTGCATTTACACATTTCCAAACATAACAGCTACTTACGAAGGAAGATATAGTTGGCAGGAGCGTTTTCATGAGATTGCACAGAAAGACCGACCCCAGCACAAGGAACCAAGCGCAGCCGGTCGCCATGTTTTTTTTTCTTCCTTCCCCTGTTGTCAACCTTTCTGTTGCAGCTGCCGGACTACTGCTGCTGGTCTACAGTGGAGTTATCTGAAGGCTCTTCAAGCTATCAGAGGAATAATCAAGTGTATAAGAAGGCTATTTATATATTTTAAAAAAACATACAGGGCAGTGAAAAGCTGACAATGCCGTAAGCTACTCGTTTGTTTATGAGACCAAGGTGTAACGTTACGCTGAATTCTGCCCAAACTAACTAGGTGGAGAAGGGCACGCAGTCATCATGTTATGTTTGGGACGTTTTAAGTCATTGGTAATGCCAATTAGAATTACATATAAGACCGTTTTCGAAATTTAAATAAACGTTAATATCAAAACAACTGTAGCCCATATGGTCTGCGTTATTGCGATTTCACAAGGGGGAAAAACAATGCATCGTGGAAACATTTTTAGACCTCTACAACTTAAATGCTATATTTAACTGTATTAAACGCCTTTGTCCTTGAGTTTAGAAAATATAACTCGTTTTTTCAGGACTTGTACACACCCCTGGAAACAATTTGCTCCTCTTAAATCTCAACCCATGATTAAAAAAGTAAGCTAGGTCAGCTGATTGGCATACGGACCTACCCACACAGGTAACTTGCTATGGTTTAAAAATGTGTCGCCTGTACCCCGGAGCCAATCACTGGGAGCAAGGGGCAGGGACTTTAGCCTTCCCAGTAGGTTGGTAGGTTAAGGAATACAATATAGAGAGAGGGGATCCAATCCGGTTTGAGCTAGTTCTGGCACTGATGGGACATTTATGTTAGTAAGTTACAGAGTGTTCTGGAGGTATAGACTGAGGTGTGGGCTCATTCACATTGCATTTGATTTCCACTAAACGGTGAAAGGCTGTATTATTCTTTTTATCAATCTAGACCACACAAGCTAAGCAACCATGGGAAAGAGAAACAGTGTAAGTTGAAATGTATACATTGTATAACATAAATTGAAATGTATATACGTTTTTTTTTTACCATATATAATTTCACACTGCATATGTTAGACTATAAATACGTGCTATTGTACTGCATGCACAAGTAAAAACGGTTTCTTGGTACACCTTTGCTGTGCTCAGGTCTGTCGTGTCCACCCTGTTGATACGGGAAGTGGCGCCTTTTTACTTAGTGCAGCGCGACGCGCTTTGTCGTCGAGCTCACCAATTGCACGATATCGTTTATTGTGGTTACTTTTGTTTTATAGTCAACTCGTTTGGTGTAATGCAGGTCTGGTGTAAATTAATGTAATTAGATCAAACAAAGGGATGTAACAACCAGCGATGTACGGGTTGCCATTGCAAGGGAACGTCGTGCGTAAATTGGGTAATCGTTGTCTCCTGGCTTCAAGCTTCTCAGTTGTGCGAGTTAACGTTATATTCGATTAACAAGATGGTTGCCCTGAAGATCTGTCGAGTTATTACATGCGTAGTTGTAATCCACGTCGACCTGTATCGCTGAAGCTAATGCGCGTCATCCCTGTGCACTTGGAGAGGGTACAGTCTTTTCTTTACGAGTGTCATGGCAGCCAGTGCACGCTCGAAGAACGCGTTTTGGCACGGATCCTTTGGTGGTTTAACCGGAGGAGCACCTCCCTAACCAGGGGCGACATAGTCGAATTGTTAGATGGGGCACACGAATGTGCAGGCTCTGTTTTTGTTAGACTTTTAAGAGTTGTGTCCGCCATGAATGAATCTGATCTCATAGCAACTCGTGCTGGGAACATGGAGTAGTGCATGCGACTTGTGTACGTCTTGTGTGACAAATCCCCGAGTACTGGTGAATGGAAACGCATGCGGGGGCGGGAGCCATTTCCCCCTTGCGCTTATAGTACAACCCCACGCTAACTTCACAATAGTATTCTTGATTAATTGTAACTTGTGCACATCGGTGCTCGGTGAGCTAAACATTATGTGCTGTGGCAATCATGTTTTTGTGTCATGATTGTCTCCCCTCCCCCCGCTTTGAGATTGCATAATTTCTCTTTAACTTCTTGGGGGTGGGGGAGCCCATCCCCCTTTGCACTACACACCCACTTTTGCTCACTCATGAATGTGTAGTTGTTGTTTCTGGTTCACGATTATATTTTTTTCTTTCTCTCCCACAGGCTAATAAGGCTGGAGAACTGCAGGTTAGTGAGTCAGGCTGACAAGAGATTATGTATATTTCATATCACCTGATTTGCTTATTATGTGATTCACACTACTTTCATTTGCCAACTGAATGAACATTTTGTTCTTTTTTTTTTTTTCCTTCCCCCAGCCGAGACGATCCAAGAGGTTGTCAGCAGGGGTAAGTTCCCCCTAACCCTGCCATGATGCATTGTCATTTTAATAAAAAAACTGATATGTACTATATTTTGTCAGTACAGTGCGACTCTAATAATTGTATGGTAATCGTTTTGCAGAGAGACGAAGCCGAGCCCAAGGCAAAGGTAAACTTAAAATAAATTGTGCCAGTTTAGTTGGCCACTAGATCCATTTAAAATGCACTAGTATTAGATGCACTATTGCCTGTAGGCGACCATGCATTTAAAATTTTGTTTGGTATTTCAGCCACAGAAGGCACCCATAGCCAAAAAGGCGAAGAAAGTAGAGAAGGCCAAGCCTGAGGACAAGACAAAAGAACCCGAGGTTGAAGTCGAAGAGGTCCCAGCAGAGAACGGAGAGGCCAAAGCTGAGGAGGTATTACAAGCTTTCCCCTCCACGACTCTTGACTTTTGAAATATGCATTGTTTTGATGGTAGCAATTTTCAGGGGGAGTAAAGTGGTGTAAAATAGCACTCATATTTATATTAAAAATAAAAAAAAGCAGTGGGGGTTTCAGACATAGGAACTTTCCATGGCAGAGGCCATGTTTAGGCAGTCACATTTTGTTATGATCCTATTGTGAAGGCTAATGATTAAGTCTGAATTTTTTTTCTCCATCCTGCAGGGGGCACCAGAAACAGATGCAGCAGATGGAGAGGAAGAGACGGATGAACAGAAAGATGAAGCAGAAGCATCAGAGTAGTAACTGCTCAGAACTCATTCACCAGCGCTCCCTGTACCTCCTTTCTTGTATAATGCAGAGAATATTTTTTATCAACTATTTTCTTAAAGAAAATCTTTTTTTTTCTTTTTTTTCTTTTTTTTTTTAATGCTATAAAACAGAAATTCCATTCTATCATGGTTTCTGTGAAGGGAAGGTTTTGGGCATTGTTTTGTCTTGTTTTTTTTTTTCTTATGTGTTCTGAATTTGCTTTAAAAAGAGGGAGGGGCAGGTCGCAGCTATCTGCATGACATGCAATCATGCCTATATCAGGAATTCTGGTAGTTAGCCTGAAACATTCCAGAGGCTTCATGAGGGATTGTGTTTGTAACCTGAATTGTTTGGGGATTTTATACATGATACTTTCTTTTTGTCTTTTATGGGGAATAGGATGATTGAGACTTTTAAAGCTGTGCTCTGTATTAAGGCATTTCTTGTTCATACACTTCATTTCGGGAACCCACAGTTCAGTTTAATCAACATGCTCATTAGTACTGAAATTGGTCAGACCTGCCCATGCATTATGTGACATTGTTTGTTTGGCAAAAAACATTGTAATTACATTTATATAGCTTCTGTGAAACTAGAGTTTCCTTTTCAATCATCATGTCATGATTTCTAAATGCAGTAAGTGATGGTACATTGTGAGGATGGTTAAATGGATATGCGTTCTTAGTTAAGCTAAAAACACATGCGTTCAAATGTTTATCATACTGGCTGTAGCTTATCCTTTTAGGATATTGATAATCAAATTGCTGTAATTTCACTTTGTCTCACCAATGTATATGCCAGAAGTAGCCGGGTATCCATTGTGGTTTTAGGATTTATCTGCCAATGTACAGTTTTCTGTATTTTTTTTTTTTTTTTGTAGCGGTTTGTGTTATGACTGTAAAATGCCAATTAAAAATGGATGTAATTTCTCAAGTAGTTTCCATCATAAGAGTAACATTTGAACAACCAATATGGTGTAACTGAATGCAGTCTTATGAAAATAGGACTGTCAAACACACTTCACTTTGCTGAATTGTTGCCATTGTTAAGGAATCCGCATCATAATTTCAACCCCATAGGCAGAGATAGTGGTGTAGGTTTGGCTTGTTAAAGGGCAATCCTTAAGAAGTCACTTTAATCTACTATATAGTGTCATTATACTATATAGAGTATAAATGACTATACCATATTTTTTTGCATTTCCTGTGGTATCACTAATAATCCTGTGGGGACTTGAGCTATATTAAAGTAGGTGGAATTATCTGTTGCTTTTTTCTTAGAAAAATTGACTAACAAACATTGAAAATAAATCCTATTTATAGGCCTGTGAAATGTCTGACCTAAAGAAAATATGCTTTGTCATTGCAAGTGCTGAACAAATTGATTAGACTACAAAGTCAGACCCTTACAACAAAGAACTATATTAATGCAATAATACATCTTGTAAAGATACTATACAAATATCACAGCAACACTGAACTATACAAATATCCTATAGGAATGTTATAACGTTATAATGAAAACAAACCCACCACAGGTACGATAAGGTCACTATAAATTCACTGAATATTACTATAGGGACTTATGGTGTATCTGTACCACACAGATACACCATAAGTCCCTATAGTAATATTCTAGTGATATTTAGGGCTGATAAAACAAATTGTTGAGGCTACAAAATAAGATTGACAAAGCAAATTGCCAATCATCACATATGACGTCATCTGCAGAACCCTCGACCTTGGTGTCTAAAAAGGGGACCGTCTGTATGATTTGGTTTTTCGCATATATGTTTTTATTTTTTTATTTTCTTCAGACGCGGCTGGTAAAAAAAAGTATTACGACCTTGAGTTACATTCATAAAAGTAATGTAAATGCGTAAAGTGTACAGGCTTCAGTTTGTCTTTGTTACGCGACCGTTCCTCCCCACCCCCTTTTTCCTGTTTCCTCTGCTGTGGCGGAAGTAACTCGTATCGCTGAGGCCTCATCCTTCCAATGGCGACTGAAAACAGGCTGAATAGAAAGCGGGAGCAACCGTGGAGGGGGGTCAGAGCCGTGTAACCGAAATTAAATAAATATATCCTACTCGCTGTAGTCATAAAGTTAGTCTAAAAATTTGTTTCACCCCACCAAATCACGGCCGATTCAATGGCCAAAAATCGGAACATTTCGCTCCTTGAGTCGGGTAAGCTGCACAAGTAAACCCAATTGATAGCTCAATTTACAACGATATCGCTCGGGTTAATTGATATCCCGATTGTTTTCACGATTTATTTCCCCTCTGTTCATCCGCAGAGCTCTATTACTTGATCTCTCGTTTTCTAACAACGGGTCCATGTCGGAGAGCGGCTGAGGTGAGCTGGCGTGCCTTGACTGGTACAACGTCTTGTATTTCCAAACAGTTGACCAGTTGATAATAGAGTTAATAGAGGCATCTTGTCTGAAGTACCTCTTTTAATCTATTGCAGGTTCTGGCAAGCGAAATCGAGGAATATCAGGTGTGTAAATCCGACTGTCTGTGCTGCATGTATCTGCCAGCTATTCCTCGGTCCTGACTGAGTCTGGAGCATAAAACTTGTTTCGCTCAGTCACTTTTTAATACCTCTCTGCACGTCTCACTCGTTTGACATCACCCGTTTTTTACAAGCTTAATTTACAGCTGCTGGTGTTTTCTGGGATTATTCCGTTTACTAAACCTCTATTTTCGACAGCTTTTGCCCAGGAGATTGGATTGGCAGGAAAACGAGCACCCAAGAACATACGAAGATTTGGTGAGATGAAATTTAAATCTGTTGTGAAGTTCGTTGTCGGTGGTCTGTTATTGTCTTGTGACAGGGGGACTCCGAGTCCATGCTTGGTGCTTTTTTACTGTCTTTGTTCCTTTCTTGTTGCACCATTGTTGGATTTCTGTGAGTCGGGACCGTTGACATGGTCTCAACTCACTAGCTGTTACTTAATTTTTCACATTGAATCCCGATATGGCCGCACAGAAAACGGTATTTCGATGGAAGTTTTTATATTATTTAGCCCCGACTGTTGTACTGCAGATAGGGTGGGTGCTTTGGCTTCTTGCGACGTCAAGACGGCTCCGCTGACCAATCAGAGGCCGAGATGCGCTGTCTCCGCGTTATTTTGCATGTGACCTGCGCTGTGATTGGTCTGTATAAGGAATGTGTTTTGCATAAGAAGCCCCGCCCTCGTGGAATACAGTACTGTGGTGAATGGGTTCAAAAGCTCATGAAGCAGTAAGGGACTCGCTTATCAGGCCTTTAGCTTTATGATACTGTTCAGGGTGTCTACAGGTCCTGGAAAGGTCTTGAATCATATTATCTAAACTGGAGACACTGAAAGGTTCTGAGTAAAGTTAAATATATTATTTTGTTTCATTTACATTTAGTTAGTTACATTTAGTTTTAGAGGTCCTGAAAATGTGTTTTTGATGTGCTGTTTTTCAGGTATGAATCACACACACCTACTGTATATTCTGATAGGTCCATAGTTGTGTTTCTTTTGTTTTCACATGTATTTAATTTGTGGAATTGATGTCATTCTAACTGGCACAACAAAGGTCTTAAAGTCTTTAATGTACTTGGTGAAACCTGCAGATAACCTGCCATTGTATCAAATACTATTGCAATTATGCATTGGGTCGAGTTAATGTAACAAGCTCTAAAATGTTTTAGAAAAATAAATGGATCCTATATACTGTAGTCAGTGCCATGTAATAACACCGCTTTTTCTTTGCTTGTCCTGACAGGTTGCAGCCAACAGACATATTGCACCTGACCATTTGCTCCAGATATGTAAGCAGATTGGACCAATTCTTGACAAAGAGGTGCCATCATGTGTCCCAGGTGTCCATTCACTCCTGGGGTCTGGGAAGCAGTCCATGCTTCGGAAAGCAAAAGGTACATGATCCTCAGGGTGCTGTGCATGTACTCCATATTTCTGGGTGCAGGGATTCTTAATATATATATTTTCTTCCCCATAATTTCTTGGTAGTGACATTGAATAAGTAGTGCAGTCATTGGTCATACTTGGCATCAGCAGTATTCTCTTTTAGTGATACAATGATTTTGAAATGGTTTCCATTATAATATAGATTTTTAGTTTTACACAAGATAAATGTTTGAATAGTCTCTGCTGGATTTGCACAGTGGCCATCATTTTTCACCAACCCTTATGTCACATAGCTGGTAAACAGCTCAATAGTCCTGAGCGCTTTCCATTTTGGTTTTCAGACTGCGACAGTGTCCGGTTGACAGGTTCATCATATGCAGCCCTTCACAGGGGCAGACCACCAGAGAGGCCTTTGAACTGCAAGAACCCTCCACACCTAGGTAGGCCCGACTTTGTTTTTTATTCCTTTGTCTGTTTTCAAGAAATGAAAACCGGCCAGTAGGTGTGCTGGAACTCTCAGCCCTAGTACTCGGCGTGGCATTGCTTGGCTATGTTTTTAAAGGTCCCTCCCGTCATGAGTCTTATGTCTGTGCTGACAAGAATAATTGGGTAACTTGCACACCTAAAATCATCTGTCTTTATTTGACAGCATTTTCAGGAAACTGTTGACAAATCTGTTTGTTGTGCTGACATGCGAGTGGTTCACTTGATGCCGCCTGCCGTATATCGCAGTGTTGTTTGTTGTTAACGTGACACAATATTCCGTCACAATATTCCCCGTTTTATGGATTTGTACGGTTGAACTGATCACTGGCACCCAATCATCAACAGTGGAGGTCCACAGAGGGAGGGAGCTAACAGGAACTCAGTGCTTCAGCTCCATCAATCCTGTCAGCAACTATCAGCGCATGCGGCTGCACAGGCGGATCCTGGGGCATCTGTCTGCAGTGTACTGTATCGCATTCGATCGCACCGGTCTCAGGATCTTCACTGTAAGTTGGAACATACCTCCTACTCAAAGGGAATGGCGGGGGAGAGGGTGCCACACGTGTATGGCATGTAAATCATGTAATTTCAAATACATCACATTCATGTTTTTGGCATTTAGCTGACACTCTTACCCAAAGCAAAGTGAACAGGTCAGTGTTCAGTGTCTTTTTTTTTCTTTTTTTTTTAAAAGAACACTTCCAACTGGACACACTGGCTGTTGTGGGGATCGAAGCTATGTTCTTTTGTTTGCAGGAATGTCTCTTAAACCACTAGGCCACCCTCAGATTCTGCATGTCCCATTTGTGTTGCTTCCAGATGCCAGTGCCTCCAATTCTCTTCCTAAGTGAATCCAAACAACTTGCAGAAACGCGTTTAACAAAGGCACAAACAGAAGGCACTTAATGTTATATAATGTTAATAATTTTTCTAACTTATCTAACTCGCTCTTAGTAATGAACCAAAACCAAATAATACCAGTATTGTCATATGAACCTTTTTTTCTTTTTCTTTTTTTTTTTACTCCAAATGTGTCCTCTGATGTATGCTACCCCAAAATAAGTAAAATAAGCAAAACTAGTGCCTTCCCTGCACACTCAGATACTCCACACAACAGCACAATTTATCCCTTTCACCACCGGTTTTCTCAGGGCTCGGATGACTGCTTGGTGAAGATATGGTCCTCGTTCGATGGACGGCTCCATTCGACGCTGCGGGGACACTCTGCTGAGATCACAGACTTGGCGGTCAGTTATGAGAACACGCTAATCGCCGCGGGCAGCTGTGACAAGACCATCCGCGTGTGGTGCCTTCGTACCTGCGCCCCTGTGGCTGTGCTGCAGGGGCACAGTGGATCCATTACCTCCCTACAGGTAAAGGAAACTCTGCCACTATAAAGCATTATAAACATTTCCATCAATTCTGCAACTTTCATACATTTCTAATGGGAGATTAGCCCTCTGCTCTATTTTTGCCTTTTTGTATTCCTGACTACATTCCTGAATATCATTTTATTAGAATGCATATAGCACCGTATCGTTGTGAAGTACTTCTTCTCATTTATAGGATCTAGGTCTATATTAATGTATATATTGTGGTCTGTGGCGTAGCTTTTGCTGTCCATTGTCTTGCTCTCAGTCTGACATTAAAGATGAAAGTCATTCTGGGGCAGTGAACCAGTCAATCATTGTCCTGATCAGGCCAGCACTGGGCAGACTACTAGATGCAAGGCAATATGCTTACATTTACCCTTCAGATTTTTAGCGTACAACTGGGAAATTAAACTTAACCCTGTTCTCATGCATTTTGGCTCATACTTCATCCGCCTCATCCTATTTTCAGAAAATAAGGAATCCACTGGCCTGATTCATGGCCGGGTTTTGAGACTTAAGCTTATATGATCGGTCATACAAAATGGAGATACTGGAACCTCTTTTTGTTGATTTTTGTTTGGGTCCAGTATATCTCATCTACTGGCCTGACTAGGACAGGGGAAAACTTAATATTGGCCCCCTCTGTATTTATTCAGAATTCATGTCCTGGCATGTGTGATAGTAATACAGGTGCCTGATCTGAGAGCTGCTTGTGTTTTCAGTTCTCACCGTTTGCCAAGGGCTCCAAACGTTATATGCTGTCCACTGGAACTGATGCTACTGTCTGCTTCTGGCAGTGGGATGTCGATCACATCAACTTTAGGTGAGTGCTGCTAGTTAAATATCCCTCTGATCATGAACTGGGGACACTCATGAATAATCAATGGTCAATAGTTTTTCTCATGATCATGTCAACAAAACCTGTTAAAACCTAATTGTAGAATTATATCATCAGAGCTTCTTGTTGTTTATGAGGGAAATATAATTTTAAAATGAACATATAAGGGAGCGACAGACTGAGGGGAACATTACACATTCTCACATTCTGGATACTGAAACAAAATGTACTTTTGGTTTGGGACTATTTCGATCAACAAGCTGTCAAGGCTCCTTGCGAGCCTTGTAATAAGCTACACTGTGGGTTATTATGCAAGTGTGAATTGAAAGTGGCAGTTCTGCTTATGGAAACGAGTGATAAGTCCACAGCCAACAATAGGAGAGAAGTGTGGTTGACTGTTTTTTTACTATCCCACCATTAGCTACTATATGGCTACTAAGTGGAAGTTGTCTCTGTTTTGCTCTTATTGGATTAGAGGAAATTTTAAGACATGGCTGTTGATGGATACTAGTAAACACTAGTCACAAGAGTAAGAACTAGAGAAGAACTATTGCCACTAAGCGAGGCTAGGACTGCTACTTTACAGCAAATGTGTTCATTAATGATCAAGACAATTCTTCAAAATGTTATTTTATGACACAAACACCCTGCCCTCGGTTACGCGTTGCATTGGAACCATTTCATCAATGGATTTTAGACACAGGTGCTGTATTGAAGATTGAATAGAGCCTGAAACATTTTTCTTCTATTATACTTCCAGTGATAGGCCACACAAGTTTACAGAGAGACCAAGGCCAGGAGTTCAGACGGTGTGCTCCTCATTCAGTCCAGGTAATTACTCGTCCTTGGTAAACTCCTATATCTAAATGCTGTTTGTGTTGACTGAAGTACCTTATCAGTGTATTAATACTACATGTGTTTTACTTACCTCAAAAATATTATCAAGCCTATTTTAAAGATTGCGGTACTAAAGTGTTCTCAGTGTTTTGTGTTCAAAACTGACAGCATTTTTAAAAACACTTTTTAGGTGGTATATTCTTAGCAACAGGAAGTACCGATGATGTCATCAGAATATATTACTTGGGATGCGGCAATCCAGAAAAGATAGCCGAACTCCATGACCACACGGTGAGAACCCGGATCTCTTGACAGCTGATTAACTCTCACAGTGCTGCAGTGCTGAATGCATTCACACATAAATGTCAAGACAGGAAACAGGAAAAATGTAACGTGATGACTTTTGATCATTCTCCACATTTCTGCTCTATTTCCAGGACAAAGTTGATAGCATCCAATTTTGCCACTCAGGAGAAAGGTATAATGATCTCATTGTAATCACTTGAATGCCCTATCATGGTAGATATACTGAAATGAAATTGGTTGTAAAGCTTTTGCCGCTGTCCTGTGTCAGGTTTGTGAGTGGAAGCCGGGACGGGACGGCGCGGATCTGGAGGCTCCATCAGCGCCAGCAATGGAGGTGCATCATGCTCAACATGTCCGCCACTCTTCCAGGGTAAGGACCGACTTGGCTGTTGTACAGCAGCGATGTGATTGTGTTCTTTTCTTTGTGAAAGTGTTTATTTGCACTCCCTTTTAACTTTTGTAATGAATTTAGCATGTCACGTCAATGAGGAATCATAAATTAAACAGTCCATTCATGGAAACGGGGGTTGGACCTGATGATTTGTATTTTTTTTGGAAAATATGCTGAATGATCATGATCCCCCACACGCACCCAATATGTTCTTTATGTAAAATTGCAATGTGCAGCGTTTCACCGTCAATACATCATCAACACATTCATTTTGAGAGATTATTATAATTTTACTATAAACAAACGAGACATTTGCCAAGGAGATTGGCAGCATCTGCCTCGACACACTTCACGTAGTGTGCCACCAGGTTGGATTTTGCAAGAAATCGCCTTTGTTGTTTTACGGCACAAAACAGGAAGTGGCCGCTGTTTTTCCAGCATAAACTGAGAAAGATTTCAGAGTTTCTCGCATTGGTAGAAGATGAACGCCCTATGGAAAAATCACTTCCAACACAGGTTTATCCTCTTCAGCAAAGTGAACGGCGAAAGGCTTCTGCAAAATGTGTACTCCTAAGAAATATGGCTGGATAATATATGTATTTTATGACACAAACACCCTGCTCCTGTGTTACAATAGAGGCTACCAATCGTCCCAATTACAACACAGCATCACACTTAATTTGATATTGATATGTTTTTTTAAAAGTGCAACATATGTGTGATGTGATGTATTTCCCTCCCCTCAGTGCTGAACGGATGACCGAAGAGGAAAGCTACTTCAAACCCAAAGTCACCATGGTGGCGTGGGATCGCCATGACAATACAGTCATCACAGCCGTTAACAACCATCTCCTCAAAGTGTGGAACTCCTACACAGGACAGCTGCTACATATCCTAAAAGTAATCTGAACAATGTTGTGCTTCACTCAGTAAAATATCGAACACGTCTTGTTTGGCGGCGTTAGTGAATTTCTGCAGCTGGATTCGTGAAACGCCATCAGTACAATACCTAGAGCATACATGCTATCTTGATTCCTGAGATAATTTTGTTCACGTTTGACTTTGCTCTCCCGGTGTTTGTTTGGTTTTCTGGAGTATTGGTTGTCAGTGTTGCCTAGGCAACGTATTATGATTATTGAGGTTACCTGAAGATGATCTTGTGTTGTAGATGGGCAAGATTACCATGTGTTGAGGATAGACGAGTAGTTGCCAGAGGCTACCTGGTTGATCCTGCCAGTAGCATATGCTTGTCTCAAAGATTAAGCCATGCAAGTCTAAGTACACACGGCCGGTACAGTGAAACTGCGAATGGGATATTGTTGTGTCTAGTGTAGTTTTGTAGGTAGATATGACTTCACTTCCTTTTGAAAACGAATAAGAAACTGCATTTCATTTACTAATGATAGGGCATCCATTCCTTAATATGATGGCTACCACAACCTTCGTGTGAAAGATTTTCATTACTGAAATTTTGAAGAAACTTAACCTCCTGAATTGACTCAATTTAAAGTCCTTCCTGATACCGTTGTAGGAGGCTAACTGCAATGTTGTTTGCAGGGCCACGAAGCTGAGGTGTTTGTCCTGGAGCCACACCCTTTTGACCCCAGGATCATCCTTTCTGCTGGCCATGATGGGAATGTCTTCATATGGGACCTGCTGCGAGGGACAAAGACGCAGCACTACTTCAACATGGTAAACTACATACCAGTACATAGCAGTACTGCAACATGGCAAACTCACTGCCAGCAGTACATAGCATTACTTGCTACTACTTAGGTATGTACACACAGCAGTACTTCAGCATGGGAAGATAACGGACCAACATGGTTGACTGTATGGGTCAAGCCTTAAAGGTTGCCATTAGACATGTCATCAGTCACACAATGTGCCTTTTGGATGTTTGTGTATCCCTTAACCTGTCAGGAGGCCACCACCTTCTTCTGAATCTCCCGCTTGGGAGTTTATCCTCCTCTTGCTGCTTGTTTTCACCTTCCATCTGGCAGTGTGGCAGACATGTCTACCAAATGGCCACTTGTTCTTTCTGCACAAAGTCGGTGAGAGGGCGAAACGGAATCTGTCACAAAAGGAAAAATGTGTTTAGCCCCATGTGAGCTCGTAATGAAAACTTTGGACAATCAAAGCTAGAAGTGGCTATGTGCTGGCTTTATTTCTCTCTGGCTGACTAGTTTCTCTCGTGTGTCCGTCCGTGTGTGTGTGTGTGTGTGTGTGTGTGTGTGTGTGTGTGTGTGTGTGTGTCTGTGTGTGCGTCCCCGTCCCCTCCAGATCGAGGGCCAGGGTCATGGAGCTGTTTTTGACTGCAAATTCACCCCCGATGGCCAGCGCTTCGCCTGCACAGACTCCCACGGCCATCTGCTCATCTTTGGCTTCGGCAGTTCTAAGCCCTATGAGAAGGCAAGAATAAATAAATCTCACATTCACATCCTGACAACCCATACATTGCTGTTGCCAGGAGAAAAGCCTGTAGCTCCAGTTTTAGTGATATTTCATGTTTACAGTGAATTGAATTGTTTCAATGGATTGAGAAATGTTGGACGCTGTCAGTCCTGAATCACTCCTCAGACTGATTTGATATTAATCTGGAAACATAGTTAGCGATTCAATACAGGAAAGATATCTTTGAGCAGGTCAATTATTCTGTATGATTGCATTATCTACCACTACACACATGTACATACTCTGCACTTTGCACTTCTGGTTAGATGCCAAACTGCAGTTCTTTGTCTCAGTACTTGTACTTGAGCAATGACAATAAAGTTGAATCTAATTTTTGACTTGATATTCTACAAATCTTTGCACTCTTAATGTATACTTGTGTATATATTACAGAGGGCCTTTGAAAGACTTAATCACAGGTTAAGAAGTAGGAATGATACCCACTATAAATACACCACATAGCAGATCAGTGTGGCAAGCCAGGACTAAGTAGGCGGAACAAACGGCGTAACAGGATACACTTTGTAACTTCGTAATGTAGTTAGCTGCACCCCAAAAGTATCTTGTGGGCCTCTGCATATATATAGAGGATCACTGAGGCTCTTTCTCTCCGTCTGTACGCAGCTGCCAGACCAGGTGTTCTTCCACACAGACTACCGACCGCTGATTCGGGACACCAATGGCTTTGTGCTGGACGAACAGACACAGCAGGCGCCCCATCTCATGCCCCCACCCTTCTTGGTGGACGTGGACGGGAACCCCCATCCGCCCAGGTAGCGCCGACACCCCCATCGGACATGAAATTGCATTACCGTGTTCAATTCTTACCGAGGCCTTTTGACAGTTGAAAGTCGAGTCTGAGACAATGCATGTTTATTTTTGGGATACAGCTTAAAAGCTGCTGGTTGCCTCACTCCAGTATCAACTGCAATACTAACGGTGGAAGTTGGTGCTTTTGATCTAGCTCTGGTTTTGCCCCGCAGGTCTGATTGTGCCTCTTTTGCTTTTGATCTGTCTGTATTTCATTTGTAGGTATACCAGTGCACTCTGTCTTTATGCTGGTGAGACAATATGTATGAATATGTTACATAATTAAGCTCAAGTTGTTTTTTTGTTTTTTTTTGTGTTGCTTTTAAATTCGACCTTCAGGTACCAGCGGCTTGTCCCAGGGCGGGAGAACATTGCGGCCGAGCACCTGGTTCCTCAGCTGGGATACGTAGCCACCAGTAAGGACGGAACAAACCCCACACAGGCCTTAATTTGACTATAATTAGACCATTGGAAATGTGACTTTGTCATAAGACATGGTTTCTGATCTCATTTTTAGTGCAGCAATTTTCTTATTTTAAGAAAACCTAAACTCAAAATAAGTGCTTTATTAGCAGCTGGAAAACATTCAGGACCACTAATTGAAGTGAACAGTTTGTGCTTTTTTCTGGAATGAGCTTTTAAACCTCAACATGTGTCTGAATTGGAAATTGTATTCAACCTGCACTGTTATATTTTGTATGTGTGTGTATATATTGAGTGCATTGATCAGGGAAGTGACATTTGTTGGAAAGAAGGGCTTCTTTTTAAAAGCTACATTTCAATTCGCTAGAAATTCTTGTTCTCTTTTTTCCCATGTTGGGTCAATCACTGTTTTTCAAAGATTGCTGAGGGACCCAAAGTTGGGTGGCATCAACTAAAATGAGTCCCCAAATTATTGAATTGGTATCTTAAGCCACTGATTTAAGCCATGTCAAGTCTGAAAAAAAACAGAAAAAAATGGTTTGTATACAACAGTGGGAAAATCTTTTAAAATTGTTGTCTGAGGACAACATCCAAAAACCACTGGTCCAAGAACCAAAAATCTTGAAAAGTTCTTCACTACTTTACCAGCCACCTAGATTTGTAGAATAAAGACTTCTGAACAAAATTAGTGTAGACAAACGTATCAGCCACAGCCAACATGTAGCAGCATTTGGTTTGTAGCTGGTGTTACCTCTCCAGCCTGCCTACCATGAGTGTCTTTTTACAAATGTGGACCCCCACTACCATCCTCTCACACTCCCTGTCCTCCTGTGTCGACGTCTCCAGGTGATGGTGAGGTGGTGGAGCAGGTCATCAGCCAGCAGACTGCGGAGCACGAGGAGGCTGCGGCCAGGCGTGGCAGCGTCCTGGATGAGGCGATCCGACAGCTCCAGGAGCAGCAGGACCGCCAGAACCAGACTGGGGAAGAGACAGCGCAGGAGGCTGGAGCAGAACCAGGAGGGCAGGCTGAGGCCCAGGGCCCGGCCCCGGCCCAGGTCCCGGCACCAGCACCAAGCACGCCACGCAGAGGTATCACAGCACTGCCAGTTTCAATACCAGGACCAGACCCCGTTTCAGAAAGTGTCCTTGAGCAAGATATTGAATCCCTACCAGCTCCAGGGGCTCTGCTCTTAGACGTCCTTATGGAGGGTGGAAAGCAATAAGGGATCAATGAATGAATGATAAAGTCTTGCTAACCAAAGAAGGTAAACAGATTTTTGTTTCCCCTCCATTGCAGTGTCGGTGAATGATCGAGCGGAGGTGCAGTCGCCCCCTAACGTGGGTCTTCGTCGGAGTGGGCAAGTGGAGGGCGTACGGCAGATGCACCAGAATGCTCCTCGCAGCCAGATGGCCACCGAGAGAGACCTGCAGGCCTGGAGACGCAGGGTAGTGGTGCCTGAACTCCCACTCAGCGGTTACAGGTAAAGTAGCGGTGTTAGGTGCTAGGAATGGGTATTGTTGGAAATATTTCAGTGCTTTTTGTGGCGCTTCAAATTTGATATGTTTCTAAAATTACACTTTCTAAAATAACCCTTTCTTTGCTGAGGGGAAGCACAATTGCAGTTATTTTCAGTGTACAAGACATTCCTAAATATTCCCTTTTTTTTTTTTTCTTAACCAATATGTGACTTGTCTCCCAGGGACCAGGAGGACTTCCGGACTGCCAAAGGAGACGAGGAGATCAGTCTGTACAACGCAAAGAAGAGACGTGTTACCTACGGCAGTTGTCGAGTAAGTATAATATTGCTCAACCAGTATAGTCTTAATCGGGGATTTAATTAAGGGTTACTATACCAAAGCTGTTTTTGAGTATCAGTTGTTGTTCATCAGTATCACTTATTCAACCTCTGAAACATCAGAAATCTTAATATAAAATCTTAATACATTTTTTTATTGACACTCATTTCCAACGGGAGATTTCTTGCGTTTCCTGCTTTTATCCTCCTCAACTGTTTCTGTGCAAATGTTTTTTTCTATTGTGGTTGATTCAGTCCAATGTGTCCTCTTAGGATGATTCAGATGACGAGCTTCCCTCCGTGAAGCGAGCACAGGCCCGCAAGAAGCAGCGGCACGAAGCTCTCTTCGGCTCGCAGGGTACCGACGGGCTGGAATTCATTGACCTGTCGTGTGAAGAAGGAGAGGAGACTGCAACCTCAGAGGTACATCACATTCTGCGTCCTCGTGTGAGGGAAATGTATCTTTGACAAGCGCCTGTGGTGGGGAGCCAGAGATGGTCAAGCCATGTAGGTTAGGATGGTAACTGTAAGGTCACAGGTTCAATCCCTACAGCCATCGTGTGCATGCCAGTTTAAGTGGGGGGTGTTGGTACAGGCTGCCCCTGTGCTCTGACCTCCTGAAATGCGTGCATGTATGTGTGTGTCGGAGGGATATGCACAGAGACAAATTGTCCGATTCCACTCTGTGTACTATGGCGCTGAAGTACTCGTAGTAATCTTAAAATTTGACTGATGCCACCTTGTGGATTTTGAGCGCCCGTTTTTCTTTCACTTCCCCAGGACAATGAATTGGATGGCAGTGAACTGGACTCCTCCAATGATGAGGAGGAATGGAAGAGTGACAGCTCAAGGTATAAAGCTTCTTGTATGCCAGACCTAGCTGAAGTAGTACAGGCAAACACAATTCTAGACTTTCCTGGTCCTCCAAGCAGGTTCAACATTAAAAATGACTTGCAAATGCTATTTGACCCAGGCCTGTTCTGTATATGTCACTATTACAGGCCATTTGTGTCATCGTGCTCCAGTAATAACCTGAGTAAAGGATTGTTCTATTGCTTCTTGTTCTCATCTGTGTAACTGTGTGCTTTTGATTGGACAGCCACACGTCCAGTGAGTACTCAGACTGGACGGCGGACGCCGGTATCAACCTGCAGCCCTCCACTCCCTTTTCGTCACGGAAACGGGCACGGCAGCGGCTCAGCAGCTCGGAAGAGGAGGAAGAGGAGAATGAGGAAGAGGAGGAGGAGGAGGAGAAGCAGCAGAGTGACGAGGAGGAAAAACCTGGGAAGAAAAGCAAACCGAAGATCAAGAAAGCAAAAAGCAAGTCACCCAGGGTAGGTTGTTCAACACGGTGCATATCCCCTACTCTGCCATGAAAACACTAATATTGCTATGTCACTGTCTGAATCTTAACTGTTAGGTTAGTCATTGTCCAGCCGCTACTTTAAAATGTTCCACTGAATTTTTTTCCTCTCCAGGAGCACCTCTATAAAAGCCAGACTGCAATGCGCGCTGCTTCGGGCAGAGGTGTCCAATCATGTGCCACGGAGGGCCAACAGTCTGTCGGTTTTCCTTCCAATCAAACACTACAGTGGCTGATTGAGTACAACTTCAGAGAGGAGGCCAACTAATCAGTGAAATCAACTGGTTTAGTGATTGGTTGGAAGGAAAACCTGCTGACTCTTGGCCTTCCATGGCTCATGATTGGACACCACTGACGTAGGGGAATTAGTCTGCGGTATTGGGCTGCACAGAGCCCCAAGGGGGAAATGCTGTGTGCGCTCTAGGTTGGCACCAGGCAGTATGGTACAAGTCACACAAGCATGAGCAGCTCGAGGTTGGTGCGCGGTGCATTCACATACCAGGAAGTAGCTCTGTGATTCCCTAACTGTAGTGGCTAAGTCAACACATGAATTAAATATTTTGTTACAACAACACCGTGCTACCACAACTTTGGTGTTAAGAGGAGGGGTTTTTAAAGTCAACGTAGTTTATCTCACTCCAGTAATGCAGACCGTGCTGAGCACCTAGAAAGCACTAGCGCACTTGTTTTGGTTTTTAAGGCAGTTTGAGGATTTGATTATGGGCATTGTCACAGAATTATTAAATGCAGTTGCATTCTAGATTTTCCTGTTGTCACTTTTTTGTATTGATTGTGATATTATGATTCCAGGGTATGTGTGCTCTGTATCTTCACACATGCAAAAACAAATGGAAATCTCAATGACATACCTGTATAAACACAGGGATGGTGATGATTATTGAAACGATGAGTTTAAACCCGTTTCACGATCACTCACTTGACTCTTTCTATCATTGTTTTCCAAGCAGCGGCCTAAGGCCAGGCCGTCCATCAACAGAGAAGTGTCCAATGAGTTCAGACCCTCACTGTGGATCACTGATGTCAGTCCCAGGAAGTCTCCATTTGTTCCCCAAATGGGTGATGAGGTATGTGACGTCACATAATATCAAGAGAAGTGCTAGACAGAGTACTACTAGTGGAGTGCCATGGCGTCTACATTTGAGAAAAAATTCTATACTGAAATATGTTCAGAAGTGATGTCAATATTTGTGTTTCACATTTTTTTTTTTCATCTACAGTTTGTTTCTATGTGAGTCTCAAACATAAATCATATCAATTTTCCTTGACATTTTACCAGGAAATCATGTTCCATACTTAACCCAATTTCCCCACAGGGATCAATAAAGTTGTTGCAGCAGCAGAATAGGATTCAGCAGGGGAAAAGAAAATATAAGCACACACATTGAGTATAAAATCAACAAGGAAAATAGAAAAATTAAAAAACGAAATATAAACAAATGTTGGCCTATCCCTGTAAGAGGGAAGTATGGATTACTTGTATGTAAGGTTTTACTTAGAGTTGTTACTTACACAATGGTCTTGAATGCTTACTTATGGATGTAGCCTAAGCCCCTCTACTGCAAATGTTTACAGATGTTTTATTTGGCTAGCTGGCTGAGTAGATAGCAGGGCCACACTGCAACACTTGTAGTTTTCTAATTAAGACCGATGGTCTTCTCAATAGGTACAGCATAACACCTAAAAGTAGATTTACATACTAAAAGTAGATTTATGAGCACTTTGGTTAAACATAGCCACCAAAAGGCTTGTGATGCTGCATGGAGAGCTGATGGCTACGTAAGCGCCATCTTGCTCTGATAGTTAGTACTGTAGATGTGGCGTTTTGATGATTTCAGGGTTTTGTTTTGGCCACAAATCATTTCTAATTGAAGTTATCCATTTTCTCTACCTTATTTCCCTTTCCCATCTCTGTGTCTGCCAGGTCATATACTTTCGACAGGGCCACGAAGCCTACGTTGAGGCAGTGAACAGGAATAACCTGTACCCCATTAACCTAGACAAACAACCCTGGAGGAAGTTGGAGCTACGGGTAAGACAGGAAAGACAAGACATAAGACAAATGAAATGACACATGAAATTTGGATGGATGATTTTGGAAATGATGGATAGGTAACTGCTGTTTGTTACAAAACGGAAGCATGCTCAACCAAACTAAAACAAGCACAAATTGCATTTCAAATGTTTTTCAGACTTATTAATTTGAGTGCAAATGAAATGGAAGCTCTGTTGTTTATTTCCCAGGACCAAGAGTTTGTGAAGATCACTGGGATCAGATATGAAGTGTGCCCTCCAACCCTGTGCTGTCTGAAGCTGACCCTGATTGACCACGGCACTGGCAAGATCACAGACAAGTCATTCTCTGTCAAGTAAGCAGCTCAGTCAGAGTCCTGTTCTAACTTATGTATATATGAAGTTTCATTCCAAAATTAGATGTTTTCACCTGCCTTGATGTTTTGCTTTTTCAAAACACATTTATTTGGGATTTATTTGGGAGTTCTATTCTATCAAAGTGAAAACAAAATTGTTAAAATTTAAGTGGAAGGATCAAATTAAAATAACAGAAATCACATTTGCTTTAGTATTCAACCCCTTTGCTTCAATCGGGGTAAGTTGCCAAAAATGTGTTCAACATTTCAGATTACCGTTACTCAGATGTCATGTTTAGATTGTGTTTAGAAATTCTGAACATTGGTTTCCTTTTAAACCTTTTTTTAGAATAAGGTGCAAAGGAAGCAAGTTTTTATTCTTCGACATGTAGATGCACAAATCAGTCGGATTTGATATCCGATAAACTGTAGGGTATCCCTCTAGTTACAGGTAATCACAAAAAACACAGGAAGAGATCTGGACAATTCTTACAAAAGTTGTGTTTTTGAGGATAGGCTCCTGTTTGTTTTTAAGATGCCGACTGATGAATTCGAGGTAACAGTTTCTTACCCAAATGGATTTATAGCATTTCGCAATGAATATTTCCAGTGTAAAGTGATGTGCATTGTCTGCTGTCCAGAGGTTTGTGAACCCTTTTGCATTTCTGTATAAAGGGCTCCTAAAATATGGTCTGATTTTCATCCAAGTCATAAAAATAGATGAAGTGATTTAACAAATAACTTTTGTTCTTCTTTTATTGAACATACTATTCAAACATTAACAGCTTGGATTGGAAAAGGTATGTGAACCTTGAGATTTAGTAACTGGTGGGAAACTCCTTTAGAATGATATAAGTTCATTTCTGGAGGGTTAATGGCAACCCTACAGGTAGAGTTTCCTGTGCCCTTACATCTGAGGGATTTGACCCAAAATTATTGTGATTAAGATTTTTGTCCATAATCGCCCGAGCCCTACTTCACAGTTGGGATGAGGCTTTGCTGTTGGTATGCAGTGGTTTTTCTCCTCCAAACATAGCACTGTGCCTTTTGCCAAAAATTTCAATTCTTGTCTCATTTCATGTTTTTTGTAGGGAGTAGTGGTTTCCTCGTTGGTTTCCTCCCATGAACACCACTCTTGTTTAGTGTTTCTAATTGTGGACAGAGATGTTACAAAGTTCGAGATGCATATCTTTAGCTGTTACCGTTGGGTTCTTTGTCACCCCCTTGACCGTTATGACACCTCTAACCCACCTGAATATCATCTCATTGATTGGATCACCTGACTCCGGTTACCCCCTTTCATAGAAGTCCGTATCCTAGAGGTTCACATCCTTTTTCCAGCTTAAGCTGTTAATGTTTGAACAATATGGTCAATAAAAACATGTAAAGGTACACATTTTGTGTTATTTTTAAATCACATTATATATAATTTATATAATTTTATGACTTAGATGAAGATCAGACCATATTTTAGGAGCCATTAATGCAGGTAATTCAAAAGGGATCACAAACTCTCGCAACTGTAATTTGGATGGTATGTGAGATTCTCTGTGATTTGTATGTGATTTATATATTGTGAGACCATGTATTGCATTTTGTACTTGCGACTTTGATTCTACATATCCTCCTACAGGTATCACGACATGCCAGACGTGATAGACTTCCTAGTGTTGAGGCAAAGTTATGACGAGGCACTCCGTAGGAGCTGGCAACCAAGTGAGTTTGTGTAATACGACTGAAGACTGTTCTTGTGTGACTCAAGGCCCAGCAGTACAAGAGACATGATAGTGAATGTACTAATGTCACACCAACATTTGATTTGAACTTCGCCATTGGGGAGCTTTATCCCAGTGTGCGGATTCATGTGTTTTATTCAAGTTGGAGCTTCTTAGTCCAGCACCTGGTAAATCAATTTTTGTGGATGTTCTCATACTGCAGCCCATTTGAACTGATTCCTCAGTACAGCCGTCTACATGCATATGACTCAAGACCCACATTTTTTTTTCCAGCATGTTCCAGCATCAGATTGCCTCCCTCACTTCAACCCATTTGCAATGAAAGTGCACATGTCACTTTTCGGTTTAGCATGTAAATTTGAGATACCCTCAATACTCTGTTAACAACATTGCTACCATGACAAATATAATCTGTATAATCTATCACAAAAACAAGAGACCTATTCAAGATTTGACGTTTATCACCATAGTAGAATCTCAAGTGATGACAGGGTTTCTCCAAAATGTGTTTAGCAGCTTGACATATTGAATTTTGCTGCGTCTTGTGACATTTAGTTTTTCCTCATCCCCCTAAACACGGTAATACTCTGTCCTGTGCAGACGACCGGTTCCGCTCTGTGATAGACGACGCCTGGTGGTTTGGGACCATCGTCTGTCAGGAGCCTTATCAGTCCGAATACCCTGACAGTCACTTCCAGTGCTTCAAAGTCAGGTGGGGAAAGATGCATACGTAGTCAGGGCTGGTAACGTTGGGAGTCTTCTGATGCCGATACCAGTTCCGATGCTTCAAATTAGATGCTGGTTTTCAACACATACTCTTTTCAATAACTTTCTTTGTTTAATAAAAGCATGGTTTAATGCTTATAAAGGTTTATAAAATAGGTTATTTTATGTTAAATACATTACTACATGCCATTTGTTTTTCCAAATAGAATTTGGTCATGACCAATTGGTTTGCCTTGATTTAAAAAAAAAAAAAAAAAAATTTAAAAAAAAATAAACTACCATTTTTTGATACCCAGTCCATTTTTGTAATGTAAATGTTTAGATTTTTTGAAAAACAAAAGGCTGGCACTAGAAATGGTGACAGATTTGGTTGTTGACTCCGCTCGTCTTAGAACTTCCTTGTGTTTGTGTTTTTACCAGATGGGACAATGGAGAAACGGAGAAGCTGAGCCCTTGGGATGTGGAAGCTATTCCAGATGATGGTAGTTGTGATTTACCACTGGCGTATCGCTGTCACATCCACAAACGCATACCTACAGACAGCACAGTAGTCGGTGTCACATTACACGCTGTGCTTCTGTGTAGGAAGTGAAATACATTGTTCATAACCAAGTCATTTCACATATCATAACCTCCTTCACATAAACCATTCTAACCTGTTGACACGGAGTATGCAGTGAACTATGAATATAGAGGCTTTGTCTGGCCATTGCTCCATGTAATGCTCTTCACAGTAACACACGTCAGACATACAAGATACATTAAACATGTTACTGATGGCACGTATCACTGTAAGATACACTGGATGGCACTGCCGGCAGCAAAGCATCACTGCATGTTCAATAAGTGTGTCTTCGCTGTGTTCTGCAGCCCAGCAGCCGGAGACCGAAGGCGGGGGCATCCCAGTGACGGCAGACGAGATGAGGGAGCTGATGTACAAGCCACTGCCGGGGGAATGGGGGGATAGGAGGCGTAGGGACGAAGAGTGCGAGCGCATCATCCCCAGCATCGACCAACTCATCGGCGTCGGTGTGTACGCAAACGGGCATTCTTTAAGTTTCTTGTCCGCTCTCTCACTCGCATGGACAGTGATGCTCTTTCACATCCTTGAAAAGTCTTAAATTATAGTTTCTTAAATTTTTCAACATGTAATAACATTTTGATGCCAATATAAAATTAGACCGAGGTATTGACTGATTGTTTACATTCGGCAATATCTTGTTGAAGCAGATTTCAAAAGTTAATGCACTATGCCAAACATGCTTTGTTTCAATCTCCTCCACTTTAACAGATACGGTTGATGTCACTGACGGTTATGTCCCTAAACAGTTTTCATAAACTTCCCTTTTATAGTTTCAGATCTTTCATTAGCTTTGTTCAATCAGAAATAGTCTGTTTTTTTGTTTCTTCATTTTATTTGTCAAATTAACATAATTCCAGGTAGCATTAATATGGTCTTAAAACATCGGAAACTTTGCTTTTTTAAAACCTGCATATCTGTGTATAAACATGTATGCTCACACACACTCGCGTTCTCTCCCACCAGGATTTTATTTTGTCATACTAAAACTCCACCCTTGTATTCCTGCAACAGAGATCGCAGCTCCATTCTCTGGTCCCGTGGACATAGTCCAGTATCCCACCTACTGCACCGTGATCGCCTACCCCACCGACTTGGCCACCGTCAGACTCCGACTCATCAGCAGGTTCTACAGGTCAGTCCCATGTTTCTGAACAATCTCTCCTTCTGCCAAACAAAGCTGGCTATCAAGAAAAACCTGGAATCAAATAATATTTGCGAGTAATTCATTCATTCACCCACCCATCTGGCATTCATTCACCTATGTGGAAACCCCACCCATCTGATTCTGCGAGGTCTGATCTCAAATTATCTTCCTGGATATATTGAGACAGACTCCAATGAAACTTTAGTAACTGATGGTTTCTGCAAGGTAAAATCATAGTTTGTAAAACATAGTGTGTGGTTCATATGCTTTCTCATCTCTGGTGGGGGTCCACAGGCGCCTGTCAGCATTAATTTGGGATGTCCGGTACATCGCACACAACGCCCGCACTTTCAACGAGCCAAGGAGCAAGATTGCCCACTCAGCAAAAATCATCACCAATGTCCTCCAAAAGTTTGTCAAGTATGTTCCACATGTGTTCTTGTTGTCTAGATTAGTGTTTTTCAAAAACCGTAACACAACATAAGTCGGTCACAGGATGATTAAATTGGATCGTCATATTTGTACTGGAGAGATATGCAGCAAAAACTACTAACTGGCTATGTTAGACTAGGTTGGATTTCTTTAGGTTAACCCACACAAGAAATCAGTTATGGGTAGTGAAAAAAATTAGATGGGTCGCTTGTGATGAAACCCAAAGTACAGGCAAAATAAGATTGACATATATTCCCTTTTAGACTTAAAGTTGACAGCATTTTTTCCCCCCTCATTTCCTCAGTGATCCAAGCTGCACAGATATCATGGAGATTTACAATGCTGTTGAAGAGATGGATGATGATGAAGATGATGAGGTAAATTTGACTCGATGACTAAGACACATCTAAAAGAAAATCTGTTGCTAACACTCCTGTTCTGTATATTATACAGAATGCATTTTGTTTGGGATAAACTAATCTGAATTTGGATATTGTCTCCAGGACGACGATGCAGAGGCACCAGGCACCTCCTCTGAACACAGACTGCGTCAGGTAACTGGAAAGGAGTGGACGGAGAATATTTCCAGTCAGAGAATGCATAATGCTTAAGGTTACAGTCCCACAAAGGAGTTTGACAGCATGCAAAAAAGAATCAGGACAAGATATTCAAGTATTTTGGACAACACATAGTGGTGTTTATTACAAAGCACAAAAACGAGCTGTGGCTTTTAGTGCTTCCTCGGACTTGTTCTTTGTAGTGGCTGTTTCAGATTTTCCTCTGAGGTCATCAAATTGGCCTTCAGCTTATTTTTTTACTTAAAGGAAAAATGCACGCTAAAACACTAAAACTGTTAGAAAACGGCTATCAGCAATGTACCTTGTATTTCTGGTTCCATTTTGTTGTTTGGTGCTGTATTTTTCTTATTACCGTGGATAACTGGCCAAACGTAGATGAAGTGATGTCACGTAGAGATATTTCCAGTATTGGAAATATCCAATAAGGTATTGGAAAACATTTTAAAACCCATTTATTTGGGATTTTCATCTGAGTTGAGTCAGTACAGTAACTGAAACCTGGTGTGTGTTATGTCATGATGACTTTCTCCTTCCTTGCTATTACCAGCGCTCAGCGGAGGTGTTGCCAGACAGAGATGCCTGGAAGGAGCAGTGCAAGTATCTGCTCAACTACATACTTGATTGTGAGGACTCGGAGCCCTTCAGACTGCCCGTGGATCCAGAGCGCTATCCAGTAAGTAAATACGGCTCTGTAGATCCTGGCATTCGGCAGAACAATGTTGACCTCGGTCGGAAATAGAATTCCAAGTGGATTCCAAATTTCAACAGCCTCTCGCGCTACTTTGCCAGACAAATTATTTTTAGAACAGCGAGACTGGTTTGTTATCTGCCAGTAGCGGTTGACTGTGGCTGGGTGGTTTGCCTATTCCTGGTTTGGTTTGCCTAGTTTATCAGTTCTCACCATGCTAAATGCTTTGAAAAAGCTTTTATTCCCCTAGAAAACTGATTCTGTAGGGATACAGCCATCTTACTAATACACTCTTTTTCTGACCCTGTCTCAAAAGACCGATTTTGGTCTTTGGTTTAGCTGACGCTCTTATCCACAGTGAGTCTAACAATAGAACAATTCCTAGATCACCAAGTAAGGGTCAGGGCCTTAGTACCCCTACGATGTTCCTGTAAGAAAGAAGTATTACAAAAAGAAGTAAAGTAAGAGTGAAGGAGGGTGAGATAAGGGGGGTGTGACACAAGGTATTTCTGAATTATCGGCTGGGGGATGAAGATGGGGAATGAGTCCGCTGTCCGCTGACTGAACTGAGATCAAATTGTGTTGTGTGTTCTAATGTGCCTAAATGAAGCCTAAATCATGTTTTGTGTGCTTCTGCAGGACTACGTAGACATCATTGACACGCCGATGGACTTTGGCAAGGTGAAGAAGACCTTGGCTGAAGACCGTTATGAGAACCCTGTCGAGCTGTGCAAAGATTCCCGCCTGATATTTGCCAATGCTAAAGCCTACACACCCAACAAACGTTCCAAGGTACGGTACTCGTTTGTTCAAAGTCTGTGGAATAATGTCCCTGAAATATAACTTCATTAATACTGCAAGTAGAAATTGATCAGGTGTTGCATGCTTCAAAGTATACATTGTTGCTTATCTGATCTCTTTTCTATTGTTTCCATCCTAGATTTACAGTATGACCTTGCGTCTCTCTGCCTTCTTCGAGGAGCGCATCAGAACAATCATATCTGAGTACAAAACTGCCGTCAAGAGCAGCGACAGGCTCCGCCGCAGCCAGAGGTTCAGAAAGAAATTGCAGCAGGTGGATCAGCCTGCCCCCGGCACCAACACCACAAGGTCTGTTTCAATTCTCTGCCTCGCCTCAGCTTATCGTGTTGGCCATAGAAATAGATGATGATGAGATCTATTTATATAACACTTTTCAAAACTCTGTTGCAAAGTGCTTTACAAAATGATAGAATGATAGAATAAACAGCAAAAGCAATAGAAATAAGGAAGCAAGGCAAGAGCTATAAAAGTAAGGTCAAAGCAATGATTAAAGGTCACTACATAAGCAGGTCTATAAAAGTGAGTTTTAAGACGTGTTTTAGAAGATGATACAGATTTAGCCAGCCGTTAATTCCAAAGTCCTGGAGCCCTGATGGAAAAGGCCCGAAAGCTTTTTGTTTTTAATGTACATTTTGGAGCAGCCAGGAGGGACCTGCTGGAGGACCTCGGGCTACGATCTGGCTCATATGGTCTGTGATATAGCTTTGTGCCAGAACCTTCTATTCTTATGTTGCACAACTATCTTAACCTGATGATCAATACTCAAATTACCTATAAAGATTCCACCCATCGGTGGGCAGAGTTCCTAACTCATGATGAATCACTTTATTGGAGCTGTACTACAGTCGGCTGTACACACTTGAATATATTTTCCTGTGATTTACGTCATCGTCTTAACACTTTATTCCTCTCTTCTCTCAAGTCACAAGAGGGCTGCTGTCAAAACTCAGGGAAAAGTGGAGTCAACATCAGTGACCAAATCTACCTCAGCCAAAGTGTCTGTTCCTGAGAGGACCAGGAGGAGTCGAAGCAGCAGCTCAGGCCACAGCTCTTCCGAGGACAACTCCAAAGCTGCTTCATCAACCTCCGGTACAGTAGAACCTTTAACACGTCAACGAAAATTCACAGCTAAAATTACATTTTCACAATAATACAACTTTTACTTATTAATTTGATACTACTTAATAAAGAACATACCTCATTTGTAAATAATCAGTCTCAAGGGCTGTAAACTGAAGTGTGGTAGCTCTGATGTATAGAGGAGTGATGTTTCTCATCCCTGACCTACCTGGATTCTTGATTACAATACCGTGGTCATGGTGCCTGTAGAGTCTCTTGTTCTATTCTTACTGATATTTGTCTACTTCAGAGTCTGAGAGTGAGAGCGAGCTGCCATTGACTGAGTCAGAGGAGGAGAAACGACCAGGGTCCTTAAGGCACCATCGAAGCAGAGAGACCAGAGGGAAAGCAAGAGTTACAAGAAACCATGGAGCCAAGAAGAGGAAAAAAGGTCAGGATTTAACAAATCTATTTGCTGATAAAACCCAGTCTTGAATTATTCCGCCTTATTCCAGCTCCCATAAAAAATCAGGCATTGGCAACATGGGGAAAAAGCAGGAAAACGAACCTCACAACATAATGTTAATACACAAACTAAAGTTTAGTATCAAAAATCACATCCCTCCCTTTATTGCCAGTTGCTGAGAGTGACAGTGAAGAGGAAGATGATGAAGACGAGGAGGAATTCTACAGTGAAGGTGAGGAGAGCGAAGATGGAGAGAAGTCATCCCATTCCTCGTGTCATCGCTACCCCAGCAGGACTAAAAACAGCAGGAGCACACGGCTGACTAGGAACAGTGCTGCCGCCGACAGGAAACGGACAGGTAAACGCTTCTGACACATGACCTTCAAGTCTCAATGAAATGGCGTTTGGAGAGCATCTCGCTTCCCCAATTTGATGTATTTCCTGTTGAAACAGGATGTTGGGGCAGGATATAACGCGGGGAGGGACTGTTCAAAAATGGCCGATGGGATATCTGTTGGGGAGAGAGAGGCAGTTATTTGATTGTTCAAAAATCTGTGATATTATTGGTTGGATTTTTTATGTGTGCCTACTGAGGTAACCACAAAAGATAGTTTTCCAACAACAACAACTTTTTTTTTTTTGCATTTATTGCTCAACAGGTGTATATTATGGTGTATATTAAGGTCTCAGTACTGATGAGAACCCGTTATTATTTTACAATAGACTTTGATAAGATAACATAAATGTGTAGTCCTGTCACAGGTTTACCAGAAGGTATGTCCAGAAATACTTTCCCTTCATGGACATAGTAGAAAGGCATGCTAAACATTCTTCCTGTCTCATTTGTCCTCAGAGGGCAGAGCTCAAGTGAACGGTCACAGTGGCAGGTCGTCTCGCAGGGAGAAACGTCGCCATGGCGACTCTGACAGAGCAACATCCCAGGGGTCTGATGGGGAGGAGGATGAGGAGGAAATCGTGAGTCGCAGGTCGCTGAAGAGAAAGACTGCCAGGGCTGCTGTCAATAAGATCAAACTCCTTGAAGCATTGAATGAAGAGGAGGAGGAGGAGGAGGAGGAGGAGGAGAAGCCGACAAGGAGCAGCAGCCGCCTCCGCCATGCCACCAGGGCCAGCAAACGTACTGCAGTGATCCAGAGCAGCTCAGATTCTGAGGAAGAGTCATCAGCACGAGGTAGGCAGGAACAATTATCTAACTGCTTTTCTTTGTACCTTTTTTTTTAAACATAATCCTGAATTTAACTACTAATCTACACTTTTGGTGCATTCACGTATGTTCAGGAAGTTTTATAAAACTGAGTTAACCAATCATAACGCAACATGCAGTTTTTACTACATTGTTTACGGACCTTGCAAATGTAAACCATCCTTGTACAGCCTTCAAATACAAACTACCTCAGTTGTAGTAGTTATGTTTTAGGCCCCTCATTCGCAGATGTGCTTACAGGATAGGTTTACTTAATGCTGGCTTTTGTTCCTTTCTAGCTGCTCAGGATACAAAGGAGTCAGCTAGTGAATCCAAGGACAATGAGGACAGCGATGAGGAGAGTGACACCTCATCTTCTTCCCAGCGTCAGCAGAATGGAGACAAGAGCTCCAACAGACACAGGACGACAAGACAAATTGCCAGGACCAAGGGAAGGGGTGAGAAAATTACTTTTTTGTTGTCAGTCACGTTTAGTTTTCATTACTATTTGCCATTTCCATGGTGTTTGTGATGGATGTTGCTCTAATCAGTTGGGCTTTTCTTCTTTTTCAGATGTTTTGTCCCATGTGAATGGACACAGTGCGAAACATCACAAGTCTGATAATAACTCTGAGAAAGAGGAGGCTGCAGAGGAGAGTTCTGGTGAAGGAGAGGAGGAGACTAAAGAGGACAAACAGGCTGCTGTGTCTCAGAAAGCCTCTAGTAGCACAGTAACCGCTTCAGGTGGGAAAAGTAGGAATACTCTGAGTGCAAGTGAGGAGGATGAGGTAGAGGACACTGTAGGCAGGACCACACGACGCAAACCTCCTGTCAGCTCCGATGAAGAGGACGAAGACCGTGATTCCCAGAAGCACCCACACCAAAATGGGAGAAAGGCGGTGAAGGAAATCCAGAAGAACTGTGTGAAAAAGAGTAAAGTTCCATCATCAAAAAGCCAAGATCAACAAACATCTGCCTCAACTAACAAACCCAAGGGTGAGGAATCGGACGAACTCAGTGACCCTCCAAAGAGATCTAGCTCACGCAAGAAAAGACTGAAACCAGAAGACGAGGAACATGAAGTAGATAGCAATCACTCCAATGAGGAATCTGAGGTCGAAACAAAGAAAAAGAGGCCAACCCGAAACTCGAGCAGACCTAAACGGCCTCATAGCAACACCTGTGCTTCAGAGAGCTCGGAGCAGGAATTCAAACCCAAGAAGAGGTCAAGGAGGAAATGCTCTACCGGCTCATCAGACGAAGAATCTGACGATAAGTTGGAGAACAGCACATCAGCTAGACGGCTGCGCCTCCGAGCTCAACCAAAAAAGAAATACATCAGTGACAACTCTCTTTCTGAGGAAGAGTCTGCTTCTGAAAACCAGGGTAAACATAGGAACGGTAATAGCAAATCTGCCGCCCCTTCTGATGATAAGCGAGCTAAAAGAGCCTCTCCCAATGAAGCCAAGTGTCAAGCGTCTTCCAAGAGAAAACGTATATACACCTCAGACTCTGAAGACGGGGAGGAGGAGGAGGGAGAGAAAGAGCTACTGCCCAAGATCAATAAAAATAGCAAAGAGGCTAACAAAAGGTCAGGCTCCTCCAAGCGACCCAAAAGGGAACCTCATTGCAAGTCCAAACCAGAGGAGGGTGACAGCAAGGAGGACACCTCTTCCCAGCCTGGTTCAGATGAGGAGGAAGATGAGGAAGAGGATGTTGGTCATTCAAGGGGGAAGAAAAATGTGAGGAACAAACGAAAGGAAAGCTATAGCAGTAGCAATCACAGTTCTGCCTCAGAAAGTGAGCATTCGTCTTCAGCCTCTGAAAACTCATTTGCTAGCTCAGGGTCCCACAGCAGTCCAAAGAGGAGCGGTCACAAGCGACGGCCCAGGATCAGTGAGAGTGCTTCCCGCCACTCAAGGCAGCGCCGCCCGCGGGCCGCCTCGGAGGAGGAGGACAGTGACGAGTCATACAGCAAACCACAGCGAAACACTCGCGTGAACACCCGGAACCGGGGTAAGCGGACAGTACTATACCACGATAGTGAATGAAGGACTTGGCGGCTGGAACTACAGGCTTTAGAGCAAAGAGAGAGACATTAACTGGAGACCTTGAAGGCACTTGATGGCCAACGTTATGGTAGTAGCACTGGAGTCCTCAAGAGAAAATGCTGTGAATCTGTTTCATTCAGGGATATTTATATTTTCTATGAAAAAAGAAAAACGTTTGTAAATGTAATATGAATTTAAGCATTTGAACTGCTGGTTTTCACAAGGATACAGAGCAAAACACCTCCTCCCATACTGCTTGTTGTGATTTGGCCAGCAGAATAACCATTCTGGGGAATATTGTCAGCTTGGGTGCTATCTAATATACCTCTGTTTAATCAAGCATATTGCTGGCTTGCACTAAGATACACTGTAATGAGGTATTTCATACACTAGTTTTGCATTAGTAACTCAGGGGTCAACTAAGTTTACTGTAGTCTCAGACATGCAGTTGTTTTTTGTAAAGTGATGAGCTAGGGTAACGACAAGAAACAATTCCAGGATGGCAGGTGTCCAAGCACACTCACTGGGACAAAACTAATCCATGTTCACAATCTTGACTACAGCACTCCTTTGTAAATCCACACAATTTATGCTTGACTGTATTGTGAGTTGATATGAGCCAAAATGTACAATATTAATTCCTCTTCCCCACATCATTTCATTTTTTTTGGAATATCGTTTTCGTTGTATTCTAGTCAATAGATGTAAATATGTGATTGAGAATGGAATCGTCTGAAAGGTTTATGACGATCATTCAGTAGCAAAGTGTTTATTTAAATTTGAGCATTAACTTCTTTCTTTTTTTTTACGACGTTTAACTGCATTGTCTTGCCATATGTCACAAATTGGTACCTTTTTGCCAAGTACAAAACCAAGTACTTATTGCAAAATACTGTGATTTCTCATATTGGGAAGACATTTTATTGTTGTCCTGTGTTACCTACTTTCAGTATTAAATTCTTTTTCAGAGTTGACCTAAAACATTTTGTCAGTCACATGATTTAGATTTGTTTGTTTAGGGGAGGTTTCTAAATACAGTCGCATTTGCTTAACGTTTTTCATACTACACCTTTAATAAACAGTTTTCACAGGAAAAACTATAACTCAATGTGGTTGTGGAGTGCAATGAATGAGTTATTCCTCCTATTAATAAAGGCATCGTTTCAAGGTTTATTCTGTGTTTGAAAGTTACTTTTCAGTCATAGAATCTTAATCTTCATGAACATGAGTCATCGGCCATCAGGTTTTGTGATTGAACAAATGTTTTGTCAAACATGCACAGAAAGGGGGTCTGGATTGGTGGTTGGCACCCAAGAATTGAGAGGTGCATGAGGATGGTGGCCTCCTTGATTGACATTCTTTCCTCCTTGTCTATCCAGCAATGCATGGCAGCTCTGCCCCTGCCCCTTGTGGATGTTTACAAATGTGAAGTGGTAAATAATAAATTACTTTTTTTAATCTCCAAATTAGATTGACATTTTTTCCATGATAATTTCATGATTATTTAGACAAGTGTTATTTAATTATTTACTATAAAAAGCAAAAGCTTAATTATTTCCTTACGTCACATTTGGTCTATGGGCGTCTTAACGCAATGTTTATAGACAAGTTTTATTTCTTCCTCTCCTGCACAACAGTACCGTCTGCATGCGTTTGGGGTCGCTCGTGTGAAGGCGACCCAGAGCTCCCACAAAAACTACAAAACACAACGATGCTCCTGTGCGACACATAACTAACCGATATGTTCTGCTTCTCGCACTTTCGACACATACTTTATCGGAAAACAAAAAAACAACTCGGATTTCATTGTCACTTACCAAAATGCATAAACTATAGTGTTATTCATTATGACAAACACAGTGCTGTCATGTTTATTTTGTGAATATTTAGCTATTTATCTTTTTCACGAATATACCAGCTGCAACAGTCAGCTACATTGGCTTTGACTGCTAGCTAGCAAGTTAACGTGGATGCTATTTTGTTAGATTGACAGTCACGCCTTATACAATAGCGCCTATTCAGAAAGGTCAATTAATAGTTGTTGACAACTAAAGTTAGCTTATCCTTTCACTGAGAACAACACTCTTTTTGAATATATCAACTGTACCAGCTATTAGTTTTTTGCAAGCAAGCCAACGTACTTTAAGCTAAAGTTTAGCATGTCCTTTATCAGTCCCTGTCAGTACAAGCTAAAGTAGCCATCAACTCAGAGATAGTAGAGCATAAAAACAGATATAGTAACAACGTCTGACACAATGTCTGCGTGTAAACGATTGCTTTACTTGGTAAAGCATAGAAGGATATGGACGTATGTACAGAGAAATGTCACAACATGGTCACCTGTCGGAGCTGCATTCAATGCCAAACCTCACAAGAGACTGGACTTATTCGAAAAAAACGTGGTATGTATCGAATCAGATTCGTAAATGTGTACTAGAACAGTGTGTTGCACTACCTAATGTCTATAACTTTACTGATATAATAAAATGAATATAGCTCGAGTTCGCAATACTCAGCTGTGAGTGTTATAACACCTGCCAAACCAATGCCGATCTGCCTTTATCCTCATAACATTTTGACATTCCCGTTGTCACTGTGTTTGACCTCTGGTTGCAGGGTTTGTTTGGAGTACCAGAGCTGAGCTCTCCTGCTGGCTTCGAGGTGGCCACAAAGAGAGCTCTGAAGGACACTCAGCGTCTGGTGGAAAATGCATGCTGTTGTCCGCCAGGGGTTGAAACTGTGGAGTCTTTTGACCAGCTCTCAGATGGTTTGTGTAAAGTGGCTGACCTTGTAAGTTCAAGATACAAAATATTCTATGGGACAGTATAATAACCGGTTGAAAGAAAAGTTGAATTGTCATAAGTTAAACAATGGCACACATAAGATATGACATAATCAGCAGACATCAAACACCCCTCGCTATCACAGAAGCTACCCTAGTTGATGTTTAGCAGATTATCATACAGAATCTTCTAAAATGGTGAAGCTATGCCATATGAGCAATAGTGACTATAAATGCCATGTAGTAAGAGCAGCGCACCAGTGCTGGGAGGGTCGCTGCTTCTATCCCTGCGTGAAACAGCTTAAAGTGTGCTGGGGTTTGCAGGGGTGATTATAATAGAAAACACCTCAAAATCTATGATGCTACACTACCACACATCATTGAACAAGGCACTTAACCCCCACTAGCTCCAGCGGTACCAGCTGATGATCATTTACTGTATGCTGTATACTTACTACGTGTAGTATGTATGGATATCTGTCAGTTAGATCAACAAAGTCTGGATGGCTTGTTCACTCTGCAACAATGTCCATATTGTATTGTGTTGTAATTGGGATTTTTCTCCCGGTAAACAGGCAGACTTTGTGAAAGTAGCACATCCAGATCCAGCATTCCGTGAGGCCGCAGAGAAGACCTGTGTAGAGATTGGCACAGTTGTGGAGAAGTAAGTTGCATTAGATGTTGTTCCCAACATGAACATTGACTTTCAAAGCTGCAAACCACAAATACACACCACAGTGCACATGCTCATCAAGCGCACTGAGCAGACCATGTAATATGCAGTATATAGGGAGAAGATACTTGTAGCAGTACCACAGGGATGCTGGACAATAAAAATCTGGTTACTTCAATTGAGAGATTTTGATTGGCATTTTACAGGTGCTTAGATTCGCTCTTTGTATCTTTCAGGTTGAATACTAATGTTGAGCTATGCAAGAGCCTAAGGAATCTGCTGGGCAACCCGGACACTGTGGCTCAGCTGGACCCTGATACAAGGTAAGATTTACTATATTGTTTAATCTACGGCTCCACTGTAGTTTCTTTACAGAGGTAGTAAGTAGTTGGAATTGCACACATCAAAGTATGTTGGCGAGACTATGTCCTGGACGTAGGATTTAATGGTGTCCTTTGCATATCTTTAGGAGTGGTTGCATCACCCTCTCAGTAAAGAGGGAGTTTAATAGTGAGCTTTAATATTGATTTCCTGTTTGCTTTTCTAGGCGAGTGGCGGAGTTGTTCATGTTCGACTTCGAGATCAGTGGAATTCATCTTGATGAAAAACTGGTGAGATGGTCAATCATTTTTCATGCTTCGCAGTAGCATGGATGTGAACAGACTAGTTATCTACGCTCTACACATTTTGTGTTTTACTATGCTTAAAACCTATCCTGTCCTGTCCATTATAACTGATTTACGTGTTGCTCCTTTAATTCTTGGCAGAGGAAAGAGGCAGTCGCCCTTCATGTGAAGCTCTTGGATCTAAACAATGAGTTTCTGGTTGGCTCTCACATGCCAAACAGAATTGCAAGGTCTGCAATTCCTGAGCATCTACACCTGCACTTTGCGAAAGAGGGAAGCTTCATCCAGGTTGAGGGATTACATGCAGATTCCCCGGATGACTTGGTATGCATTTGGTTTGGGTCAAAGGAACAATTCTCCCATTGCTCAGCAGGAGGCGCCTTTGTCATATAACAAAAGCTAGGACTGAAGGTTCAGGACTTTTAGTAGCCTATCCTGAGTGGTATTCAAGTCCCCTCTCAGGACACTGAAAATGTTTTCTTGGCAGACTCTAAAATATTGGCACCAGCCTCCTGTTAACATTTGTTATACAAGCCAGTGAGCTATAAAACCGTCATTCTCAAAATCACATTCAAGTATTAATAGCAGTTCCTATTACTACTGATACTTACTGTCAGCAGTTACGGGAATAGGGAATGGGATTGGGAATAGATTTTATAGATTTTATTTATTCTTTTTTAATAAAGCAGCATCCAGACAAATATAAAAGTTGCAGATCAACAGCATATAATGATGTATAAAGTCAGAATACAGGTAAAGCAATGTATAAAATCAAAATATGAATATCAGAATGGAAGTATTGTGTGTTTTGTTCTGCCCTGTCTTCAACCTGCAGGTGCGGGAGATTGCCTACAGGATTTACCTCTATCCAAATGCAGATCTGATGGCGTGTTTGGAGGAGTTGTTGAAATGCAGAAACAAACTGGCCAAACTGGTGGGCTACGAGTCCTATGCACACAGGGCTTTAAAGGGAACGATGGCCAAAACCCCAGGTGATGTGCTCCCGGTATTCTCTCCCTTACACTGTAATACAGTATCCCTTCACTACAGTATATCTGTGGTTATCATTAGTCCCTGCTGTAACCATCTAGTGTCTCTAAGATTGTGATATTGAGGGTGTAAGTAGGTTCTGACTAATTGTACAAAATACAAATTTGGGTGGCAGGGTGGCCTAGTAGAGTCTCGTGAGCAGCCAAGTTTCCTGTCGAAGTGCCCTTGAGCAAGACACTGAGACTCTACCTGCTCACTCATTCTTAGTTACCATGGCTAAGAGCACCAGGGAAATGGAAAGGAAGGAAGGAAGAAGGAACTGTTCCCTTCTCATTTAGTTTCATTTTTGGTCATGATTTTTTTTAAAAAAGCTTTTTGTGTTAGATAGTTCTCATGTAGAGGTTTAATACAAGCTATACAATACATTTTTCTGCCTAGCTGGTGCAGCTTAGATATGTTCTTGAGCTGTAACTTGATTTTATTTGTTTTTATTGTCTCTGCAGAAACTGTGATGAAATTTCTGCAGCTGCTAACAGACAAGCTGTCAGACAAGTACAATCTCCTTTTTCTCCAAGATTATACTGAAAAATGCGTAGACTTGATCCTCAGTTTGGATAGCGAGGTGGTTGAGAGTTTGATCAGATGTTTCACGTCTTCTTAAGACCCTCTTCACCTCTCAATGACAGTCGGATGGTGCATGATATTTCTTTGAGCAAATTCACACAAGAGACTTTTTGCTTTCCTGTGAGAGATGGATACCCGACCTAGATCCAGTGAATGATAGGAGCATTGGAAGCAGTGGGTGCGGGACGTCCAGTGTCCTGTGGGGGATGTGTGTATGCACTTCTCCACCCACAAGTGCTTATTTTACAGTTAATTCTAAATCAGTAGGCTGTTTGACACGGCATCATGTTTTCTAAAGTGAGAAGCCATGAAGTTGTTCACCCCCCCGTTTGAGAATATGATCTGACTGCTTCTTGTCAGTAAGCTCTTGACTTGTTCTTTAATCTTGCAGAACAGCGAAAGACTTCAAGATGATGAGGAACATGAAGAAAAAAATCAACCCTCGTAATTCTGTGAGTGCCACTGAATATTCTGACCTGAGACTAGATAGGCCACATTATTCCCTTTACCCAGGGGGGGGATTTTCATTTTCAACTGACTCATGTGGATGATCAACTAGCCTCACATGATACACCACATGTCAGGGCTTAATTAGTTTGATGAGTCACATGGATATGATGATATTGTATTGTTTGTGTTATTGTGCAGGAGCTCATGCCATGGGATCATCCATACTTAAGCGGTGTCTTGCGTGCTGAAAGGTGAGTATTTGGCGTTTCATGAAACTGTTATTTTCAACCAGCTGTCATTACATAAAGGCAGCTTGATTTATATCTTTGCGGTGGTTTACGCTTGTCGTAACTCCATATGCCAGCGAGGTGCAAACCGTTATTGTGTCCCGGCTCTTCCCCAGGTATCAGATGGTACAAAAGGTGTTAGGGGAGAAGCATGGGAGTTGTGATTCAGGACAATACAATCTAGCATGACCGAGCTCTTCTGCTCAATGTCTCTAGTTTTTCCCTCTTTTAGTTTTAGGGTTAGTTCCACATTCGTCCATGTTTGCAGCTCCAAAAGGATTTTCCTCTGACTACTATATCATAATGAAATCATTGGTTCTAAAATGAAGGACCACACCTCATTGTTACTGGAGATGAAATTTGACCAATTTAAGCTGTTATTTTATTTCCACATTTGCTCTAGCAAATGGTTCACTGTCACCGTGGTTCACTGTCACCCTGTTCTCTGTCACCCTGGTTGATGTCAACATGCGCTCCATATTGCTAACAAAAGATCTGTGATTTTTTTTTCCTACTCATGTAATGGATGTTGCCCAAAATAATAGTTGTCAGTAATGTAAAAAGGAGAGATTATTCAATTATAGTCCTATAAGAACCCAAATAGGTTTCTTTTTTTAATTTTTTTAGCTTGGAGTTTATTTGATTTGAAAGATTTATTTCCAGTAGTTTATTCAACCTATTCCCTTGGTGAAGATAATATCCCTATTTTCAAATGCAGATTTTCTAAATATTTGTGTATCCAGGTAAAGGTTGCTCTTTTTGATCAGTGCAAATTAAACAGTTTATCTAAATTAATTTGGAAGCTCTGTCAAATCTTCATTTTACACTTAGATTTACATTACATTCCTTTAGAACTTTTCCCAGCCAGAAAACAGCAGCAGGCCAGGAACGTGGATGTTTACGATCATGGAAAGGCTTGTTGCTGAAACTCATGAAAACATGGCATTGGTCTCACAGAGCGAACCCTGTTTGTCCCAGGCACTCAGGCTGCGCAGTCATAATATATGGTTGAATGAGAGATGCAGTCAGTCCCTTTGAGTTTCTCCGCTTGTGTGTTGGCCCACCTTGTCCTTTTACAGATAGCCTGTTATTAATGAACTGCTGTCTTCCTTCCCTGCACTCACCAGAGACCAATAGCACCGAGTGCCAAATGTACCAGATAAGGTTTTATTAAAGCTTTATTGCAGACATTTTAGATCCCTGGCGTGTCCTTTGGATTAAAGGATCCACCGTGTGTGTGTGTGTGCTACTATGTGTTGGTGACTGTTTCCACCATTGGCCTTTGGCAGGGCCTCTGACTGAGGAGTGGAAGAAGTATAGATGTGTTTCCTTCTCCTTCTCCCTTCTGTGTCCTAGGGATACCCCCCACCCCCGCCTCTAAATCCCCCATACCCACTCTCATTAGTGGTTTTGGTCTCTGGTGGTTGGCAGGACGTCCCTGAAGAATTGATTTTAGAATGCACTCTGTCTACATTAAAAAGGGGCTTCCTGCCCAGAGCTGCCACTGCTGCTACTGTTCTCTGGTGCACACAAGTGTGCACGGACACACACACACACACACACACACACACACACACACACACAGTCGATCTCTCATGCGCCTTCTCTCCCTCGGCCTCGCTCTCTCTCTCTGTTCCTCTTCATCAGCAACCATTAGAGTTGGCGAATGTTCAACCCATACTGAAATTAGGTACAGATTGTGTGCTTGTGTGTGGGAAATAGACTTGATAGCTGTGCTGAATAGACAGTCTGTTGTCCATCACTGACAATGTACAAGCTATTGAACTAACTATTTTAGTGTGGTGGACTGGATCTAAAGCGCCTTACAGTACCAAGCATGGGTGGTCCCAGTGGGGAAACAAGCCCCCTTAACCCTGGCAGCTAGAGATCACATACATCTAATGTTAAGCATTTGTTTCCCCCATTGTGAATCGCCACCCAACAGCATAGGTTGCCTGCAGCACAACATTTACAGGAAGTAAATGTTATATTTATTTAAACTGGGTGCCCACAGCACACTCTCACTTTATCCTGCCCTCACCATTAATCCCGTGTGTACGCTGGGGGTTTACAATAGGAAAAAACTTCTCTGCACGTTTTAATTAAAGTCAGGAAGTGCTATGTGGATGGACCCTCAGGCTTTGTTGAAATGGTTTGATGCTCTACTCAGTCCACATCTGGCGGGGGGTAATTGTTTGCGATCTGAAGACAGACCGAGGGAGCTGAGTCTTTCAACTGATCGGGCCTTTTTTCTGCTTTAAGGCAACTAGACTGAATCATACACCTAGCTGTGCCCCGTGGTTTTAATTTGGTTCACTACCGTGCAGTTAGAGAGACAAAACCTTTTCTTAGGGTCACGGCGCTGTCATCAATCGCTGCCATTCAAAGCGGCTGCCTCTTCCTTCGTGCCGATGTTCTTGGTTGTGTTTCCGTCTTGGCAGGTACAACATAGAGCCCAGTCTGTACAGTCCGTACTTCTCCCTGGGCGCCTGCATGGAGGGCCTGAATTACCTCTTCTCTCAGCTCTACGGCGTCTCCCTCATGTCCGAACACCCCAGTGCAGGAGAAGTCTGGAGCGACGACGTCCGCAAACTGGTAAAGCGTCATAGTGCCGAATGTCTGCGTTGATGTGTGTATTATGTTTTTATTATATTATATTATTATATTATTATATATATTTATTATATTACGTTGTCCACTGATGTCTGTTTTATGTTCTAGGTTAGATCAAAGACAATTTTCCACCTTTCGAGATGAAAATACAGGGAAATAAAGTTCTATTCCATTCTATTCTCATGTTTTACTTTTGTGTGTTTGTGTGTGTGTGTGTGTGTGTGTGTGTGTGTGTGTGTGTGTGTGTGTGTGTGTGTGTGTGTGTGTGTGTGTGTGTGTGTCTAGGCTGTGGTACATGAAACAGAGGGATTGCTGGGATACATCTACTGTGACTTCTTCCACCGGACATATAAACCTCATCAGGTATGTGTACACACTCTGACCTACACACTAGCCAGTCGCTGTCAACTTGTAGCACAAACTCAGCCTAGGAGAGATCATAAATACTACAGGCTCGCATTTCTTTCTCCTCTAAAAATGGAGCTCACTGTACTTTAAAACGACACCATCCTTCCTAAACTAGTAAGCAATCTCCTTCTGTTGTTTCCTCCGTCTCTCTCTCCTTTCACTCTTGTTTTTCTCTCTTGCATCTCCATATCTTCTCTCCTTTTCCCCATCCCTCTCCCTTTATCCCATCCCAGGACTGTCACTTCACCATCCGTGGTGGGCGTCAGTGCCAGGAGACGGGCCAGTACCAGCTGCCGGTTGTGGTGCTGATGCTGAGCCTGCCCAACCCCACCAAGAGCGCTCCCACGCTGCTCACTCCGGGCATGATGGAAAACCTCTTCCATGAGATGGGCCACGCCATGCACTCCATGCTGGGACGCACACGCTTCCAGCATGTTACGGGTGAGTTAAACATTGGCAGGAACGTCTTGGATACCGCAACCACCCACACACACTTTAAATGCTCTATTTTTAATCCACACACACCCATGAATTGCAAATAACCCAAACATGCCAGTAAGTGGAACTGACATTGCACACATGTATTATACAGTAGGTCCTATACAGACTGTTTACCTGGCAGAGGGTTTAGTGAAGTAATTACAGTAGAGCTATCTGGGAAGTGATCAATGCGTGGCATTTTACAAGCTACATATCATATAATGACGGCTATTCAGTTCCCAAATGTCACAAGGTAGAATTACATTGTTAGATATTGAGCTACAGGTTATATTTATGCCATTCATCACAGTGTAGCAACTTGAAAGTGGAAGGTAAATCCGATTAAATACAAGCCCCGAGGAGAGCTTCAAATTCTCCTTGGCTACCAAGGGTGTCATTGAATGCTATTTTACTTGTCGGATAAAGTTGAGGGATACTTTTGCTGGTAATCCAAGATGCCAAGAATGCGGATTTCACAGTAATTCCAGTATCAACTTACTGAAAGATGGTGTATGATGTGGCAACTTGAGACTGCTTCTTTAGTGGACGCCCTAAGTAGTGTGGCACATTGACTGATTTGCACATGCTGATTAGATTTGAATTGTTCCTGAAAGCTGCTGTCATATGCATTAACTTGAATTGCTCTTTTGCACTTCTAAATACCTTTTTTTTTTTTTTTTTAGCAATGTTCTTAGCTCCATTTTTTTTATATCCTTTGTTGTATTTCATATTACTCCTCTAGGAACCAGGTGTGCAACCGACTTTGCTGAAGTCCCCTCCATCCTCATGGAGTACTTTGCCACTGACTATCGAGTTGTCAGCCAGTTTGCACGTCATTATCAAACTGGACAGGTACACCTAAACCCTCAGAATACAGATTTGTGTGAATCATGGGCTCCAATTTTGTACTAAAATCAAGCTTTAAGAGTGCTTCATGACCTTTTGCCGGTTTTTTTTTCGATGTGTACGATGTGATGTAGCAGAAATGCTTCAAAAGTAATATTATGTCTTGCTGTCAAATTTACTCCCTATCTGTTTTCTTGTCTTCCCAGCCTCTGCCTGAGAATATGGTGACTCGTCTGTGTGAGTCTAAAAAGGTGTGCGGGGCTGCAGACACCCAGCTACAGGTGCAGTAACCCTCCTCATACACATCAGTTACAAATACATTTATATGTGTGGTTTACTTTTACAGGAGTAGATGCAAACACAGGACGGATACCACCACATATGTATAACTACTGTAACTGTTGGCTAGTTTCCAATACCCGTCATTGTGACAGCCTGGTAGATGTATGCATGGGGTTTAGGGGCTCTTGCTCGGTACTGCTGGGGATTGAACCAAGTGGAAGTGGAAATCTACTTTGCAGTCTGGTAATTGGGAAGGTCATGGAAGGAGTTTGACTTCTCCCTGGTGTTCATGAAACCACTCATGGAATTTGCAGTGTGTATGATGGCATTTTTATCTTTGGGAACATCATATGGGAACAGTGTTTGCACTATAGGGTCTACCTGGTCCTGTAAGACAACCTCATAGTCCTTGGCCGTTATACGACCATGTAGAGCGATCATCGGACCTAATGACTTAAGCAGCTGCCAATACCATTGCGGTTTTAAAGCCTTAAGCTAACACATACTGTAAGTTGGTATATATATGACTCGCCTTTGTAACTGTGATTTAATTACTTAAAAGTTTTTTATGCAGTGTTTCTGTTATTTTGTCCACCCCCTTGAATTGTTGATGGCATAATTGCAAATATCTCAGACTTGAGACTAAAGTGATTCAATGTGTGTACTACAATTACTGGAGAAAATCATTGTGCATTTTAAACTATGTTATTACTATTAATTACTATGAATTATTAAGTTTCACGGCTGTATTCTTTATTGTTGTTTTCACAAGGTTGCAATGGGCATAAGGGTGGTTAAGTGCTTGTGCTTTGAATTGATTGATGAGAAGCATTTAGGGACCATATTTAGTAACACTTACTACAGTGGGGATACATCCAGACAGTTTTAACGTTTAGCATGTAGCTACACGACGAATTGAGCATGAACTGTTTTTGTTTCCTCCCTGGGCAGATTTTGTATGCTGTCTTGGACCAGATCTACCACGGAAAACCTCAGAACCTGCTCCACTACAGATATCCTGAAGGAGATGCAGCAGACATTCTACGGTCTGCCTTATACACCCAATACGGTACATCCTTAAATGTCTCTGTGATATTTGGATTTTCTTTTGACTGAGTTGTTGGTTCCTTGAACTTCTTAGGAGATCGATTACAGTCTTCATAGTTAATGAATGTCTGGGGAAAGGTTATTTGCACAACCACACTGCTCAATCGGACACAGAGCACAGAAACCGCACACTGAATGAGTTCTCCTTTACCTGCCTTCTCTTTTCCCTTTCTCTCTCTCTGGTTTTATATCTTTTACCCAGGCACAGCACCGTTTAAGGGATTAAGCTTTTTTTTTTTTTTGAGGCCCGGCTAAAATAACAAAGCAGAGGTATACTTTGAACGAGTACTCCCTGGGGGAAATATTTGAAACTCTTTCTCCCAGTCCTTTAATGAGAAAAAACAATTTCCCCCTTTTTTGTAGCTGTGGGCGAGGGGGTGAGGCCAGGAGGGAGCGGAGAATCAAAAACGCAGTCATAATTTAGCCAGGAATGGCTTTCGTAAAGCATTTATTCTGGGTTATAATTATGTGGGGTGCCATCAGGAATAGAGAGAGTTTCGTCCTGCTGTGTATTCTCCCCAACTTGAATCTCCTCGGCCAGAGTTGCTCTTTTTCCCCTCACTGAAGTCCTCCCACTCCTCTGCTTGTACCCTGCTATATAGCTACCTCTCTGGGGATTGTGGTTTATGTTATATACTTTCTGGCTGTCCCAGTCATTCTTGTTCAACTTGAATGAAACCACACTGAAAGTTTAGTTTAACAGCGTGCACAGCTATAACCACAGCGGGATCATTTTCCTCATTTGAACTCCTCGGAAAAGGTCTAATTGTGTTGCCTCAGTTTTGCAGACCCCGTTATGGGAGTGAAAACAGATTTGTTTAGATCATACCATAACACACTATATTTGAACTTTTTTTCTTTTTCTTTTTTTAATTCTCCGTCCCTCCCTCCACCCATCCTCATGGAAGCTCAGGAAAACTTTCCACAGTGAAGTGAACATTTGAATGGCTAATAGGTTACAGAGATCCTCAGATTATAAACATCGGGGTGATTGTGACATGTGTATAGTTTATAGAGCAGGGCTATCAGTTCCCGTTGTGCACAGAGGATCAGCTGTGAATAACACAGACCACATGGAGACCCTTGGGCCGAAGATAATATTTGGAAATAAATGGCAGCGAGCATGACATTCCGCGAGCCCTGTTGACGTTTCTGTAATCTGTGATTCTTTGCCTGAATGTTTTAGGACTGAGTGTTTGTTCCTTTTTTTGTAATGAGTGGTGTTTTTGACTCCCGCACATGTAAGTTCACATTCTGTTGTCAAAACGCGGTGTTGCGCCTCGGCACCGCGAACAAAAGCCCACCAGTTGAGTTTGGAAAGAACAAAAATGTCTTTTATCTCATGCACAAGAGGAACAGGGCAAAAGCCTGTGCTGGCTTTGTCTGCCTTTGAACGAAGGGATCAAAAGGATATTTAGCTGACATGTGACCCACTCACAATCTCTCAAAAAAAGTTGACACTAATCATTTGATGTGAGGCAAAGGGATTGAAAACAAAGAGGAGCTTGGAGGTTTGAAAATCATTTTTGTGGCACGTTGTGACGAGTGTTTCAAGCACCTCGTTAAGACTCAGACAGCATACCGAGCAGTTCTTCAATAGCTGCCCCGGCTTATCTGTTTCCTTAACTTCAATAGCCGTAATTCTTTTGATACCACATAAAAAAGCGTCTTCATATCGAAGAACAACTTCACTATAGGCTATGGGTATTAGACTTCACAAATGAGAAAAACGGTTAGTTAAACTGAAACATTCTGAAGCACTTTGTCTGTGGACAGTCTGACTTTGTCTTTGAGTGTGTCCTATACTTTTCAATTGTATAAGACTCTTACTGGTCCTTTCTCAGGAGTGCTGTTTACCTTTTATTAAAGTCATTAGGGCCCAGATGTGTCTCGTCAAGCCGACACTTTGGAGCTTAAGCCTGCTTCACGCTATAGGATCACCCAGACTAGATCAGGCTGCAGAGATCTCTCCCAGCACGATGACTATAAGCAGGCCCCATTTCAAACTCTTCACCACTTCTTGTTCCTAGGGACATTTCTTCTATTGCAAGAGTATTTTTAAGCTGCATTTATTTTTTTCATTCCCCATATATTTTATTGCATGTTTTTAGGTTTTGGAAACAAGCCAAAGCTGATGATTGAGATCTGTTTTTTTAATGCCATTGTTATTCCTCAGTATGGAGTGCCATACATATTGCTGCTTCAGCAGAGCTCTAATAATAAAATGGTGTAGTCTTTTGCTTCAAGAAACAGAAATACATTTTTCACCAAGCACAATAAATATACCAGGATTTTTCTCTTGGTGGTATTGGTGCTGAAGCATGAAGCTGAAGCATTGATTGAACATGCATACTAACACATTATATATGTGCTTTTTCCCTATATGGTGAATAAAGTGATTCAGATTCTCAAAATGATTGTAGTTGCTGTATGAAGCACTAAGATGTTAAAGGGTTTTTTGGCAGGTGTGGTAGTTTTGTTAACTATGGCAGTTGCAGTCTTTTCTAACTAGCTGAGTGTTTGAGTGTTTGCCAGCTGAATTTCCCCACAGTCTCCTTTTGCAGAGATCATAAAAACCGTTTGTCTTTATAGATATGGAAAGGGGCCCCCCCAGGCAACTACAGGGAGAAGAGAAGGGGGCTTCCTACCATTTAGGAATTTCCATGTTTTGTCCTTTAAAGAAAGAAGAGGCAAGTTGGGAAGTTATATATTTTTTTATAGCACTTCACTGGAGGAAAGATATATTTACCTTGCTAATATAATGACCTCAGTGAAAGCAGCATAAAAGAAGTGTCTTTTGTGAAAAGAGTGTTAGCTAACATAGTTACCCAGTGTACTTATAATACATCTGGGCCCATTCTACACTAGAGGCTTCTTCATTCAGTACAGAAAAGGTCAAGAGACTAAAAAACTTTACTCCGTTAGTTTTGGAAGCATTTAGTTTTGTTTTTTCGGTGTAGGCAGATGGTTTTGTGCCTAGCTTTAGTTTTGGTTTTAGCTTTAGATCAGTTTTAGTTTCAGTTTTACTGCGATGACCTTGCTCTGCACCTTTTTACTGGGATAGTTAGCCAAAATGATGGAGCGGGTACACTTCTCTTCTCCCTCAACAGGTCTTACGAGTAGGAACACTTAAGCCTTTTAAGGTTGCGTTGGCCTCCCTCTACCATACTACACCCTCACCACACACACTGCTCCAACAAACCATTACATGTTTCATTTAGTCAAAATTAAGACATAGTATCAAAGGATAATTGCACTCTCCCTTTGTTATGTGTAGCTTCTTTAGATGGGAGACAGATTTCTGCTTTCACTTATCCCCCCGGTGAGCTGTTCTGTCACATCCAGACTGATGCTGTAAAACTTGTTGATGGCTAGATTACTTGAAGCTACTCTATCTTTTCACACTGGTAGAAATGTTAATGTTGTGGCTTCCTTTTTTTATTTCCTGTATAGGCGTGGCAGCTGAGATTCAGCCACCTGATTGGCTATGGGGCCAAGTACTACTCCTACCTCATGTCCCGAGCTGTGGCCTCGATGCTGTGGAAGCAGTGTTTTGTTCAGGATCCCCTAAACAGGTGAGGCAGCTGCTCAGTGTTACTCTAAAAAGCTTCTTTACTTTGGTTCAGGGCAAAAATATGACCCTGAGTGTGCAAAAAAATAACTGTGAAACTGTAACAGTGACATCCTGGGTTCAAGTCCCACCCAAGGCCTTTATCACATCATCAAATAAAGGCACAAATACAAACAAAGCTGATCCTAGTTTAGCTACATAACGTGAGGGACCTAATCTGGCTCATTGTATCCTGAAAGGCATTTTAAAGTCAGTGAGACCAGCTGACATCGTCTACTAGGCCTTTTGTATTACCTCAGTAGGCGTGACTGCATGTGCTCTGTTGGGCGTTATTTAATCCAAGATATTTAATCCAAGATAATTCAGGGAGAAATGTTGACGCTGTTTTCAGATGATAATGTTTTTTCAGATGTAATGCTCGTATTTTCTAAATGACAAACGGGTGTTGAATTGGCGATGGTGCATAAAGAACCGTGTAAACTTTCCGTTCAAGTAAAAACAATGAAATCTCCAAAAGTGGAAGTACAAGGTTTTCAGGTTTACTCTGGTTTACTTTACAGGTCAGAAAAGGTATTATATGAATCACTGCTTCACCCTCTGTACTTTTGTCTCTGCAGGTAGAGATTAAGGCGTGTTTAGACTAAGCCATCGACTTTATTTTTCTCTGTCATTTGTGAAGTGGAGTGTTCTTGGTCAGAGTTGCACAGCGTGGCGGGAAGGTGCAGTGCAAACCTGCTTTGCGTTTAGAGGACTGAGACAAATGCCTCCTGACAGGCAGCCGTCCTCTGGATACTGTTAAACTCTCTGCTGCCTGACATTGAACATGACATTAATATGAAACCCACACCGACTTGGCAGGTGCCTGCTGTAATCCACAGATAGACAGCAGCCAGCATCCACATTACCAGACCCTCCCTTATCAGCAAGTGTTCGCCCCTGGACGACGCACAAAGGCTTTGTTTAGAAAAAGACGCCTTTGACTCTCGCCCTGCAGCAGTTTTACCCCTTTCCTCTCCTTTCCTTTCCCTCGCTGTCTCTCGGTCTTCCTGTCTTCCCTTTCCCACTGGTATTGTCTTAGTTCCACCTGCGGTTGTCAGATCTCTGTTTCCTGTCACCAGTATGTTGTGAACAGACAGCTTAGGAGACTTGGCCTTGGGCTCAGGGTGGGGGTGGGGGTCGAGGGATTGGAGGGTGAGGAACTGATGGGGGGGGTACAGGTGGCTGTAATCTTATCTCTCTCTCTCTCTGTCTCTCTCTCTCTCTCTCTCAGGGACATGGGTGAGCGTTACCGCCGGGAGATGCTGGCCCATGGAGGAGCGAAGGAGCCCATGCTGATGGTGGAGGGTAAGAAGACACCATGTTTTTTTAGACTGGTGATTCCCAACATTTTGTTTTCCTCAGGACCCCCTACATTTATACTGATTAAAATCTGCACTCCCCTACCCCAAATGTGCAGGGCCACAAACACTTTTTATAAACTAGACCAGAAAAAGTCAGTGAAACAAGATTTAATGACGGGTTCCAATTGGAATATCTCAAAATGATTGGATTATATCAGACTTCTTGTTCTTGGTCTTTCTACAGTCTGATCCTTGGCCTCATATTCTCTGAGTCCTACCTGACCTCTCGACCCCACAGCCTTCCAGCTGTAGTCCTCCCACCTCTATGCAGGACACCCTCTGGGCAGGTTGCGCTGTTTCCCACCATTTTTAAACAGTTTCATCAGAGTTCATCACCAGGTTGCCTGCAGTTCAGGAATTATGGTGTCAATCAAGTACCTTCCAGTAAACCTTCCTGAAAATATAACTCAGCTCCCTAGTTACAACTTGTATTGATGGCAAAGATTACTCCCAACCTGAAATAAGTGAGGTAATGAAGGTAATGAAAGATATTTTAGTTTTTTGACATTTTACCAGTTTTACAGATTGGGTGGCTTGACTGTTGTAGTGAACATTACCTGAGGGGGATGTTGGTGTGACTTGAGTTTGTCCTTGAGTCCATTAGTCGGGTTGTAATTCTTTCAGGTATTCACAGCTGCTGCTGTTGTGGTTTGGCCCCGTCTGTGCTGGAGGCCTCACAATGGAACATATTTCCTATTTCAACACGCCTCACAAGGTTTCTTGCCTTTGTTTACAGGGGCTTTGTCATCCCATAGCCACAGCCAGTCATGTTGTAGTAGGCCAGGCGTGGTGTTAATCATCAGTTGGCTGCCTCTGCCACAATCCATCCAGCAACACTATCCATGGCAGACATACGCTTTGCAAAGTCACAAATTGATATCTAAACCTAAATGATCCACATTAGTGGACAGAGGGAATCATTCAGAGGGAGGCAAAGACAGAAATGTCTGATTGTGGGGTTTGAACACTAAACCCTGCAGGGCAGGAAGCCATTTTTTGTCTACAGGCCCCGGTGGCTGGTATGTTCCAAAATGCATCCAGTCAGATTGACTATTTTACAGGCTAACTAGACTTAGGATATGATGGGACCTACCTGACCAAAACACTACCATTGTTCAGATGTTAGTTTCATTTATTATGTGTGCTTGAAATTTATGAAATTGGAGTGTCATGGGGGGGGATATTGTTTTGAAAACCGTTATCAGCCGTTATCACACCATAATCTGGGCACTAGAGCGTCCCTGTGGTCATCCACAGCTTTCAGACCTTTGAACTATGATGCTAGGTCTTGTCATTTTACCAGCAGCTGTGGTTTGAATTTGTCATTGATGGATGCCTGACAGGCCAAAAACTATTGCCTCCTCTTCCCTCCTCATCCCTTCATCCATAGTCCCTTCCACCCATCTTCCTCTTATCCTCCGTCCCTCCTCCCCTCCTTTCTTTGAGCAGTTACTGCAGCATGTCTGGACAGGATAACAGAAGGCAGCATGACCCTGGCAGGCTAGGAGAGAGAGCGAGAGGAGAGTAGTAATATCAGGTGGCAATTGGGAGTGTACTGTAAATCTCTGCCTCAGGGTCACCCCCTCCCCCCTCCCCCTCTCCCCCTTCCATCAGATTGTCCCTCTGGCCCGGCCTCTGAAATTACAACCATTGAGAGCGTATCCCTGTTATTAGATCTCCTGGCCAATTAACTGTTGTTAAACCGACAGTATTTGCTTTATGATTCACTTTGAAGTGGATGCAGCTCTAATTATAGGCCAAGGCCTTATGCACAGAATAGCTGCCAAGGTCATTCAGATCTGTCTGGCTGTCTTTCCCAGCCATAATTACCAGTCTTATGACTATTCCAGTGTCTTGGGAGGCCCTGGCACTGTCAAAATACATCAGGACTTTTGTCCAGCCACAATCATTTCATTTTACAAAAAACATGGTGCCAACTCAAGAGACTTATTAGACGAAATTATTTTGGCTAGATATCTGTGCACCTGTATTCATAACAGTCATGAGAGGGCAAAAGCATTTCTCTTTTTCATGTCTGGAGAAATGCTTAACCTGGGAACCTTTTGGAAGCTGACTGTCATCTAGCCTCCTCAGCATTTTAATGGCTACATCTGTCCGTAGGATTTAGCACACATCATGAATGCCGAAGTCATAGTCATAAAACTACAGAGTAGGTGCATGTGTTGAAACATTTAGCTTTTCACTATTGTTTTCTATGGGGTTGAGAAGTTCATAGCAACCGGCTAGAATGCCTTTTGGGAAATGGAAAGGAAGACGGGGATAATTAATGAAGCGAATAAGCAGTGAGTTTTTATATCCATAGCTGCATTTAGGCCAAAAGACTATAAGAGGCACTCTGAATCCAGTTGCATAAAATCCTTTCCAACAAAGGATTGTGGGTGAAGGTGTGTAACATTCCCCTGATATCCCCTTCTGGCCAGGTGGTAGAGGGGGCAGAAGGGCACACGGGGAACCGGAGCAGGCCCAGAAAGGCTAGTCGGAGGCCAGACGCTTTATCTGCATGGCTCCCTGCCCACTGTTGGACGTTTCCCAGGAAAGACGGTGCTGAAATGTAACCCTCGTATTAAATCCGAACAGCAGGAGAGAGAGAGCAAGTTCAGTCAGAGAAAAACTGAGAGTGTAAGAAGAAAAAGGAGAGAAAGAGAAGGGGAGAGAGTGAAAGGTGATCGACTGGCAGGACACACTGACTGAACCTCTACTTTCAGAAGCCCCTGGCCACCCCAGGCTCTGCTACAGAGAGGGCTTTCATAGGCCGACCTGTTCCCATAGCCCCCACTGCCTAGCACAGATCAGGAGCCACACCAGGGGGATAATGGATCTACTTGGGCTTGGGAGCCGGGTCCCAGGACCCTGCTACTTCTTTGTCAGGAGGCAGCTTGGCCTGGTTGGCTCTAGCAAGTAGGAGGTTCTAATAACGGCTTGCACAGAAGCTAATAAACCTCCAGAGGATAACGGCCTGTACAGGCCCACTGCACGTTTGAGACAATGATGTATAGCTGTTTCTCAATACCATGGAGGATGGTGGGAGCTCTGACAATTTTCAGCTAAGGTGTGAATAGTTACATTTGCACAATAATACAACTTTTACCACCTTTTATTAATTATTTGCTACTGTTTGAAGTTTGAAGGCGCAGCGGTACGGAGGAGTAAAATGTCTCATCCCTGATTCACTGACCTCAGTTTGCCTCTTGACGACCACAGTGCTGGGGAGAGATACATAATGAAAGTTGAAATACGTCAACACATTCAGGAGACACTTTCTGTTATTAGTTTTGTTGTGATGGTGTCGGAGAGCTGACCAAATGGATGACTGAAAAATTGCTAATAGTGTTAAGCACGTCTCAGGCTGTGACTTCAGCTTTCGTTTACATTTCACAAACCGATGCACTTTCTTTGCGTATTCTGTCAAACAGGAGGTCCAAGGCACGTACTGATCAAGCATCTGAGACATATTTACAGTATAATAATAATAGTTTCACCTTTTTTTAACAGAACCTATTTTGATTTAAGATACATCAGTCTGATACTGCTTACTATAATATAGATGATGACTGATCAAAGTTTTAAATTGTCTTAAAGTGGTGGGAAAACTCCCAATAGAAAGGTGGGTTAACTGAGTTTACTGAAGTTTACTCTGCACAGCGTTGCATGGCAGAGTGGTTGTTTTAAGGAGAGAAGGTTAAAAAACTGCTGAGTGCAGTGTTTGTCATCACCCTTGTCTTGCTTGCTTTTTTGCCCTCTCTAAAACATTGTTTCTAGAAAAAGCAGGCTTCCTGTACTTCAAAGGTGTAATTATAGAGGCAGTGAGCCGATGGTTTGCCTCCAGGTTTGACAGAGGTAATTGCTTTTCACACCATGACATGTTTCAAATGGTTACGAGCAGAAGCAGAAGTGCTGCTAGAGCAACCAGAAATGTGTCCTGAAATGTATGACTATGAGTGTGAGTATTACTTAACCTTATAATGGACCTCGTTCTTTATTGTTTGAAGCGTTATACTGCATCGGAGCCGGTATCTGAGCGTTCTTTAATAGACGTACAGAGATTATCATACTTTAATTGTAAGATTTGTTTGATGTCTCCATTTGATAAATGGCCATTTAGACCAAGGCTCAAGCGACAGTAGGCTACAGTTGTGTGGCATATTGCAACACCCTCAAAATTGTGAGTGCGTACAATTGGCCTATCAAGTCAACCAGTTAAACCATGGCTGTGTTTGTCCCATATCCTCCAGCATTCACAATGAATTCAACCACTAGGTGTGGCTGCCCCAAGTACACAGTCGACCCATGGGATTGGCATCAATGGCTCTTAGAAAACTAGTTTGAACCAAGCAATCCGATTGGTCAACGCGGTTCCAACCATGCTGATTAGCGCCATAAACAGCCAGGTGCTTTATGAAAAGTGGAATTGCTGGCTACACTAACTCTCTGGAAACCACATGGCTATGGATCTTTTTTTGCTTCCTGACTTTTATAACAGAACATTTTTCAGACAGTACACACGCGTTAGTAAATGTTGTGGAAAAGCCTTACTACTCTACGTACTCTTTCAGGTGTTATTGCTATAACAAATGGGACTAGTATTTTATTTATCAAGTCTCATCAGACTGTTCCTTCTCTACTTTCTATCCCCGATAGCCTGAAAGACAAAACTGATTAAGTTAAATACAAGCAATTGGTGCAGGGTGGGCTGTGATGTTGATGCAGCTCTACTGAATCTGGTCCCTAGAGCTGTCATTACCATGGGCTCAGAGCTGTTTGCCAGCCACACGGGCCTTCATTTGACTGATACCCATCTCCCACCACCCTTTATATAAATAAACAAGTATTCCTGCACATGCTACTGCACTGTAAGAGGTAAGGCTCTGTTTACTGAAGGATTGCAGTTTTCATCGAGTATAGACAAATATTAGGACAGCCTTCCAGATTTTGAGTTGCACCCTCTTCTGCACAATTATTGTCACCATTTGTCCTAATGGTAAAAAAATTGCTTCAACCCGTCTCATCCCCTTCATGTTTGAAGTGGCTCTGAAAGGTGAAATCACTAATGGATCATAGTATTCACTTGGATTCAGCTGGACAGTCTATTTCATGGAAAGATCAGGCGATGTAACTTTGTACACTCGGCGTGTAGGTCAAGAGTTATGTTTGAATACAGTATTCTCTCCAGAGACTATTCGTAGAGGTTTTATTGCTCTAAAAAGGATCACTCTGTTGTTGTTTTTAGAAAAAAAAACAGACAAGATGTGGATGGTTGTTTTAAAACGGGCTTGTGACTAGAAGGCTTCCCAGACCAGCTGGACGAATCTGAGCAGGGAAAGTAAATGAGTCAACAAGTACGTTGAAGGTACCCTTGAGCAAGGTCCTCAACTCATTGCTCCAGTGGGGCTGTTCAGCAGCCAACATGTGTCTCACTGTGCATGAGAAGCAGGATAATGATGAAGAAGTGTTTTCGTGCTCAGCCGTCCTTCCTTGGATAAATAAAGGTTTAAAAATGTGACTTTTATATTACAGACATTATGTGTCTTAACACTCACTCAAACTATCATTTATTGTCCATCTTGGCTAACGCTAAAGGCGTGGGTAATGAGATGTAATCGGTTCTCAATGTCTGTCAGTGCCATTGTGAATGGAAAAGTCTTGATGACTCACGTGGCAGAGCATCTGTCCTAAGGCTCTCGCCACAATGGACGAAAAACAGCCTCTCCTTATTTTGGCTCAGGTTTTTTCTCTGTGTAGCGACTGAGACTGACTTGCCTGTACAATACTGGCTGGATGTGCATCTGTTGTGTAGATCTCACTCATGCCTGTCATCGTGAGATAGCCCTATGTGTACTGTCAAGCTTAATCCTTTTAAATGCAAAAGCGCTCCCTCAGTTGTTGACAAGGTATGAAAAACATGTTTGATACAGCGCTAACAACCCAGTGTTGAGGTTTTTTTTAGAGCCCTAGCAGGTTATGATTGGATTTCCACACACATTTCTGTGGTTCAGTCCAGCCTTCTGCAGGGAAATGTCTGTAGATACACACAGGTCATCCAGGAACTTGTGGGATGGAGCTGACCCACTAGAAATGCTACATTTTTTTCTTCTTGCCTGTCAGCTTTACAAAATGTTCAAGTCCGTTGTATACCCCACCAGTGTGTGTGTTTTTCTCACTCAGCCCCGCCTCCCTGTGTGTGTATATCTATAAAAGCAGCCTCTCAGATCAGTGTTGTTATGGCTTTGACGTTATCGGCACATTCCTCTCAAACTCTCCCAGGGAGCCGGGGCTGAGAAAAGGCTCACTCCTCACTGCTTATTGTTGAACCTCTCCTCATCTGCCGTTAGAGGCCATGTGAGCCCCAGGTGCTGACACCCTGAGCTGGTGGCGATGAGAAGCTGGCTAGGGCCCTGTTGTTTACCTGACTAACCTCTTTCACCATCAGAGCACGCCCTCTGCCTCCGTCCCCTCCCCCCCTCCCCCTTTCTCTCTGCCTCTCTCATCGCTCTTGTCATGTTAGCTGTGCTTGTGTAGCACACTAACCTGTGGCAGGCAAGGCTCCAGGCATCGAATCCCCCTGTCATAGGCAGTCAGGAAATTGCCGCTATTAGAGAAAGTGCCAGTGACGCTGCAGACAGCTTATGGAGTTTCAGTAGCTGACCCGTGTGCTCACATTGAATTTAGTATAAAAACAAGCACCAACTCACAGTATACGCTGTACCTGTGTGTCTATTTATTATTTTGGTGCAGCAGGATGGTTAGTGACTTGGGAGACTGCCCTTAAACCAGCGGACCAGCTCACACCCCACCATCAGCAATTATCCCCCCTGCTGACGTGTCCTTGAGCAAGACATTGAAGCCCTAGCAGTTCCAGGATTGCTATCCTGCAGCCGAGCGCTCTGACCCCCCCCCCCCCCCTCCCCCCCCCCCAAGCAACAAGAGAATTTCCCTCCAGGGATCAATAAAGTATAACATTATCATTATCCAATACTCACAGCAGCAGCACATTTGAGACATGCAGTGGCTAGTCTTCCTGGGTTCCACACACAAAACCATGACTCACACACGCTTTATTAATTGCAGCAATAAAATAACATTTCACCCCCGCACAAATGTTTCTTCACGTCTAGCGGCTATTTTTGTGGAATCAAAGGGATATGCATACCTTCTAACTTCCCTGATTTAATAGACTGAGATCTCCAGCTAAGCAGGAATACTGGTTGGGTCTTCCTCCCCGGACACCATGACGCCATGTTGGAGTGAAATTCAGTTGTTGCAATATCGGGAATTAAGCACTTTGCCTCATTCAGGAAATCGTATTGCCTTACAACGTCAGCTTTCTGCGAGGGGTTTTCAAGGTGCACTCGATATCCTCGGTATTGATGTGTATTAATGTGTCTCCTCTTTAAAGGGGTCGTCAAATGCCAAGTACGTCAACAGTGGTCACAGCAAAGGCATCATGCAGCTCTTTAATTGGGGCTATCATTTATGGTTGGAAATCACCGCTTTTCATGTGGCTGTCTTGTTCCCTGGGATCCGGGGGCCTTGCGGTTGCGGTGTGTCAGGGACCCTATATGACGGTGTCGTCTTGTAGCCAAGGGGCAGGGCGCGACCTGGTGGGTAAAAGGAGATGATAATCCGTGCTCTGGTGCTCTCATGCAAAGGCCAGGCCAAACCGGGGCTCACTTTTCACCTGCTGAGCCAGTTCTAGGGACCGCAGCTCCTCCGAGATGGGCTCCCTGATGTCTGTCTGTCTGTGTTGCTGTCCGTCTGTGTGTGTTCTGGACCCCTTTTGTGAAACTCTTTGCGTCTCCATCCGTGCGTGCTTGTGCAAACATGCTTGTGTGTGTGTGTGTCTGCGTGTGTTTATCTGTGTGTGTGTGTCTGTGTGTTGGAGGTGACCCATGCAGGAAAGAGGGGGAGGGGGAGAGCGCCTATTTACATTGGCAGCTACACAAGGGGAAATGAACTGACTTCAAAGCTGTTGTGCAGCAGAATTGTAAAGCGAGCAAGGGAGCCCTCCACGCATGAGCTGGCAGACAGGCTCTCAAAACACAGACGGATATTCCCAGGCCTCGCTCACAGCGGCTTGCTGGCAACAGAATCATATTCGATCCGCCACACTAGTCACAAAGTATCGTATAGTGTCCGAGTGTCCGTGTGTGTGTGTCCGTGTGTGTCCGTGTGTGTGTGTGTGTGTGTGTGTGTGTGTGTGTGTGTACAAGCTCAATACAAACCCTATCAACACCATCAAATCTACACAAATATGATGATAGATGTCGAGAATTCTTTGCTTTGTTTATCACGTAAAGTATGTTGGATCATCTCGTCTTCTGCTTTAAATCTTATTATCTATATCTTATTGTCTATGTCCATTAAAGGTGTGTGTTCACCAGGCTTCCTTTTTCAGAGAACGTGTGTGTGGCTGCGTTTAAGGGGGAATAAAACTGTCCAAAACAGTTTTTCCCCAGACTGCTCTGTTTTATGCAGCCACTTGCAGTCAATTCAAGTTGAAAGTGTTTAAATGGTTCAGAAAAGCACTTGACTTTTCCAACTGGAATGATGATGTGGTTGTGGAAAAACAAAATCCTAGTGCTTTACCAGTTCATCCCAGTGCCCTGCCAGGGGAAAACCCTCAAACTGTTGCTTTGTGTTGCTGTGTGACAGGGATGCTGCAGAGACGGCCCACCATTGAAGACTTTGTGGATGCGCTGGTGTCTGAGCTCAACCCAAACTTTGAGGTCTTCCTCATGGACTCTGAAGGCTGAGATTTTTTGTCGGCATAGAAACGGACTTCAACCTTCACAAGGGAAAGGGAGAGCACTATAGATATGCACAGAGGGGCGGGGCAAAGGGGGGGGGAATGCACCAGCAGGCTTAACTTAATAGATCCCCCATACAAAACTGTTTAGTTTGTCTGTGAACCATTTCATAGCATCCATTTTTTATTTGTGTTGTCTTGATGTCAGTCATGTCAACTTCTACATAGTTTGCTGTCTCAAAGTGTCAGAATTAATAACTTTATAATGCAAACAAGCATAAAGCACGAGTGTTGTTAGTTATCTGGCTATTCAAGCTCCTGGATGGTCCTGATGATGTACCTATAATATAGGCTGTGGACAGTGGAAAGCCCCGCCCCCTTCACAGCCTCTCTGCCAATGCTCTGGAATCCCTTGTGTTTAAAACACACCCACCTCTAATTTCAGACATTACCAATAATAATATATTACAAATAATAGTATCTTAGAAATTGTTATTTTTTTCATACTGTTGTGCCAAGCCACATGTTTACAACTTGATTGATTTTGATCTTGTATGTACATTTATTTACCTTTTCTGAGTGCTTATTATGATAATAATGGAAACAATGAAAAGTGCATTATTGTGCAATGTTAAATATATACCTTATGTACTGCTGTAAATTGAATAAAGGCCTGCTGGTATTCTCAGGTATCTACCTTGGATTTCTGGACCCATTTTGTTGTTTGGTAGTGTAGTTTTCTTATTCCTGCGGATAATTAGCCAAACGTAGATGACGTGACAGCTACAATGGAGTTTGATAGAAGAAACTTTTCCAATGATCTAACACGTCAGCAGTAAACATCAGGTTTTGGTGTCACAATCTGAGAGCCAGGGCTTCTTTCTAGACCAGTGGTGTCCATGTGCCATGGAGGGCACATGTTGTTTTCATTCCAACCAACCGCTACACCAGATGACTTCACTGATTAGTTCCTCCTGTCTACAACAGCTAAGACTGTGGGACCTAACAACGCCTCCTAGCTGTTCTAAAATTACTGTTAATTTGGTTCTCAGTTCTGGTCCTGAGTACCACCGCCCTGCTGGTTTCCTCCTACCAGGTAGTTTACTGCCTTCACCTTGCATCCCAGATGTAAACCAGTCTGGATTTCTGGAGTGAGAACCAGCAGGGTGGTGATACTCGAGGACCAGGAATGATAACCACTGCTGTAAAGCGAAGCCTCAGTTGGCTTGTTGCCTGACTTTTAAAGGGAATTATTTTGATTGACCAGGCTCCAGACTGTGGAGCCGGCTTGAATCTCAGCGTCTTCAGCAGTTGTTGCATCTGTTTCAACAGATTCAGACAGTAATCATCAGCTGCTCCCTGTAACATCCTTATTTAAGCTAGTTGTCTCATTCCAGTGGAACGTTTCTTTGCGTTAAGTTAAACCTTCGTTGTAAACCTCTGATGAGACTTTCTATGACTGTACTGGGACTAACGTAATGTTGGTTTGATTAGATTCAGAATTACAGTTATGTCAGTAAAGGGTTCAATTTATTACTTCATAAATTTCACGAACAATTTAAAGAAACAAACCAAGGAACCACAAATGACTATATGTGTACTTGTACAAATATGTTTATTTACAAATATGTAAAATGATAATGTGGAAGTGACAACTGGGGGGGAAACAACTGGCAAACACATCGTCAGTCATGTCACAAAAATATTGACTATTTACTATTTTACAGTATCTACAACAAATTTGTCATCACATAAACATTCCTCATTGTCTTAACTTTGTTCCGTATTATCCCGATTGTCTTCAGTGTGCAACAGAGCACTTTTTACACTTTTCTCCGCACCTTGAAGTTACAACTACCAATGCTTTCAGAAAGCACCAGCTACTAGACCTGCGGTGCAGCGAGCGTCTCTTCTCCTACATGTGAAGACGTTCTCCGAGCGGAGCAGACGCCCCGGGTGCAACGGAGCTGCTCGCTTTTATTCACTTTGTTCCACGACAATCAGTCAGTACTCCTGCCCGTCATCACCTGAACTTCATTCAATTCACCTTGTTTGTATGTCTTTACTTTTTCAGTTTGCGTATATGTACATATTCCATCCTTTGACGAGGGGGCTCTGAGGTTTGGCGGCAGGCATTTTTGAAAGAGGAGGCGGGGCTACCCTGGAGAGCGGTGGATGCAGTCTGTGCGGGGGCTAATTTGAAACAGGATCTGGCCGTTGCTGTTGTCGAGTCCAGGGTGGTTCAAGGGTGGAACATGAGCCAAAGAAATCCACGGCGTCCTGGAAAAAACAGAAAGCAGAGGACCGCACAGACGGGACCCATCAGTAATATATCCACCCAGAGCCGGCCGGGGACCCTCACACTATCGACTTGGCTACATCAAAGAGCGCTATCTCTGTTTCTTTAACCAGCCAACTTTCCACGGACACACACACACACACACACACACACACCACTGTCCCTGTCCATCAAAGGGAATGCTTTAAGAAGAGTTATATAAGAATTGCTCCAGGAAAACTGTCTTTTATGGAGTGTGTGTGTGTGTGTAAGTGTCTACTTGTACACGTGTACTGAAAACACACAGGAACACAAACGTTAGATAAAAATCATGGACTAATGTAAAAAAACAAACCCCTGAGAGCTCAGTGAGCCCCTGGTAAATGAGGTGTGTTTATATGACCATGTTTTCTTCATGTTGTTCACTCACTCTTTCAACTCACCTCCCTAAGACGACAGATGCTGCTTGGGAAGAAGCGCATCCGTCACAGCCTCGCCGTAGCTCCGCCTGGTCTGGTTGGGTGACTTCTCCCTGATGTTGTCCCTTGTCCTGGACCCGTCTTCTTCCTCCCCCTCCTCGCCCTCTTCTCCCTCCCCTTCCGCCTCCAACCTCCCTGCAGGTTCCGGGCTCCCCCGGGGAAGCCCGCAGCTCTCCGAACACTCGGGGTTCTGCCACATCCCGCCGGCCTCTCTGGAGATGGACTCTGGATGGACTCCCAGATGCACCGGGGCGCTGGGCTCATCGGGGTTTGCGTTTCTGGGGAGCGTTAACAGGGAGGGCTGGGGTTAGCGCCGTACATTTCTCGGTGTTCAGTGTCAAGAGACAGCCTTGGACACCGATCTCACAGACAGACCAGGGAACTTTATCCTAGATTCATCATGTATTATTAACCACATAGATGATGTCTAGCATTCAGCCTTGGATAGTGAGAGAAATCTGTTCACATCACAGAATATTGGAGATGATTTTTGCTTCAGGATCAGTTTTCTCAGATTGGCTTTCCCGGTCTCCCTTCCTTCCTGTATCTGAGCAGAGGGGTGAACAGGAATGCAGCGGTGTAGGGTTTACCAACCTCTGAAGAATGACACAGTATGAGGTTCTGTATTTGTTTGTGTTATGTATACAAGGAGGTTCCTTATTTGGTGCATTTGGTGTGATAAGTAATACTGGTTGTCATTTCCCACTGAGGCCACCCATGCTAAAAATGTTTGCACTCACGATATTGATATTGTCAGGCACTTCAGATGAAGGCCTCCACCAAATGGCTTGTTATGTTGAGAAGATACAGCCAGTCATATACACGGAAGTTTTCCTCACCCGTCACTGAGGCTCATCTGGGACTGGAAGGGGCTGGTGTCTCGGCTACGACCCAGACTGCAGCTCTCATCACAGCACAGAGACGGGATCAGGTGGACTGGACCTGGACATCACACACACACACACACACAGGAAACATTGGGCGCATGCACACAGAGAGAAAACAACATCACCGTCAGAAATCATGGAAGAACGATGTAGTAGGAAACAGTTTTTTCTTTCTACTTTTGATGTTATCCCAGTTATTCCCGATATATAGGCAATATTTCCCATTTTTCATTATTTATCAGATTTGTTTGCAACTGAAGTTACCGAAACACAGAAACAGTAGAAATACAGTAGAGCAGAATGACACCCTGGTACTGTCTGAACCCCCAACCTACCACAGGTGTGTCCGGGTCCCAGGTGACACTGGCAGCAGGGTCTCTGGGGGAAGTCATGGAGCCGGCGCCGGTCCAGGCAAGACAGCTCTGCCCCACTGTAGGGACCGTCCTGGGACCTCAGGGAGGCTGGGGAGGGGAAACATAGTGGACTCCATCAACACAGGAACACAGTGAACTGTTGAAACATACAGTAATCCCTTTCCCCGTTACAGCACAGTTCTCTTACATGGCTTCCAGGTAAATACTGTTTCACTTCTACTAAGAATCACACAAGGGATCAGTCTGGAAAGAGATGTTTTTTCAGTATAATCGCTGCTGGAGGGTGAAAACCTTTTAACTCCAATTTTGGTGTTTTTTTTCTGGCTTGAACTGGAAAACTTACATGGTTACTCCGTGTCCTGGTTTCATAACCCTCAGGACAGTTATATATACATATTGTAGAATTTAAAGAAATATGAGAAAACAAGCACTTTCCTTAATTCTGGAATGATGCTTTTTTGTTGTTGCACAACATAAATATTTGAAAGGCTTGCTTCCACCTGCCGTGACTCACCGCTGGGCTTCTTCTCCAGCAGCTGCCTCTTGCAGTAGATGACACACAGGACCAGCAGGGCCAGCAGCACGGTGGCCAGAGCGCTGCAGATGACCGCGGCAAGGGCCATGTCCCGTGGGCTGGTCACTACCGAGGGCAGCGGCACCAGATTCACGCGCCCGCTGCCTGCGGAGAGAAAAGCGGATGGTGATGCATCAAAGAGAAATGAAATACAACCGGAAAGGGTGTGAACTGTTGACGGATTCTTTCAGAAGGAACTCTTAATGTGAAATATGAAAACAGACCTTCACAGTTGATTGCAAGGTGATGAGTGGTGTTAACAGTATACCCCAGTGACAATAGAGACAACTGGTCTTTCAGTGCAGTTTCAGTGTACGGTAAGTAAGGGATAAGGGATAATACATGATGAGGTGCAGTTACCTGACATTATTCAACACTCTCCAGCCAATCAGAAGCAAGCGTTCATCCAGACTATGGTATAATGTGAGACATATTATCCATTTTTTTGCCTCTAGCCCTCATCTCTTTGCTACCTTCACATGAAATAAGCAGAGCACTTCAAAGAGAAAACGCCTATGGTGGATTCCCCCCCTCTCTCTCTCTCTCTCCCCCCGGAGAAGATGATTTACAGGCACCACCCCCCCCTCCCTCAGGCCTTAACGCCCCATCATTAACTCTGCGATCAAGGCAGGAGGCAGGCATGCTGGCCAGGCATTTGAAATAGGTCGAGTGTGTGTGTGTGTTTTTGTGTTGTGTGTGTGTGTGTGAGAGAGAGAGAGAGCGAGAGAGAGAGAAACAAAGCGAGAGAAAGGGTGTGTGCTTGTGTGTGTCAGTGGGTGGTGTGTGACGTACACGTGCTAATTTCATGATTCAGCTGCTGTTACCACAGTTTTCTGCCTGCCCAGGGGGAAATGTGATGTCACAAGTTTGCTCCACCCCGCCCCCAGGACCGTTCACACACTTTCATATCAAAAGACTTTTCGACGTCAAGAACACCGCTCATTATACAAGTTCCCACAAATATGGAACATCGGGGCAACAATACGCCTTAATGCTGCACATCACCACTAAGGACAGATGAACCGCTGCTGTAAAGGCTGGCTTCTGGCTATTATCTCATGGGGCCTTTGCCAAAGTTAACAGAAATGTAATGAAACCTCGGACCGAGAAAAATCACTGCTCCGTCTAATTACTAGAAGCATGTGTGGGGAGTTTCCCACTCTCTGATCGGTAATGTCATATATTCCTCCAAATTAAAAAGGAATATATTGAAAAGGTGTGGCTACCCAGGATGATGGTTCACGGCGTGAAAGCACTGCTAACAAGCCTGGTACCACAAGGATAAGTAACGCCACCACTTTGCTCCATACACCACAACATTAACAGATCATCTTCTGTAGTTACCTGAAGGGAGAAGTTAATTCTGTGAAAATCCAAAAGCAGCACTATCTGCAGCAGTTGAATTACTGACGCCTGCGCAGTTGTTGATCACCGTAAGCTTGGAGCTTTATCGACGACAAAGAAACATGGTATTCTGTTCCCAAACGCGTCTGGAAGTCGGCGGCGGTCATGTTGAGCACCTCCTGTGAGGGAGTGAGTCCTTAAAGTCGGTCTCCCATTTATTGTCAGTGGAGCAGCAATGGGATGATGTACACCGGCGTGAAAGGTTAGAAGTTGGGTTCTCTAGTTTGTAGCTTTGGGGGGGTTGGGGTTTTCCTCATCCATGGAAATAACATGCCTGGATCCTTCAATGGAGTGACATTCCTCTCTAAGGCCATGCAGATTAACGTAATTGTCTGCAATCATTATCAGTAATCAAATATAATTTTTATATAATGTATGTATGTATATGTATAATGTATTCCTGACAGAATGGGTGTGGGTTTATACAGAGCAAACAAGGTAACAGAAAAGGTAGCATGCTTATACTGTACTATGAAATTGATTGACTGCTTGCTCACCACTGAGGAAAGTCATTGTGAGAGGTTGTAAGTTGAATTCAGCAAATAAAATACACTTTTTGTTTGAGAAAACAAAACAACTTTTTCACGAGGCCCCATCTCTCACTGTTTGCTTTTCAGTATATTAATCATAAAGGGAACTGGGCTCAGCCTTTTCACATCCAAGAGCTCTTTGTTATGCAATGTAAACATCACTTTAGCTTTGGGCAGTTTTTTATTCAGCCAGATAGGGGATAAGGGTATTTTAACATTCCTTCTGAGAGGAGGAGATAGAAAAAAACACAAACTCATAGCAGCGCTCCAAAATTCAGTTTGACCCAGAGGGCACAACAATGAATGAGCATTTGAATATACGCATTGAAATATACATTGTCAAAAAATGTCTTATTAAAACAAGCATGTTTCAGAGGAGAAAGGTCTTCAGAACGTGAGTACTGACAGCAACAGTTTTGACAAGAGTCATCGCTAAAATCATGGCAACTACCCAAATCAAACTGCATGGTTTATGTAAAGGAAAAGGTACGTTACAGAGTGTAAATACCTTCATCTACAATAAACCCGCTGTGCACACAACATCTACAAACTAGGGTATCAAACATAATCATCTATTTATTAGTTAAAAACAAAGGACTACTATCAATGGGCCTGATGAAATGTCATATATATCTTTCACTAATAAATACATGATTCATTTATATGTTGACAGACTGTTTTCCTCTGTTTTATATTTAAGGAAGCACTTCTTTTGAAGTCGTCAGAGCATGGATCGCCCCGACTTGTGGTAGTAATCTTTAGACGCAGGCTAATGGCCCACAGCTTGTGGCGGCAATCCGTATTGGCCTGCCAAGTCTTTTGATAATAAGTTTTTGCTGTTTAAATTGCTTGATTTCATTGCAAAAACGAAGAGGCGTTATCTTTATTCCATGTACTTAATGTTTGCAAGGAATCATGGGTAGTGTTCTGTAGAGAAACTCCTTGTTCCTAGCAGTAGCTGTGGCTGAGACAATGGATTTTCTATGTTTTGTGGCTTGCAAGCACATTTTGTTGAGTATCTGATGCATGTGGCAGCCATGTTGTCTCTGTTTATAGAGCTAATCACATGTAACATATTTCTACTTGTCTCAGTAAAAGGTGTTGCTAAATGATTGTATGTGTTGTCTGTATCCATGACAACAATGTTGTAGGAGACGCTTATAGGTTATTACATTACTTGCCAAGACGCATACAGCTGGCAAGCACGTAACTAGCCGTCAGCTAGTTTTCACTTGTTACAATGGAGAATTGTATTGGACAAACACTTGAACGTGCAGGATGTAAACCCGGACAATAACTTAGACTTTTGGACTCCCGTTATTATGGTTGAATTCATCCGAGGTGAGCATCATCTCCCCCGCACCACAATGTCAGCCTGTTATCAGGGCCCAACAGCTGCAGCAAACACAGATAAACACTGGTGCATTGAAGAGACCTCACCTGCTGATTTTATCTCCACACCGCACTCTGCCAATAAACCACAGCCTTTGATATACTGCCTGTTGACTTTAAGGAATGCCAAACTCAAGGGATACTTTAAATAATAGAAGCACTACTTTGCACTTTTGAGGGCCTTGTCGCTGTACAGCCGACAGCGTACAGTGTTTAAGAGGTTCTTGGTAGAACCCCCCCTGCACTGCTCTACCTTGGGTTACCATTTCTCATTGTGTCAAAACAAATCTGGAGACTTCCAAATACGTAATACCCAGGGTGGTGTGTTTGTGGCCAAACAGATAATAGCAATCATCACCCCTTTTAATGTGGCAATTATTATTGCTTTTGGGGTTGTGGTTTGATAATTGTGTAACTGATACTTGATTAAGACAGTGGTGAGGATGAACTCGTGACCCGCAGTGAGCGCACAAAACCGTCAGCCTCGACTTCTCTGACACCTGAGTGACTTTGGTGAAGTTGCTTGTTGAGATTGAAGGCAGTTGCTTGGCTTGCTGGTAGGCAATCCAATTAATAATAATAATAATAGCAATTTCTGCAATTTCTGCCAGCTTGGTGCGTTCTGTGCCCACTGTGGTTAGAGGCAACTGCATGAACCTTTGAAGTCAGTCGGCATACCAGGAGAAGGGGAATGTTGGGATTGGGTTTTCTCTGATGAAACCTTGAGGTTATCAGCAGGGCAGAGGTTTGTCGGATCATTTTCCCCTTCGGCTAGTCCTCGCCACAGGCTGTGTCTTACAGTAGCAGGGAGAAGTGATAAGTAGCGGCTGTCAGTAGCATGACTGCCCTGCGCACTAGCAGCCTTTGCATCACTGCTTCAAAAAAATATATATATATTTGAGCTAGCTGGGAAATCTTGACAATATCCAAGATAACTAATGTTGTATGGTTGGCTTCCAAATGAATAGCATGAGCTGGTTTAGCTCAAAGCTACACCACTGCTCTCTTTATTACTACACCACCGGATAAAAATCCCATCTGACTTTCGCGTAAATCTGGTTGGAATGAGTAATAATGGAAAGACAGGCCTAGGGTAAATGGAGGAGGATTATGTGTGTGTGTGTGTGTGTGTGTGTGTGTGTGTCTTTCTGCATGCTTGTGTGAGTTAGTACAGCTTTCAGCCAGCTTTCAGAGATCTACCATGACAGTGAAAAACTCCAGCAGATGAAGCACATTAAAGACGCTGGAGGAATCCATAAAACACAATCTCATTTTAACTCTGTTCCCAAAAGCCAACTGGGGAAAGGGAGGGAGGAAGGGAGGGGAGGTGGGGGGGGGGGGGGGGGGGTTAAGATTTACAGTCCACCCCAGACAGCGACCGCCTCCCCTGCACAGCTGCACCATTGCCCCAGGGCCAGTGTGGCCTATTAGAATGATCTACCCTTTAAGTTTTCACCACCCTCCGCGAGATAACACTGGAGGGAGGGAGCAACACTTTCAAACATTTGGAAACGCTCCACCGAGACTCCCTGTAGGAACTAACTACCAGCTATGGGACACAATGGCCCATTTTGTTTCACAGGCCTCCTCCAGTATCAAAACGGGAAGCTGCTCAGATGGACAGACAAGCAGACGGAGGGAGGCTGGTTATCCCAAGGGCCTTTGTTCATTAACAGTAATGTTGCACAGAAATAAGGAAGAAAAAAAAATCTTTTGACTCAAGCTAGACTGAAAAAGAGCCTGAAGTGAAAAACCAAACACACTGTACAACGCTGGGAAACGGCCTGACCAAATCAGGATTCTTTACATCTGGGGTGCGTGAGCAAAGAGTAAACAAGTTGTGCGAGTTGTCCCGATATCCCAGGGCCATCTCCATTTATTTAACAGAGGGGTGCTAAACCTGGCCGGGTCTGCTCGGATGCTCGCGCTGCCAAAAGCCTCCTCAGAAACAGCTGCGGCCTCCACTGCCATCAGGAAGTCACACTCAATTACCAAAGGTATAAGTTCACTGGACCGTTCGTTTTATGTGGAAACCTGAAATCATAAGGTTGCACTTAACTACTTGTAATGGCCGGAAGAGAGGAGGAAAGTAATTGGATCTGTAGCTTACTGGAATTCAAACCATGCTTTGTGAACACACTGTAACCCCCCCCCCCCGACCACCACCCCGCCTTTACTAAATACATCTCTACAAAGTGGTAGTAAATTATCCTACTTGAACTAGCACACTCACTGATGATGTGCTTAGTCCTGCTCTAGTGTTACAGTATACACTCATTACATGTAGAACAATGCAAATTGTTATTGAAACACTTCCTGTCCTTGGAAAATTTTATTCAAGGAAATTCCTTCACTTAGTCCACATGGAGCGATGATAGCGAGTAACGTGGCCTCAGCTAGTAATCCAGTCCTGGCAAATCCGCTATTATGCTAGCAGTATCCATTTCAACTTTTAACGGCTCAGCTTGTAAACCCAGGCATTTATTTGGACATATAGCATAGTTGCTCGGCTCAATGAGTCTTAGTGAATGAACTATGACTTTCTCCACCCATTAGTGGCTGTGGTTTTGATTACTCCGAGGGCCTTGTGCTGGCATGTTTCATGTGAGGGTAGCTGCTTTGTTGCGGCGTTGCTGTCTGAGTCTTGGTTCTTGCAGCATTTGGTCAGGAGTTCAATAGTGTGTGCAGCAGCTAGCGATGTTTGCTTTCAGGCCATTGTATGCCTTTTTTTTTTTTGTTTTCCTCTTAAATCATCACAGGTGAGGTTACTTTTACTGGGCTGTGAATGAATAGCCAGTATTCATGAGAACATTTATTGAATGTCCCACTGATGTGAGGCCAACTGTTAGAAGAAGTGAAAGAAAGGAAAAGTACTTACAGTGAGGTTCATAGGGAGGCGGAGGGTCCCCACAGGGTATGCACTCCATGTCTTGAAAACCGCTCAGTTTTGTCTTCCTGTAATATCTGTGGAAAGCACAGAATTACATTTTTATTATCATCAAACGTGTCATGAACAGGTGGTGAGATATTTTTAACTGTAAAATCATAAACCTATGCATCATTCTCAAATAGGGATGCTGATAATGCCTAGGCTCAGTGCTGTTAAGTGCTTTGGGAAACTATCTACTAAACACATATTACATGTTAAAGGATGATATTGGTGTGTAAACAGTTGAAGTCTCTCTCAACTAGAGCCTCTTTTCCACCATTTTCACTGACTATTGTCCAATGTTTTTATACATAATACAACTATCATAATACTATACAATACATTTCTATTCTGTTCTATTCTGTTCTAGGTTGTCTATGAGCTCTGTGCATGTTGCAGTCAGCCTCTCCTCTCACCCAGGCAGACAGTCGCCACACACAGCGTTGCTGGTGGTGGAGCAGTTGCCCTTCTGGAAGCGGTTGATGAGTCCACAGTCCAGGCAGGGCTTGCACTTCTGCAGGCTGCGGTCCTCTTTGAAGCGGCTGCTCCGGCAGGGCACGCACCGGGCATCCTCTCCATAACCAAAGCCACATTCCTGCGGGGATTAACAGAAGAAATACCCAGGGTAAGAGGTGGGGTGGGTGGTTTGGGGTGGGTGCAGCTGGTGAAAAGGGGTCTGAATGCGGACTACCAGGGGTCTGGAATTAAAGAATGATCTTGGCCCGCGGGATCGGAAGGGAACAATAGACTGCCTCTTTTGAGAGTCCATCTTACACTGGCAATAATCTCCCTGACTCTCTCCGTCTGAATGAGTGGCCTTCCGCTGCAAGACCCAGAATGGCAAGGCATTTGAATAATAAAAGCCCTAGGGGACACCCACTGTTGTATTATTGCAAGTTTATTGCTGGGTTTTTGTGTGACTCCCTCTCCAAGCAGACTGAGTGAGTGTCCTGTTGATTGAGAGGCCAGTGTGCAAAAGGAAACTCTTCAGTCTGCAAGGGGCAAGGATTATGGAGAGGTATACGGCCAAAATAAGATGAATACCCTTCTTGCGTCCCACAATGGGAAGTGCTCTTTAAAAGGCACAGCTTCCTACTACTGGGTGACTGATCTAATGCTAAACCACCAGTTTGTCAAGCAGAAATCCAGATGATGTAAGACATTTTTTTAGGCGAGCTTAAAATATGAGTAAAAACTTTGCACTGTAGATATAGAGAGAATACAGATAGAAAGCAATGCATGTCAGTCGGTAAATGAGTAGAGTTGCTGGTGGTGTTTGCATCTGTCAGAGGCAATCATTAAATTATTAATTTGGAACACGTGTTGCATTGGAAATAACACTCGTTTCCATAGTAACTGGGAACGGACGGACTGAGCCTGGCACAGTTTTGTCTACGCAGGAGAAACATCAGCTCGATCAGTGAGAGTGACCCAATCTCTCCGCTAAATGAAACACTATTCTTACCAATTTTGACTTCAATCAGTGTCTGTCCTTTTTACCCTCCTCTGCTGTTAGCCTAGTTTTGTCCTATTCGGCACTGTGACATATCCCCAGAGGCAATGGTGGAAGCAGGGTACCCACGGGCCTTGAACCCTGGAACCCTGTGGAAGCCTGGTGACCTTCATTTCCAGCTGACACAGCAGCATTTACATTACTGCTGATATCATTGTATACCACGCTGAGTAAAAGGACCCTGCAGGGATGACATCATTGATTGATCATTCTTTATTGACTCTACAGCAGCTGCCCTCCTGTTGTCCACTGTCCGCCCACTGTTGCCACACTACATTCCCAAGCCAGGAGGATGGATTGGGAAGGAGAGGGGGGGGGGGGGGTGCTCATATATCATTAAAGTGAAGGTCAGCTTCAAACAGGGCGCTCCTCTCTTCTCTTCTCTCTTCGCCCGTGTCCCATTTCACTGCCTGGGCATGCAGTCATGCTGGAATGTGGGCACAAGAGTCTGGGGGCGGGTTGGGGAAGCAGGCTGGCAAGAAAAAAAAAGGGACGACAGAGGCAAAGATGTGATCTTGTGATGGCACCGCAGAGTCGGGGTAGAAGATGAGGAATTTGGCCCTTCCAGCCAAACACATATGAGACTGACACTGAACCCTTGGGCCAGGCCTGGCCGGAGATGCACCAGCTAGGGCCGGACTACTGCAGCTGTTGTTATGAACTCTCCATATAAGGCCCTGCTCTCCAGCAGGAGGTGGGGGGAAGAGGGATAGAGAGAGAGACAGAGAGAGAGAGAGTGTGTGAGAAGAGGTGGTTGATGAGTGACAAAGGGGAAAGGCAGAATAAAGAAGGCTTGGCTGCTCACAGTTTCAAGACATGATCTTGGGCTCCTGAAGAGACAGTCAAGTGCAGCGACTGAGGCAGGGAAGGGAGGACAGTGGACAGTGGTACGGCGCTAAACCATGAAACCCTGGCCTTGAGGGAGAGTTGCAGGGCCAGCCACTGCAGGGTAGTTCAGAGTGGTTCTGGGCTGTGTGACCCACTTCCACATGAAGGCAGGGGCCCAGGGAGGATTCATCCCCACTAAGCCCAGAACTGGCATTGGTTCTGCCCATGTGGCACCACATGGCAGGATGGGGGCTGGTGCCACGTACACAAAGCAGGTCAGGGCACTGAAACAAAAAGAAAATGGAGCCAACTTCTGCCCCCCCCCCCCTTTATCCAGGCAGCACAACACATCAAGGAGTGATCTTTTTCACTCTTTTGTCCCTGGTAACAAAGCTCAACAGAGCTGACACCCTACCCTGATTGAGCTTAGTAGTAGCAGCTGAGAGTGAGAACACATCCTTGGTAAACAGTGATCTAGTAGTTATGATATGAAAAGGTGAGTAAGTATATATAAACTAATTCCATCCAACAATCAACATAAAACAGACAGCAAATGCTAAAAAAAATATGAAATCTGTTTCATATTCTTCAAAAGAAAAAGCAGTTCAATGATAAAAAGATGAGTGAAGTCCGCTTTGAAAATAACAATGTGGATTAACTGAGTTTATGTGGGTTTTCCATCCAACTATCTAAATATCCCTGCCAGTAGTTTAAAGGATAATACTTTTATGTTTCCCTGCTGATTAAAGTTATGACCTTACATATCTCAATGACCTCAATGTCTACGAATCAAATGGACCAAAGCATTTTTCAAAAATGAACTATCAGGGATGCAGGTCAGGAACAAAAAACATATTCGTGTTTGTAAGGATTTGTAAGGTAACGTTACAAATGAATTGGAGTTCTTCATCCAAAATGAACAAAATCTCGAAAAAAAGTGAAAATCATAGAATACCCTGCACTATTCACTATGAGTTGGAGTCTCTCAAGGCAAGTCAAAACTGATTACCTCATCAAAGCAGCATTCATGTGTGTCATTACTTCGATTTGCATACATACATTTGAGGTGATTTAACCTCAAAACATGTCCAAAAAGGCCGGTGCTTAACATCCCATTTTCTTATCCTATCTCCCGATCTAGTTTGGGCGAGATTGCCAAGCAAAACAGCGGTGTGGAGGGAGAGGAGCGGAGAGAGGGGTGAGCTGGCTGGGACCTGAAGCATGTTCAGACGGAGAGATTACGAGGGAATCACAAGAGTCTTCAGGGGGAGGCCAGTCATCTGATCTGGTACCGAAACAACGCGGAAAACAATGCAAGTTTGTTAATGCAGTGTGTTGTCCATACAGACAGTCTCTCTCTCTCTGTCTCTCTCTCTTCTCTGTCTCTCTCTCTCTAAATACAATAAAAAACTTTTTTCTGCCTGACTTCTTTTTTTAACTAGCACAATGTTTTTAGAGACACAGAAATATATATACTTCAGATGTCTGGGCACTTGTGGCTTTGACCCTCAGGAATTTAAGCTCATTGTATTATTGCAGTCATTGTTACTCTGGTTAACTAAATAGCTCAAATGTAAATCTCTCTCTCTCTCTCCAATGCAAGCCAGCAGTCCTTTGCCCTGGGACGGCCGCCGAGGGAAATGCTACTCTCTTTCAATGATGTTGACACATCAAAGAGATCTTGTCTTTTTTTTTGCCAGTGGCAAAAGTTTCCAGCGTTCACTGGAAAGCCATTCACTTCTACTCCTTCACGTTTGACATGACACAACAGAGAAAGCAACCTACCACGCCAGGTAAGAAGCCATTGGTGTAAGAATGAGAAATACAAAGAGTGAGAGAAGGATTGGTTATAAAGGATGTTCCCTCTGTGTGGGTGTTTTTTTTTAGCTACAGTTAGTGTAGAGGAGCTAATTGATGTTTGTCAGCCTGCCTTAGAGAGACTTCCAGAGGCAGACTTCCAGAGCAAACTGGGGCACATTCCTCTGGGATCTCTATGGCAGCCGCACAGAGGGACGCTGAAAGTCTGCTTCCCTCCCAGCAGCCATGGTGCACTCGAGTCTCTCAAAGTAGGACTACAGATCTGCCATACATTTTTTTTCCCCCCTTTTAGAATATGTCTCGGTTATAGATCTCAGATCAGAAGTTCTCCCCTGGGAAAGTTTGCGCTCAGCAGGGGCCCAGGTCTCCACTGTGAGCCGGCATCCCGCTACCTTCAGAGAACGAGTGAGGCAGCCAATTATTAACCAGGACCCCAGGGCTTCTAGCAGCATTCATGCCTGTTGAGCTGGCAGAGGAAAACGAGGACTACTGAAGCGTTTTACCAACCACAGAGTGCATGTCTGTGTGTACTGAGATTAAAGGCAACTGGGCTTAAACGCATGTGTGCAACAGATGTCAAGGTTGATATGGGTTTTTTTTCACCCATACTCAAGGATGTAGTGGAGTGTTAACCCACGTAAAATCACTTTACCGACCTTTTCATTAGACATAAATCTTTATGATGTCATCGTAAATAGTATCAAACTGATTTTATAAGGATATGATCTTTTAAATCAATGCTTTTCAAAAAACATAATAGATTTTTGTTTATATTGGTGGTTGTTTGCCTTGTGACGATCACTGATTGAAGTAGTCACAGTTCACCCACCTTTTTATTCGCCGCTACATCACTGTCTACACTTACCTTGCATAAGTGGGTGAATAAGTTGCAGCCAGAGCGGAAAGCCTTTGCTTACCAACCTTTACTAACACCATACAGGCCTGTTTGTACAAAGCACACAAAAATCCGTGGCTAAGGTGGTGAAAAAAACTACTCTCCTAACTCAGTGAGCAGCAAGCTTAGGCATGGCTTGCTTCAAACAGTGAAGACAATGAGTTGGACAAGGTGCTTTGGGGAAAAACAATGGAAGCCATTCAGCAGCAGAAGGTCAAAAGTATGGGTGTGACTGATTAAAGTAGGGTCGGTGTTCTACAAAAGCTCATAACAACTTGGCTGTTCACTCCATGAAAGAGAGGAAGTAATAAATAATGTAGGTCCCCTGGATAAGATACACTTCTCTAAACAGGGACATCCATTCTGTTCATGAACTGGACATTTTTTACTTTTTTTTGAAGAGGGTTTTTTTGCACCAGGGGAATAATTCATCCAATGTTTTTTCAGTTTAAGGAAATTACAGCGTGATTCAAGTGACCTATTTAGGATCCCTTTTGTTACTGACACTTTCCTTTTCCTAAATCAAGTAGTGACAACTTTTTTCCCCCCTTTCAGTATGGAAGCTGCCTAGTTTTTCCACAGATTTGGAATGGGGAAACACAAAAGTTTCAGTTTACGTGAGTACGAGACAGAATGAACCCCATATCGTTTTATTCCAACCTTTGATAGCTCCTGTCCCGCATCACACTGCTTGCATGGTTTACAGTTCCCAAACTGGTCCTTGTACTCCTGCTCTCTGCATCCTCTGGTCTCCTCCTCTGCCCTCACAGGAACCTGAGAGGGAACAGTAATTTGGTAAAGGGCAGTTAGGGATTCCTGCGTTTCATCACCGCTTTCATCAGTCACAGATAAAGCGGATTGAATCCAGAGCCATAGATCATAATCCCCCTAATAATAGTTTCAGTGTTTCAACCCATGCCTTAGACTCTTCTTGGAAACCAGTTTGATACTCTTGAAGATGAAGATGAATGCAATGAAATAAAAGTAAAAGTATAAGCATCATTGGCTTGTTACAGAGAATTTGATGGTTTCAAGAAGTCTTTATAATATACCAATATATTAATATGTAATAGTGTTTGCAGTTGCCTGATTCACACAAATATCCAGTTCACGGGCGTGCAAAAACAAATGTGCAAATGTGCAGCCTTAGCTAGCTGCAATTCACACTCACAGATTTAACAAATGAAGAGAATGGCCATACGAATAGGAACTTAAGCTAGCAGGGAAAGCAGCACACAATGGATACAGACAATAATAGTATTATGGGTTAACAGCAATAAAATGGTTACAAACGGTGAAAAACTGTGAAGGAATGCCGTAGCACAAGGTGATATGGCAAACAAAAAGAATAATGTCATCAAATACTTACCAGAGATGAATATATGATATGCAAGGTCAGTGTAAGTAAGAAGCTGTGCTGACGCAGCCAGACCATTTTGACGGACCACTTGTGGCTAGCAGCTGAGAAAAAGAATACAATACAAAGATTATAAGCATGGAGTGTGTGTGTGTGTGTGTGTGTGTGTGTGTGTGTGTGTGTGTGTGTGCATGTAACTTATTGTGTATCTTATTGAGTGACCTCTGTACTAAGCACTTAAATAAGTTGCAATGAATAAAAACTTTTTTTAAAACTTCTATGATGAAGAAAAATGATAAAAGGTGGACCAACAAGTCACTATTGTAAATGTATTCTATAAAGTGGGATTAAGGAAGAGAAAGTCATCGAAAGTAAACCACAATTTTAATTCGGTAACCACGACTCAAATACAAACCAACAGAGGTACTTGTTACAGTCAAAATGTTTGCATTGCTAACCAATCCAAATTGTGTTCATGACACAAACTGCACGTTAAAACCCCATCAGCACGGTGCAGGTTGAAAACACACCTTGCAATCCACAGACAACTTCCATAAATCTTCATGAAGGGAGATTAGAAGGATTATTTTCCCATATGATATCGCTGTGTTCAACCCAGTAACAGCACGTCAAGTCAAAATGCCTATAGGAGCCCAACAACCCATGATCCTCAAAATCCCTATAATATCGATTTAAAATGTGTATCGGGGTTTATAGTGAATCTGTGGTAGTCAACAGTGAGTTCACAGCGACTTCATCCTACTTTATGGTATGTTTATCTCCTATGGTATCACTATAACCTATAACACTATATTCTTATAATATTACTATATGGCGTTGCTTGTATTCATCTAAAACTAACCACAGGATTACTATACTATAGATCGTGAGGGGATCCACCGTGAAATCCCAGAATCTCCAACACAACTAAAGAAAAGGTCTTACCTGTTAAAAGGCGCGTGCTGACCGAACCACCGGGTCTTAAAAGGCGCTTTCAGACCGGTGAGAGCTCTGCTGTGTTTTCTGCACCGGTCTCCTCACCATGTCAGTCCTGCCCCAGTCCCGGAGAAACCACCAGAGCCACGACAAAATCGGCGCAGAGATCAAAGGGGGGGGAAAGGAGGGGGGGGGGGGGTTATGGATCCAAAGCGTGTAGATCTGATCTCTGATCAGCGAGCAGAGCTACATCAAAGCTGATAATAGCGCTCCAAACACACCATTGTTGTCTTCGGTTAGCATATCAACATTGTGATCAATAACAACAACACGAGTTCACCGTTCCCCTGGCTCCTAATGAGAGTCGATGGGAAAAGTTGATGCGCAAAAAAGTTTTTCTGTCGAGACAGAAGTGTGTTGCTATTCCGCTTTGAAATGGCAAGCCATCGTTCTCCGTGTGTGCTCTCTCTCTTTCTCCCTCTCTCTCACTCTCTCTCTCACACACTCTCTCTCTCTCTCTCTCTCTCTCTCTCTCTTCTCTCTCCCTCTCTGTTTGTTTGGTTTATCTAAGGGCTTTGCCGTTTGAAGGCAGTGAGACTCGGGAATGGGTTTTGAAGTTGAGCACCACAAACTCCTGTAAACCTGCCCAAAGTGGGGGTCCGGGGACCTGCAGGGGTCCTGGAGAGAGTTGACACTCCAGCAATAAGATGGTTAGCAATGATTAGTTTAATTTCCCCATTATTTCACTCCATAGAACTTAGCCCAATGAGAGAATGTATAAAGACAAAGTGTTTTGGTAGCTTTCACTCTCACTGTGTAGACAGTTCGTCCCTTGAGGTTTGGGGTTCCTTGGGACACGATCCTTTGAAATGGGGGTCCGGGGTTTAACGCCTCGGCTGACCAACAATCCCTTTCATCTCAATGTAATGAGCTGCAGACGTCATGACGTCAGCCTTGGCTGACTGTGTAGCCCAACTTTTGGTGAAGAGCAGCTCCATTCAGTGTCAAGTTACTGATTTCGTCTTTATTTTATGGTGGCGGTGCACTACAAAATACCCATCTTAACAAGTCATTCAATCTAGTGTTATGTCTTAAAATCTATTTTTTCCTTAAAACAAGTGAAAATAAAAACTGTTAATGGGATGAGATGATTTCACTGCAACTTGTTTCAAGAATTGTATTGTGTCAATTGTTATTTTCTTGATTCTAATGGAGTGATATGCCTTGTTTCGATTTGTTTCTAGAAAATTCCTGTCCAAATAGCATTGGACAAAAATTGAATTATATCACTCAATTGTCCAGACTTTTTGACTTAGCCTACTTTAAAAACAATAAGATTTTAAGACTGAACACCAGACTAGTTGCTCTGTGGTTTTGATGTCTGCTCTAATGGTCTTTGGACAAACAACATTTTAGACAATAGTTAGATATCGTTATTATCTGCTTTTCACCATTTGTTTGTTGTCAATCAGGTTGTGAATAAATGGACAATTAACTGCTAAATGGCCAATTAACAATTAAATTCTAGGACGATGATGTACGGCCATTCATAGGCTACATGCTCACATCCACCTTTGGAAAAATGTGTCTATGTACTGTGCTGTGTGCGTGTGTCGGAACCAAGGCAAAGACACAGAGGACAAAAGTTCAGCTCTGCAGCCGAAGTGGCAAATTAGTTTACATGCCTGGGCATGTTGTAAATCAATTCCAGGAAATCGATGTCATGATTTTACAAATGTGACTACTGTGATCTGTTGCGCTTCATGAAGTGTGAAATGTGAATATATTCATTGCTCGACGTTTCTCATCTGTAAACGCATGAGCTTACAACATAAATCAGTAATATGGTCCTTTATTGCTCCTTTGCATCATAACACATTCCACATTGGTGCCAACTTCAGTCCTGTCTTCAATCCTTCAACCGTGTACTTTCTATGACATTAAAAAGCATCAAACTGGATATTATGGATATTACTGAATATTATCTCTCCCGCCACTGTAGTTTAAAATACATTTTCGCATCTATTCCTTCTCACTGTCTATAGGTCCCACTTGGACCGGTGACCCTGCAAGCTCGCTGTGATGTGAGCCATCTAGTTGTGAGAGGAAGCACTACAGTTATGGCTTTTCTCCTCTCATCGTGAGGCAGGAGATGTGAGCTTAGGTTTTGTCTCCATCTACTGAGGTATCGCTGCCTTGGCCTTTCATAGGCACTATTGGGCTTGGGTTGGAAGTGAAAAAGCGGTGTGCTGATCTACTGCATGAGTGGATCCTTATAAATCACTTGCTGATTAAATTCGTTTTTTGTGTTTGTGTGTGTGCATGTGCTATAAAACCCAGTTCCATATTGAACAATTTTGTTATTCTGGAAGTCTGTGGACATTATTTAACTTAAATATCTATTCTATTCTATTCTATTCTATTCTATTCTATTCTACAGTAGCATATCTTAATATCTTTGCAAACCCCATATCATATTTCATGGCAACTGTGGACTCTCTTCTCTTCTCTTCTCTTCTCTTCTCTAGTAGCACATCTTTGCACCTCTCATATTTGCCAGTCTGTCCCACGACTGCTGAGGACAAGCCTGTAGCTTTAAGAGACGCGTGCGTTAAAACCTGCAGTGTATGGAAATACTTGTTCAGAGGGGTTCAGACACGACTGACAGATATTTCATCCCGAGGGCCATTTCATTAAAACATCGTCGTGGGAGTTTTCATGTTAGGGAGGATAATGTGATATGTTTGTGGTCATTTACAGGAGAAGGATGTCGCACTGATGCTGCTGGCAGCCTGGTGGCTTCCTAACGTAAGTACTCCTCTCTCCACTGCGGCATTGATGATGTTGGGGTAATAACGTACTGGCAAATGTCTTTTTTCATGATAGAATTGTGTTTTTAAGTTTATGAATGCTCTACATGATTGGGCTAGGACTCACCCTGACGAAAAAACACTCTAACATTCCTATAGAGACTTCCTATAGTGATTTTATGGTGACCTTATTGTACTTTATGGTATATAGGGACTTATAGTTTTGCTGTGATAACATAGTACCATTAACATTTAAATATGACTTCTATAGGTTTTTTCGTCAAGGGTGGTTTTGAGCATAGCGACTGCATGTCTTCAGCAAGCCCACTAAGCATAAACATAGTGTCAGTGAGTGCAATTGTATGTTTTAAAGTGCTAGAAGTCCTTGACTTTGAGGTGATGATGTCATTCGTGATGGTTAGGCCTGGTGGTGCTGCCAAAAGCATTGCACCACAGTGCAAGATGTTTTCAAAACATAATAGATGGATTACGCAGAGGCTGTGTTTACATCTTGCAATATAGTCTAGTCGAATCATTCACTGAAGACAAACAGTACGATACATTCAATGCCCATGACATTTTAGCTGTCTCTATAAAATAATCAAATAAGCCTTCATAGTCTGAATCAGTACGCCGTCTGCAAGGTTAGTCGGCATCCAACCCCTCCAAACCACCCTGCTAGATAAATAAATAAATAAATAAATAAATAAATAAATAAATAAATAAATAAATAAAATAAAATAATGTAGGCCAAAGATAAATGTTTATTTTATGTAGGCATTTGTCTACGGATAATTAGTGCAATTGATCAGCTTGATATGAAATGTAGTCTGAAAGGCTTGCAGGAAGGCTCTGATGAGGGCCTGGGCCGAACAAAACGCTGGTTGATCAGGGACAAGCACAGCCCTACACAATTTGACCGCTGCTTTTGAAGTGCGCATCTTGGACTGCCATGTGTTGGCATTCCCATCAGCCGCCCAGCTAACATGCAGCCATAGACCGTAATCTCCAATGAAGCAAGGTCCAAGCAGAAAGTTATATTTGGGTGGTGTTCCCATTCATTGCACTGGATAAGTGTTAACAATATTTACAATGAAATTGGGTGGCGCGGTGAGGTGAAAGTAAAACTGGTGAAGTGATCCAACATCAATTCTATTGTTGATTGCCATCTTAGAATATATGGTAAGATCTGTGAGCTCCCTCCACCTATGGCTAATTAATTGTGTTCCTATCGCTCACTGACCTCAACACACCTGACCCATCACCTATCACAAGTGCATAATGATTGTGCATAATGATTGTAGTGATGATAAGTGTGACAGCCCAAAATACAAACATAGACACACAGTCAATGGCGGTGTCAAAAAATTATAATAAATAAATAATAATAATGGAATAGTAATGAACTGTAAAAAGGACCACCTTCTAGTCTGCAAAAGTGGACATCAACCCTCTCGCATGGTACTCCAGTTTTGCCTCATAAAGAAATGCCATATAGCCACGCGCAACGCTGTTACCATAGCAACCTATCTTTATTGTTTTTACACTTGTTTTCATAAAAACTTTTTTTTTTTTAAATAGCTCTGTATGTTAGCAATTTGAGTTATGTGTCATTTAGTCCAAAAACCATAAATGTTTTTCACAGAAAATATCTGCATCGGGGGAACAGACTACGGTCCGCTGCGTTTCGAGATCTGTGGTACCCGCAATAGGTGCAGAGTGAGAGCTCACTGCTTCTTTCCTCCTCTGCTGTCGCCAAATCACCCTGTGGATTTACCTGGACCGGAAATCATCTTGCACATGCGTACAAGTGTCCAAAACTAGAATATTAATGAGTAGTCAGCAAGCAGGACAGCTAGCAGGCATTAATGCATGCACGAAAACAGGAGCACCGGCTAAGCAATTGTTTTTTCTAATCTTATGGCATGTCTAAGTCTCACAACGTTATCAGGAGCAAACACAATACGAAATAAGTCTCTCACAGGAAACATATATTGGATCAAATGTGACACGCTCTCACTGACTGCCAAGCCAAACAAAAGTCTGCCTGGCAGAAATTAAGCGAAGACAGGTGTCGTAGTATTTTCCCACTCCCCCGCAGAATCTGACTCCCCTTCGCGTGAACGCGCGCACACTTAACACGTTACATTCTGTGGTCAATTTACGTGATTTCTATCATAACTTTTCGGGTTTTCGGGTTAAATATGATTCGGTAGCCAACTGTAAACAGTCAGCTTCAGTTTACTGCAGGATATATGAATAATGAAAGAGTAGTAAATCGGCAGGAAGACGATTTTATGCGGGATTTCGTTTCACTTAGTTTTGTTTCGCAAATGTCACTGAACGAAATTCACGTCTCCTCTTAGGCTACAGCCTAATAAACAATTCAAGGTTATTTGCTGACATATCTGGACCTGTTTGTCCCCAGAGGTAATATAGGAGGGGAGTCAGATTTTGTTGGATGTAAAAACTGACCCATCAAAATTTGACTCCCTCCCTAATTTCTCCCCTGTATTGACTAGTTACACAAGACTTTATACATAAGTACTAGAGGTCAATATATGCCTGCTGAGTGAATTTGGTGAGTGTCACATCTTGCATTCCTAATATAATAGGGGAGTCAGATTTTGTTGGATGTAAAAACTGACCCATCAAAATTTGACTCCCCTCCTAATTTCTCCCCTGTATTGACTAGTTTCACAAGACTTTATAAATATGTAATAGAGGTCCAGATATGCCCGCTGAGTGAATTTGGTGAGGGTCACATCTTGCATTCTTAGAGGAGTCAGGTTTTAGTTCAATCAGGAGAGACTTCATTTTTCTCAGTGAACAATTATTGTTTTGACACGTGCACAACAATGATGAAATATGATAAATCTTTGGCGAACAGACCCCACCCTGACGTCCTCATATTTATAAAAGGGGGTAGTGAAGCCGAAACGAAATCCCGCATAAAATCGTCTTCCTGCCGATTTACTACTCTTTCATTATTCATATATCCTGCAGTAAACTGAAGCTGACTGTTTACAGTTGGCTACCGAATCATATTTAACCCGAAAACCCGAAAATTTATGATAGAAATCACGTAAATTGACCACAGAATGTAACGTGTTAAGTGTGCGCGCGTTCACGCGAAGGGGAGTCAGATTCTGCGGGGGAGTGGGAAAATACTACGACACCGGAACTAGGCAGGAGTGAAACCTCTCGCTACGCCTCCATACTTTTGGCTACATCACATGCCGTGTAATTCATTATTATTAGAACATCGCCTTTGAAGGAGTCGTTATGTTGGAGGGAAGTAACAATTTTACTCGGTATTGTTGTTGTTATTGTTTCCAGGAAAGCAGTGCACCATGAAATGCGCCAGCATTCTGGGGCGACGTGAACGGTACGCTTTGGAAGGATTCAAGTGAGTAACCGTTATCCGTTGGGATAGCGGATAACACTCGTAAGAGGCTGAACAAAACACAGGGAATACGATTGAACGAAAGCTCTTATAATAAAAACAACAACAGTATTGACTGCCTGTGTTCTATCGTACCGTAGACTTTAATAAACCCATGCTGTTTTATTATTATTATTTAATCACAGAGATAGCACAGGCAGGTGTTTTGAAGAAAATAACTGTCCTCTCTTTGCGACAGCCGTTTTCCGGGTGGAGTTTTCCTGCGCTCGGTGCAGAAGATACACGTCCAATGAACGAGCACTGGGATACATAGCAACAACGAGATGGCCAACTGTCCAAACCCGTGGTAAGTTTTATATTTACTAAGTAACATATTTAGTGATGGAAAATGATTAGGCCGTACCATGAAACTTACAGGATAGTTGTATGTGATCACATTGTTCTGTGGCCTGGGAGAAGTCCAACTGAAACTAACCACCCAAAAAACAACACCATTTCCCCAATAACGCCATTCATTTTACAGGGTGTTCATTGTCTTTAGGCTCACCACTGTAATGTGTCAAGCATGCATTTTTCTGCTCTAGGGCCTTCACTGTAGTTTTGCCTGTGTTGAGCAGCATTGATCTGCTTTATCCCAGCTATCATGTTAGATGCCACACCCACTTGAGCTACAGTGAACACACTGTGGCGGCGGCTGTTTAGTCAAGTATCCTGCTGAATAAGCAAAGGTTTTTACTTTATCGCTTTTAACCTGATGACAGGCTAAGTTATAGTGCGTTACATAAGTAAAACATCCATGTTGTACCCCAAAATAGCAGCACAAACCATTTCTAGAATGTGGTACAGCCAGTGTTACACTGGTCATGGAGGCAGAGGTAACCAGCAACAAAATGACTGTGCTACTACTTATGCCATAATTCTCTTGAGGAAGGGGTACAGGCTACCTACAGTTTTAACTGGTGGTCACTGTGTCCACTTTTCCATAATGTAATGTTTGTAATGTAAAGTTTTTAAGGGGAGCATCATGGGTAATGAGGGGATGTATGTCAGGGTATACAAGTTACTGCTCTGAAAACTAAACTCTATACCCTAATACAGATATCTGAATGCTACTAATGCACCAGTAACAGATGGACCTAGTTAGGTGTCCGTTCTCATGTTACTTCTAAACTTAAAACCGTAATCAATAATGACTGACAGCAACCTCCTCTCTGTTAAAATGAACTGCAGTAACCATGTAGTCTTATCAATGCTCAAAATGAATGAAATTCAAGGGTTTCATTCAAAAATGTTATCTATTTTGAGAAAAATCTTACTCTTACAAAGTTCACTTGATGTTTTAAATATGTAGAGGATTCCATCATCAGAAATTGTAATACTTTATATGCAAGTCTTAAGATAGCTGATAACTATAATAATAATAAAAAAATTAAAAAAGTTCTATTCTAAGTTAAACCTCAAAGAAGATTTTGTGTGCATATTTTTCAGGTTGCCACGGGTGACAGTCCATCATGAGTACATTGGCCTCAGATCCTACCAGGTCTCTCCCTTTACAGCCGTTCGAGATATCAAGCAACTTCTCTACGAGGAGACAGACCTGCCAGTCACAGAGCAACGGCTGGCTCACAATGGCAAAGTTGTAAGTGATTGAGACCACTGGCCAGATAATTGATTATTTTATGTTTTTAAGCTTTCATTTTTCTTTTTTTTACCTACAGTGTATACAAAAATATACAATCAGGATGGAAATGTCGGATGGAAAGTGGAAAGTATAAATGCCTTGCATGGCTTGCATGCCTTGACTACAGCAGAACAGATGCAAATTGTCTGCAAGAGCAGAATGGTTAAGATTGAGTTGATTAGTGAGAAACATGATTTGTTGTGTTCATACACTCTGATTGTAAGACTATTGTTTTCCTGCTCTGCTTGTATTTTCTGCTCCCTTGTTCATTGTTTCCTCACATACTGGACAGGCTTTGACAAACTAATTTCACTCTCAAAATATCAGAGTGCATAAGGACAGATCATGGAGAAAATCTGAAAAGATGTGGTCTATTTTCATACAATAGCCTTTTTGTCCAGTCCAGTGACAAAATCTGGAGATCAAGCTTTTCTAATTGGCCACAGTTAAGTGCTGTAGGGGTTACATCCCAGCCAGTTCTGGATAAATGTTACATGTTGTCGTTCTTTGTTGCTAGGGATCTGAGTTAACTCGTGACAGTTAATTGTTTTGACACAGGCAATTTCTTTGTCTGTACTAAATGTCCCATTCTATTCCTCCTTCATGGTTAACTCAATATTGAAGAAAATGTTAATGTCACCTTGTTCCTTGTTAGTTGTTCTGTCACATTGTACCAGTGTTAACAAACTTGTATCCTTCCTATCTATCTATCTATCTATCTATCTATCTATCTATCTATCTATCTATCTATCTATCTACCTATCTATAGTTGTTCAGATGTTCTGCATTATATGTGGTATGAATACATTGTGTTGGATGGGCAGAGAATGATGCAGTGGCCCTGCCAGCTATATGGAACACTTTCAGTGCGATGCAGTATCCTCAAATGGTCTGACTCATACTGTGAGCAACATGACTAGGCACATCATCATCTGAGAATGGAAAATGGAATAGTTTACTTGGTGCATTCTTAGCATATTAAAGAAAATAGTTCATATGCAGTATGTTGTATTAAACCAAAAGTGGCATAATTCTTCAGAATATTGTTCAGTATTTCAAAAAATATCATCTTATCCTCTTAAATGTTACAGTTTTATAGATTTCTTTTACAAATCTACAATTTAAATGTTTATACATTTTTCAATACAATTTTATAAGTGAAGGATTTTACAATAGCTAATTACATATTTAATATTACACTATTCCTATTTTGGAACAAACCTTAATTTGTCAGTTGTTTTAAACTGATTAACTAGTCATTCTTTTGGTAGAGGAATCTACAGTATGGCCCGTGTCTAGTTTGTGGTGGCTAGGTCAATGTATAGCCTAACATGACCGGAGTGAACCCCCTATCTCTGGGCTCAGCTGAAGGACAGGAGCAGGTGGTGGTCACTGCCCAGCAGCCCCTCTGATCTCATATGCAGAATTTAGCACCCACAGGGACCCAACAGACCTCTCTAAAGCCAAGCATACAATACAAGACCACTTAAAACTCAGACAAGCATTTTATATTAAAAACATTTCCACAGTGCCCTCCAGATGTAAGTCTAGTCCAGTGCCCTTAATGGATACGTCTCTATCTTTTCATGCAAGCTGCATATGGAGGTGGCACTGTGCCAGCATCCATAGTTAGCAATAACAAGGTTAGCTGTTCCCTGTGCGACTTAAAAACATTCTTCACTGTAAACTTCTGAATCAGTGGATGCTCTTAAAAGAAATAAAACATTTAGTCCAAATGAGGGAAAACACTTATATGTCAATTATGTAGATTCATCTTTGTTAAAAGAAAAAAGACTGCTTATTTGGTCGCTAAATGAAAGTTAAAATGCACAAGAACAATATATGAACAAATTTTGAACTTCAATTCTGTTGCTCAGTGTGCATGATCAGCAGATGCCAAGTCAGACAATAATCAGTGTCGGCATGCTTTTAGCAATATCAATGTCTTTCTCACCCCTTTCTGATACGTCAAGAAAAGCAAATAGCTCTTTCCCTTGCATATTAAATGTTAACATTAAAGACCTAAAATGATTATCCAAAATTGTACAAACCATTATTGTAAGCAGGAGTGAACATGTGTGCAGGGCTCATTAGCCAGGCAAGAACTGCTGAGTGCAGTGGGTGATGGTGCAGATGAGGAGTTTCACCTTGGAGCGACACCAGCAGCAGTATCAGGCCTGCTCAGGCTCAGGCTGCCTGCTATATTGATTCTGAAAGATGCACAATGCAGTGATTGTGTATCACACTGATGTGTGCAATAACTCTGCCCAAAGGATTTAGCCAGGGTGACAGACAAGACGCCTGTAAGTCTGTTAATAATCCTCATAAAAAATAGCTGTTCAATTCTCGTGGGCTTTCAAACTGTTTTATTAGTGCAGTGAGTAATATGACACAGTTTATGACATAGATAATTTGTTCGTCTTTCACAATATTCGCCACGTTATTTTTACACCATCACAGTACAGATCAGTTCTTTCCAGTCTCCTAAGCGATCACTTTTGTTTAGTGGAAGAGCTCTGTACTGTATATTTCACATAGTACTCAATGGAGTGTATGTAGTGTAGGAGATTTTGAAAATCAATGCCTGTTCCAATACTTGGTATTCAATACCAATTCTTAAAGCATCACACCTTTCTTTATGAATGAAAGCCTATTTTTTTATGCAATAGAGTAAATTATTTTCTGACACATTTCTACATGACATTTACTCCAGGTTTCAGACCAGGACCAGACTATCAGTATCAGAACATGTTAATTTGTATGTTAAAGTATGCTCTATCTCTACATTGACCCCATCCTTTCTTAGCTGGATGACAGTGTACAGATCGGGACCTTGGTGCCTACTGGAAGCCCAGAAGTATCTATCACACTGGAGGGAAGGGGCCTGAAAGGGGGAGGTAGGGTTTAAACCACATTTGAAAATAACTCTGCAATTAACCAATTCTCGCAGCAGTGATGCTTACCGAGCTTGACTTTTACAGGGAGGTTTGGACAGACTGCACCACCACTGGTTGAATTTCTAAAAGACATTCTAAGGAGGTATCCCGAAGGTGGACAGATTCTTAAAGTAAGTACTATGCTACACATTTCACAGATGTGGACCACATCTAGCACCCAAAAGAATTATTGTGAATCAATTTAGAATTCCAATGACAAATCAAATGAATATAGGATTTTCTAAATTCTATGTCTGTTAATTTGGCCCTTTGACGAGTACTGAAACACAAATAAGTAGAGTGGAGAGCGAGAGGTAAAGGGTTGTGTGTTTTGTGTGATAGAACAGCGCAACACAGATTCTCAGTAGCCCATTCACTTACTGTATTTAGCCTACTTTATGGAGAGTGGTGGTCAAACCTATCATAAACGTATTCATTTGCTGACAATTTATATCTTGATCCTCGTCAACTGTGACAAAATCAAAATCTTGGTTGTAGATTATGGCTTGGAGAATAACAAGATTACAAACAAACAGTACAATTGGAATCTGAATTAGTAAACATAATCTACAAACACTGTCTCGCAAACACTAAATATGAAGAAACAAGACTAACAAGGAACTAGAGAAATGTTATATAATAGTAGAATAATGAAAACAATCTATACAGGCTCAGTCACACAGCTGACTCCGACAAGTACAAATCTCAAAACAAGGCACAGTAAACATGTTGTTCCCCACGTATGATGCAGTCATTGTTTGGGCTGATCATTTAAAATAGTAAGCCAATGCTTGTATAGTATAGAGCATGGTCTTTGTCAGCAGATTCATTTGTGTGCTGTCATGCATCATATCAGGCACCACTGATCGAATTCTAACTAAAGTTGTGGGAATGATGCATCTTGCTGCTGTGTTCGCTCTCATTAGGCCAATCAGTGCAAATTATAGTGCACCCATTGGGCCAATTAGTGAATTTTTATAAACCAGAACACTGGCCAATATGCATCATCCCTCAAAGTTTTGTCAAAATCAAACCCATGGTGTCTGAGATGTCACCTGTGATATCACATTTGACAGACAGATGAACAGACAAATAAGCAGGATGGTAGTCTTTGCATAAATAGACCTACCGATCTCGGGGGCAGAAAATTGTTCAGATTCTTATGCACTGAACGCAATAGTACCTCAAGACCTGAATTTCAGGCAGGAAAACTATGATTTCCTGTCTTAAAAACAACTGTATGATATTGCCTTGGAAATGTTGAATTCATGTCCAGGATTGATACGTTTCACCATCTAGAAGGCTTACAAACAAGTTTTCATTTGGAAAAATGTGATTTAGGGTTTAATTTCACTTTGAATTCAAGATACTGCACAGTAGATGCCTACAAGTTCTTAGTAAGCCCAGACAATCTCTTTCAGTTGCTGTGTTAATGAGCAGTCATGTTAGGAATTGCTCCCAGGCAAAGTACTCTTGAGAGTTAGGCAGATATCATGGGGTTTGTAATCAGAAAATAGGTCAAGCTTGCACTCAAGCTTACACACATTCTTTACCTAACGACAATCACACTAATTTCTCACTACAGTGGAACAAGTAATGCCTGTAGTGCAATTTCAAATCATGCTGTAATAAGTTTGTTCATGACTAGAGGGCAACACACTTGCATCAGTTACAATATTACCGCATATGGAATTAACGGTAAAGTGTGGGATTCCTACTGGGGCCACTCATACTAAAAATATATGCTGTAAGGTGCTTTGGATAAAAGTCTCCACCAAATGACAGATATCATTATGTATATTATCTTAATTTAAAAGCATAATAAAGGCCCTGCTTTTCTAACTATATTTTTGCTGTGTTTTATTTTGAAGGAGCTGATTCAAAATGCTGAGGATGCTGGAGCCACAGAGGTCAAGTTTATGTACGATGAGACAGAGTATGGAGTGGAGTCACTGTGGTCACATGATATGGCTCAGTATCAAGGTATACTGTTAGTCATGATTACTAATTAATTACAGCAAGATAGTCTAGTGATTAGAGAGACTGTCCTGTAGTTGGAGGGCCCAGGCCTGAATTATCCTTGAGCAGCTGTTCTGTATCTGATGCTGTGCTCTGACCTCCCTGTGGAGGGGGGAAAGGAAAAGAGATATTCCCTACAGGTTATTAATTAAGTAATACATTATTACTTATTATTACTTTACAGTGCACTTGTACTGTATACATTTTTTCAGATTGTTATTCATGTTCAAATTTAAGGCCATAACTACTGCAGTAGCAAATACATTGAAAATTGACTATGATGTAGGGGTGGGCGATATGACTAAAAATCAATATCGCGATTATTTCAAACTTTTACCTCGATTACGATTAATGAACGATTATTTTATTTGTTTTGTTTTATTTTGAAATTTGTTTTATTATGAAATTGACCGGATGCTCTATGCCGTTCCTGTGTCTGACCTCCTGCCCGGCTTGACACATTCGCTCGCAGGCTCGCAAAAAACGAACACGGCTGAACACGCCGTTATTGGACGGGGCGGAGGCACGTGACTGAATACGACGTAGTATTTTTTTAAGGGGACAGTTAATGAACGCAGCATTGGGGAAAGTATTTGGCCCATTCATTCGCGGGAAAGTGATGTTACGTCTGATGCGCGCGCACACACACAGACACTCACACTGGTTGCTTTGCTAACTGGCGCTTCTAGACGTTCCCCGTTCTTGTAGCCTAAATAACAATCGAAATCAACGATTTTGAAAATGTGCCACGATTACATAATTAAAATCGCGATTACGATTATAAACATGATTATCGCCCACCCCTACTATGATGATCTGATTTTGAGCTTATTTCTGGATTGTAGGTACAGCATTATATGTCTACAATGATGCTGTGTTCACGGCTGAAGACTGGAATGGAATTCAGGAGATTGCAAGGAGCAGGAAGAGAGATGATCCTTTGAAAGTTGGACGATTTGGGATTGGCTTCAACTCTGTGTACCATATTACAGGTGAGGGTTGTCTTGGAATGCAAATAACAATTTCTTTTACCAGCTGTTTACTCATATTTCCTCATGAGGATAAGTCTTTGGAAACTAAGGACATTTGACATGACTTGTTTTGTCTTCCCTCTCAATGCTTCAGATGTTCCCAGTATATTCAGTGGAGAACAGATTGGCATACTGGATCCTCATCAAACCCTGTTTGGAGTCAATGAGTCTGGCCAGTGTTGGAACTTGAACACAGACATTAAGGAGATCACAGAAGTTGCGGACCAGTTTGCCCCTTACATTGGGATATTTGGGAGCTCTGAGAAAACCATTAAGGATGGCAGCTTTCCTGGAACACTGTTTCGCTTCCCACTCCGCATGAAACCCTCGCAGCTTAGTGCCAATATTTACAACAAAGAAAAGGTCTTGGAGCTCTTTGAGTCCTTCAGAGCTGATGCAGACACAGTGCTCCTGTTCCTCAAGAGTGTTCAGAAGGTCTCCCTGCATGTGCGTGAGTCAGATGGTACAGAACGCATGCTCTTTCAGGTTACAGCAACAGAGAATACTGATGATAAGCTAGAAAGACCCAACTCATTGAAGACATTAGGCCAGGCCATAGACAGCTACAGCAATGGTGTGCCCAGCTCCACCATCTCATGTGTCACATACCAGCTCAACATTGAGACCCAGGACGAAACAACTAAGGAGACTCAGAGGATGACTTGGCTGGTATGTAATGGCGTGGGGGGCAGAGGTATATGCACCGAACTGGACTCTCTGGCGGATGACCTGAAGTTCATCCCCTCCATTGGCATCGCCCTGCCTCTTACCCTCATCAACAAAGACGACAAAGGTGCCACATCTGGTTTCTCAGGGCGAGCTTTCTGCTTCCTTCCTCTTCCCCCTGGGGAGGAGAGTGTAACAGGGCTTCCAGTGCATGTGAGTGGCTTCTTTGGCCTCACAGACAACCGCAGGAGTATCAAATGGCGGGAGGTGGACCAGTGGAGGGATCCAGCAGCCTTGTGGAATGAGCTTCTCATCATCACGGTCATCCCCAGGGCTTATTTCACTCTCATCACTGAGTCTATCAAAAGGGTACAGACAAAAAAGGACCAAGACTTCCCACTGTCCCCTAGAGGGACCTATGGGGCCTGGCCAGACCCCAATCGGGTCAAGCCTCGCTGGAAACCCATCCTCCAGCCTCTCTTCCATGACTTGAAGCAACAGCAGGTGATCTACTCCCTCAGTGAGAGCTGGATCTATGTGGACGAGGCTGTGTTCTCAGAACTAGACACAGACGAGGACATCTCAGTGACTGTGATCAACTACCTCCAAAGCTCAGGAATGCAGGTGGCCAAGGTGCCTGCTGCCGTGGACTCTGCCTTGGCTGCCTACATGACTGGGCCCACAGAAGTGAAGAAGGTGACCCCACCTTTGGTGCGGCAGGTCATCAGGAAGTCCAAACACAAAGGTTCCTCCCAGGAGAAGCTGCTGCTGCTGGAGTTCATGCTAAGTGATGCCTGTTACAGTGACCTCATTGGACTGGAGTTCCTGCCACTGCAAGACGAGACATTTGCAGCATTTTTGTCCTCTGTCAGTGAAAAGGATGCCATTTATATGACATCTGAAGAGTACCCCAGGTACACACAAGTGTATTTCAACTAAACTGAATTAATTAATTTTGAGTTGTAACCAATTTGTCACAATTCATGTCTCAATTGCCACAATCCTTACTTCTCCCGTTCATGCACATTTTCATGGAAAGTGTAGTTTCCTATTATTTTAACACTAACACTCAGTATATTAGCAATATGGGAAACTACTTTTCAGTGTTCAGTGGAATGTCTATGTCTTTACAGAGGTGGCTATTAGTCAGATATATTGCCTTTGTTAAACTAGATTACAGTACTTTTTATTTTATTGGTTTATTTCAAAAGTCATTGGTGCTAAATCAATTACAGCATCCCATTTACTGTACATGTGTGTAAATGGAAAATTATTGACATGACATTACTTTTTAAAACATTTTGCTTTGTCTTAAGCTCTCTGTACCCAGGACTCGAGGGACGATTCATATTGGAGAGCATTAAACCTTCAGTAATGAACAGCCTAAAGAATGCAGCCAAAAGCAGAGGTAATGTAACATATTGCATATTACATTCATATCTAATCTCTAATACATAATTACATATGTATAGATATGCTTGGTCCCAAACTGTTATCAGGTAACTTTTATGTTCTGATTTATGGTCACTGATCCAATCTTAATCTTAGGCCACATCCATGCTAAACTGTTTAAATTTGAAAACACATATTTATTTCTTATTTCTTATTACACAAAAACATCATTTTACAAATTTAAACGGCTTAGTGTGGCTGTAGCCTTATAATAATATAATAGAACTATAATAGAATTTCACAGTAAAGCTATCTAGCAAATAAGTCATCTATTAATCTAAGTTAAGCACTATGCTAGGTTAAAATTCTTTATAGGACAGAGAGCAAAACGAATGTCAGAATTGTATCTCACTCAGAAACTGAAAAATCCCTGAGGTGTGCTTTGAAGCTGGTGGTAACACCGGGTCACCTCGTTCTTTGGATATTGAGTGCTACTGTACATCATATATTTCATAAAGCTTCATGAAGTTTCTCAAACAAAAGTTAATCTCCAGAAAACTGTATTTCTTGTTCGTTGGTAGAGAGACATTATAATTTTAAGGTGTGTTATGCGTCCTCATGTCATAAATTGGCTCTAACAATCATTGATCAATGCAGTAATATATTTTGGTGCTGAAAGCCACTCCACCCCCCACTAATCGATCATGAGAGGCCCAGGAGCCTCATATTGCCAAGTCATCATTGCTGTCTCTTAGCTAGCACATTGATGGTGTGCTACCAAGGCAAGACCAACACCAAGTCTGAATCTGTTAATTCCTGATTCTAAGGAACTAAATATATTCATTCAAATGGTCAAATAAAATAACTAGCATTACAATATTCGATTCATGAAACATTACCAAATGTGTAGATTTTAAAAGATTAATCAAAGAGGTTTTATCTAGTCATGTTGTAATACAAACAAAATGAAGAGAGTAATAATTGCTGTCCAAATCTCTAAAACATGTCACTTGAATTACAGTGCAACAATATCTTTGGGGGTGCTCAGGTAGGTATTTCAATGTGTGTCATTTTTAATATTAACCCAAACCAATGCAGGGGTTTAAATGAGTATGATAATTGCAGTTTAAGAAATCTCACACATATAAGATGCAAAATATACACAACTCAAATATTGTAATTCTGTAAAAGTGTCCTCCAAGTGAAGGAAAGTCTTTCCTACTTGTTTTGGCTCATGGTGCACTTCATGACTTTGCATTGTTTTACTAGTGCAATCTTCTTGAAAATGGTTTCCCCTGTATTGAAAAAAAGGTTGTTAGATGTAAATCTGTAGATTAACTCAAGATTGAAGTGATTATAGTTTGAAATTAACTGCATTCTGGATGTGTGTATTTGCATGCTTTGTAACTTGTAATGTGTTGCAATACTATTTTTGTGACAGGTGAAGTGGCAATTTAGTTGGGTGCAAGCAGATTTTCTCCCACCTGTGCCTGTTTTGTAAAATCATGGCTCACCATGACATCACTTGCACCAAAATGGGTGGTGGAGTGCACTAGTGGGAAGTGTCAATACAAATTGGTGGGCATAGTGCAATTTTGGTATCAAAACTCATGCGTTTGGCTCTGCCTACTCAGACCACATCTTAGCTCAAGCGCTGGCGTTTGGCTTCAGTTGCCGATGATGTTGCCACATAGACCTCTCTAAAATCACATAAACCCTTTTATGTATGTTATGTTTTCCTATTTCACTTTGATGTAAATTGTTCAACCAGTAGTCACATTTACATATGCATCAAAAATTTGATTATGCAATGCAAGTAAGGCAGAACCCATGTAAACACCATACTCTGATTATATTAAGGGGCTCCTAATTGAAGTATGCATAATCACAGTAATTTATGTAGATTTTAATTGTGATAATAGACACCAGTTAGGACATGTATACACCTCAGCTGCATCTCTTGAACTGTGGTCAATTGGCACATGTGGCCAACTCATCATGTTGTGTAGGATGTATGCACGCTGCACCCATGTAGGTACCTTGATTAAATCTTGAGTAACAAGCACCATGCTGTTACAATATAGATATACGAACTTCTGCGCTTTTGTACACACCAAACTGATTGACTATAAAGTTTATACAGTGTAATTGCCACTTTCATTATCAGGGGTACAGGAGCATGGGGGGAGACATCCTTATGGACACATTGGATGCAGTAGTTCACACAGCTCTATGAAAGATCTTTGGGGCATTGTAAAGTAATGTCTCCCTATTATTTGACAAAATAATGGAACATTTTATTGTACTACAAATTTAGTTGTATCTGCAAATATGGTTATTGTGTGAATCATTATTGTCCAACATAAAACTGTCAATGTGCATCATCACATGGAAAACATGGTGACGGGGACTTCAGTATCTCCAGAAATGTGAAATCAACTTAAAAAGAGAGGTCATCTGGCCTTGGCAACATATTTGGGGTGCTGCATATTTGTGGCTTGTGCCTGCGTGCCTCCCGGACAAGGACATTGTTTCTTCTTAGGAGAAGCTTTTTTGGCACAGCTGGTCTGGACTCTCCTCGTCCATTAAAAAACTGTCAGTGTGCCACAGCGGGAATTGCACTGCTTTAATGAATGAGAGGAAATGAGAGGAGCTGATTTGATTGGCCATGATTGACGCCAGCCCCTACCACACCTACTGATAATTTATTCCTCCTAATCCAATCCCTTTTACAACTGTGCCACAGATGTGCCACCCCTGCACCAGCATCTCTGGTCGGAATTACCAAAAGTCTGTTGGTCACACAGTGCTTGAACTTTGATCATGAAAATAGGGTCCTTAAAATGTTGAATATAAACATACTAATTAGTCTATTTTTTCTATCTTTTTCTAATAACATACAGTAATTTATCTGTTTCATGCTCAAACCTAATGTGAAAACACTTGCAATTTCATGCATTGTATTTGCAGGATTGTTCTTTTTAGTGATTGCAGTGTGCAGTAATAACAACAAACCTAACTTAATGGACATGGATAATCATTGATATTTAAGAACAAATGTAACACAAACAGATTGTAATTTGATTTTTGTTGTTTGTAATTTCAACAGGAAGACCTTGCACTCAGGTACAAGTGCTAACCCCTGAACGATCTGCTCGACTCATCAAGGAGATCCTGTCAACTGCCTGGCCAACTACTGACTTCATAGTCCAGTGGGACCCTGGAAACAGAGAGAAGAAGCATCCTACATTTTCTTGGCTAAAGATGGTTTGGAAGCATCTTTACATTAATTTTGCTGATGACCTAAGTACCTTTGAAGACATGCCTTTGATTCCACTTGTGCCACTTGAGGAAAGCAAGGACAAAGTTGAGCTCCTACGTCTCAAAACTCCATCCCCCATTATTCTTGTAGATGAGGAAGAGGCCCCACTTCCTGAAAGCCTTTTTGAAATCATGAATAAGCTTGGAGCAGTAGTGTTAAAAAAGCTGGATTCATGTTTGCAGCACCCTCTCCTGAAGAATTATATCCATTCATCCTCTCCCAGTATGCTGCTGCAAATTATGGATAGATTGTCAACACAGCGATTGGCCAGCCAAGTCTCTTCTTTCTCAGTCAAAGAAAAGATTGCACTCAGAGACTTTCTAGCAGGGCTGTCTGATGTCACAGAGAAGGAAAAGCGCATCCTGCTGGAGCTTACCATCTTTGAGAAAGTAGGGCCCTGCTCTGAGAAAGGCACCCCAACATTTACTTCACTAAAAGAAGCCAGAGCTTTACATCACACCGCCAAGTATCCACCAGATGTTAAGCTATCCATGAGTGTTGTGGGTTGCAGTGACGAGGCATCAATCCGCCTCATCAAGCTGCTAAATGTAGAACAGGTGAAAACAACAGAATGTTTGAAGCTGGTCATTCAGGATATTGAGAAGGGGTTCTACACAAAGGATGAGATAATCAAAATCATGCTTTGGGCACTGAAGCATCTGTCATTCCTAAAGAATGAAAACCCGTCTGTGATTGGATGGCTTTCCAAACTGAAATTCATTCATTTGCCTTCTGGAAAGCCTGTCACAGCCACAGAACTATTTGATCCTGAGCTGGAAATTCTACAAAATCTGTTCTATATGGAAGAGAAAACCAGGTTTCCCACAAGTACATTTACATCATCCCCTGATATTCTCCATTCACTCAGGCAACTGGGACTGAAAAATGAAGTACAACTCAATGAAAAGGATGTACTCCAAGTGGCAAAGAAGATAGAGGAGTTACAAAGCAGCAAAGAACCTGGGTGGGACTCCATAGTGAAAAAGGCCAAAACACTATTGCAGATACTTAACAGACAAACCAAGTTGGTAAAGTCCACTGATGCTCAGTCATCATTGCTAAAGCTGAAATGGGTACCAGTCTGCAAAGAAAGACCTCTAAATTACCCCAAATCTCTAGCTTGGATGGGAGACGCCATCACTATCTGCTCTCTGTCTGAGATGTGCGATATATCTCATGCAGTGCTTGTGGGATCTTCAGTAGCACTTGTTGAACGCACATCTGCAGGTATGAAGAAGGCACTAAAGCTATCTACAGAGCCACAGGTGGATCAAGTATTACAGCACCTGAAAGCAGTGAATGACTGGCATAAATCTCAAGCATTCACCACAGAGGATTGGTATCAGTTCCAACAGATCCTTTTTGAGATTTATGGCTTCATGCAAGCTCATCTTGAGGATGCAAGAGAAGCAATGAAGTCTCTGCCTTTTGATTGGGTGTGGACAGGGAAGACATTTTCATCACCTGGCCAAACAGTCCTAAAGCCCATCCCTGACCTAGATTTGCAGCCTTATCTGTACTCCTTACCAAAGACCATTAGAAAGTTTCACAAACTTTTTAAGTTTTGTGGCTCAGTTGAAGAGGTTGTCCCAGGTCACATGTTTAAGGTCATCAACACTATCTGGGAAAGGTGCGAAGAAGAGATGACCAGCGAGGAAAGCAAACATGATCTCCTGCTTTTGATTAACATCCTTAGGTGGCTGTACAACAGTCAGATACCTGTAGATATTAACATGCATGTGCCCATCCTTTCTTACAAGGACCCAAGCAAATTGGCCATGAAGCCCATTCATGAATGTACCTACTGTGACATCAAAGTGGATGATTTGAATGACTTACTTGAAGATGCATCAGAACCCATTATATTAGTCCATGATGACATCCCCATGAAAACTGCAGAGTGGCTGAAAGTGCCATGTCTCAGCACAAGGCTGATAAATCCAGAGAACCTTGGTTTTGAGCAATCAGGTCAACGAGAACCTCTTACAGTGAGAATAAAGAACATTCTGGAGGAGTATCCATCGGTATCAGATATATTTAAAGAGCTTCTCCAAAATGCTGATGATGCAAGTGCAACAGAGTGCAGTTTCCTGATTGACATGCGAAAAAACACTGACATTCGAGAGAACCTGCTTGACCCTGGCATGATAATTTGCCATGGCCCCTCCTTGTGGTCTTTCAACAACTCTGTGTTCTCAGACACCGATTTTCTGAACATCACAAGGTTAGGGGGATCAATGAAGAGGTGTGAAGCAGACAAGGTTGGCAAGTTTGGCCTAGGTTTCAACTCAGTTTATCACATCACTGATATCCCCATCATAATGAGCAGAGAGTTCATGATCATGTTTGATCCAAACATCAATCACATCAGCAAACACATCAGAGACAGCTCTAATCCAGGGATCAAAATCAATTGGAGCAAACAACAGAAAAGATTGAGAAAATTCCCCAACCAGTTCAAACCTTTCATTAATGTCTTCAACTGCCAACTTCCTCTAGCCCAGGAATCCCCATACAAATACAATGGTACACTGTTCAGACTCCCATTCAGAACAGAGCAGGAAGCCTCAGTGAGTGAAATCAGCAGCATTTACTATAACACCACAGACATCTATTCCCTTGTTGATGAGTTCAGCATATGTGGCCACCGACTTATTTTGTTCACTCAGCACGTTGGAACTATGGTCTTGAAATACCTGAAATATGAAGAGCCAAACCCAGCTGCAGCCCAAGATGTTGTCACCATAAACAAAAGTGTGTGGTCATCCAAAGCCTCATATGGACCTCTGAGCATCCTGAAATCTGCAGCAAAAGTAATGAAGAAGGTAGCGAGCACCAACAAGGTACCTGCTGATGTTCCCAAGTCTGGCTGCATCATTCGTATTGTAGTGGAGGAGTTTCACAATGTGTTCAAACGCATCGTCGATCTCCAGTCCCCACTGTTCAGAGGGTCAGAGGAAGATCCTAACCAATACTTTGAAATGGCTGCTAAAGGTATTCAAACTAGAAGACTCACAGATGAAATGCCACAAAAGGCAGTCGAGGTCACCAACTGGCTCATTTGTTCATGTATGGATGTAACCGAAGCACTTAAGTTCTCCTTGGGTGACAGTGGAAAACGACTAGGACTAGTGCCTTGTGGAGGAGTCGCTGTTTTGCTTTCAGAGGAAGAGAATCGAAAATGGACAGTAAAGACAAATGCCACCCCAATAGGCGAAGTGTTTTGTTACTTACCCCTCAGAATCAAAACAGGCCTGCCAGTCCATATCAATGGCTGCTTTGCTGTGACTTCAAACCGCAAAGAGATCTGGAAGACAGACACTAAAGGACACTGGAATTCAGTATTCATGAGACATGTCATTGTCGAGGCATATTTAGCAGCACTCACTATGTTACGTTCATTGGCTGAAAGTGGAGAACTGCTTGACTACAGCTATTACGCAGCATGGCCTGATCCAAGTCTGGTGCATGATGACTTCACATTGATCAGTCAGGGGGTCTACCAAGAAATAGCCAAAGGTGGTGACAGTGACCATGCAAAGGTTTTCTCAGATGGCAAAACTTGGGTGTCAATCAAATATGTCAGATTCCTTGATGACACCTTACTTTGCAGGCCAGACATTGGTCCTGCTGCTTTCAAGATATTCTTGAAGTACCTCAAGAAGAGTGCATCACAAAACCTCTGTGCTGTTGAGCTCCCTGACTGGGTGAAGGAGGGATTTGATGATGCTGGATGTAAAGGGAAGTTGATGGAAAACACTCTGACAGAGAAGCAGTTCTTCTCAGATGTATTTTTCCCTCATATTCAGGAAATTGACAGAGAGCTTCGAGATCCATTGATGCATTATGTCTTGAATGAAAAGTTGGAAGAATTTGCATCCATTCTCAAAGTTACTCCTTGCATCCCATGCTCAGGTCCTATTGAGCAACTGGTTTTACCTTCCAGGCTCATCCACCCAGAGGGAAGAGTTGCTAAACTTTACAACACTGACGATGGAAGATTTCCTGAAGGAAGTTCAAAGGACTACCTAAACCCTGTGTGTTTAGTGAAGCTAGTGCAGCTGGGCATGGTGAAAGATGATCTCTTATGGGAGGATTTGATCGAACGTGCTGAATCTGTGATTGATCTGAATGAAAATGATCATACAGCTGCATGCTTTCGCAGCAGTATACTGCTCAGTCTCATCGATGAGAAACTGAAAATGAGAGACCCAGGAGCAGTTGAGGTCTTCGAAAAGCTACAGGACATTCAATTCCTTCCATTTCTAACAAGACCTGCAGGGTTTTCACTACCATGGCATGGGAATAACTTTTCTCCTACAACAATGTTCTCTGCTAGAGAGCTCTTCACCACTGAACACCAGGACACAGTATGTCTCATGAAGCCAATCCTGAATGAGAACTCCCCATCTTTCAAAGGTTGTGGTCCAATTTCATTGGCTGTGAAAGACTGTCTTGGACTGATAAGGAAGCCCACTGTTGGACTGGTCATCAGTCAACTCAAAGAGCTGTCTAAATCATTTGATGGTGTCACTCTCTATCAGGAAAACATAACGAATGCCTGTTATAAATATCTACACGAGGAGATGCTACAGGATGATAGTGTAAAGGAGCAAATAATGGAGGAACTGAAAAGTTTTCACTCCATTCTGGTGGAGAACACATATGTTAATCCCTGCAAAGTTGCATTCCACCTGAATTTTGATGCAGCTCCATATCTTTATCAGCTCCCCAACAAGTACAGAAACAGTTGCCGGGAGCTCTTTGAAAATGTCGGGGTACAGTCAAGCTTCACAGTTGATGCTTTCTCAGCTGTTCTTGAAACGGTGAGGCAAGAGTGTGGGCGAAGGGTACTCACTGAGGAGAACTTCCAGCTGTCTCGCAGAATCATTAGTGAAGGAATATGGAGCTTGATCCGAGACAAAAACCAAGAATACTGTCAAGTGAATTATGGAGAGATTCTTCTACCCGACTCCAATCTGACATTGCAACCATCAAAATCACTGTGCTACAACGACTGCCCGTGGATTAAAGTCAGAGACACTACAGTGAAATACTGTCATGGGGATATTCCAAGAGAGGTTGCTGTGAAATTAGGGGCAGTCCCCAAACGTCACAAAGCCTTGGAGAGGTATGCTTCAAATGTCTGCTTCACTACACTTGGGAGTGAGTTTGGACAGAAAGAAAAACTCACAAGCAGGATTAAAAGTATTCTCAATGCTTATCCATCAGAAAAGGAAATGCTAAAAGAGCTGCTTCAAAATGCAGATGATGCCAAAGCCACTGAAATTTACTTTGTTTTTGATCCAAGAACACACCCCACAGACAGAATATTTGATGATAAATGGGTTCCAATGCAAGGGCCCTCACTCTGTGTATACAACAACCAGCCTTTTACAGAAAGTGATATCAGAGGAATACAGAATCTTGGAAGAGGAACAAAAGAGGCCAATCCTGGCAAAACTGGCCAATACGGCATAGGATTCAACTCAGTCTATCACATCACTGACTGCCCCTCCTTCATCTCAAACAATGATATTCTCTGCATCTTTGATCCACATGCACAATATGCACCTGGGGCAACATCTGTGAGTCCTGGAAGGATGTTTAGGGAATTGGACTCTGACTTCAGATCTCAATTTTCAGATGTACTGAATCTTTACTTAGGGACTCATTTTAAGCTACAACGCAGCACAATGTTCAGATTTCCCATTCGCTCTACAGAGATGGCAAAGACGTCAGAGATCAGTTCTGTCCCTGCATCAGACAGAATGGTACAAAACCTTCTAGATAAGCTAAAAAACGATGGTGCAGAGCTTCTTATGTTCCTCAACCACATGGAGAAAATATCAATCTGTGAAATTGATAATACAACGGGAGAACTCAAAGTGCTGTATTCTGTCATTGCTAAAATAACAGATGGAGATCGTCTAAAACGCAAGCAGTTTCATGCGTCAGTCATTGATAGTGTGACCAAAAAGAAGCCACTCACTGCTATCCCAGTCCAACAGATAACCTACACAATGGATATAGAGGACACTGATGGTAATTTGACTACGTGGATGATCTGCAACCGATCTGGCTTCCCTAACATTGAAAATGTCTCAAAAAGTGTGATCTCAGCTCACAAAAATGAAGACATAACTCTCTTTCCACGTGGGGGGGTAGCTGCATGTGTAACCCACAACTATAAAAAAGCTCACAGAGCTTTCTGCTTTCTGCCTCTTTCTCTGGAGACTGGCTTACCCTTTCATGTCAATGGGCACTTTGCCCTAGATTCTGCTAGAAGAAACCTATGGAGGGATGACAATGGAGTTGGGGTAAGGAGTGACTGGAATAACAATTTGATGACATCATTGATAGCCCCTGCATATGTAGAACTTTTGGTTCAGCTGAAGCGACGATACTTCCCAGGTCCTGATCCCACCATGACTATACTACAAGGAACACCAATTCATGTTGTTAAAGATACTTTGCGGAAATTTCTGTTCTTCTTCCCAGTCAACAGACTTGATATACAACCAGATTGGTACTGCCTGGTTAAAGCAGTGTACAACTGCATTCATGCTGACCTGAAGCGTCTACTTCCTGTAGTCAGAGCACCACAAATTGACAATTCAGACTTGCACTCTGTTGTTTACATTTCATGGGTGAATACATCCACTGCAAACAAAGGCAGAGCCTTTTTTGACAATCTGCTACAGGATGAGCTCCAACACCTGAAAAACACAGAGTACAACATCACCACACGGAAATCTGTGTCTGAAAACATCTATAGGCTAAAGACCTTGCTTCTGGATGTTGGTTTCAACCTGGTTCATGGCTGCGATGAGACTGCAAATCTTTACTTCTGTTTGGAAGATGCAGGGATTCCAGTGAGTTACGTGACACCAGAGGATGTCCGTAACTTTCTTCGCACTTTCTCATCGCCAGACACGTCTTGCCAAGTTGGAAAACTCCCCTGTCGACTCCAACAGTCAAACTATAAGCTTTTCCACAGTTTGAAGCTTCTAGTCGACTACTGCTTCAAAGATGTAGAGATGAATGAAGTCGTACTAGAGGGTCTACCTCTGTTGATAACAATGGACAATATGCTTCAGGTGTTTGATTCCAAGAGACCAAAGTTCCTGACAACACATCATGAGCTGATTTCGTCAAGGAAAGAAATGTTCATGAATACATTGTACATAAGGTATGGTGACATCCTGCTGAAAGCAGGTGTTGCAAAGACCTTTGATATCAGCAGCTTTGGTGACCTACTGGGCTCTGTACTTCCACGAGAGTATCGAACAAGGATCCCTGTAAAGTGGAGAGACAGCTATGCAAGTGAATCTTGGCTGAAGAGTGCATGGTACTTCATCAGCGAGAATATTGCTATTAAGGAGGACCAGGCAGATATCAGACCTTGTCTTGACATGGTGCTTGACATTCTGAAAGACTGGGCATTGCTACCTGGGACCAAATTCTTGGCAAGAGAAAAGCTAATTGTCCCTGAGCATGATGTGCTGTTGCCTCTAAGTTTGATGAATATAGCCATCTTCCCACATGGCCAAAATGACAAAGTCTTTCACACCCTAATGAAAGGAGGGTGCATTCAGCTTGCTGTAAACAAAATCTGTGTCAAAGAGAATCCCATCATGCCTTTTCTGGCACAGCACACAGCAAACATTGATAATCCATCAAGTATTCTGAAAGCACTAGAATACATGATTCAGACATCAGCATTTAAAGCAGCAAACATGACTGACAAAGACTTTGAGGCTCTCTTGCTGTATTTCAACTGCAACCTGGTTAACCTCACACAAGAGGATGCACAGAGCCTAAAACTCCTCCCATGTTTTAAATCAGTTAATGGGAGATACATAAGCATCGCAAGCTACGGGTCATACTATGTTCTGGCAAAAAGCATTCCTACTGCAGACATGGACAAATGGGCTCACACAACATCCTTTGCCTTTCTTGCTGACAGTCCACAACTGAAAGAACTGTACACTTTCCTAGGATGCACGCCAATCGATGACTTAGAAGTCTACCTTAAACATCTGCTGCCAAAGTTTGAAAGTCTTTCCTATGATGCAAAAATCGAACACATAGTCTATTTGAAGGAGAGACTTTTGTCGATGGAAGAATCATGTGGGATAAAGGATCAGCTCTATGAGAAATTGGAGGGACTGTCATTCATCTATGACTACACAAACAGACTCAAACCAACCAAGTTGTTCTATGATGAGACGGTTAAGGTGTTTGAAGTTATGCTACCTGCTAAGTCATTCGTACACAATGACTTCTTCAGGAAAGTTGAGCAAGTGTCAAAGCCCAAGAATGGGACATTGTTTCTCACCTCATGGATAACTTTCCTTAGAAAAATAGGTCTCAAGCATGTAGTCTCACAGCAGCAAGTTCTTCAGTTTGCAAAAGAGGTCAGCATCAAAGCCCAAACAGAGAGCTGGACCAAAGAAAAAGTGCAAACAATAGTTGATGTTCTTTTGAATCACATTTTCAATGAGAGGACTGATCTGTTTGTTGGTGCTTTCCTCAAAGAGCTCTCAATGATACCGTTCCTGTGTCCTGAGAGAGCCCCAAAAGAACTTATCCGACTTCATTCACAGTACCAAGAGATGGGTGGCACACTTCCTCTAATTCGTTTCAGTGGGTCTCAAGTAAATCCGAAATTCAAGCAGACAGATATCATTCACTTGCTGTGGACATCTTGCCCTATTCTACCCGAAAAAGCTACACCATCTAGTATACGGGACCAAGAGGGGAGCACACTCACTGGACAGGAACAACTTGACCAAGTGCTGAACATGTTAAATGTCAACTTGGAACCACCCTTGGAGAAAGTCATAAGCAACTGCAAGAACATCTGCAACATATCCAATCCAGATGATGAAATGGTGAAAACAAGGAACAAAGTTTTAAGGTCCACCTATGAGTTCCTCAATGCGGATAAAAGAGAATTTCATTACCAGCTTCGTGGGGTGGCTTTTGTCATGGTTGAAGATGGCTGGAAACTGCTGAAACCTGAAGAAGTTGTCATTAACTTGGACAACGAATCTGACTTCAAGCCCTACTTATACAAATTACCACTAGAACTTGGTACTTTTCATCAGCTGTTTAAAATGCTTGGCACAGAAGATGTTGTATCAGTAAAACAGTATGTTGAAGTACTGTGCCGCATTTACAGAAATTCAGAGGGCAAGCAGCTTGACCCAAATGAAATGAGAACTGTGAAAAGGGCTGTTTCAGGACTGTTCAAAAGTCTCCAAAATGATCCAGTGGAAATTCGCAAAGATCTTGAGAGTCTCAGAGATGTGATATTTTATCTGCCGAGCCATGATGGTAGATTAGCCAAATCTAACAGCTTAGTGTTCGATGATGCCCCACACTACAAAAGCAGAATTCAGGGCAATGTTGGTGTCCAGATGCTTGTGGACATGAGCCAGTGCTATCTAGGTAAAGATCATGGTTTCCATACAAAACTGATAATGCTACTCCCACAGAAGCTAAGGCCAAGACTCCTGAGTGGCATCCTTGAAGAGCAACTAGATGAAGATTCTCCCAAAATGTGCCAGTTTGGAGCTCTTTGTTCACTTCAGGGTCGCCTTCAGCTGTTGCTTTCATCAGAGCAGTTCATCACAGGACTAATCAGAATAATGAAACATGAGAATGACAATGCGTTCCTTGTGAATGAAGAAAAAGCCATACGGCTCTGCAAAGCACTTTGTGAGGGATTGAAAGTATCTTGTTTTGAGAAACTCCAGACTACCTTAAGAGTCAAAGGATGCAGTCCCATTCCACACAGCCGCAGTGAAACACTTGCCTTTCTCAAAAGGTATGGGACAGCTGTGATTCATCTCTATATCCAGCATTCAGACAGCAAAGACATTAATTTTCTTTTAGCATTGGCTATGACACTGAAGTCCGCTACAGACAATTTGATATCTGACACATCCTATCTAATTGCTATGTTGGGCTGTAATGACATTTACAGAATCACAGAAAAGCTGGACAACCTTGGTGTAAAGTATGACTCAACAGAACCCTCAAAACTTGAGCTGCCCCTCCCTGGAACTCCAATACCAGCTGAGATACATCACATACTCCTCATGGATCCCATGAATGTATTTTATCCAGGTGAATATGTGGGTTACCTTGTAGACTCTGAAGGTGGCGACATCTATGGGTCCTACCAGCCTACCTACACATATGCCATCATTGTTCAAGAAGTGGAAAAAGAAGAGGAAGACAACCCAAGCGTCCTTGGGAAATGCTTCCAGATTGACATTGGTTACAGTGAGTACAAAGTAGTCAGTTCCCTTGACTTGTACAAATTCTCCAGACAAGATGAAAGTAGTCAGGTGCGAGACAGCAGTGCCCCATCAACTCCAACAACCTCAGATTGTCGTTCCTCTGGTTCACGAATGGTGCCTCCTCTTTTTGCTGGTAAGGAAAATCACAGACCACCTCCCCAAAAACAATCGCCAAAAAAAATAAAGCTTCACGCATTGCCTGAGATTCTGAAAGAAGTCACCTTAGTAGTTGAGCAAGCTTGGAAGCTTCCTGAGACAGAAAGAAAGAAGATAATTCGCCGGTTGTATCTCAAGTGGCATCCAGACAAAAATGCAGAGAATCTGGACATTGCCACAGAGGTCTTCAAGCACTTACAGAATGAGATCAACAGGATGGAAAAACAATCTTTGACTGATCAGCAAAATACAGACAGAACGTCAAGGAGATCCTTCTCGACATCTTCAACCCGCTTCCAGTCAGAGAAGTTCTCATTTCAAAGGTTCTATACATCGTGGAACCAAGAGGCAACAAGTCATAAGTCAGAGAGGCAACAGTTCAGGGAGCATTACACTGGCTATGCAGGTTCATCCCATTCTAACCGTTTCTTTGTGCCCCCGACTTTCAAGTCTGTTGGAAACCCTGTGGAAGCCCGCAGGTGGCTGAGGCAAGCTAGAGCCAACTTCTCTGCTGCACGGAATGATCTCCATAAGAATGCCAATGAGTGGGTATGCTTCAAATGCTACCTGGCCACAAAGCTGGCATTGATAGCTGCCGACTATGCGGTCAGAGGAAGGTCAGACAAAGATGTTAAACCAACGGCTCTGGCACAGAAAGTGGAGGAGTACAACTCCCATTTAAAAGGACTTGCACATGACGTTCAAATCCTTGAAGGATATGGTGTGGACAGTCTAAGAACTCGCTATCCTGATCTTCTGCCCTTTCCACAAATCCCCAATGACAGATATACGTCGGAGGTCGCAATGAGAGTGATGGAATGTACAGCACGGATCATCATAAAACTTGAAGCCTTTGTGCAGCAGAAACTATAATGCTGCCATCATACTGCTGTTAAACATTAGAAAAGTAAAATAAAAAAATATGCATACATCCTCTGTGAAAGAGGACAAAGAGACTGAGCAATAGAGATCATGTATATTATTGTTTTGAGGCAAATTCAAGTATCCAGCTGGCAGCTTATGGTACATACACCTGTGATGGTGGTACTGTGGCCCATGCACAATTAATAAATGTATGGCTTCTATATCCTATTCGTAGGCTGTCTCAAAATATATGTTGCTGTAATCTGTGCACAAACACACAATCTATATGCAGATGCTGTACATACAAATGCCTCAGCAATACATTTTGTTTACCAAAGTCCCCATATTGAATATATTTGCTCTCAGATTAGAAGAAATATGCTGCTTTTTTTACTTTACCTTTTATAAAAATATATTTTTCCTGCCACAGATAACCAGTTGACAGTTTAAGGGTGTACTTATAATTGAAAACTATCGTTAAATACTATATAAATGTCAAATACTACAATTGTTGTCATGCAATGTGTCCTATTTGCCAGATCTCAAAACAAGTCAAGGAAATTACAATCATGTTTGTATTTGTACATTTTACTTATTTTGTATTTTGATGGTTGATTTCATATCATTTCTGTAAAAGTTGTAAATTTTATGTAACATAGCCAATCACTTGTTAATGGACAAAGCACTTTCTTGAAACTCCTCATGTATTTGTGTCACCCCAGTAGTTAAGGAGAATCCAACTGTAAATGGAAAATCCTTGATGTTACTTTAGACTCAAATGTATTTTACTCACATTATTATGTTATGTTATGTTATGTTATGTCTCTCTGTGCAATGACATTTGGTGACTATTTTGGATCATAATCATTCACTGCATTTGTATGTTGATTATTAGTACATATTAGCAGCATTTACTCTGGTGTCCTCCAGTAGGAGTGCAGTCTCCTGCTTTGAAAAATAAAGCTTGGGATAGGACAAAATGGTCTAGCCCATAGCTCAGCCGTAGCTTGACCAAGTCAACCAAGTGTCAACCATTTTTACAGCAATGACCTGCTTTGGAATACAAAGTAGCACTCTGATCAAATGAAGAGCCGTGGGGTTATATTATAATTTGGGCACATGTTCTGGCAATGTCAAATCATTTTCATGCATATATGGTTGTTTGACCTTTTCTGGTGTAAGGAAAATACAGTAGCATCAAATTATGGTGCTTGTGAGTTTTTACTGCTTTATTAAGTTTGTTGTACCATTAATGATTTTCAGGACTAACAAAATACACTGGCGACATGTAAATGTAATTTTGAAATGTAATTTCAAATGTTGTACTTCTTACTTTCTAAACTGTTGTCTTATTACACCTCAAACTTGAGGTAATTCAGCCAAGGGAATTTCCTTGAAGACAGGTTTTACTAACATTAGCAAAGGAAAATCTTGTATATCATATGCTGATGTACACTGTGCCATAGGTAATAAATTCTCCTTAAAAAAAATGGTGTCACTTTTTCTTAATAGGTTACTAAAAGGTAGACGACCCTATAAAAGGAATATGTTATCCAGTCCATAAAGGGCTAATTGAAACAATTCTTGCACTTCAAGATAGATATTTTTTGTAATGCACCTGATTTAATACTTTTTTCATAGTATATGTTAGAAAGTACAAAAATTAACTGCATGTTTGATTAAATGTTTCAATTAGAAGTAAGGTTCAGTTGTGGATTTGTATGTCTGTAGAGTCAGATTCAAGCATGCCCAAAACTATACGTGTCACAGCTCCAAGTTTTCATCGCTGTATAAACATATTGATATTGATATAGTGGTGCAGATCTGATATGGATCTAACACTCAAGAATTTTGGGGGAGTTATGACTGATGTCATGATCAGTCTGGCTGTCATTCAATGCCCATTTGTATTTCAACTTACCTCTGGATGTAGACGTACAGATCTGTTCTGTAATATATAGAAGTGTGTGTGAAGTATTGGTTATGCTCAGAAAATCAGTTTGCTCACTTGGTCTGCTGATGTAAGTCCATCCTAGGTCTGTGTTGATGGTGAGAGAGTTTGCTGTATGTATCCTGCTGGTATTGCATAACCTTTCCACTAGAGTGCATTAGATAGCCAAAAAACATGGTGAGCAAACTGATAGAGACCAGCATTGCACAGCTTCTGGCTCTACTGTCTTGGTGCAAAGAGGAAAACCAGAAATAATGAAACTTAAAAATAAAAGCATTTACCAGTCCTTTGGTGAATGTGTGTTCATAACACTTGATTACATACATGATATCGCTTTTCAGAAAAAAGCATCTGAAAATTCACAGGTAATGTTCACAGACACATCATAGAAGAATAGCACAAAGTTTATTCAAACATACAAAATGAATAAATACACATTAAACACATTTTATCAAAATATGCCAGAGCAGAGTTGAGAACTGCAAATGAGGAACACACAACAACAATAACCTACCACACAAAGCCAAGTTTACTATGCATAAAGCTTCAAATGTCTCATGAAAATAATTTAAAGTTGAAAGAAGCTAGAAACCTCAGTGTGACAACAATTCTAAAATACTGACCCTTTCATTTACTAGGAAAACCCTTACAATAAAGGGAAATATTTTTTGGTACCTGACATGAATATTGTGTAAAAGATGTTTTAAGGCTAATCTGACAAAGGAGACAAAATGTTGCAAATAAAAAAAACTGATAAGCCTATCATTTTTCTCACTCTGAATCACAAATGTATAGTATTTCCTGAACACATAAGTGAAGTAGGCCTACTTTGTTTTAGTTTTTAGCTCTAATTACTAATAGTTGTGCTCAAGTCCCGCATTGGTCTAGACCCTTGGTTGTAAATGAGGTTACTGAGCAGAAAATAGACCACTGCTTGCTTATGCAGGGCTGAGAGATAAAGCAAAGCCAAACATACATCAACTCAAAAACAGGAAAGCACACAACATTAAAATATGATATAATATATTATATATGTTATATATTACCATATCATGGTATTTTAAAAACTGTAATCCTAATACTGTCTAAACCGGTTGAAACCAACTCCAAAGTCCTAATGCTAAGTGTCGTATCTGAAGTTAAGCTAAACATTAAAACCTAATGTGTCTCTGGACTGGGTGTGACTTTGACAAAATATATACTAACATTCCTCATGCTTCTTTTCCCCCCCAACATAGACAAAAACATACTCTACACCTAAAATAAGAACACTAAATACCAAGGGCTTGGAGCCAGAAGGACATACATAGGCTTTGACTGAGTTTACATAACCAAAATAAATATTCTTATTAACATCATGTTTCTATTTTGGACATTTACGCGTTGATTAATCCAAGCCCCCGATACGTTTTGATTTCATTTATTGCACCACAAGATAATATTGCATAGGATGTAAGCTGTTAACCAGCTCCTCATTGCCCAGCCATAATACTGCGTGTATAAAAAAAAACAAATTCTGCAAACAGCTCCAATGCAGGAGTAAGCCACTTCAATTTGGTACAAACTGCCAATTTGTTTCAGTCGAATAGAGAGGACGTCATGAATGCAACTAATACAACGCATTTCCTGGACCTCTCCAGAATGTATGTCAACTGGCAGTTTTGCACAGGCCTTGGTGTGCCAGTGGGATCTTAGCACTGACACCATCTGAGATCCACTGTGATGTAAAGAAAAAATGATCTAAGCTCTAAAACACTTTCAAGAAACTCAGGCCAGATTTAAAGATTTGTGCTTTTTGCCTCCGGGAAGACTCCGAGTGTCGGGGTGTTTCAGGGAGGTGGTGATCGGTGTTCTTGTCAGGATCTACCTAGCACTCCTGACTCTCACTGCAAGTGGAGGTGACCCCCGCCTTGGACAGGAAGAGCTTGCCGCTGGGACAGACGCACACCTCGTAGAGATCCTGAGCGTTTCCAGAAAGCCCTTCTCCGCTCAGGGGCAGGCTCGGCAGGCGCACTGTCTCAGCATCCAACACCAGCTGCAGACGGCACGGAGAGCAAGGGCATTTAAAGGGGAAAACCGTAATCAGATTCACCTAAATCACCAAGTACAATAAATGTCCCAGAGTTTGTCTTGGTAAACTTGTGGTGCAGAGACACACTGACAGCTTCCACATACTGAAATACCTGCTAAAACAACAACAGTGTAACAGTGTAAGACACGCTACGGACAGTAGACCACACATACACATTCCTCTTACTCGAGCCTTGTGTGAACAAACACAGTGGTATACAGTATGGTTGTAGAGCATAACCAGTGCACTGGTCCATAAGGAAGTTCTACTGAATAGAATGAGATACACAACATAAATTAGCAGCGTTGGAGAGCTAGCATTCCTGTGGCTGAAACACTTTGAGCGTTCAAATAGTTTTTTGCTATTCCCCATGACAACTTCAGCATGAATTAACATTCCCATTGTTCCCTAAAGCAAGAAAAGAGACACAAGAGAGCATCCTGCCCCAGAACTGTGTTGTCACATGAATGTACTACTTCTCTGAGAGCGAATTAAAAAAGGTCAATAGAGTGACCGTGTACAAATGCATTCTGCAGTTCAGAACTGTTTGATGCTCCATCAAAAAATAAAGGTTCATCTGGGTGTAAAGTAAGAAAGTTTAGATCTCCTGTTTCTGTGGCATGAAGCTGCGTAGGTGCACAAATACCTGACCTCCAACTCCCAGTGTAGCTCTATATAACGCTGAGTGGGAAGAGGAGATGTATAAAGACCCAATTTGTAAGTGTTGTGGTGCGACTCAAACCCCAAACCTCAAGCCCAAACAGCAACAGGGAAGACACAAACCACTCGGCCACAACTGTAAAGTGACTGTAAAGCCCAAACAAATGTTGTGTAGCTCCAACAAGTAACTAACTCATTGCAGCTCACAGATTAGCATCTGCAGCAGCTCGATCATGTCTAAGGCAAAAGGAATAGTGTAAAAATATAAATTAATAATTCTGCTGAAAGTCCAAAGTACAATTAAAGGAAGATCACCACTTATCATTGCCATACCTTCACAACCACAAAAAAACGATAGGCTATATTATTTCTTTGTCAAAACAGAAAGTGGAACTGAAGTCTAAATCATATTATTATATTACATTCTCTGCCAGAAACAAAAAAAATCGACCGTCGACCTGCCCTTGCACTGGGAAGCGTGTTGTCTCCTGGGTAAACACAGATAAAAACAGACCTAAAGAAGAACAATGTTTGTCATACCAGTCCTGCGCTGGACTTCAGAATGATGTCCATGTTGGAAGCAACTTCAATGTTCCCAGCCAACGCCTTGAGATGAACTCCTTTTGGTGCGTCCATACTGAAAGAACGGGTAGGAGACTCCAAGCTGCAACAAGACATCCCAGCGTTATGAACCGCGGCATCCACCTCTCTGTGACTTGCTCTTTGATGTCTACTAATACACAGATTAATAATTAATACACATCCCTTTCAATTTGATCCCTTATTGACCTCAAGCTTCAGCGGTGAAGGGGAAATGTCAAGGAAGGTGAGGTGACAGGTTACAGAGGGAGGTTTAAACTGTGAGAGGTATTGCAATATTAAGAATATGCTCCTAATATTTTGTATTTTACACTCCGCGAACAAGTACACCTCAAGGATGTGACCAATAAACACAATATTACTAACCTCTGATATACTTTTATAAATACCTTTATCTGATTTGCAGGACTCAATCTTCATGTGTTTTGCAATAATACGGTCAATACGAGACGAGGTTTAAATGCTCACCACAAGTCTTTGAGAGGTTCAGACTTTAGCAGGGGCACCTCTACTGAGTGCTGGAACAGTGCTCCTTCAGGGCCTGATGGAGAAAAGAGAGAGAGAGAGAGAGAGACACACACACACACACACACACACACACACAAATCGAGGCGTCAGAGAGAAGATTGCATATGTCTGATATATATATATATATATCCCTCCAGTCAGAGGACCTCACAGACAGAGGTATGAACTACTTTTAGTGGTTTCTCAGGCTACTAACATCTTTAATACTTTCCATTTTGGCACATATGTGGATCCAAAGGCCGGGGAGGTAAATCACCTGACTAACTTTGGGCACTGAAGCTTTGTTTTAATCATACCGGCTTTATTGTTTAGGAAACAGCTCCTTGCACAAAGGACTGTCACTGCCCAGTCTCTGTAGCTCAAAACGACCCCGACATTAATGACGCTATTAGCTGACACTGTTCAGCACTAATTAGCCATCACAGTGTGGGGCCAACGGCCTACCATCAATACACACACTGGACACCGAAAGACACTGCAGGAAAAGAAGGACAGACAAGACCGTTTGGGCCTGGTGGGAGTGGCTGAGTCTGTTATAAGGTACGGACGTTTCACATGTCAGGCTTGGATGACTTTCCATTTATTGTCTATGTACACATTACATCTTTATTTCCCCCCCAATTCTAAAAAAAATGAACATGTTTTCCTGAGAGACGTATGATATTTCCAGGACGGCAATGATATAGTGCTGTGCGTTGGTAGCCATTGGTATACCTGTGACGCGCAGTTTGTCTGGTCCAATCATAGCGCTTTTGCCATCAGCGGTGAACAGCATCTCGTCATAGTGGGAGTTCATGACCAGATTCTGGGCGTGTACCTGGGCCTCCTTTGGACCTTCAACAACAACAACAGTAGAAGTAGAAGAAGTCAAGAAACCTCTCAACATATCAAGTCATTCATTCATCACAATCTAATCCCTCTTCCTGTTATCCCTTTCAATGGTGCAATGTTTAGGAACAATGACAATTTCACACATTACTAGTATTAGTGTGGAAATTGCAACTTACTCACACAATGATGTAGTGGTAAATAAACAGGTGACTAAACTCAGTCAGTGATCACCACAAGGCAAACAAAGGCTACTGTAAATAAATATAGATAGATGGAGGAATAGATACAGTCTTGATTGAGAGTTTGTGAACCCCTTGTGTAATTGTGTAAATTTAGAGTTTTTACCATGCAATCCTTATTTATATTAAAGACTTAAATACGTGGGTTAACTGAGTTCAGGTGGGTTTACTACATCCATTTCACTACAAACCTGTACAAAGGCAAAGAACAGCAGATGGATCCATCACATACCTAAACAAGCCTGTCGATACCTTCTACTGAAATGTGCCTCAAGCAGGGAATAGGCCATCTAATTGGGCTTTAAAACGCTTACATATTTTTTATTCATAGATGGACAGATGCATGCGGGCTACGCTTGTTATGGCTTAATGATCGAGAACACATAACAGCACTGTGAAACACTGCAATTAGTTGGGTCATTTAGTGGCCTTTTAATTATGACAAACATCTCACTGCAGCCCTTAGAGAGCCATAAAAGATGCACAAATATGAACTTCCAGAGGCCTCGGGCCCTCTGTGTAATACAGAACGTTGTAGAAGTGACGGTAGAGAGAGGAATGCTGGATCTAATGGATTTTAAATGGAAATCCAAGAGATTATAAATGGAAAGATGACCTTGTGTCACTGTTAATGTCGGATGAGGAATCGCCACAGGACAAGTTCATGAATGACTTTACAATTTCCCCTCATACATCAGTTGACTACTCTCTTATGGACAAGTGTGCTCTCTCTCTCTCTCTCTCTCTCTCTCTCTCTCTCTCTCTCTCTCTCTCTCTCTCTCTCTCTCTCTCTCTCTCTCTCTCTCTCTCTCTCTCTCTCTCTCTCTCTCTCTCTCTCTCTCTCTCTCTCTCTCTCTCTCTCTCTCTCTCTCTCTCTCTCTCTCTCTCTCTCTCTCTCTCTCTCTCTCTCTCTCTCTCTCTCTCTCTCTCTCTCTCTCTCTCTCTCTCTCTCTCTCTCGTGTGTGTGCGCATCTTCTTTCAGCCTCTTACCCACGGATAAACGCCCTGTGACGTCACCATTTTCATTGCGGGCATTAAGGGAGACATTTTCAGATGAGCTCAATGTAAGCGAGGAGTCCTGAAAAACAAAACACGATTACTGTACGAACGTCCTGTGCAAATTACACAGAAATACATTTGCAACAGTGAAATGAAAAAAATACAACTAGTCTCAATTTCTGTCACAAATAGCATTTTTCCCCCATCTATTATATAACAAACACATAAACTATGTTGTTTAGACAAAGATCAGTACATGATGTATGACACCATGTGAGTGAGGGTTAGTAGAAAAAAAAGTAGAAATGTATAAAATGCTTAAGTGCAGTGGCATTAGCAAGCACTGTGCCTTCCCAGTAAGCTTCAAGGAAACTCTGTTTATAAAAGCTGATCTCAGAAACTAACTTCAATCTAGAAAGATAGGTGCTGACTCAATAAATCCTGACTCTCATTAGAAGCACATAGAATCCGTCAGCGAAAAGTGTCAGTACATAAATGAGGACTACACCGCCTTCATAACGACGCCCATAAAGAAAGAAATAAGGCTTACAAAATTGCTGCTATGAGCAAGAAAACCCATAACATGTAAACAACTGCAGCAAAGTGTTCCCATCTGCTGCTAGCAGGCGTGCCATTAACTTCTTTCCACCACAAATATCCAAGAGGTTAACTGGGAGCTCACTGCACCACCACGTGCACTGCCAGGGCCTGCCAGATCCTGCTCAGCCTGGCGCGTTTCGTCTGCTAATTCTGAACAGCAGAGTCAAAAATACTCAACTCACCGACTGCAGCTGGGCAAAACGGTCTCAGCGTCTGCAATAATCTGACTCTAACAGGAAGTGTAGTCTACACCGATTCAACAAACAATCAACTTTAATGTCGGTAGACGGAGAGTTGAAATAATGGCCAGGCTGCCAGGCTACTTTATTCAGCATGAACCGGTTTAAGTGCGGGCCCGGGAAGAGGACAGAGGAGGGAGGAACGCCAGAGGTAGAGGGAAAGGAAAAGAGGAAGAGAGGGAGGAAAGTATGTGGGAAGAGGGAAAAATAATAGCGTGTGTTACTGATTATCTTACTTTTCTGGAGTGGATCTCGTGAGCGTAGAGAGGGAGAAGGAACTCGGACTCGCCGTCTTCCAGCTTCACCCCATCTGAGTTTACTTGTAAGTATCCCATCCCTTTCTGCAGTGGCAGCCAGAGCAAACAGACCATAGTGTTGCATTAAGATACAACACAGAACACTGCAAACAAAGCTGAATCTAGTTAAAAGTAAATCATCTGAACAGCTGTTTCTCTAAGTACGGCAAGTTAGGAGGTGAAGAGCGTGGATTGCATCATCCTATGACCCCGTAGAGTTCACAGATTTCCAAGTGTACCAGATATGTAGAAATATACCCGTGTAGGGCTGAGAGCAATCCTACGATAAACCAGCCAGGGTGTTGTGTGTTGTTTTCCCAGTGCAAGCACTTTACAGCAGTGTGTGTGTGTGTGTGTGTGTGTGTGTGTGTCTATGTTTGTTGTGTCTCCATTTCTCCTGAATCTGCATAAATCCACAGTTGCCATCTGGACCTCAGACAAGGAGTTGACAATACTCCATACAATAAGAAACACGTAAACTTTGCTGCTTCGACAGCCAAATATCAGTAGATGGTGCAGTATAAAGCACCAGGTGACCCAGTGTGTGTCGATGGGATAAACAGGGCGTCAGCAAGCAAAATAATAGCAGAGCTTAATAAAACCCTAAATGATGTTTCTGACATGAGCTGTCATCTATGGGGCACCTCGACAGGACGATGTCTAATTTGTTTAAGGCTGCGACCCCTGACACTGTGATACTGAAGATACTGAGGAAATATGGAAGGAAAGAAAGAAAGAAAACGTCGAGTCATGCGTACCGTGTTGAACCACATCACCCTGAAGATCCAGATGGTGAGGGCAAAGTTGACCACCAGGATGATGATGAGCAGCAGGACAAACAGGTAGAGGCAGCGCTTCCTCCAGCCATAGATGCCAATCTTGTAGATGAGGTCGGGCACCGGCCTGGGGACACCGCTGCCCTGGGTGGCGGTGACATATTGCTCCCGCACCATCTGCTGGTTTGGGACAACGCGGGGACACAGACATGTGAGAAATAGATGTAAGAAACATACGACTCCCCCAGGCTGGTCAGAGTGATCGGACGTGGCACGCTACAGATTATAATGACGATTGTACTTAAAGCCAGTGGTGTAGTACAAGTATCTCAATGATCATAGGAAATATAGTAAACACATCAATGGCCGTCTTTTGACAACATCAACAATATATCAGTGTGTCTGAAATCAGGTAATAACATATAAAACCATGTATTTATTCTTGTTGCACACACTAGAGGGGTTTCATTCCAGACTGTCCAGCTTAATTGTGTAGGCATTGCCTCACTGCACCTCTATACAAGGCCTTGTTCACACAGTGTACAATATGTCATTCATGAGCTCCAGTGGATATCTGGCCCAAGCACCAATGGAAAAGTTGACAGTATTTCCAGCAGTTCCATAGCTAACGGCAAAGGAAAATGTCACTTACTACAGTGCAGAGGCAGTACTTTATCAGTTACAAAACACACGGGAGTGAATGTCAGCACATTTCAAACCACAATGAATTATACAATCTATGACACCAGCAATCATTTTCTGTATTCAGTTCACACGAGGGCAAGAACGGGGAACCACTGCTCCCCCCGGTCAGCAGAGTTGGAGCACCCGACACACTGTACCTCAGTGACAGATTTCACAACGACACAGTGTGTTGAACACAGTGGTGCATAATGCTGCCCAGCTTCAGACGGGGTTGGAGGAAGGACTGGTGTCACTTTCTATCGATTCATTGACATCAACAACGAGGCGCAGGATGCAGTGAAAGCTACTCACTACAGACAAGGCCTGAAGAAAAGGCTGTCAAGTTCTAGATTATATGGATGGCTCGATAAAATACCCGCCAACAGTGATAACACTAGAAACACCTTTCCCTCAGTATTTCAAGATAAAAGCCTAAAAATAAAAACATCCTGACAAAATGGAACAGTTTTCAGAGCGGGGGGAACTGCATTTTGACAACAAAGAGATGGATGAGACCCACAGAAACACAGAGACTGGCAGCAGCCTTCTCCAAACAAACACACTGTTCCAAAACTTCCTGAGTTCCCCAAAGGCACCGTTGTCTCGCGCTTGCCATCGCATCTCAACTTGATGGCAAAAGTTATCCAAACAAATGTGCACCTACGTCGTCTCGGCTGTGTGACTCACACCCGACAGGGACCGGGCTCCGGTGGCCAGGCTGATCTACATACGGGACAGATGCTGTGTGTTATTGCCACAGTAAACATGGTCTCCATCATGTTAAAGGAGCCACTTCTCATACCAAACAGTAAGTCTTGCTTGACATTAACAGATGTTCAGCTAGGCGCATCATCGTCCCACTGTGATTTGGCTGACTCTCATCCAACAATGATGATACTACCAGAAAAGGCTTCTGGAGTTTGCTTGCCTTGTGTGTCAGTGACATGGGATGGCTCTGTTGTGGATCAAAATTCCAGAAACACTTGGATCACACTCAAATAAGCTGTGGTTTTATGAATAATGAGGGTAAACACCCCCCCCCCCACCCTACCGCAACCTGTATATCTTTAGCAACTACCGCAAGGGGCAATGGATAAAAGCTAACATGCTCACTGCTGGGGTTTAGGCTCTGTTTCAGACAGAGAGGATGATAAACGCCTAGTCGCCGTGGCAACACACAGCTAGTTTCCCACTGTTTGCAGTAAACACAGGGAACAGGCGTGTTGGCATAAAGGGTCGAGAGTATCTCTCGGCGACAAAGCCCACCTCGCCGCAGGACCTGCCGCATGGCCTCCAAGCCCAAGCTGTGATAAATAGCCCTTATTTCACAACCAAACAACTGAACGCTGCCCTGAATGACGTTCACCTCACACTATTTCACTATTTCTAAAGAGGGGTTATAAGGACTGTATGTGTACCTCGTCTCTTTTATAATCATTAATCAGACTTGTGACAAAGAGTCAGCATGACAAATTGAATCTCAGCAACACAGCAGTGTAACAGAGACGAGTGTGAGCTATAATATGGCAGAACTCTGTTACACGTATGGGGGGTTTCATGAACATGGATTCAACCAGGCTTTAAAGTCGGAATGCTTAAGAGAGTTCTCCATTGAAGGAAAAAAACATTAAGATTAACCCATAGGAAAGCAACATTTTACCTTTTATTTCTCCTAAACACAAATTAGCTTTTTAATAAAAAGACTAAAGGCATTTTCTCCTATTTCTCAAATTCAACTTAAGAGAAACAACCACATATATTACCCATTATATATGTCATGGTAGCGTCTCATATCTCTATCCCTCTTTATCCCATAATGTCTCAAGAGTTTATTCTCTCTGTTATCTCCTCCTTGCTCCTAAGGGGGTTTTTCGGAGAAACATTTCCGATGGAGGCGATCACTGAGACGACTGAGCAGAAGAGTTTTCCTCTGTGAATCAGTGTGTGTGAAACTGACCCGTGCACTGCTCCCCTTATCCCCACTATTACCCATTAACAACCAGATCATTTGTGTGCAACAGTGATCAGCACACTCTGCAGTTTGGGTAAATGGAACAGTCAGTGTGAACGAGCTCTGAATTTGTTCATTATGATGTTTAATGAATTTGAACTAACCCACTCTAATTATTTTAAATGAGAGAAATAAGAGGCCCCTTACTCCGACACCAGAGAGAGCGGGAAGCAGCTCGAGGCTCTTAAATCGTCAAGGCTTCTTCCAGCTCCAGTTTCAGCGTTACTAGCCCAGCCACAGACCGAACCTTGCATAGCAACCCAAATAAACATTCCCCTAACAACCTCGCCGCCTCAGCACCAAGGCAGGAATGCTCAATTTATGGGGAACTTGTGATCCAAAATACAGTCTGACCTGACTGCCTGCAGGAGGACACACAGGTCTTTGAGGTTTTATCAGGTCCACGCCTTTCAGGAAAACTGATTTATGGTCACCGTTCATCTCAACGATCTGACTCTCAATCTAAAAAGACAACTTTAATCCTACTTTGAGAGGCATTGCAAATATGGATCCCAACCACAAGAGTGACTTACTTCAAAGGGTTTGTAGCCCCTCTAAAGTGGTTCTCCCCTCCTGAGATGAAGAGTATTGGGTTCAGCACTTACCCCATTTTACCAGGGCTATTTATCTTAGGCCACCCTCTCAATTAACCTTGAACGAGTGATGCTCCCCGCCTGGCTCTGTGTCTCTCTGTCCTCTAAACGAGAACTTTTCGGGGCGGGGAGGACGTGCTGAATCCACCGGGGTCTGGCTGTAATTGAGAATCCAGGCTTCTCTCTGAGGCGCAGCTTGACCCGACCAAATGCCAGAAGTTTCTGAGAATGCCTCACACTTAGTTTGAAAACGACTCGCTCAAATTGTGAGCCGAAGACCGAGGGGGGGAAAAGAACAATACTCACAGGAGCTCAGATGTTGGGCAGTCGGAGAAGGGGGGGGGGGCAATCAAAAGCCGAGCACGGGGCTGAAGTTTCTATCTGTCTGTCTAGTAAGTTGCTGCCTTCATGTCTCCACTCTGTAATGCCTCTACGTCTAAAAATAGGACACGGCATTGTGAACTAAATTTAAAAAGAGCCAGAGGACAGATCCACATGCACACACACACACACACACACACACATACTAGTAAGTAATGACGATATACACTGGGATATGTGCGTTATTCATAACACACATAAATCATCACTCTTCCGCAAAGTTATTTTTGTATTTCAACAGTGCTGGCCGTGTACGGTGAAGCTGTTCAGAGCTGGCAACAAAAAAAATAACTTTTATCCAAACCCAAAACCATCTTTGTAAGGACATCAAAGTAATCACTAACCACAACACGACTTGAGACATACTTCAGTCTGAACACCCGCCCCCCCCCCCCAACAGACAGACAAAGTAGGACAAAGTTTACATTGTAAGACACTTGAACTTTTACCTACAGAGGGAGATGTGAGAAAGACCAAATTTGTACATGGAGAAATCACTTGACAGTTGTCAGAAAAAAAGCATGTTGCTTACCTTTGTGTGCTGAGGCGCAGCAGTCCTCTTTCCTGTGCCACAGTGAGCAGAGCTGGAGCTTGAACAAGCAGAGAGGCAGCAGCAGCAGTGGTGGTGGGGCTCCTTAGACGTCTGTCAGCCACTCAACAGCTGCGTGCCATAAATCCAACTATGGAAATGCCCCCAACTAATCACCACGAGACGGCGCTCCCACTTCCCTGCGTATCCCCTGTACTCTGACTCTCTCTGCCTTGGGCTTTACCATTTCTACAGACGTTTGATGATCATCAGTGTTTGAGAGAGAGAGAGAGAGAGAGAGAGAGAGAGAGAGAGAGGGGGAGAGGCAGAGAGGGAGGGAGATGGAGAGAGACAGGACAGCAGAATCCTCTCCTCAAGACAACAGAGTTAACCATCTCTGGTCAATGTATGCCTGAGGAGCACACCGTCACACAAACCACACACAGAAAAACAGCGTACTGACAGAATGTGGGTTCTGCCATTTACTGCCACGCACACCAACCAGTGAGTCACGTTCACTGCCCAACCCAAGGCTCCAGTCAAGTCTAATTTGAGACTTTCGGTCATGGCTCTCAACACAAAGTTAAGCTGGTCTATCAGATAGCTCCACGGTGAGACAGCCAGGGAGAACTGGTGGACCTTGAAGAGGGCAGTAAGTCAGTGTGGCAGACGGGCAACAAGCTGAGGGTATTAATAGACAAAGGTGTAATTGTAGCAGTGGCTGAAATGGAAGTGGTTTGCAGAGTGGAGTGGTGTTGTGTTCTCCATGGGGTTTTGTGTTATTTCAGATTATTTCAAATATGGCTCATTTCCAAAACACCATATATCCATTTCGGGGAAAAATATCAATACCTTAATAAATCAATAAATATAGAGGATCCACTCTGTGATAGTATTATCATTTTGACAACCACAAATGCACTTCCTGTCCTTTATAATGTTACATTATTTAACATTTTAGGTAATGGTTACCCTTTTCAAATTGTGGATATCTCGGTTTGGAATGAAACTGAGTAATAAAAAAGTATTGAGAGAGGTGGTGATGATATGAGCAGCATCTGAAATCTGAACCTAAAGGCCATTTTACAAACATCAGTAATCAGGGTGGTTTTCTGGGATGCAAGTTTCTCTTAAAAGCATTACAGATTAGTGTTCTTTTGAATAGGAACGGTCGTTCATGAATACCGATTGCACTACCAAAACCATAGATATGAATTTTGTGTTAAGATGGATTTTCCAAGTGGAATAGGCACTTTCCAATATCCACATGTATAATGGTTTGTTCCCAGAGAAACAATGCACCATTTCATTAATACTTGACAATCAATCATATTTCCTGAGATCAATACAGGAAAACAAGTAATCCGCTTCTTGCAAAAATCGCTATCATGTACAAATCCAATTTGACTACATACCAACCATCTACCCAGGACAAATCTAAGTTATCCAATACGCTACAAGAGAATTAGGACAATTTGTCAACAAGTTGCCTCAGTGCCACCCCATAATGTGGACAAACGACTGCTTCCATTTTTAATACATCTTAGGCCACTGATAGTTGCATGCCTTGACATTGTGTTTGCTTCAACATGCCACAGGGGTACGGCAGACAATCAGTACCCTCCACTGGAAAGGAGCAAACCACAGATGATGGATGGATTTGTATTGAAACATATGGATCTTGACTAACTCAATGAAACCCAATTTTACGAAGGGAGATGAGGCAGGCCATTGCAGCAACATGCAGTTCAGTAAGACGTGTGCTCGGCCTCGTCTCTTGAAGCCATTCATGAGGCAAATCAGCGAGAAGTCACGCCCAAGGAAAAATAATGGTGACAGTAATGGTTTTTTACCCTTGCAGGCACACTTGCCTATCGATGGCCGATAGGTGGTGTGCATCCTGCAGTTTGTTTTGCCATTGCCGCTTGGGGTAGTGCTGTGCAGTGACAAAAGGGGACATGTGACAGCATCCATCAGAAGGCTACTCCCGGTCTTCATGCCGCCAGCCAACAAAATGACAGCGAAGATAGCTTCTTGATTTCGTACCATTTCTTATCAATAACTCACATGCCTCCACTGCCTGTGGCTATTCAGAGCATTGGAAGACAAAGAAATGATGAATCTCCTGCAGAAAGTTAAATGCACCTTATACCGAAAGAAGATCGAAGAGTGAGGATGTCCCTTTGAATTTACTGGATGACAACACTAAGTTCATGCTGTTATAGCACAGTTGAGTTCTATTACGAAAAAAAGGGCGCTGATAGTAATTGAACACAACGCACCAAATGAGGTGTGAACACATCCAGCGGCGGGGCGCCACTGGGAAGGGGACCCCTGAGTCGGCCCCACAGTGCTCGTCTCTGGTCCCTGATGCACCGTTTTGACAGCACAGTGCTCAGAGCTTCACACGCCTGCCTGACGAGTTAGCTATGCTCCACAGACCCGCATCCTCTTAAAGGGAAATGCATTTTCAAAATGGCTTGATGGGTGAGAGCAAACTGCAATACAACCAGCTTAAAATGTAAGGTCTTTTTTTTTAAGGTCAGACATGCTGGCATGTAATGCTCCAAGTTCTGGTACGTTTGTTTTTTGTACAGAGGCAATGTTGCTAGTCTTGACCTTGTAATAACACTGGTTCAAGTGGCCCATAGCGTAGCCCATGGTTGAGTAACACAGACTTGCTGGTTTTCACTCTAGCCATCTAATCACCATTACTATTTTGCAGTACAGAACCATCTGGAGTTCACCATTAGGCTAATTTGTTTGAGACTCCCTCACCATAACTTCTTCCATTAAAACACTGGAAATCTACTTACAATTACTAGAAATAAAATGTCATTTTAATAGGAATTTCACATAAGATGCCAAAAGGGCAGGTGATGTTGTTAGAGGGCATGATGTACAGTGTGCATAGAAATGAAATACCCAGACATAAGGCTTTTTTTTTTTACAGTTTATTCACCTTTCATTACAAACAGCTCACAGGAAACAAAAAACAGCAGAACCTGGAAGGCAAAGGACAGAAAAATAAAAAGTCAAATATTGAAGCTATTCAAACAAATCAAACGCAGTCGGACAAACACCCACCGCCATTTTGGTGATCATACCTGCTTATGCCTTCTCCGCTGCTGCTGCCTCCTCATCTCCACCCTTGGTGTTACGTGTGTAGATCAGCTGTGCTCTGTGTTTGGACACCAGTTTGATCATGCCTAGGAAACAATAGATCACATTAGCCAATAGTGCATCAGTCTGTCCCTCCAACAGTTTATTACTCCCACCCTACTCCGCACATCTACCTTGACCGTTTCATATAAGTTTACTTATATATTAGTCAGGTTGCGTGTGCACTGCAACTCAATTACCCAATGGCAATGTGATTACACTAAACCATCACTATGACATTGCCTGCATTATTTCACAGGTCACCTAGAGATAAATGACAGTGTTTGTCCGACTTGTATGATTAGGTTATGATGCAAGGACACATTTTTAAAAACACTGAAAATATGTTTTGTTCAATCTTGAGTAGTACATTTAGCGGACATTTCCCAAAATAGAGTCTAGAACATAATAGAACAAGACTACCTGAAGAAATATCACTTTAAGCAGAACTCCAGCAGTTCAAAACAAAACTGCCACATTGACTACACAGCAGGTCCTACATTACATGAATGCAGCCTACTAAAATAGTTTAATGGAGGCATTACAATTCTTCAATGATGTTGACAAATCTGCCTGCATAACTTTAGGGCACAAGCTACATTTTGAGTAATAGATTGATTAAAATACTCCCAAGTACTAAGGTCTCATTTATCAGAATGATGCTGTACGCTGAGAAAATCTGGCCGTGATTCAGATGTGTTAATGCTCTTTACCAACGTGTTTGTTGTAATAAACAGATAATTATGGTTGTGCACGTGCCTCCAAGGCAGCATCACTCACATGTTTTATCCATCAGTACATTTCTGTTCTGGGAAAATTTGAAATAACTTCTAACAGTCAAATAGGAGTTAACCAATTTGGACAACAACAAAACTACCTAGCAGCAATATGCTGAAAGGCTGACACACTTGTTATCTTAACTAAAACATGTTTGCTGGACATCTGAGTGAGACACAAGAAGGTACTCTAGTTCCATTCTTGTCCAAACATTTGCTGTGCCATCTTTTTTTTTCTCTTTTTAAAGTGATCAACAGAACTGACACCATTAGGACTTAAGTTGCATTGTCCATTAGCGTTGCACATCACCATGACTAAGGAACAACTGCTACCATTGTCATTATATAAATGCTCTGGCAGGCTTTTTCACTCAGGCGGTGGGTGTTTAAATTAGAAGGCACATTGGAGCGCTCAAATCTTTGCCAATGCTGAACAATTCCCCAACTTGCTGTTGCAGTCTATCCATTAATTTCATAGTTATGGCTAAAAATTAAACATCTAATGGCTGAAAACCCAGATCTGGATCGCCACCAAAACATAATCAACTGTTCCTTGGCCAAAGGCTCATCTGTGAAGTTTTTTGGAAATCTGTCAAGTTCCTGAGATGTCCTAACAGAGAAACAGGGGGCGAAAACACAACTTTTGCTGGAGGTAATTACAATCAGCCAATGAGCTTCGCTGGTGGCAACGTGCCCGTTTGACAGGATGAGCCTAATGGTACATCATAATTTGACGGATAGGCCACCATGTTATTGTTAGAATTTAGTAGTCATGTCTACAACTATACCAACCCCAGTTTGTCATCTAGACATCCTTCTTAGCACAAGAAATTACTTTGCGACCTTCCCCAAATTTTAGTTTAGAATTGCTGATTCAGATGTAATGCCATTACAAGGCATTACATCTTTCAGTGTATACATATGCAGGCATCTTACTTTTCCTTCTACTTTGGCTAGAATTTGACTATTCACCCAAAAGACGCTTGGACAAACGATTAATGGATGTTCATTAAAAAAGAAACTCATGCTGACTAATTTGGTGCAATATGAGGCAAACAGAATGTGGCCTGGCAGGTGAGTGTGTTCATTTATAAACGATTTAATATCCTAAATGAGCAGATAGTGTGAGAAGTATTCACATGGAAAGGTAAACAATCACCCAAACAGAATTTCCAATCTCCACCATCTTTTAGTATGTAAAACCAGAACGTAATGGGTGTTGTACAGCAGTACCAGCACACCAGGACCCTTCGGCCTCAATTGCAGTCCTGCTAATACACCCCATTAAGACCATCTCCTATACCCTATGATCAAATATCAATCTGTAACTGTAGACTAGGGCTGCAGTTAGTGCAAGTTTCCCCTTGTGCACCATTTGGTGTAATAGGTGAAGTTCACCTTTGGCGAGCAGTTCCTGGAGGGCGTTCCTGGCCAGAGAGCCACGGATCTTCAGTCTCTCAGACACAACGGCGGGGGTGATGAGCTTGTAGTTGGGCACTTCCTTGTACAGCTTGTCGTAGGTGGCCTTGTCAAAGAGTACCAGGTTGTTGAGCTTATCCCTCACTTTTCCCTTGGACCACTTCTGCTCAGTGAGAGAGGGAAATGTTGGTTGGAATAGAAAACTCAAAGGACAGCAATGAACTGTTAAGTCAGGATGACCGTTATTCAGCAACTACACCACACAAGGAACACACGTTAACCACTGGTAATCAGAACCATACCTTCTTCTTGGCCTTGCCTCCAGACTTGTTGACTGGGTCCTTGTCCTTTTTGGACTTCCCAGAGTCTTTCTTCTTGTCTTGCTTGGGAGGCTAAAAGCAGAGGAGAGCAAGTTATAACCGGTCTGTTATAATGCTCATTATAAAGTTATAACGCATAGCTCAGGCTAACGTTACCTATAAGAGCAAGGAGAACATGCCTCAATTTGAGGTCCGTTAATGAAATAGGGTGCCGCTTTAGTTATGCAACCGAGAAGAAACTACATGCCCTAGCCAGTCATAGCTAGCTGCCTGTGCTTAGCCAGGCTGGCCGGCATGGGAAGGCCTTGCCTGCGTCCTGGGCGAGTATTTCAAGATAATTAGCAGGGAGGATTATTCTCCTAATTGTTGGTGCGGCCGATTATTCTAGTTTAAGCACTGTGGTTAGATGTTGGTGTTGTTATTGCCATGTGTTCTGGCGTGTGAATGTCAACTCGTCTCATATTCCGTAAGCACAGAGGAGCATACAAGCATGGTGGAATTAGCAAGCTAGTTAGCTGCTAACCAAACGAACATTAAATATCGACTGCTTCATCAAAACACTATTCTCACAGTGGAGCAAAGCACGTTCCTCCGCTAAATGTTCCGATTAATTTCGCTGCAACTGTACCAGAAAAACATGCTTAATTTAGAGTTTGATCCAACAAAACGTATGATGAGGATCCTCACCATGTTTCCTCGTCAAGATGTCGGACCGAAAGGAAGTTCACCCCTGCAAGAGCCCCTTAGACAACCTGTACATGCGGATATGGAGTAGGGTGTTATGGGAAATTGAGTTTTATGTGTTTTAATAATTGCGCACCTGTTGGTGTTTTATTTTAATTATTATTTTCTCTTCCTAATATATACCATATATTAAGAATAAAAGTAAGAAGAAAATCGACTCAAAACCCAAGCATGTAACAATACAGTGTGCAGTTTAATTTTTACCGTCTGATACATTTATGGTCACGTGACACTTTGTCAGCTGGGTTAGGACGTTGCAAAGATGGCGATCTTCAGTGTGTATTTGGTAAATAAGGCAGGAGGTTTAATTTACCAATATGACAACTATGTCCCGAGAGCGGATGCAGAGAAAACATTTAGCTATCCTTTAGATTTGGTGCTGAAGATCCACGATGAAAAGATTATTGTGTCTTTTGGACAACGGGACGGAATCCGAGGTAACGTCACGAACCGGTTGGGGTTGGTAACCCTGACGTTACTTTACTCAGTGGCACAGCTGTCCTTTTGTGGGAGCTTTACCATCATGTTACATTTATCAATATTACAGCACAGTGGAAGACCATAAATGTGTTAAAAGCTGGGGCATTACAAAAATAAATGAATCGTGACATGCATTTCATATCGCTACAATATTCCTATTGGGACTCATAGTGTGTCTGTAGTGTTCAATAGTGAATTTATAGTAACCATATCGTACTTTGTGATGTACCTTTGCGTCTCCTAGGATATTACTGTAGGATTTTATGTGGTATAATTATATTGAGCTATAACAGTGGCATGGTATTTTAAAGTTCTCTTGTGGTATTTGTTTGGGATCCTTCAAAAATCTATTATTGGATTACTATAATTATTTTTCCTCTGTTTTGTTATATTGCTTGACAAAAGATCTGTTGCTTTCACTCTACATGTGTAGTGGGCCATGCACTGCTGTCCATCAACGGGGTGGATGTGATTGGCAGGAACACCGCAGATGGCAAGGACATCATTGCGTATTTGAAAGACTCCTCAAACTACCCAGTGTCCATTCGATTTGGACGGGCTCGCCTCAGCTCCAACGAAAAGCTGATGTTGGCATCGATGTTCCACTCGTAAGTCATAGTCGGATTCATGTTTCATGTTCACACTGGGGCGTCAGGGTGGCCTAGGATTGGGGTTCAAGCACCTGTGTTGGCAAACATCTACCCCACTGAATAGACACTGAATACTTGAGCTGTTCTGTAGCTGGCCCTGACCTCTGACCTCCCTGTGGAAGGGAGGGTTGGGGAGGTGGTGGTAGATACTCTTCCTACAGTGATCCGTCATAGTGTCATATTCTCATTCTTACTGATAACAGTAGTCTCCTGTTTCAAGATGAGAATACTGAGTCTGGTGTCTCTCAAACAGCATCTTACCTCTCTGTGCTGTTGTGTTTCTTTCTCAGGTTGTTTGCAATTGGTTCACAGTTGTCGCCTGAAGTCGGCAGTTCAGGAATTGAGATGCTAGAAACAGACGTCTTCAAACTACACTGCTTCCAGACTCTCACTGGTCAGTAGTGCAAATGGGTCATTCTGGGTGAATCTGGGTGAAACTGGGCGGACTGAGGGGACCCAAGGAAATAAAACACAAACTGTGTAAAAGCTGTGATGCATGCACTACTGACATCTGTCTCACTGACTCTCGTGTTCTTCCAGGGATCAAGTTCATCGTGCTGGCAGATCCTCGCCAATCTGGCATTGATGCACTGCTGAGGAAGATTTATGAGATCTATTCAGATTTTGCCCTCAAGAACCCGTTCTATTCTCTGGAGATGCCCATCAGGTAACTGTCCCATCTGGGGAAAGGAAGATATTTCCATCCAACCTGTTGTTTGTGTGTCTTTAAATTAGCTTTATATAGTTGAGTGTATTTTCTTTGACATGTCAAGTATCTGACATATGTCTCCCACATCCAGACACCCAGTCATTTTGTGGCCTGTGATGTTAGTGACTATAAATGCTTTGCGACTTTCAGGTGTGAACTCTTTGATCAGAATTTGAAGAGTGCATTGGAGATAGCGGAGAAAGCTGGCAACTTCGGAGCCGGATCTTGAACCAGAGAAGACTAGACGGATAACTCAAGTCATGTCTTACAAATTAATTGAATTTCTGACTGTGAAACTAGTACAGTTGTGTTTGAGACTGAGTGGCTGTTCTTCTTTGTTTATCTCAATATCTTGTAAATATTGAATGTTTTGTAAATACTTTAAGATTAAACTCATTTATCTACCTAACTTTTGGTTCTGAATCATTTTTAAATTACATGTGTTTTGATTTGCTGTATGATCTAACTGTACAGTATTAGAGAGTGAGCTTTAACTATAAAAATTACTGACAAATCTGTAACAACACAACATTTATTCAAGCCTTCGATTGCTACCATGTAAGGAAGAATATGCACTTTGCTTTCTTCATAAATATTGAACATCCTGCACTTCTTGATAAGCGAATTCCATGATGAGTGTGATCATTATATATTATATAGTTATATATATTATATAGTTATCTTAACATTGATATATAACAATTTCCAAACTAAGTTGCGCTTTTGTGCAATTAGCATTAAAGTACTTCTTGGAGGCCTACAGGGAGAAAGCCTCTCTTCAGTTCTGTTCTTTGCCAGGTTGCAATACAAACATGACATACATACTGTAAATGAATTCACATTCCCTTGGAGAGTGAATGGGTGCAGTGTATACCGTAGAGAAGCACCCTGCGCAATAGTTTTTTCTTTTTGAAGACAGTTCCAGGCCACACTCATGTCTGTTGTGTGACTGACAGAAAATATTGTGGCATAAAAAAAATACTTCAGCTTCTCTCTTTGGCAGCAGAGGATCATGAGATGTGATGATTTATTAGTCGGCCTTCTTGGAAACCTGGCCCATCTTGGTTCTGATGTTGCGCAACAGGAAGAATCCAACAGTGGTAACGACACACATGGTCTCTGCTACCCAGAATGCCATTTCCCAGCCATGGTGCTTGGCAATGGTGCTGAATGGTAGCCCAGACAAGAAGCCACCAACTGAGAGGAATACAAATAGATTATTGGCTGTAAAGTACAACACATACTACTTACACATACTACTACTTCTCAAAAAATGTCACAATGTTCTTGGATGTGTTCATAATATGTTCTTGGAATATGCCAGGCTCCAAATGTACTTGCACAATGTAATGAATCTAAAATGAAAACCATTCAACTTACTGTTGGCCATCAGGGAAACGATGGCATGTGACATCCCACAGTAGTTGGACGGAGCACTCTCGTTGGCTATAACCCCAAACAATGCCATTGGTCCATAAGATGAGAAACCCAAAGCCGCACCCAGGGTAAGTATCCACACCTGAATGTAAATAACAAGACATCTTGAGGATTGAGCGTCCATTAGGATGACAACTTCTGGTATGCAGTATGCCTAGAGTCTTACACTAATTAACTATTGGAAATGGAATGTCAGCACTAGAAAGAAATACCTTCGAGCTGTCTGGGGTGACTGTGACTCTGAACAGGTACATGGACACAAACAATCCAGCCATCATGGAGATCAGGATGAAATGGCGGGGGTTGCCATGGCTTCTGATGCCTTGCTGTACCAAAAAGGACATACATTAAGAAAGCTGGTTGTGGTTGGTATGCAGGGTAGCAGAATCGTTAAAATAGTTTTAAAAAGGGTGGTGGTGGTTTGGAACCAACTTGAAACTGGAAGTTGACTGACCAGGTAAATGCAGGTGAAAGCTATGATCCGAAGCTATTTTTACCTATAAAATCCAATTCAGTCATGAAGTAGAGATGAATGGGAGGAGACGGGTTAAAGAGGAATTTTTAAGCCTTGAGACATCTGAGACGTGAGTATGATGGTCCTAAAATATGTTACTGGTGTACTGAATGACAGTAAATGTAGTATGTCGATAAATCTGGCTGGGAAAGTGGTAAACAGCTGCTATTGGCTGATAGTACAAATGGTGCAGTCAGTCTTTGGGTTGGTACATAAATAAAAGCCTTAGGGGGAAAACAAAAATGGTGGCAAATCCAATATTGCATACATTGATGGTCTTGGAGGCAAATCTGCAGTGGAAGGATAGTGCACTAAAGTCCATGTTGTGCATAACACATCAACGAACAAACAATGTCATGCTCTCCTGGGCCAATTAGTGTGATTATGAAAATGCCAGAGCGTAGTTGTGAGATGCATCATTCCCCCAGGTTTCATTAAAAAACAATCGGTAGTGTCTGAGATACTAGACGGACAGAACAAACAAACAGACGTAGACCGATCCGTAATCCCCACTCGATTTCATTTTGGCGGACAGCGATAATCAAAGCTATTCTAACAGTACGACAGAAGGGATTTAAAATGCTGCAGGTCTGTACTATATGTCAACTCACTTTGGCCACAGCCTTGTCAGAGAAGTATCCGGCTGCTAGACTGCCCAACAGGCCTCCGACCTCCAGTGCACTCATGTATGAGCTGCCTATGTGAAAGGACAGTTAGGCAAACAATTGACCGGGCAAAAGAAAGGATCTCTTGAACTTTTTACTGTCAAGTACCCTGCATTGTGTATCACATTTGGACAAAAACACACACATCAGAAAATTTCATAGGGGACATTGGGGATGTCTATTGCATCCCTGTTCCATACCCATGAGTGCAGACTGGCCCTTGTCCTGGATGAGAAAGAGCTGGCCCCAGTCGGTGCAAGCTGTCTTCACCCCAAACACCACCAGGTAGGCCATAGACAGCACCCACAGGTAGGGTGACAGCAGGAAGTCTTTCAGGGTGCTCTTATCACTGGAGGATCCTGAGCAGGCAGAGTTGAGAGGATTATGGCTGAGTAGTGGCATCACAAATTTAGAATGGACTCTATTCTAATACTATTATATTAGTGGAATAGTCGTATACAGACCTAGATCAAATAATATCAGATCATTTTTAGCGATTGTTACAGCCAGGCTTGGAATACCAGATGGGTGGGATTTGCCAGTGCCAGAAAGTTTAGACAATCACAGGCAAGTACTTGAAAGTCAATTTAGTGAACCTTAGAGTTATCTGACACAGTCTGAAAACTACGTCTGATGTAATGCCCACCATTCAACACATGACACAATAGGTGGTGACATCAGGCATCCTTCGTCCTTCATGCATATCACAGCACATCACTTGTGCATGAGCTAGACACAGCTCACACAAACGGCATGTGAGGGGCAGTACAGAGTCCAGAGTGCCACTGACCCTTAGACACAAAAGGCACGAAAACATAAATGTGTTGCGTTGACTGATTGTTCCCTATGTTGAAACACTGTTATCTAATTTACCTCTGCTTGAGACATTTACATTTTATTTAAAGATAATATTAGTTGTCTCGCTGGTAAATGACTGAGACATAGTTTCCTCACTATCAGACCTGAAAAGAGACGTGAAAACTAAATCTTAATGAATAAACTAAGGAATAATTACAAACCATTCTTTAATGTCACTCTTACCTGCTTTGCCCTTTTTGGCTGCTGCCTCTATATTGGGCAACCCTACATCCTTGGGCTCATTCTTGATGACCAGCAGGCAGAAAAAGGAGGCCACCATACAAATCATTCCCGAGACTAACAGAGTTGTCCTCCAACTGTAGCTCTGGGCCATTACTGTGGCAACAATGGGGCCCAAACTGCCGGCCACATTCATGCTGCAGCAGAGAATCGCCCACCATGTCCCAAACTGAGAGGGCTCAAACCACTGGCAGGACAGAAGAGAAATAATGACAGGAAATTAAATCAAGACAGACCTGTTAGGAAGTGACATAAAGCTTCTAGCTTGCATTTGATGGACAGGAAGGAAGACATTACTGAACTGGTGTAGTGTTCTGAATTGATAGCAGCTAATAATTGAGGACGTGTTTGACAGTTGCCATATTGCATGTTTCAGATGGTGACTGTGAGTGAGGTCAGTGAGGTCACAAGATGGAAAATAATCCACCTTGAAAACAGGATGTTTGTACCAGACACCACAGGGGAAGGAGTGGAGGAAAACCAGTGATGCTGGTTTTCACAGCACAAAACATAAATTAAAACAGTGGCTTATCTCTTTGGCTCATATGCCTTGTGCACAAAGCTGCCATTGAGTACCATAGAACTAATCATTAACCAATTGCAGCATTGGTATATTAGTGTGACTCGTGTACCTTGCGTAGCACCCTGCCGCAGGGAGGCCAGCCAAGGCCCTGCCCCAGGCCGTTGAGAAACCAGAGGCCAGAGAAGACAGCCACAGTGGAGGACCAGGAGAAGACCACATTGATGCCTCCCACCATGAACAGGCCAATGGAAAAGAGCCAGCGGGCGCTGATCTGGTCAGACAGCACACCACTGATGAATTTACTGATAGCGTAGGCCAAAGACTGACTGCTGGTGATCATGCCTGAACAGAGGGAGGGGTAGAGAGGAGGAATGTACACAGAGCAGAGGGGTTGCAGATGCAACTAGAGCAAATAGAGAGTAATGTCTTGTAAGAGGACGCAGGCGGCCCCTGAGCAGTGTCCGGGTTTTGTATTCAGAGCTAATGGACTATATGCTCACGTTGTTGACATTTCAGGGGTAACTAAAACAAAACTTTTTCAAGTAAAGATAGGAGTAAATACTTATAAGTTAATCAAGTAAAAGTAAAGACTTTTAAAGCAGTCTAAAGAACTACTGAAGTACAGAAATGAAACAAATTGCAATTACTTTCCACTTTGACCCACAAAACAAGCATAAAAAGAATGTAAAACTTGTCTTTCATACCCAGGTCGTCCTTGTCCAGTTCAATCTCCTGCATTAGAGAAGGCATTACAAAGGAAAATGTCTTTCTGTTAAAGTAGTACAGCATGTAGCCTCCAAACATGGCTAGAAAGATTGTGCTGCGGTAGTATCCATAACCTGTTGTAGCCATGGCTGCTGCTTTAGTCCAGCGAAAATGGCTAATATTGAAAAGAATATAAAACAACTCTAGAGGAGGGAGCAAGCTCCTCTCGTTTGACAGGTCTAAGACTTCTGCTGCCAGTGACAGTGAACTTTGCTTCAGGACCCACTGTACAGGAGGTTGTTGGTTACAAGTAGAGAGGCGTTTGTGATCAATAGGTGGGGTTAATGGTCAACCGTTCTACTCCAAGATTGATTTCATCTGTCGAATTACGATTCAGCGCAGGAAAAACTGGAAAGGCAACAAAGTCAAATGAATGAATCCACTCATTTCTGTCATCAGTACAATAATTTGCGATTATTTCTTCAGGCACTCATTTGAAGGGGGGAAAAAAAGTTCCCTCTCCTTGAACATTGACCATGGCCTTGTTTTCCTCTCTGTGATCCCTGGCTGTCGGTCCATCTGTGGATGTTATTGAGGGAGTTCTCAGCCTAGTGTGGTTAATGATTCATTATGGAGTCCAGTAGTGACAGCAGGCCAGAAGGAGGTTCTTCTCCAGCTGAGGGGGTGTGTGAACAGTGGTGATCCTCCACAGCACGGGACCTAGCACTGCAACACAGGCAACACAGCTTATTTGAAGTATTCAGTTTATAGAATAATGATTTTACAAAATGTGGACAAAGTTATGGTACAGATTACAAAATTATGGTTAGCATGCGTTTCCATCTGGATGAGTGGGTAAGTGACTCTGAATGTAAATGCATAAAATCGGAGACATTCAGACTACTGTAAGCAAGAATAAATGGCTCAATTCATACCCACTAATTCAACAAAGTTCAAGCGGAGCCATGACCTATTGCAGTCCCCAACAGAATTTAAAAAATGAACATATGTATTATATTATGCTTTAGAGGAAAAGCATAATAAGGAAGGAAAGAATAAATAAATTTATTGCAGAAAACGTTTACCCCCCCGCTTTGTCCAACTCGTCCTCCATCTGAAGGCGCGTTATTCGGTTGCGTCTTGGTTGACTGTGCTTTAGTTGTTGGCAAAGTAACTTTGCCTTAGTTCATAGTTCTAGTAACACGGTTCATTTTGTCGTTATAGTTGCGGTGGGTGTGTGATGTCTCGCGCAGGTTCCACTTGTGGACTGGCGCCGCCCAATGTCAATGTAAAAAGGCCGTGCTTTTACAAAATAGTAGTATAGTAGTAATACGCCGTTGTATTAAAAAAGAAAGAAAGAAAGAATGTTAAATAAACCTTTTATTTTATTAATCTCTAACATTCAAGCATTATTCTTCCGCCAAACAAAATAATTCTTGAACAGTTGCTAATCAACGTGGTTGCTGCGCGAGACATACTCCAGGCATTAACGGTGATTTTCGGTTAAGTGCATTAATTATTGGACTGTTCTGCAGTCACCGGTGTGCGTTTATCAGGTATTTTCACCCGGCTTCGAACGGTTTGATACTTTGCTGCAAAAACACTGTAACCCATCTAGGACTTGGGATAGGAAGCCCCGCCTCCTCTCAGTCCCTATGTCCGTTGCCATGGTGACATGACAACAAACATTTCCATCTTATAACGAATGCGTTTCATAACCTAGGTAGTAAGTAAGTCCATAATAATACGTTTGGCTAGACTCAATTTTGTAAGGATTATTGAGGACAGGCATAGAGAGTTTTTGTACATCATCTTAGCTGCTTTCTTTTCATTCTTCATTGCCCTGAACATCAATATCTCAGCATCATGGTAAGTTTCAGTTTGAATCGAGAAGAAATTACATTGCCACACGTCCGGCAACTGGTTCAGCACGTTTCATTTACTTTTCATATTCAGGTCAATTCAGTTGTGTATTATTTACATACAATTCAAAAATGCTTATTACAAAAGCAAAAACAACAAACAGATTCCGTTAGCAACCATGGCAATGTGACATTATAACAAGGACAAGATAATATCAATTGTAATAATAGGGACATATTTTCAGAGAGTAGGGACTGGCACTTCACGGCGCAATGGCAACTCTGACCCTGGCCGTTACCGCACCCGGGCCCTCACCTCTCATGTGGACGAGAGCCTATTTGGGGCCCCCAAACTGGTAAGTTTGCTTTAAGCAGGCCTTCATATTCAGGGAAGTGGCAGCTAGGCTTGTGTGTCTCATCTCATATGGCATCATAATAATATTCCTATAATATTCCTATAGGACAGAGATAGGCAACTACGTAGGCCATGGAGGGCCAAGACCCTGCAGAGGCTACTCTTGGCCCCATGGCACATGTTTGAGTATCCCTGCTATAGGGTATTATAGCTTATAGCTTTGCTGGGATATTGGTACAGTACATTTCTAAAAGCTATCATAGGATTAGTATAGTTATTTTTCACAAAGGTGGAGAAAACACGCATGATGGGTGGGCTTGTGACATGTTTCTTGCTCTCCCAAGAAATCACCATCTAATGCCAAACAGTCAGACACATGTGAAAACTCAGGGCCCAGGGCCAGGCATCAGTCGAGCTCCGCTCCTGCTCAGAGGACCCAGCAAGCTGTCCGCATCATCACCAAGGACCTCATCCGAGAGCTAAAGTAGGCTACCACTCACTGACATATTCCAAAACAGAAAATAGAAAGAAAATAAGAAAATAATTCAAATTATTGAATTATGTTGTATGGTGAGTGCTTTAGAGTATACTATTATCGCATGCTGTTAAAAAGCATAAAGCACATATCACAACATAATATTTTAATCTAAGTATTTGAAGTTGCCTTCCAAAATGAGATATCCAAAAATGTGAAAAGTGACCCCTACATAAAATGATCAATAGCAAGTAACTTAGGTCAACAAAACGATTAACATCTTCAAGGAATCAATCCTCTATATTTTAGACATTTATTGTAATTTAGAGATGAACAATGAATGTCACAATGTCCCAAAGTTACTTGCTACCATTGCAATGTGGTAATTATGTGGTAATCAACTGCCAGGGTCCCAAGTAAGGATCCTTCGGGACTGTCCGTCATTCTACCACCAGCCGAGATTGAGCGGATCACCTCGGCGTCCCGGGTTCCCACCAAGGAGGAGAGGAATGCCCTGATGGAGGCCCATCATTGCAAGAGGGAGACAGCCATGGTGAGAGCAGAACAGTAATACTACCACACATTTACCACACACTCCCTGCACAAAAGCTTGGCTAGCTACCTGGCTAATAGTTACACTTATCATCACAAGCTTGTGCACTGAGTTGAGTCATGCTGATGGATTATTGGTATTGGTGCATTAGTTTGGTGACTCTGCTACACAGCTGGGTGACAAACTGGTCATGTCCCAAGAATTCAAACAGACGACATCACGGTCACAAGCTTGCCTCGCTAACGTTTATGTTACCGCTGCCCTCATCAGCATTTACATTAATCTTAACATTAAGATCAACAAGACAAACTAAGACAATAAGTCTGCCTTCTGCCCACCCTATATATGAACCCCTCACCCCTCATCCAGGATGCAGTAGAGGAAAGAAAGGCCCAAATTTACCAAGCAGACCTGTTCCGCAAGAAGAACCAGGCGCTGACTGATCTGGAAGTAGAGGCTCGGGACCGCGCCCAGTACTTACTGGAGCGGGCCAATGCCATGAGGATGGAGCAAGAGGATGAGGTCAAGAAGCTCAACGAGGTAGGGAGTAGCAGTGGTGTAGCGGTCGAATAGCTCCGCCATAATATGGCTGAAAGAGAACTCAAAATCACTGCTTTGTATCAACCATGTGTGTGTACCCATGTCTGCGTGTATGTGCACCTATGCGTGTGTGTCTGTGTGTGGTCCCCTCAGCTGATTCTGAGTGCTCAGTGCCATGCGGTGCGTGACACCCAGATCCTAGAGAAGAGACATATCAGGGCAGAGCTGTCAGAGGAGGAGAGGCGTCTGGATGCCATGATGGAGCTGGACCGCCATAAGGCCATAGAGGCCCAGGAGCAGATTGATGAGCTGCACAAACAGCAGAGGATCCGGTGAGAGGAGCTCCGCTGGGACATACACACATGGCAAATTGACTAAAACATTCTTATACCTTACAACCTTGACAGTACTTTTTTGGGAAGGGGAGAGCATTTGTTTCTAGTTCATTTACCTTCGTGTTGAGAAGATGAGTGTTTTCCAGTTTGGGGCTAAGGCTGAGCCTATGAGTGTTATATTCCAGTGGGAAGCAGCAAATTATCAACCAGATCGATGAGCGTTTGGAGGACAGGCTGCTGCAAGATGAGCTGAAGGAACAGGAGGGACAGCAGATTCTGGAGAACCTGGATAAAATGCAACTAGAAGAGCTGGAGGTGAGCACACATGGTAGAGACAGATATTCGCTACACATTCTCCCACACACACAGACAGATACACAAACACATGCACACATACACTTGTGTTATTATTATCTCTAGTTTATCATGAACGTAGCTGTGCCCAGATATAGTCAGGTGGTTGAGTCCACTGCCTCTGGATCCACACGTATGGCCCAGGGTGGAGTCACGCCTAAGCTTTCTTTCCTGTGTCTTCCTCTCTTACTTCACCACTGTCTGAATTAAAATACTTAAAATAAATAATAATTCCACTTGGCCCGTTAATAAAGCTGATATGATCAAGACAGGGATGCAGAATGCTGATGCGTATGTGCATGTGTGTGTTTCTGCACTGACTGGTCCGTGGCTGGTTGTGTTGCTCCAGGCCCTGGAGAGGAAGAGGGAGGAGCAGAAGCACCTGCAGCAGGAGATCATGCGTATCAACGCTGAGACCCTGCGGACCAAGGAGCAGAAGAGAGAGGAGGAGAGACTGGCTGACATCAGAGCTATGGAATATACCCACAAGAAAATGGTCAGATGAAGGAGAACAAATTGTGCAAAAACCGCATTGCGTTGAATCATTTCATCATCATAGTTTTACTTACTTTATTACTTTTACTTAAGGTGATCGTTAATCTTCCTGGGATCAGCAGAGAACACAATAAGACAACCATGTAATACAGTGACAGTTTTCATAGTAGGACAAATAAGTAACAGTGTTCTTCAATTCAAAAACCTTCAATAGGTTCAAAACAAATTTAATTTACTCTGCCTTTGGGAGTTGGCTAACCAGGGCCGACTTTTATATGACTCCTGCAGGAGCGCGAGGCAGAATACGATGCAGAGCAAAGCCGAATCAAGAGGGACAAGGAGAGGGAGGTGGCCAGGCTGAGGGGCCTGCAAGAGAGGCAAAGAGACTACAAGGCAGAGCAGGTCAGTTGCAAAACCATTTTGACTGCAAAAAGGCATGAAAGGCGGTCTGCGTAACACCCGTATAATTGAACCCAACTAAAATACCATTCAACGGTTTTCTTTCTGTATCTGTTCTGTGCTCTTTCAAGGATGACCTCCGTGCTCAGAGGAATCAAGAAGCTGCGGAGAGAGAATGGCGGAGAAAAGAGAAGGAGCAGGCCGAGAGGAAAGCAGACGAGGAGGCGATGCTGAAGGCTGCTCGCTTGGAGCAGGTTGTCCGCAAGGAGCACCTCCTGTCCATCGAGGCCGGCCGGGAGAGGGCTGAGTTTGAGAGGGTGCTGAAGTAAGAAACCGTCCTGTAGGCCCTCACACCATCAGATCACAGTCCCCTAGCCCTACCTGAGTACCTTGTAGAGTAAAAAGGGAATATCACCTGATTTAAGAATTTCTATGCCCATTTATAGACATGACATGATAAATGGTCTTTTCTAATTTTTTGCTTTTTCCACGTGTCTGTTTCCCCACCGCCTCCTGTCTTTCTCTCTCCACACAGGGCGCAGCAGGAAGCCATCGCCAAGCAGAAGGAGGAAGAGGAGAGGCAGCGTCTGAGAGCGCTGCGCCACTCAGACGGCGTCCGGCAGCAGGTGAGGGAGCGTGAGCTGCTGGCCGTGGCCAAGCGCAGGGAGATCTTCAAGGAGGGAGACCGGCTGGATGAGGAGGCCCGACAAAGACGCATCCGCCTCGACGAGATCAAGGAGAAGAAGCTGAAGGAGCTCAAGTAAGTAGAGGCTGGGCAGTAGAAAGAGTAAGTTCGGTGAATCGATGCTTTCCACTACAAAGCCTAACAGAAGTAAACAGAGCTTAAGCATGACCTGTCACTAAAGTTCCCCATAACACTAACTCACCATCTGGGCTGTAGCTTTCAATAAACAGACTGTGTTTTCGAATCAAAGCAATACACATACAAAGTTGGCATTGCTGTAGACAAGTGGATATTGTAAGCTCTACTGAGGTATAACCAGATCCCTGCACCCTCTGTAGTTCAGTCACTATGGGATTAAAGGGGTTCACACAGCACTGTTGGTAGCCTCCCCCGACCGCCGTATACTGTATTACAAGCTCTGTTGTTGGTGTGTGTGCCTGCGTGCCTCTATTAACTAAATAAACTTGATCATTTGTTTGTAGGGCTGCAGGACTCCCTGACATATACTGCAATGAAGTGGAAAGGAAGGCCCTTACCTTGCCTACTCTGCTCACTAGTCTGACACCTTTTTTGAAACAGTGAACCGCTCCACACCCACATCAGTGATTGCACAATGGAGACGCTTTGTCACTTCATCACATTTCATACGCGGGCACTCACTGAACAATGAAGAACAGGTTCACCCGCTAATGTGAACATTAGAAAATGTATGAATAAAGGTTTACGTTGCACTTTCAGGATTGTATCACACTAGTTTTTGATCATCGGTATGCGTTTCAGTTGTTCATTTTGTTGTAGGAAACATTTGTTATATATTTTCTTGATTAACTTGGTTGACAACCAAGGAGTCTATAAAGATTTAGATTCCTGTCTCAACCAGGAAGCTTTCAATGTGACACTGCTCAAATTGTCCATCGTCAATAAATCCTTCAGACAAAGAGCTAGTCAGTTTTAGGTTTGGAGCCATGTTCTCAAATCTCATAACTAAATGCTGTAGAGCGTTAGGTTGGGTACTTTCTTGGTCAAAACTCCAATTGATTATATAAGATAGTCGTTTTTTTTTAATGGACTTCAATTTGTTTTTGCACACAAAGAACCATTTAAGTGCAATTCTTACAATAAAGTGACTTCTCAAGCTTCAAAGTAACATTAAAACTCTCCCTGTCACACAGATTCACTCCACATAGACTGGGTACAATTTTTAGTTTTTATTTAGGCTCATATTTCCCTTTCAGTTAAGTCTTATTCTTCCGTTTATGAGTGACAGATCCCCTTTACTATTGATATGCATGACAACAGAAAGGAATTCAACTTATGTTAATGTTAGGATGACAGTTAACACACACATAACTCAAAGCATGTAAGGGAGTTAAGTACATCAAGGTAAATACAGGCTTTTATTTCAGACCATTCTTGACAAGAACTGGTGGTGTACTGAGATCTAACTTCTTCATCATAACCATCTAAATACATAACCTACAGGAGTGTTTACGGCTCTAATCAAGTCGACATTAGGACACCAATGGTTCCACCGGCCCGTCTTCTTCTACCTCCTTTTCTTGCCGCGGAGTGTAACGAAGGAGGAAAGGGGACAGGGCAGTGGGTGGAGGACAGGCAAGGTCTCCATCTAAAAGTTTTCAATCCATCGTTTTTCACATCTGTACACACGAAAAAGTAACGGTGACCAAGGGAAACACCACGACACCTGGCATACACGGACCTCAGCACGAGGAAGGTTCAGAGTAAATACACACATACAGTACGGTTAAGGGGCCTGGGGTCCGGTAGCCGTGGTCCCGTCCCTGCACATACACAGACACAGTCTCACACAAGCACTGTACACGGCACAAGAGGTCACCTAATACACGGAGCCAATGATGGAGAGCTAACATCTAAGGGGTGGATTGGATAGCCCGGTACAGACTGAGGAGGGGGGGGTTAAAATTCTTATTTAGATCATTCAAACACACACACACACGCACACATTCACTCACAGACCTACATCTGTATGCATTTAAAACTCCATAAAGCTACACGCCTGTGCAGAATATACTATCATTACTTAGTGTTACTAGCTATAGCCATACAAATGGCAATATATGTTCAAATATTATATGTAACCTTTTTTTCCTCAGAATATACAATGATGAGATGCATTATACAGACAAACAAGAGACAATGTAAGCTGTTCACATGTTCAGTACATCAAAAGAGCTTTTCTACATTAATTTCTTCTCACGACAGAGTGCAAATCCGATGCTCCTCCACCTACTTCAAAGGTTCATTGCCGAGCTTTAGCAAGTCCACTTCCGCACAAACCATAAACCAATAAAAAAAAATCATTACATAAACGTAACATAAACACAATAAGAAAACCACTGTTCTAAATCATAAGTAGTCATAAATATGGAATGTGAAAAACAGAAAAAAACATGACATGGTGGTCCAATTTCTTTTCAAACAATACAATAAAAGTCCTTCATTGCAGTTACACGTTTTCTTTGTAACAGGACAACATAATAAAAAAATAGTAATTAAAACGAGCGGGTTGTTGCTTGCTTGTAGCCCATGTTGTGAGTAGAAGACCATGGGAAGCTGGTGAGGAACACGAGGAGAGAAAGACAGATGGAAGGGTGGTGACTAAGGAAGGTGTGGGTGGGGTCAGGTTGGGACAAGTTGTGGGGGGGTGTTCACATGCCGTAACCAAAGCCGGGCTGTGGGGCCTGGCTGTAGCCAGGTGCTGCTGTGTATCCGTAGCCGTACGGCTGCTGAGGAGGCACGGCCACATTGGGCCCTGCCGTGAGCATGAGCTGGGGTGTGCCTGCAACGTAAACACAGTAGATGCATCAGTATACTAGTTAACAGACCATGGCTGTGGTCACATAGTAAAAAAAACAACTTCTCCCCTCTCTTCTAAGTTTTCCTTATGTCAGATGGCTATGATAGGAAGTGCATAAAAAAAGAGGATCCAGATAATAGAGGGTCATCTAGCATCTATAACTTTACCATAAACGATGGGCTGGGACTCTGTGGCCTGCTCCTCCTGTTTCCTCAGGGACTCAGAGGCTTCGAGTTTGTCCACCTGGTGGGGAAACAAGAGAGCAGTAATGGTGTAAGACCCCAATAGTACCATAAGGGGGAGCTCTTGAAGAGCGAGGGCTGAGATGCCGTGTTTGTAAAAACTGACCTCTGGGTTATTTCACTGGCTGACGGATGGGACCATTCCTGACAGGCGAAGATGAATAAAGTCCAGATTGAAATAAAATAGGCTGCAAGAGGTGGGCCTTGCTACAGCGAGGGGCGCCCTCTTCAGGGCAAAAGCAGAAGCTACTGTACTCTAATGAGCTGTGCTATACCAGTCCAACAGATACACCCTGTTATTTGTGGGACGTAAGGAAGTCTAAGTGGAGATTAGGAAGGGAGACAAAGACAAACTACTAGGCAATAATGGTCCCACCATCCAGCCAAACAATTGATCTACTCTCATTTATTGGAAATGTGCAGTATGTAGAGAACCAAACCCTCACCGGTTCAAATATGGAGCCAACATAACCAACATTCATTACGAAACTAACACAAGATGATAGAGGCAGAGTGTACAGTGACAGAGTATGACTGAGAATCAACTTGCTAAAAGAACTCTTTGATTTGGCTTTTTTGGCTCTTGAATATTTGTGAAGCAGCTCAGAGGCAGACTGTGACTGGCAAAAGGGAGGACAAAGGGAAAGACTGGCAAAATTCACAGAATTAAGCAGGCAGCAAGAAGCTTAAAAAATATCCTAGGCTATGACAGTCTGCAGTTTCAAGATTTAAAGGGACAATGCCATAAGATACCACAGTTTTTGGGTTCAGTTCTCTACATACTGGCTGGTCTACAGCTACTGAGTCAGTCAGTCAATCTGGTTTAGCAGGCTGTTTCAAGACAGGCTGTTGTTTCATTTGACAAGAAAAGGGAACAGAGACATGCTGAAGTGGCAGTTTGGTTATTTTCTCTGTTAAAAGAGTGCATGAGAAAGAAAGACAGAGAGAGAAGCAGAGAGCCATAGTGGACGGGGTGTCAAAGAGGGTAGAGGGGATGGGTTTGTACAGCCAATTCAAGGCTTCCAGAAGCAGGCACAGCCAACGACGACGTCTCCTAGCCCGGCCAGAGTGCTGCTACAGCTACAGGGAGGGGGAAACGCATGCTCGCTGCCCTGCTGCCCTACACATCATGTCTTTTTTTTTTTTGGAAACACACTATACACTATACACACCAACTATAGGTTATATGCCTTCTACACACCACAGTCGCTTGTCACTGAAGAGACCACACTTTACAGTAGCCAAGAATATTCAAAGAAAGAAAAAGAATGTCATATTGCCAACAAAAATGTGTTTGTTTGTTTTTTAGAGCTTAATTCAGAAGAACAGGCAGACAGAAAAAAAATAATAGAAAGATCTCTGAAAGAATGGTCACTTCAACAAATGCTGCATTGGGTCTGCTATTCCTGAAATGAGGTCTTACACACTTTGCTGCAGTCTATGCTGCTGCCCGCCCGTCCAAATATGGATGTGTGATGTGGCATCTCTGACCCTTGTACTATGTCCAGAGGGCAAAATGATATGCTTCCACAAAATAAACGGAATGGGAGTCAGGGTTGATGGCTGGCAGCAGACTGCAGCTCAGTGCTGTTACAGACAGTTGGACATTAGTATCTATCTACAGGTTTAAGAGAGGAAGGACCTGACCACAGCAGGTCAGGCAGTTATCCAGAGCAGCGCTCTTCAGTCATGCCCCGGGAGAGATGGTGGGCCATGCTGGCATAAGTGGGTGGCTGGGAGCATTTAAACAGGATGGCTCTTGATGTGGGGTGTTTGAGGGAAGGCTAGGGGGCTTCTTGATGGTGGATCTGAACAAGGAATGGATTAGTTGCTGACGTGCACAACATGGAGGGAAATGATTGCACAGCAGCCTTATAAAATCTAAAATTAGCATTGACCACATCAGTGAAATTTCACACTGTGTACTTTCCATTAGTGAAGTTCCACAATAACAGAAACATTGAATTTGAGTCGACCATGAGTGTTGATCAGGTCAGGTTGAACTGTAATGTTGTAAAGATATTGAAAACAATATTTTCACTAGGCCCTAGTTTCGGTTAGCACTTGCTATTGTATTCATATGACTGAGAAAATTTGGAAAATTAACCAGAAAATGCATGAACATGAACAAAAACAGATGTTTAAAATGTCAATCATGTGATTTCAGTCTGAGTGTGATGGTAATGAGCAAACATCATGTTTACAATGAACCACGTGTTTTGTCAATTATTGATTTTGTTTTTGGAACACACCAAATATTTGAACGGTTTTTCAAAAACTTCTTGCTATAACCCTTGTGTCTTTGTCTGTCTATGTCAATAACTAGTTCTTCATTCCTTGTCCCAGGTCAAGTTCCAGAGACAGAGTTCGTAGAGCCATCACCAAACCAGCAGACCCAGTGCATTCCCCGGGGACGGGTGAAGGAGAGCCCCACTCTGGACTCTTGTGGGAGGTGTGGAGTGTAGACTCAGAAGCAGCAGAGTGACATGGGGGCAAGAGGGGAGGGGGGGGCACAGAGTCATGCAGTTTCTGCTAGTATCACTCCTCCAAACTACAGACTACAGGGCAGGGGGGAGGGGTCAAAAAGAATGACTGGAAAATGAATTCGACTTTCACCTTTTCCTTAATCGCATCAACCTGGAAGGGAAATTCAGAAAGGCAACTTAAGGAGAAAAACCAAAAGGGAAGTCTCCCAAAATAGAAAGAGACAGACAGAGAAAAACAGCAAACAAACATAGGAATCATCGCTTACAGAAGAAAAATATCAAGAGCGAGAGATGAGAGTAATGCCACTTTTGATACAAATGGGAGACTTGAGATTACTATGGTGCTGCAGAACCTCGACTGTTTGCTATAGCGCTGCAAAACATATTTACAATACAAATGTAGATATTAACTAATTGTAAATATTTCTTAACTTAGACTCAACTTCTACTACACTGTGCGATGGTAAACTAATAAAACAAAGCCTGAAGAAGAGGACCATTCAGACCTAGGTTCAAATAGTACATAGGAAACAATTGTTTCTTTTAACCTGCTTAGAGTACTAGATGGATCATATTTTATGCCATGTAACAGACATATCTGGCATGAGGAGCAACACAGCAGTTATGAATCTCCTTCGGACAACATTTGTATGGAAAAGTAGCGAAGGATGGAAATCCAAATCAAAAGGAAAGCACCAATGACACATGACTGACAGAAGCAAAGGAGGATGAGCGTGAATGAAGAAAGCAACAGGCAGCATTGGAGGCTTTGAATACTGTCTGGAGAAACTGCGTGAGACTGCCCAATAGAAACCTCCAGACCTGGGGCAAATAGGATTTCCAAATAATCTTTAGATTTCGTTTTAAACCTGTTGGAGTAGATGGGTGGGGTTTGCCATTGACAGAAAATCACTAGGTATTAAATTGACCTGTTGAGAAGTCAATTTAATACCTAGTGATTTTCTGTGGTACCCATCAAAGGCCTGATGCAGTAAAATCCACCCATCTGGGACTCCAAGTAGATTAAAATCTACCCTAAGAATTATTTACAAATACTATTCCAACCAGGTATGAAGACCTAACGGCAAAAACAATTCCTTGGATCAATAGGTCATCTTACCTTGGTTCTTATTTAAACCATTTGAAAGGTATCTAGACCACGACACATTAACCTTTCTATCTTAAGAAACCTTCCCACCAAGCTCACTGTCCCGTCCTGACACCTGGTTACCTCTACAGGTCCGGCCAACCCACCTTGCTGAGGTACTCCCTCATGACCTGGATGAAGTATGGCATGGAGAAGTCCATGATGTTGTGCCTCCAGGCGGTCTCCAGCACCACGTCAGGCCGCAGCAGGTCATAGCAGGTGAATAGGCAGGCGGCGAAGCACTCCTTCTTATCCTCCTCCAGGAACCAGGCCAGGAGCTCCTCCGCCAGCTCAGTGTCCTTGGACTCTGATGCGTATTGCATGGCATCCTGCACAGAGAAGCATGCAACACAAGTCAAGGGATTGACTACGACTGTATGCATTGCACTTAAGAGACATAAACAAGCATTATTGATCATTTAAATTGTCAAAATTAAGACATACATGCTAGATGGTCTCCTCCAGAGCCCCATCCACTACCCCATTCTCTCGGTCTCTCTCTCACACACATATTATTGATACTATATTTTACAGTCAGTATGGTCAACGTTGTCATTGGTTGCTCTGGTAAATTGTATTAGCAGTGATGTGTATGGAATTGCAAGTTTGTCTGTGTTTTAGTGGGCATGGACCTTGTAGAGCTTGTCCTTCTTGCAGAGCTCGACGCTCTGTTTCCAGCGGTTGTTGCCCTTGAAAAGGTACGCCGCGATCCTCCTGAACTCGATCAGCTCGTGCTTCTCCAGGCCCTGGGCCAGTGAGATGTTGTCAAAGTTGTCGTAGGCATCGATGGAAGTACGCAGAGCCTAGGTAGGAGACAAGGGAAGAGGGGATTAGAAGACTTCAAGTCATTATATATATCCTGCTAGTAAAAATAAACACAACTGAAGAATTGGGACTGGCTGTCACATACTTGATGGGAAGACCTGCCCTAGGACATACATTGCTACAGCTCTTTTTCTCTTTTTAAGCAGCATTGAGATATCTAAAGAATCACATATAAAACTAATGTACCATCTTTTATGAAACATACTGGACAACATTAACGTATCATACCGCATAGTCTTCCTCTGTGATGAAGAGGTTGTTTAGTGCTTCGTTGACTGACTTGTTGTTGTGATTCTGGACTGACCGCAGGTACGGTTTAACCAAGGGCAGCTGCTTCACCTGGAGCGAGAATCAGAGAGAAATATAATTATTCAGTTCCATTTTTAATTCATCTCTTTTGTTTAACGAGGTTAGTGACATTGATTGATATCTCATTCCTTAACACATGAGCCTGTAGCTTCTTCTGGCAACAGTGTCTCATAACTCTACATACGTATAACGTATCCACAACGTTTTTCCTTTTTAACATTGAATTTTATGAAGATAGATGAAAAAGGATTGGCCCAGGACCTTGCTGAAGAAGTTGACAGCACGTGTGTGATCCAGCCTTGGAGAGAGGACAATGAGCAGGTCGTTCAGTAACAACGGTTTGAACTCCAAGTAAAACTGGACGGCCTTGTAGTACAGCTCCACATTGGCCACCTACAACGACAAATACACAGCGGCTCAGACGTGGGACATCTACAAGTAACTGAATGTGCAATCAAATAATTTCCTGACTTGTAGTACTGGTATGTCAAATACATGAACTGAATTCAGTCCTGATGGATGAACCGCCACACCACGTTGCTCCCCTGTACCTTGGTGACGATGTCTTTGAACTGTCCCTCCTTCCATGCGTCAGAGGGGTGACTCATCATGGTGATGATGGCGTTGTCATACTCCTCATACTTGTCGTAAAGGAAGACCAGCTCTCCCCAGAGGTGGGCCTGCTCTGCTGCCCTGAGAACCTGACACACACAGACAGAGGTTAGATAATTAACTAATCGAGCAGGAACACATTCATTTCCAGCAATTTAGGGAGGGTAGCGGGTAGGGTAGTTATATATATATATATATATTTTCAAGCTTCTCACACAGTCTGCTGCTCTCCAGTCTGTATGAGAATAAGGGTCAACATCATGACCCAGACTGTATCACACGTATAACATCAAGTAGAACGATCTCAAAGCTACAAATACACCGGTTGCTGCCATGACCACTATTTCTTATTTAATTAATCCAAGCAGTCTAATGGGTATATTTATTATAATGATAAAGATTACAAATAATGACCAAAAAAACCAAAAAAAAAACCCATAATGGTAATATATTTTTGTTACATTATTGATGTATTACTGCTGAGTGGGCCATGAGCTGTACCATTAGCATGACATGGATATCTGTAAATGTCTGTCTGTATGTCATGGATGTGTTTTCCCCCCACCTACCTTTGGAATGTTGACGCGGGACCAGAAGAGCTCCAGATGCTCCCTCATCTTCTGGGGTTTGAATTTGGAGTAGAGGATGGCCAGCTCGGTGAACATACCCATGTGAGCACGCTCCAGGCCCAGGGCGGCCTCCAGCATGGTGATCAGCTCCTCAAAGTAACCACGGTCCTGGAGGGATACAGACAGACTTAATAAGACCGTAACCCTTCAGAACAGGTAACACAGACAAAATACACATTAGTAAACCTTTATTTTTACACATCTTTTAAAAATAATATTTTAACCTTTATTATCCAAGGAAAGTGATCATTTTGCTGCAGCTTTGAGAGAAGTATGACCAAATTACTGTCAATAGTAATGTCAGGTTCCATTGAGCCAGAATGAGCAACTCTCAGGGTAAATGTTTGGGTCCATTTCAGATTTAAGAAGAAAAAGTAGCGAGATGAACTCAATAAAAAGGAACATTTTCTGTAAGCTTTGACATTCGGTATTAAAATACTGTAGTAACAAATTTACACACTCCTGACTAGATACCAACTGGATGTTTTCCGACAGCATGCGGTTAAATCCACAGACAGAACTGAGCTTACTATTGTGTATTTAAGTTCATCAAGAGTTTTGCATTTTCAGTGTGTTATTTCAGTTATTGCAGTGTATTACAGCACACAGGGGTCTGCATTTGTTTACATTGGGATTTTTTAATGCTAAAGAGGAGGGGCAATACTAAAATCAGTTTTGCTTCAATTTGTCCCTTAATTCCTTACGGATAAACGTATCAGCGACGCCCTGCTCCGCTTTCATACAGTTACACATATTCACTCCTGAGAGGGTGTGTAGTCAGCAGTAGGGCAGCTTACTCAATGACGACGAGCTCCAGTGATCCTGTGTACCTGGTAGTAGTTGATGAGCTCCTCCAGCTCGTCGGCGTGGACGACAATGTGCAGGCCGCACATCTGGGCCAGACGAAACTCCTTCCCATCTACACAGGCAAAGCACACCTAGGGGGACAGAGGAAGAAGTCAAAACAATGCATTTATATTTTGGAGAGTGGACAGTCCACTCCCCAGACTACTTCTTCATTCTTGACACTGACATGAGGCTGACAGGGAGACAGTGTGAGGGAGAAAGAGAGGATGTTCTGTCTGAATTCAGTGCTAGACCAGATGCACTATGTGTTTACAAGGACATGGGGACTTAACCCTCACACTGTCTCCAGGCTGTGATTCTTATCTTAAATGTGATGCAAAGCTAGTTTCAGAGTAGTCAACACAAAAAGGTAGAACATAGTCAATGTCTGCGCTGTTTGTGTCCTTTTTTTTTTTTTTATTGAAATAGACTGATGAGGCGACTCACGCACTTGAGACAAGAAGAAGAGAACTGAGCAGAAGTTCTGGTGCACATTATCAGTCAGCGAAGTAGCTGCACATTAAAATTCAATAATTAAATCCTTGAATCAAATTAAATAATAAAGGCCTCCCTTTTACATTCAAAAATCTAGAATAATATAGGTACATTTCTGGCAAAACAGGAGGGCTAATGGCTATGTGTAGACCTTCCTGTGCTCTTACATTTGAGAGAATTGATTATCGTTGTATTTATCGGTATCGTGACAAATGGGTCAAATTATGGCGATAAAGATTTTTCCATGACATAAATATTCCTTGATAAGGAATTTTTTCGTCAAGCCTCACCTCCTTCCAGGTGCGGGTGCTGTTGGCCTTCCGGGCTCCGTCCACGGCTGCTTGGTACTCTTCAAGGTGCACCAGCGTGGAGGCCAGGCGGCCGAAGTTGGACACGTTGTTGTAAAGCAGTTTGGCTGCATCGTACATCTTGTCGTCATAGCAACGGTCACCCACCTGAAGGAGGAGGGACAGAACAGGAGCGAGCAAGAGCAGGTGAAGAGAGAAAGCATAAGAGAGATAAAACGATGAGATACTAACAGAGGTGCTTTATTTTCTGTCTGAATGTGCATAGTGAAAACAAAGGACAGAGAATTCAGTTAAGTGGCAGCTGTGTATGTGTTTGTGTGTCCAAGTGCGTGCTTCCCATAACCTACTTGTTGGATGTGAGCATTATTGGGTCCGTTGATGAACTCCTCCAGCTCAGCCAGGCGGTTGGTCTTGGCCAGGGCGAAGATTAGCTCTGTTTCAACGTAGGATTCACGAGCCTTCTTACGAGCCATCTGTAGGAACTTCACCAGGTCCTCCCAGTTACCTGCACAGCACAACTCAAATCAGTTTCAAAAGCACATCAAAATATGTTTACCAAAATATTCCAACGCCGGGGTGACCGAAGTTAGCAGTTCCTTAAAATTCCTTGTACAGGATTTCTATTTCTTCAGATCAACACGTGAGTCTATAAAGCGCCCAATGGATGAATATGACAGATTAAGATAATCTTACCGCTTTGGGCAGCAGCTTGTCCCACCTCCATGTAGGCAGAGGGGTCATCAGCCTTGATGTAAGAGTCAATGGCCTCTTTGACCAGGCCCTTCTGAAGCTGAGCCTTCGCCAGCTGACTCCACACCGGGGGCTCATTGCAGCGCTCAGCAAACTCATACGCCCGGTCCAAGTTACCAATGTGCTCAATCAGCACCTGGATACAAAGTTCAGATCACATTAAACCAACAATTTTCAGGGCCTATAGGTCTAGGATCTGATACCTCAAGAACCTGCTGGCTTGGCTTGAACAAGGGTTTTACAACAGTAAAAAGCTTTTGGGACTCTGGTCTGTTTCTACATTTTGACATCATCAACCAGCAGCCCACTGACCTGAACAGCAGAGGTGTTGACATCAAATTTCCTGAAGATGGCAAAGGCCTCCTCGAAGAGCTCATTGCTGATGGCAATGTTAGCAATGTCCGGGGCGTCGTAGTTGTCCAGTCGGTTGATGTACTCCATCACACGGGTCCGATCGGCCTTGATGGCTGTCAGGATCAGCAGGTTCTGGAGGTTTCTGAGAGAACCACGAAAGAAGGGTCAAAGACGGGGTCTAATTGAATGTGCCGCTAAATAAGCAAAATGAAGGCACTTGTGCACAAAAGATGGTCTAGGGGTGAATAACGTATTTCCAAAATCTTCTAAACACAAAACGATGAACTGTCTCACTCCAAAACTTTCAAATACATGCTGTGCATTAAAATAAGGAACTTTAATAATATGTTTGCTCTTTCACCTGTGCTCGCTGAAGACAGAGTTATCCAGGACGATCTTCTCCAGAAGCTCAATAAGCTCGTTGGGCAGGTCAGCGGTCATGAAGGCCTTAACTGTGACCGACACCTCCTCTGGATCCTGGGTCTCCGACAAGGCTGTCTGGACAACCTACGGCAGAGAGGGAGAGCAGGCTAGATGCACCACATCTCATGCTGAAATAACACATATGACAGAAAATAACATCACGTATGTTAGCTACAGGCCTATTAAGTTTACTTAATAGCCCTGTAGCAAATAGACAACCCCCCCCCCTAAAACAAAACAGAATAATATTTTATTTTCAAAAGGATTTGGAGAAGTGAGCACCAGCAGCTTTCTGCATAAACAGATGATCTAAGTAATCAAAGTGGTCTAACTTAATAAGAGAAGGAGGCAAGGAGTCGTACCTGGTCGATGAGTGGTCTTCTGTAGGGGTTGCTCTCCAGCAGCACGCTGGCCCACAACTCGGGGTTCTTGCGACGCACCAGGTAGCGAGACAGACTCTTAAACAGGGAGTTCTCATTGCACACCTACAGCATGAGACATAAACAGGGTCAACATATGGAGCGACAAAAATGGAAAAGCAAATTGCACACATTGTTTTAGCGGTGATACATACGATAATGATGATAATGGAAAAAAAAATCATTGGCTACAGGACAGAAGTCTGTCCATATTTTTGCCTTCATTAAAAGTATGACGCCATTCCAAACTCACATGAATCAGCTCCTGGTCACATTGTCCCCTTTCGTAGGCCACGCAGGCCAGGTGGGGGTCTCTCTTCTCACAGTACTTTCCCACCACGCGGCTGTCATAGTAGGGGTTCTCCCTCAGGAAGCGCTCCGGGTTGTTATTGCTGTCTATGTAGATCTTGGCCAGAGCATTGTGGGTGGCGGGCTCCTCACAGCCATCATGAATACGAGCCTCCAGCCAGGGCAGCAGTAGCTTCAGTCTGGAGAAACACATACAAAGTAAGGTTTTGCTGACCCACTGCTCTATATTCTTATAGAGTGATTACAGTGATTCCACGATCGCTGTATAGTTTAATTGGTCTTACCGATTTCTTTTCTCCACCTCGGCAACCAGTTCGTCAGTGGAGAACTGTCCTCTCACCACCATGATCAGGTTCTTAATCACATCCTCAGCGCAATCCACGTCCAACAGCCCCCCTATGACTACTGGCAAGCGGCTGGGGTTCACCTGGAATAAAGGACCTTTCAATTACGGCATATTCCCCATTTAGTTAAGGACTGTATCACAACAGAATACTACTATTTTCTGTCTTTAAAGAAGAGTGAGACATTCCAATCTGCAAAAGCCTTTTTGCCTTAATGAAACCGTAAAAAAGTCGAGAAGGACACAGGGAAGAAGTTCCAGGATGCAATTCCCAGCCAGCAAGGGTTTGTTATTCCAGATATGGATGACTTATCAAGCTCATTCTAATGTACGTTGTGGAAATATGTTAAATGTTTGTACTGTTCACATAATGTATGTACTCTTCAGGTAATGTGTAAATAAAAATCAACCAAATCATCTCTGGGCATAAGAGTACTTTTCAAAGTACCATCAGGCTAGTAAGCAGGCCTGTGATGTACCTTCTGCACGTAGATCTCAATGTACTTCTGCAGGCTGTTGCGGTACAGGTAGAGGACCAGATCATGGACAAAATCAAAGCGGTCACAGACAATAATCAGAGGCAGCTGGTCAGTCAGCTTGGCTTCCTGTAAAAAGAAAAAACATAACATTGGTATTGGCCAATAAAAAAAAACCCCAGAATGATGTTGTGGTAGGAAAAAATACTGGGATTCAAAAATTCAGGGATTGTTTTTTCCCTTAATCCATTCCAGTTGTCTGACAGAGCAATGTGGTATCAGCATTCATTTTTCATGAAATGTACTTTTTCCAGTACACCTAAAAGCCATGTCACTTTGCAACTGATCACTTCCACAGAAAGGCTAGATTAAGGAGGTGTCGACTGTGTGCAGTTTTGTAGTGCAGTAATAAAGGTTCATTCTGTATCTGTGTTATGAATGTGAAGCTATACTGGTCCATTCTTCACCTTGAGGAAGTTCTTAACGCGGTCGGGATCGTAGCAGTTGCTCTCGCGGCAGATCCTCTCCACCTCTTTGATCTGGCCCGTCTTGCAAGCAGCCTGGATGTACTTGAAGTGGACCTCTGGGTCCTGGCTGAAGTTCACAATAGAACCCAGGAAGTAGAACAGACCTGGAAAAGACAAATCAAGTGAACAATTTAACAAAATGAACTAACTGCAAATTAAACTTGGGCTGCATTTTAAAAGTGTCCTAATCTGTTCCTATTTTTGTAACTTTTCTAGGTCCCCTCTGGCTGAGATTGGTGGCAAAGGTAAAAAGGCTTGGAAAGGCAATGGGTAAAAAATAATCATTATATTAGAATTACACAACAATGAGCAGGAATGGCAAGACTGTTTGGCAATCTGCAGGCTCCCATCTTACCCTCAAAGCTCTTGAAGGATTCAAAGAGCTCAGTAAGGGACTGAGTGGAGAGCTGCTCGTGGTACTTGGAGGCCACCTGGACACAGATCTGCAGGTTCTGGCGGATGTTAGCAGATAGCATTGCCCTCAGACACTCCAGAGAGTCCTCCACTGATAAGGAGCCAAAGAAATTCACCAGCCACTGGAGGGAAGGAAAGTATACAACAATTCAACATTTTTCAGAAATATAGGAATATAGTCCAACAGTCAAGGTCTTGTTCAGGGGTATAGACCGAGTGTGTACGTCTATCCCAAAACATTTAAAATGATACCATCACACCAGTCCATGGTATGTTTTAAGCCATGTGTTTTACCTCTGGGTTGAGGAGGTGTGTGTGCACCACAGCACGCTTGATGTCGTACAGGTCGGTGTAGTGCTCCAGCGCCCTCTGCAGGAGACCGGCCTTTTCACACAGCTGAGCCACATGGGGACGATCATAGTGGGTGAACATCTGGTTGCCCAGGATGGCATCCGCAACCTGTGAAACATGACACCGTGACAAAGTAATTTAAATAGCGATCCTGACTTTGTAACAGATGGCAGGAGAAAATTAGGCATTTGGGGATGGGAAAGACACTTTTTAGAAATACATATACAACCCAAAAGGTTCGTTTAGCAAATTGTGACTTGGTCATAAGAGAATAAATGTTGAGAAAGTCGCAAATGCTGAGAAAGTCTTGGGTCAGATGGTTTGTTTTACTTAAGGTCTAGACAGCTGGGGGTTGCAAAAATGAGTTAAATCCCTACAGCAAAGGCTAGGAATTATTTGTAAACCCGATTTGACTCAGGTCTGATGTATCCATGTATTTGTGTACCTGCGGTGCATGGACCAAATTCATTTCCAGCAGGCGTGTCTGGAGTGGTCCCTCCATGGGTCTGTTGTTCTTCAGGGCGTCTAGCAGGAAGGATGTACACTGCTGAATCAGGTTGTACTCCATAAACACATCAACAATCTGGAGACACACAAAGAGAGAAACAATTACAACAGGTCTTGCTAATCATACTCCTCTGCTGAAAATGAACAGACAAATATCTAAAATAATTAAAAAAAAAAAAAAAGACAGTTAAAAATGACTAAATTATCAAACAAGAACAAACTTATCCGTTCAACATAAGCCGACTAGACTCTGGTCACAGAAAAAGGAAAAGTAGATTGGACTGGATTCCCAAGTCGCTTGCAGTGTGAACGCGCAGTAAAGGTGTGCCTTCTGACCTGTGTGATATCAGCCAGTGGCTCCTCATCTTGAACCAGCATCTGAGAGAACTGCAGGCCCTGCTCTGGGCTGATGCGCATCACGTTCCTTAGCAGGAAGATCCAGTCTGGAGTGTAGCCCACCTACACAGGGGACAGGGGATCTTTATATTACATTTTTTCTTTTTACAGTGTTCCATCCTACAAGTATATTACAGCATTTCTTTTTATTTTATCAGCACAATAATGGACTAAATTTAATCATAATCCATTTAAACCCACAAAAGGAGATAAACTGACAAATTTCAGCTAATTCTTCTATTCCTAGTATAATATAGCTGTAGGTCTAAGACGTGGCCCACCTACAGTGGACGCAAACAAAATATATCAATAAAGACAACAAAAAGAACACCGACTGTGCATGCTGTGTAAAGTGCAGCCGCAATATGTTAGAGGATCAAATGCTTCTTTCTCAATTCTCTACACTGCACTTAACTAGTCACTTCTTCACAACACGGAACAGTACATCAAATTAAGCAACATCACAAACCTTCTTGGCATAAAGGACTATCTTCTGGAACTGGCCAGTCTCTGCAAAGCACTGGATGACCTTGTTGGGGACGTTGGCCCTGAGGTAGACGCTGAGGGCCAGAGTGGGATCCACAGACTTCACCAAGTCTCCGAGCTCCTCAGAGCACTCCAGCTGTAGAGATGCAGCCATTAGGAAAACACCAAGGCTTTTGATCAGATTAAGTCCAGGATTGACTAATTAATGAATCAGGAGGAGTAAATTTGAGAAGCAATGGCAGTGTGGAAAATGCACTCTTTCAAGCAAACAAAACTCCTAAATTCCCCAATTGTCATTTATATGTAATCCCATCAAATCCTCAGCACATCCTCAACACAGATGATTATATGTTCAAAAACTGAACTTTTTGAAAGCAAAGGTCTTAACATGGGTTCTAACACTTAACAGTAACCCATAATAATCGCGTCAGCAATAATTGTGGATCTTTTTTTTCTCCAAATGGTGAGTTTCTTGATCTGGAATGAAACTTTTCATATGCAGGATGTTCAGAATAAGCCACTCCAGAACCAGGGCTCATATTTTCCAAGGATATGCTTCTTAACATTTTCAGAGCATGGGAGATCTGTTTTGGGATTTGGGAGTGTATGCTACAGTAACAGCAACACTGCCAACCGCCCAGTATTCACTTGCCTTGTCCTCTTTGAGCCACTTCTCCAGCAGCTGCTTGCGGCCCTGCTGGAGGACAGGCCTGCACAGCTCCAGGGACTCAAACTTGTTGAGCTGGCCCTGGTCCAGCAGGATGCCAAAGTACTGGAGCAAGGGGGACGTCTGGCCCGGCTGGGCTGGCACACTCTGGAACCGACGGATGGTGTCTGGGGTACGCAGAATACCCTGGAAAGGAAGGATGGAGAAAGTGAGTGAGTGAGAGTAGGAAGGTCACAATAATACACCTTTGACTTCATTTTAATGAGATACTGCTCCATAAACAACAGACTGATTTGTAGAAAATATTTTTGTTTGAGAATGTCCAGGCATAGAGAACTGAAGTGTGTCACCCTTAACCGTCTGACCTGAATTTGGCTCTGCTCTCCACCGTGGTAGAGATAACGTGAGTGGAGCAAGCTGGGTTGCTACTTAGTGTTCATGTTAAAAAGTTAAAACTGCTGGGTGCTCTCGGAACATAAGGGGTTTCAATAGGTATGAAAAAGAAAGACCCAATGGACCTAAAAACACAGATAAAAAGAGCAAAAGCATTGACTAACACTTTCCGAGGTACCCTGATGACAGTCATGATGCTGAAACACATTGGTCAATGTTTTAGCCTTCTCTTACAGCCTGTTCAATTAAGGCTTTTAACCCATTTTGAAGTGCCATGGGTCTCTTTTCACATGTTTTCTCTCTTACAAGTGTAAAGTTTTAAGTGTAACTAACAAAATGTTTAAAAAAAAAAAAAAAATCCGGAGCTTTATTGTCGTACTAAGCTGTAGAAATCTGGTTAGTGTGCACAATCTGAGTTTGTATTAGTTGAACTTTCAGTAATGTCACGATGGTTGACCATGCACTGCAGGGCAAGTTGGTACACTGGCAGTACCTTGGGTGCATTGGCGGCGACCTTCGCAGCCTCTGAGTAGTTCCCCGCTGCAAAGAGGGTGTTGAACTTGCGGGCGAAGAGCTCCTCAGCGCCGGCCAGGTTGTTGCGGACAGCCATGCGCAGAGCCAAGTCTGGGTTCTGGAGCACATTGGTAATGTAGGGAATGATATTTTCTTCCTCCACGCACACCGACAACACCTGGAAAAGCACATTTGCAATGATTCATTATTTGAACCCAACAACTCATTTGCAGTAGACAGAATTCAATCACTCAAGGGTACAGACAGAAGTTTTAGATTGGATGCAGACCTGGGTAAAAGGTATTTGCATGCTTATGTGTTTTGTTTAATCCTACATGTTTACCCACTAAGACGATACAACGCAGTGTTAGCTTTACATTTATTTAGCTGCAGTGGTCCCCCACAGCTAAAATATAGATGCAGGTGAAATCAAATGCTAAGAATAATTTGCAACTACTACTACAACCTGCACTTGTCATTCACGGTGAAATTGCTTTGGTACACTCCAAACAAATCTGTTCTCTTGGATTTAACTCTGAATTCTTTGTACATACCTGTGTGTAAAAATAGAAGTGAATCACTTTGTCAGAATTGGACTTGTCACATTCCTAAATTACACAGATGGCTTGGCCCATGTTGTGTGCGTGTGTGTGTGTGTGTAATACACTGGGCCATATTGGGCCAGACTCGGAGGTGAGAGCCAAGAGCAGTAAGGAGATTAGGACGCCTCGCCTGCCTGGAAAAGCTGAGCCCTCCTACTGTGTCTGTCACATGCTACTTGACACTAGAGGTGCCGCTACAGCTTTTTATTCACAGGGATTCCCTGAGTCAAGGTCACACAATGACACTGATGTACCAACACCAATATATATAAAAAAAAACACACACCACGGGGATGGTGACTCACCCACAAATGTCAGCACTAACAGACTAAGATACTACAGCCTAGTATGCATACACGATGATTCAGTACATGATTCAGTTTGTCTGTGTTATTTTAATTATCCACTACGCTTTAAAGCTGCACTAGGCAACTTTGCATGTTGGTGGCTCCAAATGGCAGCTGCTCTGACTTTGCAGAAATCACTGTGATTTCATATCACTTCCTCATATTTATGGGGAAGTCTCATAAATCAGTGATGATAGTCCTGCAAGGCCCATCTCAGCACTTGAATTTCAGTGTGCTCTTGAAGCTGACATGATAGATGGAGGGCCAAAATGTGTGCATACACACTTTAATGCACAGTACCTGTCCTTTCCTGTTGACCCCGATGATGCCAGCAGTAGGCTCGTGGGGGGCAGTGACGAAGATGGTCTCCCCGCTGATCCTGTTCATGTAGATACAGGTGCCAGTCTCCAGGTCATACAGGTGGATGTAGCCATATTTGGTTATGAGAAAGACTACATCTTGCTTGGAACTGATCTAGAGGATGTAAGGGAAAGAGGAAAATGTTTTCAGAGGCTAACCAATAAACAGAAGGATAGATAACGGAACTGACAGGAGGATGTGTTCCAGCTGTACGCTGGTGACTGGAGCATTGATATTAAATCTGCGGAGCCCACCATCACTGTCGCAATGCCCTTGAACAAGATACTGAACTCCAAACTGTTCAACAAGCGTTGCACTACTCTCTGTGTTCTGACCTCTCATTATAACTACTATTTTTTTTAACATACTCACACAGTAGAAATCTCAAAGCTGTAGACAGATTAAAAGACACAGATTCAAGAAAGTCAAGGCTGCGATGGGGAATGAACCATAGAGGGTATTATCTGGTTATGAGGAGGAGGATATCTCATAACGCCATGTTCAGAGAACAAAGACAACAAGTGCAGCTACTACAAGTCTGTTCTTAAATAGTTGTACCTGCATGGCAACAGGGAAGTCATTCTGGGCTTCTGGGGGAAAGAAAACATCCACAGCTTTCTTTGGAAATGGTTGGTTCCCAGTCGGCGGAGTCCCCACTTCAATGATGTGCAGCTACAAACAAAAAGACATCCAGACAAAAGGAGAGAAAGTGTTAGGACACACAGGACTCTTCTCAGTCAGCAAAGGGGAATTCTACCGATATTGAACTTTAGTTTTCTGGCAAAAGTAGGTATTGTCTTACAGATTAAGGTTGCAACAATTCATTATTTAGTGTCATCAACTGCACTATAGAATAACCTTAATCTGCAGGGGATGATAAATACAATATAAGATAAAACAGGATAAGAGCTATAGCCAGTCTCTTAATTTGGATTTGGTTTCATTTTGTAACAGTTTTGCAACTTTTGAACAGAATCTAAATTTATATATTTGCACAAATATTTTTTCTCATGTAAGTGTAAATACATGTTTACAGATAAGACATTTGTGCATTAAAAATAAGTAGAAATAAACTGACTTTCAGAGTTAGAACTGGATGTGTGTTGTAGGCCAGTATGGTCATCTACTTTATATACTGTTGCTGTACAACTATTGAAAAGCTGATTGGGGTTTAAATTGCAATGCCTGGTGCACCATTAATATCCTGCATGCTGTCCCTTTAATCAAAACAAGAAAAGGAAGGCAGCGCTTTGAAGACAGGTCTCAACATGCAGACACATACATCAAAGAAAACACCATAAAACATGTGGAATTGAAGACTTTGAGTCACTTGAGGTGAAGGTTGGAACTTTCTTTCCATCTCAGGCGATGCAATTTGATTCTTTGCTTGAATACTTTACATTATCACAGACATTGTGACAATCTCAGAAGTCGCCCCTCATATCCAATATATCTGGGTTCTATCCCTATCCATTATTGCAGTGTAAAGCCCGCCACTTTGCAGTGCCGATGAGTCATACTTTTCCTCCTGCTTGTCCGCGCACGGCAAAGCAGAACAGAGTTGACTCTTCAGTGTTGCCCTCCATTTTGAACTGGGCGAAGCCGGCGGCATGGCCCTCGATGGGCTGAGACACCTTCCTGTCCACAGAGTACAGCTGCATGGCTCCAACGACACGGTTTTGCTTGAGAAGAGAGGAGAGAAAGCCCATAAGTTAAAAGGTCCAAGCAATAATGGCAGTATGATGCCCCCTGCTGAAACACTGTAGCGCCACTACTGACTTTGTTTACATTGGGATTTATTAGAGAGGTTTTTTTCCACTCTTCAGTTCATTGTCTGAGCTTTTGACACAAGGGCCAATTGTATGAGACCGTTAAACAAGGCTTTAACATGTATTTTCAGGTTTGAATGGTTTGTTTACTTTTTCACAGGTAAAACAGATCAGATGTTATGATGAACTAATTTACCCATGACCACCTATGATACCTATGAAGTATGCAGATGCATCAAAGAGGGAAAGCACACTAATAGTGAGGTAAAATGTGTTTCTTAAATTTGATGGAAGAAAAGAGAGGTTAAACACTAATACTGATACCAAAATGCTGTAGCATATAGAATACTAATTCAATATATAAAAATATATTCTTTAGTCCATTCAAATATTTAGGATTCAGACTACAAAAGAGTTATCATATTGTGAGACAGACTTTTTTACTATCCTTTACACAGTGAGCACAGAAGCAACTCTTCAACCAGAGAGGGTTAACTACCTGTGCAGAAATGCCAATGAGCAGCAGCCATTTCTGTTTGGCATCAGTGCGGTAGTTAATAATCTGACAGCCAGCCAGGCTGGAGTGGCGGTCAAAGACTTTGATTGGCTGAGAGTCTCCCTCCATGCTCCAATGATAGACTGCGTTGTCTGTGACCAGGGCGACAGTGTTGAGGGAGATCCACTTCCAGAAGGTCACATCATCTGTCATCGTGTGGGCCTTCATCTTGCTCTTCATCTCAATGTTGAAGATCTGCAGGGTCTTTGCCGCTGAAAACATTCAGAGTTGAGGTTAAGGTACAATGATCTTGAGGCACTTTGACTATCTATCGGGTGACTAAGGCTACCACACACAAACAAACACCAGACTTTGGGAATAAATGAAAAATAGGGAATACCAAATTCCACTTGCTGGAGAAATGTTGGTAGTCGGGGTTTGGTGTAAGTAACACCAAAGAACCATACAGCAAGCCAGCACCAGTTGCAATACAGAAGGGCAAAACCAACAAACGGCCAACCAATAATGTTGTAGCATCTGCATTCAGTTAGGTCTGATGCAATCAACTGTGCAGGAGAAACACATTCAGTTGAGGCTGAATATGCAAACCCCTTGTGATAAGATGAAAAGAGAACTTGAACTTCCCAAAACAGAAAAATAAACTAACAATTTTCTAATATAAGAAACTGAAGAGATTCATTGGGATGACTACTTTTCCACGCTTATCTAAGCTTCTCAAATGGCCCAAAGTGGCTTTCCTGGTTGTTCTTTTAACCCAAAATCAGCCCAAGGCTATTTAAAATGAGGCTTCCATCCCACCACCACCACCCCACCACCTACTAGAAAAATCAAACTTCAGGCATGTGATCACGGCTCTCAAAACATGTTAATCCTAAAATGAAGGATGTGGGAGTTTGGGTTGGGTCCGAATGCAGATTAGCAACAAAAGACCACAAAGCACACCAACAAATGTGATGATGGGAAGGTTGCTGGAGGGATGCACTCACGCCCATTCCGTTTTTCCCCCCAATTCAGGCTCATTGGAGGGAAGGGACTCCAATCGTTTGGGCCACAACACATATCTTTTGTGTTCAGCCAGGCCCAAGCAAGCCTCTCTCTCAACTAAACTACACCCCACGATTAACTGATTTAAAATAAATGCAGCACATCTTCACATTCAAAATAGGGAGGCATAGTGACATTTCTAAATAAATTATTTGCTCCTGTTGCAAAATACACAGCCTAGTCAAACAATTACACAGAGAAAAGACATTGATATTTAATCACTTACTCTGAAAGAAAAAATTAACACAACACAATAATTAGACTACAGCACAAATGTAGTGAGAATGTGCATTAAAAAATAGTACAAAATAAATACAGACTGTCATTCAACCAGCTTTATGTGCAGCTTTATCAACGTGCACATAAAATACAGGTTGATAAACAACACATACTGAAGCTTAACTTTCGTAAGCCACTCAAGCCTAATCCTGTCAGGTAATGTGCATGGTTAGTAAATCTGACCAAAATATATTATTTACAAGAGAGATAGTCTGGTAGTACGGGCATGACAATTTGAAATGATTTTACAAACCAATACCCTGTACATATCGCTGAAAACCTGTAAGTTATGTCCAGTGCTTTCCACAAGGATATAAAGTAGCCAGCTAATGGGAAAAAGTAGCCAGCTAGGGGGTCCGGGGGCATGCTCCCCAAGAGAAAAAATGTGTGTGTAAAAACCCTATTTTGGTGGCTCTATAAAACAAAACCACATTTGTCTAATTCACATAGCAAATTAATCATGGGGGACCTAAAACTAAATCACATACTGCATTAGTAGAATTTCACAATATTTCTATTTAGCATGGTATAAATTGAAAATTGAAATATTCTTTACAGTAATGAAACAATTAAAATGAATATAACATAACCTAAACTTTATTGATGGGATATTGGTTTAAGCTCATGGCCTAAATGTGCTTGCAATGTACAATCTGGACGATTCAACTAAATAAAAAGGGCTATTTTCACACAAATTGACAACTAGGTTGATTTAGTCTAAGACAATCAACTACATAGATTAATTGAATAGAATTGCTCAAATGTGTAGATGGCATTCCCATTGTTTAAGCTTTCCCCTCTAATCTACTATAGTTGCCCTGCTTGTGTTACCATTGTGCATTCAAGCGTTGCGTACAACTAACACAAGTACTGTGCAGACATTTCAACACAGTGCATACAGGATTACACTTTGACAACTCATGATAGGTAAAATTCAACTCACCGTCTGCAAACATAAGAAAGCGGTAAGAAATGAAAAAAAGAGCAAAAACAAGCAAAATAGACAAAGCATTCATGATAGCATGACATTTCTACTAGCACTGGTACTGTGGTTACTTTCCATAGGAGTAATATCAATGACCTATTCATTAAAATTTGAACAATTTACAGTTACACTATTTACTCTTTTTTTTTTTTCTTTTTTACAAAACAGTAATGGGTTGACCTGTATATGGACATCAAAATGAGAAGCAGACTGTGACAACTAGGTAACTGGCTGACAAACACAAACAAAATTTACACAAATGGTCTGACACATTAGAAAAGCAACATACAGAAGGAAGTGACTAGGCCAAGACCTATATTGTTCCTTGCTCAGCTCTCTAGGTGCTGCATGAAGTTATGTGCTAACAGCCGTATATATCAATTGTGGCCAGACCTTACCTTTGAGGGCAATAACTTTGCTGGCAGGGTTCATGATGGCGCTGTCTGCAGAGATGGGCCTACGGATAGGAGTGTTGGGGTCGGCCATGTCAATGATGACAACTTGGGCCTGCTCGCCCACCTTCTCTCTTATGCAGATGAACTTATCCGATTCCATGGTTAGAGTGCTGAATCCAATATTGGCTGGGTTGATCCCCAGATTCTGGAGCTGAGATATAAACGGATAACCTTTTTCAGAGTTCATGTATTGTGTCTAGTAAAAGGGTGAGTTAGGACACATGGACATAGTATGGAAATGTCATACAAATAACCCTGTGGGGTTCCATTTTGCATTTAAATGGTTAATATAAATACCGCTGTGAGTACAATATTAGTGGGCACAGATCTATGATAGTAAGCCTTTATTTTCCTTTACAAAAGCTGGGACCTAGCAGTTGAACTTTCATCCTGTCCTGTGTGTAAAAAAAGAAAACGTGTGTGAGAGAGAGATCATGATGTCATTTCTGACAGAATGGACCACCTGGTTCACCTCAGCTGAATGACACAGGCTGGATTTCATGCATGCCAAAGCTAACGTAGTCGTTTGTCTTGCTTCCTCTGTCAAAATGGCCTGTTGTGACATAACGTTTAAGTGTAACGTTAATGTGAGCAATGTCAGGGGGTTCAGGCAGATCGTACTTGACACTTCATTTTGGGGGGGGGGGGTGTAACGTATAATAATAACGTTATAGTGTAGCGTTATAAGACCAACATAGAAATTCGCTGTATCAACAGCAATCATTCCGATAAACTGACGGTTGGCCAGCTCGATGACTGAATGTCTCATATACGATTAGCGTGACGACAAAATCCCTCACGACACACCAACTGTAACTGCTAGCTCGCTAACCTAATATTAGCTACCTTAGCTGTAGCCACGTGTAGGTCAATAGCGTTAGAATTGCGCCGAAGGTCAACAAAAGTATGTTATTTATCTCGCTGGCTGATCGTTGTTGACAGATAGCTAACGGTAATTGAGCTAGGTGATGGAATATGAATTGCTAGCCTAAATGGCTAACAGTTAGCTTCTGGCTAAACGGGGGAGGGGAGGTCATTCATTTGCTGCGGGTGTTGACGTTTAACGTGAGCTCGGCTAGCTAACGAGCTGTCAAACAACTTAAGTGGAGAAATCACAAAATAACAAAAAAAAGCTTGGTTTACGACACATACAGCAAATACGTTTTCCCACATACCTGCAGGTGCTCCTGGAAGCGGATAGGTAGGATTTGAGCCATAGTGTTTTCCCTGGGCTTCTCCGGAGTCCTGAAATTCTAGCTTACAGCTAGCTAGCTAGGAAGTGGCACCGCGCTAGCTACGACCTCCTCACTGTATCGGTGTAGGTCGGAGCCAGTCAGTGAAAATTAAAAGCCCGACCGGGGTGGTATAAGGAGTGTTTTTAATAGTCGTGCCCAAATATAGAATCAATAATGTCAGTTGTATCCCGTGCCCGTTTTCCCCACTGCATCAATGAATAGCAGTGGCTACGGCACTGATCTTCTGTCCAAAATCCGCAATGGCGGCGGAAACGGCTCAGAACCTTTCCAATCCGGAAGCATCTGGGGACCCCTCTGGAAGGGCACACTGATTTTGACAGTGTGTTTGATATTAATCACTTTCGATTTTCTAATTTCAGCAACGGGGCTGCATGTTGTGTGGGTTTCAACATCTTTAATATTTACAGGATTATAGTTTTTGCCGCATCATCCCTCAAACCATCTCTTATAATTCGCCACTGTACGTCAGTTCCGTTGTTGTAACTGGGATGTCATATTCCTTACAATTTGAAAAATGTACCGTACAACTCCAGTCGAAGCGTTCATCCTTGAAATAAAAAATAATGCGCCATTATATTTAAAAAAAAATCCTTCTGGGAGAAAGGAGAGATTCAGGCCAGGGGACACCGGCCACTGTGACCGGTTAGGGACTCGCAATTCCTTGCAGGGTCCCAAGCTTTCGTTAGTCTAAAGCTAATTGTCCTATGGATTTCGGAGTAACTTTAAAATTGAATGCAAAAGAAAAGACAACACAAATTAATGCATTTCAAGAAGCAGCTGTATTTGACTATAAAGGCATTTCTAATCCAGTGTCTCTAAGCTGTTTTCTTTATATTTCAGTGTAAAAAGTCTATATTCTATTAGAAAAAAGAAACAGTAAACCCAAAATAACATCTCATAAGAAAACAATCATCGGAAAAAAGAAAAAAAGAAAAAATCCCCATTCACCAGTCATCTCAATTAAAATAGAAACAGCATTTCATTTATGCTAACATTTTCCCTCAAAACAAATATATATATTTTCCTTATATATATATTTATATATTTATTCTCAAGGCAGTTGGTCATGGCCAAATAAATTGACCTTGTCATGGCCATTTTTCATGTTTCAAAGTTAGAAAACATACCTAGAAAGGAAGAAAAACAAACTATGAGAAGCACAGTATATGACCACAGCACTGGCCAACAAAGAATATCTGTCTGAGTGAAAGGGAAAGAGTTTGTCAATACAGTGTGGCACAGACACACTTCCTCTGGATCAAGTGCAATGCAAAGAGAATGATTTCTCACACTCACATCATAAAACTACAACACACTCCTCTTTCACAGCACACAGGTTGTCCATCACATTCCCTTTGCTTGTCTCCTCTTCCTCCATCTTATTTCTCTATCTTGCAGCAAGGAAAGGCTTGTGCTGTGCTGCTGATGTTCTTGGCCATTGTCGGGAGCTGTAAATCCACTTGATTGAGAAGTAGAGGGCGCACTGAGCTCTTGCTCAGTCAGCCCTGTAAGTTTCAGAGAGTGCTATGGGAGTGCTGGTTCCCTGATTCATGGTCAAGCGATGTTATGTCCTTCCACCTCCAATAATCATGAACAGAAACAAGTTTGTTTTACTGGGGGCTGTCAGAACTGAACTCTCTGTGGCAGCGTTTGAGGTTGAATAATAGTGTGCCAAGTGAGAGAGATAGAGATAGAAAGAAGAGGATTGTTGACAAATCCCTGCATGCCAGCATCTTGCTATTACAGTAACAAATGTGAATAATATGTTGTCCCTGAATGCTGAAGAATAGAACGGTGTGTCAAGCAATGGGAGGGAGAGGAAACGAAGGGTAGAATTTCTGCAGGGAGAAGGGGAGGATGAGTGTACATGATGACAAAGCAGAAGAGCAACTGCGGCTGTAGTTATGTGCTCTGAAGTGGTTCTCATGAAAGGAACAAGTAGGAGAGAACAGGGGACAAGATTGAGGAGCAGGGGAGAGATGGGATCACCGCTGCCACATTAGTAAGTGATCATCAAACGTCCTGGATGGCGACGTGAATAAGTTCCCTGGGTTACCATTTACATTAAGTGAATATGCATGATGTACACATAAGCAAGTATGCTTACATGTGTATGTATGAGAGACAGAGAGAACATGTGTGGGAGAGAAGGAGAAATCCCTGGGCTACATAGGAGGGGGCAGTGGAGGAGAGGTCCACACAGGCCACAACCTCCATCCGTCTCATCCCTCCGTTCCGCATCACTTAGCAGAATTATGTGCTTCTCTTTTGCAGCTCCTGAATAAAGGCTGTGGAATGGGAGAGGGGACACAAGCAATAAGTACCAACAAAAAATTGAACCAAAATTAGAATGTGCATAATTGTTGAGGTTTTAGAAAGAACATGGTGTAATCTCACCTCCAATTATTTCCTCCTTGACTTTTTGTAGCTCTTTCCGCACCTCCTCCAGAATTTCCTGTAGGGAATCGATAAACAGATTAATTATAGATGTGTGGATTCAGACTCAGGTTTAGCTCTTTTGGCCCAGAAGTGATGTTGCAGGGCTGATTGCAGGGTTTTACCTGTTTCATTTTCTCTAAATCTGTGTCATCGCTTCCACCTGCATCATTACTATTGCCCCCAGGCTTCACCCTGAGAGAGGACAAGAAACAGACCAACAAATAGAGACAGAGAGATTGAGAGGTCTATTTATCTTTCACACTTCCAGACATTTTTCTAAAGCCAGGAAAGTCCATTGCATTGACAGCCCCCGCTGTCAATCACGGCCATCACCATAGTACCACAGGGACAGAGGAAGAGCGCCACCGAGTTACACAAATATACACACCCAGAGATATAGTGGAGGGTAAACCCACTTACGCTCAGTTTACCCACATTTGTGAAACAAAGTTTATCCACCTCTTTGAATTTATATCAAACTTAAGGGTAAAAAAGATTCCATTCCAAGTAATAACACTGATATGTGGCATTTAAGAGTTTTTTGAGTTTGATTGTTGAGTTGCTCACCTTATAGTAATCACTGACTGGAGTTTACCCACCTTTTTAACCACTATATCACTGCACACATCCCATAACTATTCAGAGGACACCCAATGCAGTCTTTGAAGACATCAGAAAGGTGACCACAAGACAACAGCACCACCATCTAATGCTCAGAACTGACATCTAAAAATAAGAGGCATCAATAATACTGTCCGGATTTGATTTCAGTGGTCAGATATAATGCACTCAGTTGGCGTTCCTACACGTCCCTTCTCTGCATGCCATTTACTGATCCATTAGATGGTGCTATCAACTATAAAATGTACCACCCCGGTAGGCTGCAGTGAGGCTGCGCTGACCTGAAGGGGAGAGAAAAGGCAGGGGGAAATGAGGACATGAGTGGACGGGACAGCATTTATACCTGGAACCTTGGGACAATGAGGAGGAGGAGTCCATGCTCTTGGTGATGGAGTTATTCCTGTTAGTGAGACACACACACTCTCCTCTTAGAATGGAAGTGGTAGACATACACATGGACACGCAGCATTCACATTAACAAAAGCATACACGTGCACGCTAGTCCACACACACACACACACACACACACACACACACACAGCCTTGGGGGTTACAGTTCTATTGACCATGGGGGCATGGGAATCACTGAATCCTGGATTACCTGGTCATAGTAGATGACTTCTCCCAAGGTCTTCTAATGGTGTCTGAGAAGGAGAGAGAATATAAACATTAATTGCTTACATTGACTTTGTTTTTTGATGTAAAATAAATGTCGGGATGATGCTTCAGATAAAAATGTTCAGTTCTCACCGCTTTGGCCTTGAGACTCTGAATCATCCTGTAGAGAAAACAGTGAGACTTCCAGTTAAGAGTGAGTCATACTCAACCTGTTTTCACCTGCAGTGTCAGGCCACATACAAAACCCGTCTTTGCTTGGTTTCCTTTGAAATAAATTACACAATCTAAACAACCAAATACTTACATTATCTTGTGTCTTCGCAGGTACCTTCTCCCCAGTGTCTGCTATTTTTCTCCTGAAGAAGCAGAATCACCATGTACATTTAAATGTACCAGGAGTTTGCCTTGGTGAGTTGGTTTAAAGGGGAATTCCGGTATTTTTAAACCTGGGCTCTATGTACAAATTCGTCATTTATACCGCAAAATAGGTACAAAAGGTTTTGGTATTGGAGCCCAGGTTTAAAAATACCGGAATTCCCCTTTAACATAATACACACGGCAACTTCAGTATGACTGTCATACACAAAAGGAGTTAGAAGAGTATAAACAAAAAAACAGAAATGTGGGCTATACATTTTGTGTAACTTCAAACAGTGACACCCACCTTCTTGCCAAAATAGCACTCATCTCACCCATGAGACCACCTCCTCCTCCTCCACCTCCACCTCCTCCTCCTCCTCCTCCAGAGGAGTTACTGCTGCGGCTGGCATCAGCCTTGGCTGCTGGAGCTGCAGTGCCTCCTTCTTCCTGCAGAGGGCATCAGATAGCAAAGAGATACAGCAAGCAGGAATTGAAGCACCATGCTCACAGTGCAGGCATTATGGCTCAATAAAACCAGATGGATGCAGGTATCTTAGCTTAGGCATAGGACTAAGACTGGATCAATACAACAGCAGGATTCCATTTGACTCATTAGAACAGCACTTAATGGATCAGTCATTTTCCATTATTTATAAAAATGTTTCCCTTGCCTTCGCAGTAGCTAGTTGAGCAGTAGTGACAAAATCCACCATCAGTCTTTAGAACTGTTTTGTTCTGTACTCACTTTGTTCTGTACTTTGCGGAGCTTTGCTCCTGCCAGGGCAGCTGCCAGGCCCCCACCTACCCCACCACCACCACCACCGCCTCCCCCAGAGGGAAGGGGCGGGGCGGGTGGGGGTCCTGAGGGTGGGGGTCCCGGAGGGGGAGGGATCCCAGCGGCTGGAGGGATCCCAGCAGCTGGAGGAGGGCCAGGGGGTGGAGGTGGGGCCGGAGGAGGTGGGGGGCCTCCAGGGGCCAATGGTGGAGCTGCAGGAATGGAGACTAAGAAACAAGAGAGAGGGTGACCGTCAATAACCATTCACCGTGATTGGATGGAATCATTTAGAAGATAAAGATATACAATCATAATATGAGACCAAACTGTGATGATCGGTGCACGATCATGTAATCTGAAAGGTCCTTACTGTGATGACCTAATGACATGTTGAGAAAAAAGAGGAACTACTACGACTTTTGTTTTACATGGAACAGTGGACTGAATTGTAGTGAGGCCGGTTGTGTTGCCCAGCCCAGGTGTTTCCTGACCTGCGGCGGCTTGTCTCTCTCTCTCCTGTTTCTCTATGTCCTGTCTCTCTTTCTCCTGTCTCTCTTTCTCCTGTCTCTCTTGTTCCTGCTGTTCAAGCCTCTGCTGCTCCAGCCTACACACACAAACATACAGGGATTAAAAACACATCTGACAAATAAAATGAATTAGAGGATGAAAAGGGACAGAGAAATGAAGTTATGATATTCAGTTGGTTAGAATGGCAAACCGTCCTACGTCCTACTGAGAGTAAAAGAAAGGAGCATGATGGGTAATGATATCTTTTACCTATCCCCAATGGATCTGTAAACACACATTATTGGCTTATTGAACCAACAACCATTGTTTTCAAACAATTCTGTCTAATTATGGCAGATGGCGTGGAGTGCTAGAATCAGGATTTGGATTCAATATACTGACTATGGTACAGGCAGTGTGGTGATGGTGCAGCTTCTGATTAGCTTACCGCTGGAATTAGAAGTCCACAGCTGGATGTGATGGCCTAATTCACTGCTGCACCCCTCCACCCCCCCTCCCCCAACACATCTGTCACTCACAAGAGCTTTATACACACAGAATGGCACACATTAAATGTACACCTAGACCCACTAAAAAAAAAATGCACATGCAGGTCCACAATCATAAACACTGAGCCGCGAGTCACATTGCCCAGTGTGATTTAAAGCACAGTTGGTCAACTTGGGCGGTGTGCCCAGGGAAAGGGGGGGGTCAAGGTCCCCATCTTTCCTCAGCCTCCACGTACCCACGTTCAATACTCTGCTGAGTCTGTATATATGCAGATTAGACCCAAAAGCATGAATGGAAATAATATCCACCAATAGCTGCATACATGTTGGATTTCTTTGTGTAAATGGTAACGCTTTACGCCATAAGCCCCAGCATGTAGGCAACCACTGGTGCTACTAGTAACTTGACAGACAGTCTCTCTGGCCATTCACAAAGCCTCCCTGACTGTAACATATTACCATTTAGGCTCAATGAGATTAAAAGGTTAATGCCTAGCCTATACAGGCATATGTGGCATCAACAGAACGAGCAGAACAAACCAACAGAGCGGTTAGATGGACGGAGAGAAGGGGGAGTTGATGTGAGAGGTGTTGCCTTCCTTGTATTTTTAACCTTTAACCTAAAGAGGCTGACTGAGGGTTTAGCAGGGTGAGGCTAATGCCGTCAAATCCCCTACATATGCGTCTGCGCTGTTAGCAAAACTGTGCCAATAGGAATACCACAAAGCCAAGACAGCTTGACTGACTGTTGATTGTTATGCAACTAAACCCAGAGGGGACTTCGCTTGAGCTGACGATGAAATCTGTTAGGAACATCTACTTCACATGGCCTCACAGCACCACCAACTAGACCAAATAACAATCCAACTTGCTTCCAAAGGAAATCTGTTTTTAACCAATATGATGTAACTATTCCTTGTGCTGAATCTAGGCTGTAGACTTGTGTAGGAACCTTGCTTGGACGTTAGGTTACGAGGGGCTGGGCCATTGCATTCTTTTGTTGAATTAGGCCAGGACACCTCCAAGGGGCTCCACAGTAAATTCTAGCCTGTGGTATATTATAATTGGCTAAGCAAAATAAAGGTGGAGAGCATTTAGCAACAACACATTCGCCAGGTAGTTTTGGTACCTCCGCTGTTGTTCAACCTCCTCCGGAGATGGTCCATTTGAGACTGGGCGGGGGAGGGTTGCATAACCTGCCAAAACAAAATACAGGAAAGTTTCTTACTATGGCTCCAAGGGAGGGATTATAGAGCATGCTCCTTTTGGAAACTAGGTTGGTGGATACTGTGAGAAATAGTCGATATTAGACAATAGTAGATATTTTAAAACAAGCTACAAAAATGTCTTTTCCATTCTTGTGATACTCTGTTGATCCCCCCCAAGGAGAAATTAATCTTTGCTTGGTTGCCTGCGACAGAGACCAGCTACAGATCAGCGCTCCTAGAGATGGGAGGGATTCACTCCAGTGTTCACTCCAAGACTAGGAAGAAACTAGTGCCTGAATCTCAAGGTAGACATTCTGGGAAGTGTAAAGCTATTGTGGAGAGAAATTGCATTACCGGCATCTGCAATGGAGTTGAGCAGCTCCACAGCATGCATCATGCCATTGGCAAATAGAGTAGCATCCTCCTTGCTGCCAAAGTTGAGCCCCCACACCTGCCGCGCATCCCGCCACTGGTGGAAGTTGGGCGTGGCCTGGTTGTATTTCAGGCCCTTCACGATTGGACAGTTTATCACCACCTGAGAAGAAGGGGACAGAGGGTCAATAACAGGAGACATATTGGTATTACCGGAGAGCAAAATGAATACTTTCTCTATATCAGCAAATGGTGACATTTAAAACCACAAACTTGAAAATATTAGACCAAAACCAGAACCAGCAGCTCTGGTCTGGAGTTGTGCCCAACGCAGGGATGTGATCAGAATAGAATAAAAGCAGGAAGTCATAGGACAAATGTTGTTTCTCATGGATAGTAAATGGGGGCTGTGTGTCCAAAAAAATGGAAAAAATAAAACAATTAAACCAAACCATATCCCTGCTAATATATAAAAAATGCAAAAGGCACATTATTTTAGTTTACATTCCACCCAGCAGGTGGCATGAAGCCTATAAACCAGTAGGAAAAAAAGCTCTGGGTTTGAGCATGGCCTGAATGTGCTGACACGCCATTTCTCTGTTTGTTTAACAGCCTCTGAATTCCACAGAGCAGAGGAGAGCCTGTCAGGGTGAATATCACAGCGGGCAACACGCGCCAAAAAGAGAGGGTAGCAAGTTCAGCCACCATCACAGACAGCGGTATTCCTAACCTTTGTGCAGTTCTGTCAAAAGGCCAGACAGATAGGAGGAACACACGCAGAGATGTCATCAGAAACACAAAAAAACAACAGGAAAAAGGCAGGAACATTGATTCCCTAAAATCATTGCAGACAAATAGCACTGTTCTTTTTAATGCTACTTTTATCAACCGATCATGCCAACACGTATAGGCTGAAATTTAAAAGTACATTGAAAAGTTCAACAACAACAAAAGTCCGTCTATATGCAGAGTCACTCTCAGAGGTGGACAGAGCGGAGGAGGTAATGAGGGGTACATGGAGACAGACAGAAGATACAGCCACCTGTATTCTCTCTCATCAGCCCCTCATATCCCACATCCCTCCTCCTCCACAAAGTCTCCTCACAATAGCTGGGTAGATGTGGGTAGAGCTTACTTGATTGAGATGGAGAGAGACAGAAAGACGGAGATATATATAGAAAGAAGGTTTATGTCAATCAGACATGCACGTGGAGAGAAAGGAACAAAAGAAGAGGGTTGGGTGTCACAACAGACTGGAGACACAGACAGACAGAAGGAGAGAAGAAGGGGGCAAGGCTTCTTCCTAAATTGTCACAGGAAATGGTTGAGCTGGCCAACTATCTCTCAGGAAACATCATCCACTTTAAGACGCGTCTCTGGGGAACACTTGTGAGTTCTGAATGTTTAAAGAAGGAGAGAGACACCGAGGCAGCAGGGAGAGCAGGGATGCAGTGGAGTGTAAGCCCACCTCAACTCAGCTTTATAATAGTGACATGGGGTCTACTCGCCTTTGTTACCTGATATAAGTAATGATTATATAAAAAGGTATAACACAAAAAAAGATTAACAAGATAAAACAGTGTATTCCTGGACCAAACCGACATCGGAGATATGCGATCTTTGTAGGACAATGATGTTATCAATAGAATCAATGGGAAATGATGAGCAAATTCAAGGGAGAAATGCAAAACTGGCATGCAAATATGCAATATAGCTCTCAGGAGCGAGTCAAGATGAGGGACTTTTTCCAGTGTGACGCTGCTAATACATGGCACAAACCAAGAAAGACTGTCTCACACTTACTTACTTACTCATAAGCCCTAAAGGCACCCACAGGAAACCACAGACGCCCACGGGACATCTGAGACAGACAGGCGAACAGGCTTCACGCACACACACATATATGCCCGCACGCACACACAAAATGCCTTCACACACACACACAGACACCCACATATGCTCACACACTTACAGATACATAGCCTTCAGACAGACACACAATCACACACAGACACAGTTACTCACACTAGGGCCCTACCCCCAAACTGGCATATGTACCTGCTGGTCCGTTTGCATCTTGCGTCCCACTACTCTGAAGGCGTTGGTGGTGGGGTTGTGATAGATCTGGACTCTACTGAAGGACTGGGCTCCGGCGCCCGCTGGCAGCCACTTCTTATTGCCATCGTCATAGATCATCACAGTGGCCCGAGCCTGGCAGATACTCGACTCACTGGAAGGAGAAGACAGAGTGTGTGTGTGTGTGAGAGAGAGAGAGAACGTTATTTCACAGCTTAAATGGTTCCTACACTTTTTTTCTTCCTAGTGGCATTACCATGACATACATCACAAATCCATGACCAATATTTGTCAACGTCTGTGTTGAAATTATTGGCTGACTTTCCCAGACTTTCCAAGGCTACATCTCTACGAGACAGTCAGACTCTGACCATGAAACCATATTTGTTGTTGCAGAGATGTTTCTTTTCTTATTTATTTTGCCCTGTGTAAATGACAAACAAACCATCTTGTACTTGAATTTAATTTTTGGTGAATCTTTTCAAATCATTGATACTGACAGCACTTGTGGGGAGAGTGAGCTTGGTAGAGATCAAGAGACGGAGAAATGCTGGTGGCACCGACGACATAACAGATGAAAGAGAATGAAGGCACAAGTATAAAGTATGAACTTCGGTGGGAAGGGATGAAAACAAAAATGAGCTACGCCACACTCGTGTCTCCTATGAACAAAGCCATCCTAGAGAGTGGAGCCAGTCCTTCCAGGCTAGCCTAGCCTCATCTGGTCTAACTCAACACACTGCCTCTGAGAAGGCATTAGCACACTGATAACTGACAGCTAATGAAACCTGGGAAACGTGAGTGCGATCTGGGTCAAATGGTACCAGCATTTGTTGAACCTGTTTAGTGTAATCAGATGGGTGGGGTGTCTCCAGTTCAGATACTGTCAGGAACGTTGTTAATCACAGTGAACTATACGGAAGTGGATTTTAATAATGCTTTCCGTTCCTTAAATGTTTCCTTAAACTTTCTATCAATTTCTTTCTCTCATTATATTGTCCTGAGTGGTAGACCCCAACCATCTGGCACCTTAGTAGGCTAAAACAAACCCCCAAAACTTAACAAATACCATTTTACAAAAGGAGAAAAGGACAACCCAGACGGAGTCCCATATTTGTGTGAAACATCGTGCAAGCAAAGGTTAGTGAGGGCAAGTATGAGGGTATTCTTTTTCCTTGGCTCAATATTGACTTCAGGTTTTACCCTGTACTTGAGTTACAGTTCTATTTGGGAGGTGGATACACTACTATATCTGTGTCTCTAATACTATCTCACCCAGATGGGGTGATAGTGAAGAATAGTGAATGATGCCTGCCCAGACCTATAAACAGGCCATTTATAAGACTGAAGTATAACATCTAATATTAGGTCCTCGCTTGGCATGGATACCATGAGAATAATTATGCACTGATGTGTTCAACAGATGTGTGCATTTCTATAAGACAGAAGAGAAGAGAAAGATTGAGAGTAAGTGAGAAACTGAGAAACAGTTTACCACAATATGCTTTGGCAGTCCTCTTGCTGACTACACAACTACAAGAGAGAGGGAGTGAAAGACAAAGAGGAATTCAGTAAAAGGTTGATTTGGGGAGGAGGAGAAGAGAGATTGGGTTGATCCCAAACAAGATGGGAGGTGAGACAACAATGGAGGCTGACAAAGACAGGAAACTGAGCGGCGTTCCACCAAAGAGACGAGGCTCTGGAATCTTCCACCTGCTCTACATCAACATCTCCAGATCCTCCTCCTCCACACTCTTTGAGAAAATAGACACACGTGCTTTGAGATTAAATACAAAGATACGTAATATATTACCGCACAGGGGGAAAAAAAAACGTTTTAAATAAGTGAAAACACACACCTAGATGACAGACAGACTTGAGGGCCACAGTGTGGGTATGCATATTTACATTATGCGCATGAAGTTCTACAGAGGATCAAATATTTCCTTGCAGGAAAAAATTACCTTGACTTGAAAAGCAACCCGTGCAACTACCTCATGCAAAACCTTTGCAAACCCCAACAACAAATAACTTGGCAACATGATCCTAGATGTTAGTCAATTATGGATCAGCATCCATTAATGTGCATGTGCAGCCATCACATACATACACACATACATCTCAGACACTGCTGATCAAACCTGGGACAATGATACATTTCACCACTGCGTTCTGGCATTTTCAAAATGTCACCGATTAGTTCAAGGGGTCTGCTACAATTACAGGGCAAAACAAGGTGAGCGTTGTTACTGATTGCCTCATAGGGGGTCTACATGATTTGTGGGCGATGACATGTTTACTGTACTGTAAGAGCATCAGATAAATGCTTAAAATGTAATTTACACTCTCACACAGATCACACATACGCAAAGTAAAGGCCGTAGACTGTCAGGTCAAATCTTTACTGTTTCTCTTCCTTTGCTCTCCCTATAGTCCCCTAATCCATCTCTTCTCCCTCTCCCCCTCTCCTTCCATCTGTCCCGCCTGTGATACAATCTGCTACTTCCTGTGACACAGCACCAAAGCCACAACCCACTTCCTGCTGCCAGCACTGCCTAATAAGGGCTGCCTGAGCCTGAACAATCGATGCATGCACACACACACACACACACACACACACACACACACACACACACCTGTAAGTCCTGTATTTTCCTACAAGTAGATAAGACATTTGAATTCACACAGGAGTCCATGCTAACTGAAAATGTAGTTCAAGACAAAAGGTGCTGACAGCAATGAAGATTAAATGAAAGAGGAATACTGTTATAGAGTGATTCATGGATGACGTGTTTGTGAGGGTGGCTCCCTTCCAACCAGGAACTACATGAAAAGTTTAAGGCCTCAAACAGGGATCTACTAGACTTGGGAAGAACAGTATTTGCAAATAATTCTGCCTGTGGTACCGGATGGATGAGGTTAACCACATCAATCACAACAAAATATATTATATAAACTTTCACGCACAGTCCATTGATTGTCTAAACGTTTTTGGCACACATCATCTTAACTGGCAACACTGCACTGAGCATGCTCTTGATGTGTGGGGCAGCAATGACTAGTGGGAACTGGGAGGGGACATTGAGTCGGACTGGGAAATGGATGCATTTTTAATGGCAGAGAAAGCGAGGGCTCAGGAGTACGACTGAGAGTGAAGAGTTGAATTATTGATAGAACTACGGACACTGAGACTCTAAAAGAGTGTGGCATGCGCACGTCCGTAAACAGACTCGTACACACCCACACACCTGTCAACCTGCCACATGCCAACACATGTGTCCATGTGTTGACCTGGTCAAAAGGGTGTAGGCTATAGGGGACGCGTGGGTTTGACAGGACATCATATTAGCATTGGAATGAACCATGACAGGCGCAGCCATAAACGTGCTATTCCTGTCCTTCCTAGGGCCACAGACCACCATTGTCCACTGGGCTAGTGAGTACACAGTAGCTGGTGGTGGAGCCAAGTTAACTAAGTGACCAGTTGACTTAAGAGTAAGCAAAAATAGCTCACTGGCTGATGCTCTGGGGGGGATTTTGAGCCTCCAACCTTTAAATTAACTCAAGCAAAGAAACAGGGATTTTCCATCTCAACTTCCACACAGCAAAGTGGGTTCCTCATTGCGCTAGGACTTCACGGTCAGTGAGGAGTTAACAGGAAACTGCAGTGCTCGGCCGGGGCACACGCTCTCTTGGAAATGTCTCTATAAGGCTGTGCTCTCAGAGCTTTCCTAAATGCACCGGCAAGTACAGTCAGGCCCAGTGGCTCTGTCTCTCCCTCCTTCTCTCCTCTGTTTACCTGGCCCTCCCACCATGCTCTTTCATCACGATACTTCTTTTCTCACTTCCCCATTCTCTCTTAAATCAGGAGGACTATATTTCACCAACTACAATAACCGCGCAGATGCAGCTTTGTGGCATTTGTGCCGAGACATATAAACAATTTACGTAATATTATGGTACATACTGATATATGGTACCAGGAAAAGTAGACATATGGGGTAGGGATGGGACGGTATATGATTTTATCTCTTTACTGCGATAAAAACACTCAAGATAATTTTATCGTGGTGAATTTCCATTATCGGGATAATCGTGATAATTGTTTGATTGTTTTTTGCATTCATTCTGCTGCCCTTGCTGTACCTCTGTCTGTGTGATCTGAAAACAAGTTATTCAAGATATGTGTCCTATGATGAGACTGAGTGGCATGGTGAAGTTGCAGTTTTGTGCAGACATTGTGAGTAGAGCAAGACTAAGTAGTTGTCTCTGCATCCAGCCCTCACCTTCCCTCTTAATGTGTCAGGCTTTTTCCTCTTCCAGGGGTTGATAATACCAGTACATCAAAAGTCTTTTTTGGTCCCAGAACCACAGCCAAATATCATTTTTTAATAATGTTCAAGCTTTCGTGTTACCTTGCCTTCAGGAAGAAATGTCTGTCTCCATAGCGAACACCCAGACAGCGCACTAGAGTGAGGCCTCTTAGAGCAACTCATGCACATTTTACCAGCTATAGCTCAACAGCACAGTCCCCGCAGCTTCATAGCGCTCCTAAATACAACAAATCTTATTCACAGCTCAAAAATATTTATCGAACTGAATCATACATGACTCATAGCCAAGTATGAATAATGGGTCTGAGAAACGGGCAACACAATGGACTTAGTAAACCTTGGGCGGCCTCACAGCGCGTTAAGAAAATAAACATAACATTTATTGCTTATCTTCTTCTTGGCCCACTGTTGAAATGTCACATTAACACCAGAGATGGAATGAAAATACTCTACTTAATACTGCCTCTGTGTGACCAACACAACTCCTCCCTCTTTCAGAGCCTGATTAAAAGAGAGGCCCCATTTCTATTTCATGGATGAAATAGATTAGATAGATCCATTTCATGGATGATGAATTAAAATACTGATACAGTGCAAAGAAATGTCATCTGACAAGTTATATAATCTAAACAAGTTACAATCTTCTAATTTCACTTGTAAGAAGTGCAACATTTACTTGAAACAAGTGGAGTCATCTACCTTATTCAAAGTTATAGTTATTTGTTTCAGGATAATTCTCCAAACAGCAAATCGCAAGATTACATTATCTCAATCTCACTTCCAAATTGGAATTTTTCAGTCTCCATATAAGATTGAATGATGTTAAGATGGACAATTTCTGTATGTGTATGAAGTGTATGACTCTAGTTGGCAAGGGAAGAGTGAAAGTAACAGGGCCTACATGCATCAGACAACCTCCTCCCCACCTCAACCCCTAGGTAAGACATGAGATAACACCATGAAAAAAAAAAAATCACAAGCCACAAAGACACCCAACACTGTAGAAGAGAAGTGAGAGAAGGAAGTGTTCGTTACAGATAAGCAATGTGGGAGAAAACAGCATATGCCTGCTTCTCTACACATGACACTAGGGCTGCACAATTCATCTAAAATTATGAAATTTTACAAAAAGTTTACAACATTACAATACAAGGGTAATTTCCAAATTGCAAGAGAACTTTTGAAATAAGGGGTAGAGGCAGCTTCCTATTTCTGGAGATCAAACTGAATGTCAGAGAAAATCTTTCACTTTATTAAAAACAGAGCAAAACCAAAACATTAGCACCCCCACTGCATTATTCAGAAGGGGGGGGTCACTATTGTCAGTATTATGCTGCCCTACTGCACACACAGCACGGGGGTCACGGTGGTGGTAAAGTGCTTGACCTTTGCTGCTGACTCGGACATGCGGAGACCACACAATAGACTGTTGAAGTTGGCCCAGTCATCTGACAGTACAGTGTCCCATCCCACCCTCGGGCCATGTACACAGCTGTCAGAGTGACGTTTAGCTCTGGTCCACATGACAATGACAGCAGCATCTCCGAACAACATGCATACCACAAAAAACACAGTTTCTCTCGTTATCAACGACTATATAACGTAAGGTCTGAAACGTATGAGACATAAGAGCTAGTAGTTCCCATTTAAGCCCTGAAAATGCCAAGTACAGTTCCCATTGTGACAGACAGCAGACCTATAAAGGTTAATATGTAGCCCGACATCTGGAATGAATATCCCTATGATGCAGCTCTTTGATCAGCTTCTCTTGCTCAAATGTGAGGTGCATGGAGAACACAAACTGATCCAGGAACAGGATCTAAGCACAAATTCCTCGCCATTCTACTCTGCTGTCGTTGTAAATTACGAGAATGAAGAGTTTTGTTCAAAAATGAAATACCCAGCATTTGAGGAAAGGTGACGCACCCCATTAAAAACACCTAGTGACATGAACGCAAAACTCATTTTGGAAAAAGGTTATTGGCTATTCTAAAATATTACCAAATATAACCTTTCTGAGGATGAAATCAGATCCATTGTTTGAAATACTGACTGATGAATTTCAATAAACAATTTTCTTTAAATGAAAACATTTTTTGGAATGCAAGTCTTTGCTCTTTGTCACCCATATTATTTAAATAAAGGTCAAATGAAAAATTTATAAAAAGCCTGTAGAGGTTGGGGTGGAGAAGGAAATCTTTGCTAATCGTCCATTACCTTATTCCTGTTAACTTCCCTCCCTCTTTTCTCATCCTTTTCCTCATGCCTGCTCCTTCTCACACAGGTCCTAGCATGCTGCCAACACACACACACACAGACACACACACAGACACAAACAGACACACACACACAAACAGACACACACACAGAAACAGGCTGCAGGCTACTGCTTTCTGCCTCTACGAGTCAGCCACACAGAAACAGGCATGCAGGCTATCTTGGCTATTCTTAAGCTCTGTTTCTCAATATCCTTGTCTGAATGGAGTCAGACTAGCTCACTAAAAACTGCTCTATTTGGCAATACTTTGGTTTCCAGCCACTGAAAACCTTTCCCCCTACTCTTAAGACCTAAACCCCTCAGCATTCTTTGTGTGCTGACTCATCGACTGCCTACGATCCTCTGGCATCATTTATCCAACATCCCTCCAACACTGGAAATGTTGAATAGACATTTTGGCTACGAGCTTTCTCCTCTTGGTGTCTGACCACTTGAAGAAGCGGAATTCCTTCCTGCTTCTGGAGCAGTTCGGGGAGGGGGGGGGGGCATGACTGGCACTCTTAATGCCCTTATTTGGAACCATCGAATCACCTCTGTCCTACTCAATTCCTTTTACAGGTCGGAGCACATCCTCTCCGACATGGGCTGGGGAAGAGGCAGGCGTACCCCTCTGGAGAGCAATCCTTGGTTGTTAGAGGATGACAGGCAAACTCCCGTTTTCTCTGCTGTCCTGACTTGTACTCTCCATTCCTCATGAGAAGGATCTATACATTTGAGCCCAATGTGGAACAAATGAAATGGCAAGACTTGATCATATTTCCTGCCTCTTTTCATTGACAAATTACTTTGATATGGATGGCTGCGTAGACTTTGGACTGACAGGGCAATTGTGTAACAAGCCCTATCTAAACCTTAAGATCTCTTTTGCATTATATATTAAAGATCCAATCCAAGCATGACTCACCAAGATGATAGGGACATAGATACACATTTGTCTATATTGACTATGAAAAGTCAAACAAAGGCGATCTACACAATGACAATTATGTTGATTATGACTGAACTGAAGGACTGCAAATAGACCTACAGCTAGAAAGTGAAAACAGCAAAAGTAACATTCAGGACAATGATACTCACCCATGTGTATGCTTGCATGAAGCAACTGAGTGTGGAACATTATCCATTTTTCCAGACAATTCTTTATCAAAAGGGTGGGCCTTTTTTGACTAGTCCATTGAGTGAAACGCTGAGTTCACAAACTAAACCTATTGCATTCAAACAGGCCTAACTGGTGTCTAGACTCACCCAAGCATTGTCAGAAAGAGAAAAACTGGGGGCTTCAAGCAGCATCCAGGCCAGCGAAAACAAAAAAGCTGTTTCTGTAAACAAGATTACAGTCGCATCGCTAATCACTCACAAAAATGTCACCCATGCAGGAAATGGTTCCGTCTCCAATCTCTGAAAAAGTCGTAACAGTTCAACCTCTTAAGTGGTCTTTTTTTTTTTGTTATAGCCCACTAGTCCATGGCTGGTCAAACTCTCCTAGTGAAATATTATCCTCACTAGCCAGAATATGAATGGGGGATAATGAAAGTTGTATGTAAATGGCAGTCCAATCGGCCAGCCGGCCTTTGCCAGCTCTTACTTCCATCTAATGCAGCCTTGCTGTATCAGCAATCACCATCATATAACATGGGTGACGTTAAGGTCAAGAGACATGAAAGATAAGAGTGTTTAAGATGGCTGGCAATATAAAGCAGTTTTTGCACTGACTGGCATCCATTATGCTCCATTATGGAGTGGAACCCCGATAGACCTACTGTATCTTTGTGGCCATTAGCAGTGCTCAATGCTGACCATACATTATATCATCACAGCAGCTCTTCCCACAACAAGCTTTAGGGTTTGGCTATGATGTAAGGCCCAGACTCTCCATCAGTCATGATGATGCCACTCTGCTTGGCTACCAGAAAAGACCAGAGGGCTTTCTAGGAGTGTCTTTTACTTGCATCTGCCATTGTGCAGCATCTACAGCAACAAAGTAACACAGCATTTTGTCCTGACTGAATCCCTACTGGTGTGCTGGGAATGTTGCCAACTTTACCTTAAAAAATAGAAGCATACAGAAGCTGAAATGCAGAGAAAGGGGAACTATCCACATGGTGTGCTTTACAATTGTTGGTACTACTAGCTAGAGGATTTCCAATACAATGGAAGATGAAAAGCCACTTGGGTTTGAGATTGAGAGGCTGTTTCCCATGCTTCAGAATACGCTAATGTTTCTTGGTCAGCATATGGTGACTTTTCACTTCCTATTTCCCATCTTAACTAGCAATAGCCTTACCATTAGGACATGCAAACGCTCTCGTCTTCACAACTCTGCAGGTCTACAGACTGTTTCCTCAGCACTACATCTCTTGAGAGAAAAGGCTTAGCTTCAGTACCAAAAGGACAAGCTTGTTGAACAACTAGTTAAGGGGGTTAGGTGGTTGAGACATGAACAAGTTGGTTATGGTAAAGGTTAGGGTTAGGGCAAGAGAGAGCGCAGAGAGAACGAAGCAGCCTTGAACCTCGACAAAAGAAGAAAAACAACAGCCACCACCGAGGAAACTGGATTTGTCACTAAGGAGACAATGGAAGGGTTTGTACGTTGAGCAACTCCTGTAGCAAAGCGTCTAATCCAAGGGGCAGGGCGGCATAAAGGCCTATTTACGAGTGTGAGAGGCGGGAGGACCAATGGGGGTAAATTGTTACAGAGGAGGGGGTCGAAGTGATTAGGTGTTGTGGGACAAAAACGCACAAGGGAAGACATTTTATTAATGGAGAGCTCGGCGTGATGAAGCATACAGGCATTGTAATTGCTTGGCCACACTAACTGTACACTGATGCACCGAGTCTTCTGAAGTGCATATCAACATGCATCTCTTTATGGTGCATGAAATTAAGCAATTATTCTTACTTCATTATAGATAGGAATTCCCACAAGCACATCCCAATTTCCTCTGAAATTGTTATTGCTTCCTTGGTGGAGGGGTAAGTGTGTATATTAGGATAAGTGTATTAGGAGGTTTCTGGCTGAAAACCTGATTGAAAATCAGCTGATGTTCAAAATATAAAGTGTAATCTTTTGAATTATGTTGAATGTCTACAAATGTCTATGAATGTCTGAAGGTAACAATCAAGTCCATAAAGAAGAAATACTGCTGCATACTAAGACCCATCAACTTTCCCTTTTATGCTGAGATTTCTGTCTGTCTTCTGTCTGTCATTCTGATGAAGGTCATCTAGTCCAAAACTGTATGGATCCTACATATGCAGAGGTATTTCCTTGTTTAATATTTTGAATTTGAGGAAGAAACGTTGCACACAGGCTTGAATCAAAGTCTGTTCCGGACCACTGATATCCGACTTTAAGAAGAAAAAAAAACATCTGAAAGTAGAAAGGAATTAAGAGAACAAGTGCAGACATGAAAAATCAACATCCCAACACAGAATACACATGAACATTACACAACACTATGCCATGAACGCCCTGGTATCGCAACAGTAATGAGTTTCATCTGTTATCTTTATAAGGACAGACGCTATAATACGGACATATGTCTTAAATAACAGCTATTGACCTGGGGGGGACATGAGGTCAAGAAGTGACAGCAAATAGAAGATCCACTGTGGATCTATGGTCTTCTTAGTACTGTACCACTTTGTAGCCAAGGCACATCTAGCATACAGAAAAGGCAGGAGTCCAGACACAAAGGAGTCTGAGGAGGAGACCATTTGCCTGCTTTTAAGTTTGATCAATAATAATCTCAGACAAGAACACGAAAAGAAAAGTGGAGGAGCCTTCTTCCTAACGCTCCGCCGAGCTCACTTTAGCATCGCTTCCAGGCATCTAGAGAGTCTAAACTAAGCACAGAGGACAACTTGTTAGATCGAAAACAGTCTGTGTTAAGTAGACACATTACACCTGTCTGTTGGTGTCTGTGTGGGTGAGCCCAGAGGCAGCCATACTGTCTGTGGCAGATAGGATAGCCATTTAGTCAGACACACAGCCAGCAAGTCATAGCAGGAGTCACCTCTCTGACAATAACAATGAATCATAACGCAGACGGATGCACTTCCTGTGTCACTAAACATAGATATAAGAAATCAGGGAGGCATATGTCTTGGTTGGAAGAGTTGGGATGATATGCTAAGCTGCTTGCTCTTCTGGGGGAAACTGTTGAACTTTTAACCAATCGACCTGCACTTCAGGGTCAACATTTACATTCCATGAGGATGAAGAGAATGAACATGAATGAGGACATCTGAAGGACTTTACAATGAAGCATGCCTCTTATCTTATTGTAAGGGTGTGTAATAGTTTTCACTGTTGTCAAAGGTAGTATGGAGAATGTGTGCAAAACAAATACAAGCCCTAGACCAACCCATGGGCCAAGCTAGGAGATATTGCAGCAAGATAGGCTCAAGATAAAGAACTAGTGCTGGTTAGTCATCAACCTGAATCTTTGTATTCTGAACCTCACAGCGCAGAATTAAACTCTTGTACAACAAAGTTTCAAATGGCAAATTCTGTCCCTGGTCATAGGTGGAGAGCCACTCAGTTTGAGTGTGAAGGAGAGGGAAAATCAAGCCAGAGAAGCCTTGGCCAAGAGCAGTGACTTCAAAGCATGTAATTGCCAACTGCACAGGCTGTGACAGGATGTGGAATTCGTGGACATGAGTCTTCCACAGAGCAATTTCATTCCGGGTGCAGCCCTCCCTCAGCCTATTCCCAGAGGGAGAAAAATAGTAGAAGAGGGATAGTCTGCACTATAATGTCCGCTATGACATAAACTGCAAATGCATTTTGGTCGGCAGGGTGGCCAAGTGGTTCGGGGGGCCATCCTTCGACCAGAAAACCCAGGTTCAAGTCCTTGTAGGGGCAAGCATCCCATCCTGCTGAAGTGCCCTTGAGCAAGACACTGACTCCCTACCAGCTCCAGGGCTGCTGCTCAGTAGCTGACCCTGCACTCTGACTTCAAGTGAAGAGAATTTCCCTACGGGAAGCGATAAAGCATCCCATTATTAATATTAGCAAACTACATTCTATATTGGGAGAATTATTTGGCACATGCACCATGCTAACTTACTGCAGCTAGAGGATACTGCCAGAAACGTCAACATGGTGTGTTTGCAACAGACACAAAACTATGTTGTTGTCATCGGACCTGCTCAGCTACCCTCACTTGTGAATATTTCTGGACGGCAGGACACATTTTAACTGGGCCACCGTGTGGACGATACAAACATCCATAGTTTCTGAGACGCGCACACCCTGGTTATTCACTTGCAAAGGTTAGAGAAACTGCTACCTAGTATCAGGCGCCCCATCCAATTGGTAACAACACCACAACAGACGGGCGCTCGGTTGATTATCGAGTGTGAAACCTGTTTTAACAGCTCGAGACCCATCGGTATAAAAACAAAACTACACCGTGTACTTCAAACAGCTATTTTAAAAACGGCCATTCATTGTGTATCGAAGTTTTAAAAGATGTACAGTCGCCTGTGCAAAACTATTGTATAACTGGCCCAAACACAAAACGTAGCCCTAGACACACAATGAAGATGACGGGATTTGAGCCGCTTTACCCACCTCATTGTTCGGCCAGAGTGGAGATCCTCTCCTCGCACGCAAGTTTGGGCGACTTCAGAGCTAAAGCCTGGGGTTTAAAAAAGCAAGCTAATGAAATAAAAAAACGACAAAAACCGACCGCACACACATCTACGCCCGCACAGGGGTAGCCACAAGCGGGATAAAGAAGCACACCTCGACGATTTCCTGGTTGTGTGGAGAGGAGGAGGCGGAGGGGGAGGAAGGGTGAGAGGAGATACAGTAGTGGAGCGGGCTTGTCAACTCCAATCACTATCCCGCATTGGTTTCTAATAAACCGACTCGGGAGTTTTTTTGGGGAGTGGGCAGAGGAAACACCGCTACACCGAAACTACAACTGCTCACTTCTCCTCTGCCATTGTCAGTCTGTCGGGAGGAAGACCGTGTAACTGCGCCAGACTTTTCTTTTCTCCCCCGGTCGGAGGTTTGTGTAAATTCATTGGAGTCTGGCCCAACCCGCCAGCTTCAAAGTAGGCTAGAGTCTCGTGCTGCCTTCACGTGCTCCTCGTACAAAACACCGGTTAACCACCGAGAGTTGTAAAAACGGGAAGTCGCCGCATTCAAGTGCTTTTGGTTGGCATTAATTACAAAATAGACTCTCCAACCAAAGTATTTTTTGGTGTATGTTGTTTGGGTTTAGAATTCAACCGGCACAGAGCTACTTTGTGCTACATCGGCAGAATAACGAAGAGAAAAAAGCGCACAAGGCATGTAATTGATGTTTTAAATGGATTTAATAGATAAAAGTTGTCTATTTCATTACGTGACAAATGAAGGTTGAACAGAGACAAACAAATAGCAATGATAATTATTTAAATTGAATGCTAAATATATGTAATAATAAAATACATCACTTTTACCAATAACATTTTGTGGGGTAGGATGGCCAAGTGGTTATGCAGGTCATTCTTGGGTACAGTTACTTGTAAGGCCAAAGTATCCTTCAGCACAATACTTAAAGGACTACAATGACTTTTTGGGAGTTTGGCCGAATGGTCACCTTACCCAATTCGTGACTAGAGGATTGACACTAAAATCAACTCCGTGTCTCCCTGTAAATACTTCTGTCCAGAAAAAAGTTGTTATAGTCCTTTAACCCCTACCTCCCCCAGGGGCGCCACACTTGCTAGCTGACCATGAATCCCAATAAGAGGGCGGAAATGGAATGTATATTCAAATCACTTGTTGACATGACTTCTATGTGCTTCACCCCCGAAACATCACATGTCGGCAGGGCGGATGTTATAGAAAATTCCTACCTTCCCAGTCATTTTTTACCCCTTTGTTGGGCTGTTCATGTAGGTCCAAGTTGTATTTATTGTATTTCCGACAGCACATGAAGGCAGCATCCCATCCCATGCTCGACCAAGCCCTCCACCTCGCCCTAGTGGCTGTCTGGGTAAATCCTGGGTGCACCCAGCTAAAGTGGCTTAGCCCATGTGGTTATTCCACAGACAGGCTTTCTGTAGCATGATTAATGTGCCTCTGGGTTGAAAGACGGAAATCAGTATGGCTTAGATTGATAAGACAGGGACTAGGACATGAAATCCTAGACAAAAACTCCAAGCTGAACTGTGGAACATTTTCTATTGGTTATGTGTGGATAGATTGCAAGCTAAAACTGAACTTTCAAATGTTAACAATGAAGGAAAAAGGGGGTTAGATGACTCACACAGCCTAGTTTTCAACACTATATGTTGCACATTCCTGAAAGTGCTAGTTCCTCCTAATGGGGACAGCAGTAGAAGAGAGGACAAGGAAGGAATGCATTACGTCTGCATGGCATGTGTAAACATCTAGAAAGCCAATATGCCTTTCATGCCATTACACACACACACACACACACACACACACACACAAACAGCTGACAGCTCTGAGCAACTGTTAGGCTGGCATAGATTTTCAAACCTGTGTGCCTTCTGCCCATTCTGGCTACTAACACTTAATAGGCTAACCATTTTGAAACTGTCACATTAACTCCAATTTATTTTCCACCACTGAGTGTGCAGTTTTGTTAAACATAGCGCAAGATTGTGTATAAGCTTGTGCTCATGTATGAATGTGTGTGTGTGTGCTAGTGCTTTTCATGTTGGGTCAAAAACGGAAAGCTGGTGCTGTTCCCAGAAAGTAGCTCATAAAGAAATAAAAACTCTCATGCAGTAATTTTAGGTTTCTCTCGTCCTCCTGCCCCTGCACCGCAGATTTATTTCCATAGCTTGACGTCAGTCGGTCAACCCCGACTGACTGACGACGAGCTGGCAGTCTCACAGAAGACCTGTTGGACAGCAGTGATGAGGTTATATGAGACTTAAGACAGCAGGCCCTCATGGACTAAGGTGGCCAGATAGGGGTATTCTAGGTTTTGTCAAAGGTCTTGCTAGAACCCCCTTCCCCTAGGCCAAAATGGTCAGAGAGAAGAGAGAGAGAAAGGGGTCGAGCAACTGAGAGAGCAGGGACCAGCAAGTGGATGTGCTTGGGTGACCAGACTGCATTACACTTCTCTCTCTCTCTCCCTCTTTCTTCTTTCTTTCCCTGTGAGTCTGTGTTTTATATAGAGGGGGTATTATGTAAACAGATTATGCATCTTACAGAGACTCAAGGACATTTGGAAACACTACAGTCCTGAGGCGAGGTCTGAAAGCCTCAGCCTCTACTGCTGGTTGAATAGAAGAGGAGTGAAGAGAATTATAAAGGCTGAACTTAGTCGTAGAAAGAGTCTGGAGGTGGGGGTTGGCAGCATTAGCCTTACTCTTAATAGGGATTAATAACAGACTCCATGGGGATTCATTTAGTGTCGAAAATAACCAGAGTGACTGTTTTGCACATAAACAGTATCCTGTGTAGAAAGTAATTTTCAAGGAAATGCTATCACACAGAAACTCTCACACAAATGTATAAATTCTCGTGCCATTTTTCTGTGACAGAGAAGGAATGTGTGGAGGAGAGAGAAATTGCGAATGATAGAGGGGGACGCCGTGTGCGTTAAGAGGTCTGGGCTGGTGGCCAACCAGGCAAAGGACATGCCCCGAACTGTAGGTCCCTGAACCCCTCTAAGGGGAGATAGGAAGATGACCCGAGATGACCACATGGCACTGACAATATATATTATCCTCAAACTTAAGCGCAAGAAAACGGTTTGTGTATTTCTTTAGTTAGTAGCCTCTCCCAAATTCCACTTCTAGCCTAATTTGTAATCAGAGCAATGTGCTGTAGCTCAAAGGAAAGCTCCAGTTCTACAGATTCCAATGACATACAGCTTTCTATGCTGAACATCAAGGTAATGCGTGGAAATTGATCACAAAGCTAGATTAAAAAAAGATTTTAAAAAATGGTCCAATGGAGTAAATAGGTTCCACAATGTTCTTTGGAAAAGAACAGTAATATAGGAGTAAATTGAAAGGTGAGTAAATAGTAGTGATCACCACTACGCAAACAACCACAGATATAAACAAAAATCTATTTCCTTTTTTTAGAAAAGTATCAAAGTGTTTTTTTTACTTAAAAAAATAAAATAAAATAAGCTATCCTCATATTACTTTTATACTACTTACTATGATGTATACTATGAATTTATGTCAGAACGATTAACTTCAGTCTAAAAAAGGTCATTAAAAACTACCACAAATAAAAAGGAGGGCAAACTGAGTCTAAGTGGGTTTGCCTAATGCATCCCAGAGAAAGAGTTAAAACAAAACAAATATTCTGCGTGGTGTAGCTATATATACACATTGCGGCACCCTTGGGGTCAACGCCGCCATTCACAGACCCGATCTGGGGTCACGTCCAGTGCAAACATCACTCTTGGGACGAGATTCAAACAAAAATAACACTTTACTGGGTCTTTACACCAAATTACAAATCAACTTTAACTCATCGCTCAAGCTTTGGTGGGGGGCTCTCCAGCAGCCTCCCTGGCTGCTCTCTAGATCCAGTCTCCTCCCCTGCAGATTCTCCCTCTTAAGTCTTGGTCTCAGTCAGCTCCCAGCTGGCTGATTGCTGACCTGGTTCAGCTGGGGCAAGATGGCCCGCCTGGCTGTGGCATGCTGGGGGATGTAGTCCATTCCCCCACAGTTTCTTGACGGCAGATGCCCCGGTCTGCCACAACATATGCCAATATGTAAATGAAAGACTAGGTTAGTCTCCGGAAAATTAAAGTATCTGTATTTTTTTTTACTCCTTTTTAACATGTACTCCAACTCCAAAGTGGGACGAACCATTGTTATCAGGCTCAATATTGGTGGTATTGGTAAGTAAATTAGTAAGTGGAAGCACGCACTCTACTGGAAACCTTACTACTGTACATTACCCATTACTACCACTAGGTGGCAGTATGCCCTTAACCATCTTTGTTATTATTCTTGTTAAAAGGCAGGATTACTCTAAGAAATCAGTTACTTTGACACCCTGGTGACTTACACCATGGCTCAGTTGCACACGTATATATCGCCAAGGGACATTTATATAGTAATCCTAAAATACATTTTAAAGGAGAGTATACAAATATCACAGCAGAATTACAAAGTCCCTAAAGGAATATTATGAGAATATTACAGTGACACCATAGGAGATAGAAAACCATAAAGCAGGATGAAGTTACTATAACCTCACTATTGAGCACCACAGACACTGTAAGACCCTAAAGCAATATTAAAGGGATTTTTCGTTAGCAATACCATACCCAATATTATTTTACCTAAACTACTTACAAAAATGAGGTAAATTATTGTAGCACGGTCCTATCTATGCACATCTCTTCACGGTAAAAGATCATAGTGTAATTCAGTGAAACCAGTTAATCTTTAATCAGTAATGTGCATATAAATGGTTTTTTTTTCCAATTTCAATTTAGAATTGCTATTATCAGCTTCATCATTTATAATCATGAGCTCGTGGCTTGTGACTTAAGGTGATGAGTTGAAAGAACGTCTAAGCCTTCACTAAACCAATCAAGTAGCAACTATATAACCTCCTTATTTAGCCTATAGCTCATTAGCAGACTTCCCAGCGTGCATTGCACTTTAGTTAATTTAGTTATCTTTTTGTTGAATAAAGTTACAGGATAGAGACTTGTTAGGATAACTATGATGAAATTTAGTATCAAGTTACATCCCTAATCCTAACACTCAAATTTCAGAAAAACTGTTATTTTATTTTAGATATGGCAAGTAGTGTCCACTTCTCAAGCTAACGCTAATACAGATTCAACTTCTTACTCATATAATCTTTGTCATATAATCATTTTTGACACACGGACAACTGAGGCTAAAAAACCTCACTGAAAGAACAAAAATAACTGGAATGCTGTTCATCAATTTGTGGATTTAACTAATAAAGATTTGTTAACATGACTAGATGTTTGTTTGAACGTATTCATTCAGTGAGTTTTAGTACATTAGAAAAACGAATGACCTCTGACCTATCTATTTAGTACTATTTCAGTCAAGGCAGCAAGGAAATTATATTTTTAAGTTGAAGCGCCTTAATATTTTATTGTTCCAGTATATTTGATGCACCACTTTAAATAGTATTTACTCTGTTATTTACGGAACTGACTTTAGAGTCTGACATACATATTTCTGACCTACATCCATAGCATGCATTATAGGAAGAAATCAAACCGATGAAGATATGGTCTTTTAAGGAACAAAAATGAAAATTGAAATGAAAATTGGATTTCTATTTGTATTGGTGGTTGTTTGGACTGGACGTCACCCACTTTATTTATTTACATCACTGCTTGTTTGTAAATAGGCCTACATGTAGTAGGTCTACCTGATCCCTTTTGTTGTGGCTGTCAATGAGTTTGTCCTTGCAGCACTGGACACTTTGTCATTCACACTCAAAGTGAGATGGGTGAGGACACCACGCGTGTGTGTGTTCATACGGAGCTGACACCCACTCTACCCCTATCTCTCTCTCCACCTGGCCTCCCGGCCCTGACACCCGGACCGTGGATCTGCTTGAAAACAAACTGCGGCGGTGGCTCCGGTTACCGGGTCCGATCGATGGGCTCGAGGTGTCGCGTTGCTCAGAGGGTCGAGTATCGACGCATGGCCGATCGCTATCATAATCACACTTCCCCCCTCTCTTATCGCCTGCCTACTGAATAAAACATCTCCCTTCCTGCCACGGATCACTCACCCACCCCCAAAATCTGGAGGGATTTTTTTAAAAGTATCTTTTCTATGAGTGTAGAACCATGAGAAAAGTGACACCCTAATTAAGAGCTTCCCAAAGGTTTCCATCTCAAGGGGCCCCAAATAGACCCCTATTTGACACAGGGATCCTACAACTGAAGGATCTTTGATGTCAAATATGATTTAGTCCAGAATTTCAACTGACTAGATGCATGGGGAGATAGCAGATCAGAGAAGTTATTGTTAAACACTCTTTTAATGGTCTAACTTCAAGGGAATGAAATAAAATTGAAGGTGAACTGTTCATTTTGCTAGGTACCCACATTCCCCCTGTTTAGCCCCTTTCACACAAATCCCAGGTTAGACACCCTCAACCTCTAGTAGCCCATGGATCCCACTTGGGGAACCACCACCCTAATAGGCCCACCAAAAAGGGGGTCTAAACATATACCTGTGGTTTGCTGGTTCTACTTGATCTTGTTGTTGTAGTTTATCCACAAACCTCTCCACTCAGAATTGCACTTTTGTCATTCACCGTCACAACTATGAAAGAGGACCGTTTGTGGGTGGTAATAGGGTGTTACTGTCAGGATCCGAAACTGTTCCGTTTGTCTTGAAAGCTTGTCAGGCCCCTGCAACTCGATCTCTCTCATAAACTTTGGGTTGAAGTCAGGAATGGCCTGAAGCAGGAGTCAAAATGAAGCACCATTACATTCATCAGAGAAGGGAAAACAGATTCAAGCAAATTCAGTGAATGCTGTGCTCAGATTGGTTCTCCAGGCAGCAAAGTCCTCCTTCCATCCCAGGAGGCTTCACCTGAGAGCTTTAAATCAGTGAGGTGTCTTACTGCCCTCACTGATCCACCACAGCTGCTGGCCTCAGGCAGACTAGAGTGGAACAGCGACAGCACTAAGGTGTAGTCTATGCTGTGCTCCATCAAATTTGGGACAACCTAAATCTCAGATGTTAGGACAACAGAAAACCACAGGGGGAAAGGGTTTGGGTTACTTTCAGGTGATAAGAGAAACTGGTTGGGATAGGTCTGTTAATTTCAAACTGTTTTTGCAAAGAATAGGGTACAAAGTTTGAGCTATTTTGCTATATAGGCCTAAAACATGAGCTAAAATTCTTATTAAAGCATTGTGCTCCTGTTTTTCAAAGAGCCATATTCTGTAACCAAAGGGGATTAAAGGCATGACCTCTGATCTATAAAAAACTTATGTGGGAATCCACGTAATTTAACTTCCTATAAAAATGTAGAATAACCAGACAGAGCATTTATTTACTCATGCAAACAAAATCCTTTACATTTGACCACTAAATATGAGAGTGCTAACTAGCAGAGGTTAGGTGCCAAGTGTTAGAGAGAAGTAAGGGGAGAGTAGCTGTTCAGCTATTACAACAATTAACAAAGTGGTCAGGAGGGGCCGAGTGGCAGAGAGGAACAGCCTGAAATGGAGAGAGATCAGGGTGTGAAGTGACAGTCAGCACATCTGGTCTCATCAATAATGCAATGGGCCTTTAAACGGCAGTTTGTCGCATATTGAGCGCTGCTGACTGAAATCAACCCTGACACCTAAGATGCTGTCAGGGGAGAGTGAAAGGGTGACAGCGGGAGGAGAAAGAACGAGAGAAAAGGGGGACAAGTGGGAAGGAGGGGCAAGCAAGGATATGCCAGGGGAAAGGACTACCTTTTGCTTAAGTCTTTACCAATACACAGGATTAGATGCAGCTAACCTCTGTGAGTCTGATCTACATTTCATAATTTTGTATATTAAACTACCCTTAAGTCATGTTTCAAAGAAGAGAGAAACTTGGAGACTAAACACAAGTAAATATCTTCATGACAATTTTTATTATCAAAATGAAAAAGACAGAAAAGCCCTCCAGACAAAGCAAAAACACCTCAGGCATATACGTTCCTAACCAGCTTTCCAACGTGTACAGACACACTAATTTCCCATATAATAATGACTGTAGTTATCAACAACAAAAAAGGGCAGTCCATTGCCATCAAATCTGTCAAAGTCTTGGTGACCGCTTCGGTTAGATGATAGAAAACTCAGTTTATTTTCCTGTGATCAGGGGATTTCTCAGCACGACGATGACAGAGTCCCCCCTAAGGAACATCTTAGAGATGTAGCGGTCCTTATTCACTGGCTTAGACTTCTTCTTTCCTTTTCCGCTCTTGGGGACTTCTGTCCACATCTCCTTCACATTCTCCAGCACCATGTTGCAATGCCTGAAATGACATTGAAGAGGACAGTGTAGAATTACTGAGTTAATTAAATAACAACAAAAAAATAGAAAAGCAATAGAAAAATAGATAAAATCACAGAAGTCACAGGGAGAGAGGGAAAAGAAAATTGCTCATCATACACAATGGACTCCAATATATTTATTATTGAGCCAGTGACTGGGCTCAATACCTGTCAAAAGCCTTGACTCTTCCAAGCAGCTTCTTATTGTTGCGACAATTGATGAGGACCTGTGTGTTGTTCTTGACCGACTGGGTGAGAACAGACAGGGGGCCGGTGTTGAACTCCTCCTCCTCCCGTTTCTGCAGCTCCTCAGGGGTCATCTCTGACTTGGGCTTAGTTAAAAGACTCCTGGAATAAAACAAGGTAACAGCAACAATATCAATAAAAATGTAAATAGGCACAAATTACACAGCTCAGAAGACAGTAGATACACTGGAGCATTCAAATGCCATATCACATGCAGGATAACTAGAACTTTGTTTCTTGGTGTATCACTCGGAGAAACACAAACAGCATCCACTCAGCTGAGGAAATCTCAATCTCAATATGAGAGCACCCCCACCAAACCACGGGAGACCTTTACACTAGATTGATAAAGAAACTAGGATAAATGTGCCAAATTAGTTTACTCCATCTATAGCTTGTTGTAGAAATGTAACGTTGTTTTCTTTATGCACCCATTATTCTTGATGATTTTGTTCCAATACTGATAGGGAATGTGAATATATGCCCCGAAGTTATTAAATATAACTTAACTAAATACACCTGTATTAATAATGCTTGTACGTTTTGGTACTATTATACTATGCACCGCCATAGTATAATGACAAAAGTTGAATCGAATTGAATACACAAGCGCAGACGAACCTGCGCATGCCCAGAAAATTTGTGCTAAAACCTAACGTTAGCATTTAGCTGACTAGCTTTAGCAATGCTATTGTGTGGCTGCAAACTAACAACTTAGCAAAAATCGGTTAAAACAGATAGATACAAGCAAATGAAAGCGTGCGCCTGTTTGCTTTAAACGTACCTATTTATTAAGTAGCTGAGGCAGATAGCAACAGAAAGAAATACAAATTGTTTATTGATTCTAGCTAGCCAGGTGGCCTTGTTCCCTACCGCGAACATAGCTAACTTACTACAATGCTACCAAGGTTAGCATTGTAACTAACTGGCTGTGTGGTACGACGGGGAACTCAGGCTATCAGACTGAAAATTCATCAGACACCATCATATAAGACTGTTGGACCATCGTATATACTTACATGATTCCTCGTTCAGTAACTTCTCAGATCTTAGCCTTCTTGTTTCTACCGGCTGCTTTCGTCTCTACACCGAATCTACTCGTGTTGGCCGAACTACTTCCGGGTCAACAAATCGGCGCTCGAAAATGCTGCAATAGTTACCGGGTTGTTACAGTCCTATGGGAAGTCCCTAGAATAATATTTAAATGAGAAGTTAATTCCTCAAATAAAGTTAGTTAAGTATTAAATCAAGACGTCACTGCATCAGCGTATGATCATATAGTTCATAGTGAATCACTGTTATGTCAGGTGTTATGACGCATTACACATACATCAGGCATTTTATACATTATAGAGAGCCTAGGACTGCCTACTGTAAATTGCTCTGCAGAATTATTATTCAGTCTGGATAAGAGTTCAACTAAATTCCTGAATTCCATAAATTGCTGATCATTCCTAGATAGAAATAATGAGGCCAAATATATATATATATATTTTATTTCAGGCCATATAATCCATAGCTTCTATACTGATCACTTTAGCCTCGTCTGTTCTTGAAATGAACACAGAAAAAAGGCTTTGATGGCAGAAGGAGCAGCCAAGGCAATGCTGGAAGCCCAAACAGATAAGTCTTTGTTTTGCTCTTTAACACAACAAGAACGAGGGGAAAGTGTGTGTGAGAGAGACAGAAATGTAGGCTACATTATCTACATAGCAGCAATGAGACATTGAGAGATTGGCTTTCTGGCAAGAGACAGACAGACGCCTAGGGGTGTACAACCCACCCACCTCATTTCAAAGGGTGGCAAATCTACCTGTGGAAACCACTTGCTGGGGATAATAGCACCCTGTGTGCTGTTGAGGGAGGCAAGTGTGTAGGATTGATTTCCAGGGCTTGACTATCTTTATGAAGCACACCAAGCTCAGCCAAAAGATTTAGAGTTGCCCCTCTTCGAACTTCAATAGGGAAGCCTACCGTAAACCAGCTACATTCCTCAACAGGGCTCTGGAGCAGCATGCTTGTAAAATGAGCTTCTCAGTCTGTTAGATATGTCCACTGTGTGTGTGCGTGCGTGTTTTTGAGTGTAGGCTTGGGAAGTAATGCATTACATGTGCTGGGATTGCAATGTAATTGTTCTATAACTGAGAAAACAGATTACAAATATTAGATTACAGATACTTTGAAAAAGAGATTACTTGGATGGATTACTCTAAAATGATTGACAAATCTGGAAGAGGAATAAATAAAAACATTTTGATCATTGGTTTACGGCCTCAGGCATTATTTTAAAGTTCTTAATATTATGGCTATTATACAAACTAGTCTGTACATTTAAATAAGATATAACTAACTGTAAACTGTTTCACTTCATAGTCCATGGAAAAAAAATGAACCCAAAAGTAAGTGAAAGTCATCAGAAACCAGTTTGAGCAATTACAATTAGCACATAATCAGTAATCTGCAACAGATTATATTCCAGAAATAACCCCCACAAACCCTGTGTGTGTACGTGTGTGTGTGTGTACGTGTGTGGTCTGGCTGCAGGATCTCCCAGCCCAACTGCCCTTGCCCAAGTGTCTGGTGTTAAACACATAATGAATCCTGTCCATATGTTGATTTACTCCATATACCATGTGGTACTCCATACTACATGAGCAGGATGAGCTGATTTAGAGCTCTGGGGTTATTACTGTAGTGCCTGTCAAAGGAAGGTAGTTATTTATTACACTTACAGCAAACAGTATCTCCTTACACTTCCCTAAGGGCATAAAACTCTAGTTTGCCCCAAACCTGTTGATTCACAAGTCTGTCTGTGCAGCCACAATTACTCATGCAACTAATGAAAATATTATTATTATCTTTGTATATATCTAGACCTTGAGTTTGCCAACACTGTCGCTGTTTAAAGTTACCTGATCCAACCCGGTCGCCTTTAACCACAGACGACTGTGAATGAGACTGGGCTGGGAGAGGTGGCTGGCTGGCTGGAGCCTTTTGACAAAAGACTCTTTTGTCTAATAGAGGCACCCTTCCAGAAAGCTTCTCTAATCTGTATCCCCATACATCTATTTTTATTAACTTATATCTCAGAGGAACCCAGAGAAAAAGGTGAGGGAAAGTTCAGCAGGCAGTGATGTCATGCACAGAAATAGGAGAAGATAGCTCAATAAGATCACTCGGGCTGAAATGTCATGTCTACCTCTCTTTAAGTTACATCACAGTCTGCACACTCTCTGTCGCACCTACAACATAATGTTTCTTGGTGAAGTCTTCAGCTGTTGATGATCTTTACACAAGCACTCTCAGCCTGTTGAAGGTTTCAACAGCGTGCATGCCCTCATATGTTATAAGATAGGACTCTTCTCCATGATTTCCAAAATTTTACTTTAAATTCCATCAATAAATGAATGCAATTAATCTAACTGCTAGTTAGTTGTGTTTTTGAAAGTGTGAGTGTGACTCTGCATCTATTTGCACTTTGTTGTCAGAGAGTCTGAAAATTTGTATCACAGCTAAATAACAATTCAGTAATTTTAATTACAATGAAATGAAAAAAATACATTATGAATTGAGATACGAATAGGAATATATCTATGGATTGTTACATTGAAAACTACAATTTATCCCTTCATTTTTTTAATGGTAGAAATAACTTAAATATAAGACTATAAGATTGGATGCAAATGGATTTGAAAGTTATGTTGTACACTTTTTTACTTGTAACACTTAAAGTAAAGGTGAATGGAAGATTCAAAGCAATTAGTGCAACAAAAGAGCTGTTTAATTGCCATTCCACATTTTATTTTTACTCAGTCCTACAGTAGTTTTCTACATATATAAATTGCATTAATTTGACTGGGAAATATCTTATTAAAAATTATGTGAAACTGAGTTGGCTGCAACTTGCTACAGAACCCATCATATCACAGAATAACTCATACAAAGTTATCTACCTAGATATATGTTATGACTTTTTTGATTAAATGAAGTCAATGACCAGCGATCAATCCATTATACCTATTACGTTTTGTAATATAAAATTGCAATATAAAACAATGAAGCAAACAGTCGTCAACATGCTGGCTAAAATAAACCACTTCGGAGAGGGTGATAATTTCTGTTTTAATTATTTGTGTTTTGCAGTAGCACATTTATAGCATTAGGCCTACAAAACACAGACATGCACGTGAAGCAGAAACATTACTTTAATTTTTACAGCCAAGTGCATACAATGGTGCGGAAAAGGACTGATAACATTATTATGATGTTAACATGTGTTTTAATATACAACAACACCATGTGTTTCTAAACCAGGATTATATTGTTCCAATTGAAACTAAAAATGATACACATTTGATAGACAACATTCTGCAGAGGTGTAGGTAAAGTACATGTGTAAATGTTTAATTTTCTATTTAGATGAGTCCCTTATGCATGTCAGATTTTTTGCTTCAGCTCTATTGTTTATTTAACACAAATTGCACAATAAACGTTTCCATTACATGCTAAGGCCTAGTGCAAAAACATATTGTCCATTTCAATCAAAAAATATTTTTTTGTCTTTTATGCAAAGAAAATCGGTTAGGCCAACATTCCGGGATATTTATCATTACAGTTATTTATAAACTCAAGAGATTCTGGACAGATTTGCCGATGCTTTTCTTTGGGGCTTATTACCTTGTTTTGTTCATCTAAATTCTACATCCATAATTATCACCTTAGACATTACGTATTAGCGTGTTTTGACCTTTTTATTTACGCTATTTTTCTATATTCCAAGACAGGGGAGGGCTCGGGCTGACTTGAGAGTAATAATTAGGAAAGTCATTACAGGACCCCCCGAGGTCTGAGGGCCCGGTCTTGGATAGAAAGTGTCCCGGAGAGGTCTTGGATGCGGCGCACTCCTCTTGGCACGGGTTAAACGTTGCGGGACAGGGTATTTGGTGCGAGTAAAAGTAGCTGGCTTGTCCGGAAAGCATGTTGAACGAGCACGGATCAGACAGAGGCAGTGTGCATGGGATGGATGTGGAGAAAGCGGTACAGGCCGCGCGTATTTGATGGCGACGGGATTGCGCGCAACTCACTCCAATGTAAGACATCTCCTGGTGTGTTTGCAGGAACCGGTCAGCCTCCGTAGCACTTGTTGCACTCATATGGTGCCGCGATCGCTGCGAAACAACCGACGTGGCGTGGTTGGCGAAGTGGGGATGAGGACCCAGATAGGACCCTGCACCAAGGTGTGTGCGCACTGGAGGCTGGAGGGGGAGAAACGACGGCACCGGCCAGTAAAACGAGCCTGCGGCGGCCAAAGCCACGCTGGTCGCGGCGCTGGAGGACATCAGACTACCACCTCTCCTTTTCAGTGCAAGCTTGGCCCTGGTGCCAGCTGAGGCCCGGCGCCGGAGTTTCCCAGATGTGCCACCTATGAAGACATCCTCGCTGCAGGGGTCCAGCATCCAATAGTTGCCTTTACCCGGGTCATCATAGTGGCGCGGCACTTTGACAAAACACTTGTTCAAACTCAGATTATGCCTGATTGAATTTTGCCACCCTTGTCTGTTCTCTCTGTAGTATGGGAAGTTCCCCATGATAAACTCGTAGATGCAGTTGAGCGTGAGACGACGTTCCGGACTTTGGCGGATAGCCATCATAATAAGCGCGTTGTAACTGAAAGGAGGTTTCTCTGGTTTACCGGTTTCTTCCGCTCCTCCGCCTTTCTTCGAGTCTCCTTTCTTCCCTTCTCGTTTGCCGTTTGCCAATGCTGCTTTCATTTCTGCCTTAGTGCATTGTTTTGTGTTGTCGCAGTTTTTGTCATTGTCAAAGTTGTACTCCTCTTGAGTGCAAACTTTGGACTTCTCTGGATGTGCGGAGCGTTGTTTCTGGGACGGGGTAGGGGTCTCCTCTTCACTCATCACCCCCTCTCGTCTCAGTAACAGGCTGCTAATGCTGAATGAGGACTTGTGGAAAAATCGGACGGGAGTTTTCAAATCCTCCATGTTCAAATCACAGACACACACACACACAAAATCCGTAAATGCGTCTGGCGAGCAGAAGTGAATGCGCTACTGAATCCACGGAGCGAAGACGCTCTGATCCAAAGTGTTGAGGTGCCAAAGACACACGGGGCCGACAGCGTGGAAACAAATGCGCATGATCACCACCAGCGTTGTGATCGTTACTCGTTACTCTCCGGCTGCAGTAGTTCGTTACACTACTCGCTCCATCACTTTTCCTCATAAACTGGCGGTTGCAACCTCTGTTACCCTCAGAAATGATAAATGAGTTACCATGAATCAGAAATATCGCAGATGTCCAATGTTCTTGCCAGAGGTTCCAACGTAAAGTATAAGTCCACCCAGAGAAAGTAAACCTTTCTGCCATTTCTCATCAAAACTATCAGTGTGACAGGGCGATGGCTAATGAAGATGAAAACGCATAGGGGGGTGGAGGTGGGATATAGTTTGAATAATTCAATGTGATATTTAGAGGAGGGGAATAGGCTACAAAACGCCAATATTATTATGCATACTGAATGAAAGCAATCTCTTATCCGTTAATAATCCTCTACTACTTAAAGGGAAAATTAATATTTCTTTAATGCGTTATACTGAATGAGGCCTTACCACCCGACACGGATGATCTTCTACTCGAGCCGTGCCGTGGAAAGTTTAAACCCGGGATAAATTAGCGTGCTGCCAATCTCTGTGACTGATCGGTGAACTCCCAGGTTCAATTATAACACTTCCGTGACTCCTGAAACTAAAGCCTCTCACCTGCGTCTTGCCCTCTGGGGTCGTCTCTCTCTCTCTGCTGCGTTACTTTTCCCTTTTGTTGACATCATAGCCTGGCAAAAAGCCGATCAAAATAAGAATTAGTTGTAGGTGTTGTAAATAATCTTGTCAGATAAATAAACCAACGCAGGATATTAAGGGGGCAGCGCACGCTTGCAACACTGCAAAAATTTCCATTTTAACGAGTTATTTCTCATAATCTTAAAATCCTATTTTTGTTAAAACGTTATTGGCAGCTCTAAAGCACTTTTACGTATTTCTTTTTGTTCTAGAAACAAGTTGCAACATCTTGAAAAAAACAAGTTAAAAATGAAACTGTAAACAAGTGAAAATATCTCACCACATTGGCACTGTTTACTTGTTCTACTACATTACAAGACTTGTTAAGATAGCTATGTTTGCAGTGTGAAGTCTGCCTGCGGGCCGTGCGCCTTAAACACCATAGTTGACAGGCAGCTAAGGAACATTACACAATAATCTTAATCATATGGTTAATCTTTTACCATTTTCTTTAAGAATAATTATTGTTATTTAAAACAGAGCTGTGGCAACACGTCAAATGGCATGTCAATAAAGCCAATTGAATTGAACTGAACTGATTTGAGAACAGCTGAGAAGCGTAGTTAGGCACAACGCCAAGCAGATTTACAACCTCAGTTTAAAACGGTGCCAACAAGGCGAGCTAATAAAAAAGACGTAAAATGTTGAGAAATCCTTCACATTTGAATGAATAATAATTACATTGTATCCTTTCGCAAAGCAACATTGTTCACAACATAGGTCACACTACAGTAGCTAAACAACTGTGTTACTTTAAGCAACACGGGTGGTGATTTTCAGTTAGCGCATTAACTTTTAAACCAACTGCAGTGCTGTCACAGCTGTGCGGGTGTTTTACAGCGAACATAGCACAGCCAATCAGAACCGAGGACCGGAACTATCCGCGTTATCTCTTACCTTTTACCCTCTTTAACTCAATTTGATATGGGTCCCCATCCATAATCCCTGCGCTGCAGCACAAGTGAGCACTTGTTGGGAATGTATCTAGCACTGCAGTAAGCAAGCATTGCTGTCTAAACACTTGTAATCCCCTAGGATCTTTTTCTCTGCCAGATGTTTGGCTTCACGTTTTGTTTGTTTGGGATGATTTTGCAGTGTCAGTCCGAAGACATTAGCATGGAGAGAATACAGTCCTTGCAAATACAATATTGCATGTTCCATTCAATCAGAGGACAAGCCTTTGTGTCCCTATAGCATCCGCCTTGCTGGAGTGTCCCTGAGCAAGACACTGTAGTTCTGTAGTTGACCCTGACCTCTGACCTCACATAAGTGAAAAGTGAAATTTACCTATAGGAGTCAATAACGTATCATGTTATTTTTATTATTATTATTGTTGTTGTTTCCAAATGGACCATATATTGAGGACTAAATAAAGGATAAAGGATTAAATAAATCAGAATGCTTATTTTCCCAAAAATCCAGGAATGACATAAATAACATATAATATACATTGAAGCAGAAATGTGAAGTTTCCTATAGCTACATGTAGTCTATATAAATATAACATTAAAGAATATTAATCAGTATCTAAATAAACTCAACAAATTCAAAATGTGGCACAACAAATACAAAAAAACATGGAATGTATTTGAATTAATAAAACAAAAAAAATATATAGTTAATGTGACCATTTTTTGTATTTTCAAAAAAACAACAACAACAGCTTCAGGCCAGGACCAAGCGGTCTTGTTCTATCCTGTTCATTTTTACAGTCTATGGTTCTGTCCCATCTGGGCAATGTAACGGCGCCCCCTCTTGTATGAGAGAGGAAGGTCAGGCTGTGAAACCTGAAGGACCCTCTCTTAGCTCAGAAGACAGCCCAAATTATGAAAAAATAATGTCCATTCCCTGTAGTTCTTCTTCATCATGTGATCTCATTCACATAGGAAATGGGGATACAAAGTTTCCTTCATGATGCAATGTTCAGCCTCATCATGTGTGACATGTCAGATGTGGCAGTGCGGCATAAAGCTTTCCTCCAGGACATTCTGTGTTTGCAAGGTCTCTGTGCCCAAGCAGGGTAAACTCTGGGTGCAAAAACCCTCGAGAAACTCCAGACCACAGGAGCTGTTTGACCGCCGACATCGCTTCTGGGCTCGGCATGTCATCTGAAATCAAAACAATATTGCTGTCATACATTAATTCATTGCAGTAATGTATTAGTGGATTGAACTCAGGCTACTCATACATGGTTTATGTCACTGATGAGTAAAACCCTCCTGTAGGTCTACAAAGAATTTAACTGCAGCTTTTTGCCCTTGCTCCATTTGAAAACAAAACATTACTACTATTGTTGTTGTTCTTGCATTGTATTCTAAGGTGAGTGTAAGCATGCTTACTGTTGAAATTGCCCATTAAAGCAACGCCCAAAGAGTCATGATTGTTGCCTTTGGTATGTGCACCTATTACACCCCAACCACGGCCCTCATAGACTGTTCCATCTCCTCCAAAAAGAAAACTGAAACATACAGAAAATATGGTTGAGTATCTCGCTGCATTTTAAACTGACAGAAATACTTGAAATACAGTCATTATTTTCCTCAAGAATACAAATATTTTACATATAATAAAAACATCAAAATGATAGTTGCCTAGGTCTATAGGAATAAAAGAGAACAGGCTATTAAGTGTAGTCCTTTTGACTGCTTTATGGCTGAGGGGCATGGAGCTACTCACTTGTATCCAATGTCATCAAAGTCTCGTTCTTTCATATGCATCATCTGTACTTTGATGAGTTGCGCCATACTTTCTCCGAGGCCTTTGCAGTTTTCAAGGGTTGTGTGGTGTATGACGACTCTCTGGGCAGGACCTTTCAAAGTGTCCCTGCATCGAGGGGCAGCTGCTCCCCACTGCAGCCGAGAAACAACCTTCACTGAAATTCAAAATATTGAGTTGAAACAAAATGTATAGTGCTATAACCTACAAGTGTAACATTTGTATTGCAAGGTTGCATGTTGTTTCATACCTTTTTCATCCATAACTCCACACAACTGCCTTTTGTTGAATGACCAGCAAACAGCACTTATATAAGAGCCTGTTTGCCTCAGGGGGTGTGGTCATCACAACTTCTGTGTACTTTCCTGGTGCATGTACATGCATGCCTTTTCAGTGAGATCAGCAATAACTTCAAACTGGTCATGCTCATTGGGTAATAGGGTAATAAGCTACAGTTGCCCAACAGGTAGCTTGGAATATACATGTTCCAAAAAAATGAGGAAGCTGGACTGCAGTAGGACATTCCTGAATGGTGAGAGAAAAGCTGTGGCCATTTTAAGATATTAGGCACCAACATTTCTAAATATTGCATTGGAGGACAGTCATCGGAGTTTAAAGAGGAAATTGGTGGTATTATTTGTTTCATAATATTAAGTAGCCCATATGCTCATAGAGGAACAGGGAACAGGCAGTGGCATAACCCTGATATAAATAACCCCTAAAACTGAAAATGGCAATGCAATGTTCATGTTAATGATACTACAACAGAAATTATATTCACATTTTCTACCTTAGAAATGTTCCAGTAAATAATCTAAGAGGCATTTGTAACAGTTTGTCCTTTTAATCTTACAAGGCAGACATTTGAAAATAGAATGACATCAGTTAAAAAGCTATTATTAATACATTATATTCACAGGATGAGGTCCAACACAAGTCATCATACATGAAGATAACTTAGGGGTCTTTACATATATGAGCAGTTCTGCTATTTTAAAACAAACCACATCGCTAAAATCTAATACACAAATGACTCAGTGAGTAATTCTGACTGAAAAAAAAGGTAGCTGCAGGTAGACATGATGTTATGTTTGCAAGCAGCAATACTGTAGATGCATATGTTAGACCTCTTCATCATCACCGTCTTTACTCTGTCCATCGGTGTCCGCAGTGAGGGGCAGTGCAGACGTAGTACAGCCTCATAGCATCCTGTGGGGTGAATAACAGAACTTAAATACATCTTAAAAACACACTTTATTAAACTTTATTAAGCTTTTACTTGATTCCAGTTTACCATTTTTTGATTACTTTCACCCTGTGTCTACATCGTCCAGCTTTAAATTTATATCTTCTCAGATTTTGATTGTTTGATCTAGCCTGTGCCAGAATGTTTTGTTTTTATTTGTTTTGTTTTATCTCTTTATCCTCATCTTGGACATTTTTTTACTCCTGTGAAGCACTTTGTAGCTCTGTAGCTCTGTAGTTATTATATGCTACAATTCAAGTGCAGGGTTGTAGCCATGCAACTGTTCTAGTTGGGATAAAAGTGTTAATTTCAATCACTGGTTACTTGTTTTTCAATGCAAAAATTGGGCTTAATTGTCTTCTAGCAGTAGGCAATTACATATCATTGAAGGCGTTCCATTAATGGATGGATATAAAGGACAAGCTGCAGACCACAGCAAGGTAGTACATTTATTTCTAAACAACTAAATAACTAATGGTTATTTATCAGGTATTTCAATACAAGTGATCATTACCTCAGCCTTCATACTGTGAGACTGGAAGAACACTGCCTCCTTGTGACCACATCTGGGAAGAAACACGAGGCGTGCACAGTGTTACAAACTACAAATCTCACATAGGGACAAACATCACATTTCAGAAAATTCATTCACAATGGAAACACAACACGTATTGAAAAACATATTAATAGGGTTGTGCACAGAGGTGAGTGAGGGATCGTGAGAGACAGTAAAACTCACTTGGGACAGGGGTGGTCCTCTGTCCTTGGTAGTGTTGGATCCTGAGATACATCAGCAATAATTTGTGTCAATTCGCTGGAGAAAGATAGAAACAAATAGTTGGATGAATGATCATGATACATACATAGAATGCCTGACATTACATACATTGCACGTACATCCCCATGCAGGTTTTACTGTTGTACACGCCACAAGAACTGGGACATTACAGAGATTTTACGTGTGTGTTTGTGTGTAGTCGCTGAATATTCGTTTGCAGCCCCGTTTAAAAAGAATAATAAAAAGATTAGCTACTACTGCACAGCCTGAATGTGCACAACCAGAAATAATGCACAATCATTTACTATCCTTTTGAAGACTACTAACACCTGAGTACATTTCCAGGTCTGTTGTACACAAATGAACCAATGTGCACCTGAAAACCTTTTTTTGGTGTCTTGAAAATGCACTTAACTTGTTGCCTTATGTAGGATTAATTACATTTGGATAATCTGAAAGTGCATGAGTGGCTACACACTGAGCAGGACATGTCTGAAAGCAAAGACGCAACCGCAGAAGAAGCAATGCAGTGTTATTAACCATATTAATACATATTTCTACAGCTAACAAATATCTCATTTATTTGTGTAGGGATAGAAAAGTAAAGCATTGTGGTTTCCTATACTTACTCAACCTCATGGGTGATCTTATTGACATAGATGCAGCTGTTGTCCGCCTCTTGTTGGTAGTCACAGTTCCTGCACTGTGGGTTGAGACATGCAAATAAGTTATGGCTTCAAACTGTCCTAAACCTATTGTTGAGGTGATTTTTCATTTTTTAACTGTTTTTAAATGTAACATTTTAGCACGCATGTAAGTGGGCCACAACATGCCAAGCCATGCCATTTTTTTGATTTCCCTAGCTCCTACAGAGTTAATAACCACCTACCAAGTGGCAAAAGCTTTACCCTGTACACGGCCATATACAATAGCATCAGCAACTTTGTAGAGATCTGATAGCCAATCAGACATTATAGCCCATACCTTTGCAAAGGGACAAGACCTGACTATTATGGGCAACCTGCTGTGCAGGTTTTTCAATGAGTTTGTTAACATTTATATGTACAATACTAATTTACAATGTGCTTCTTTGAGTGTGACAGCAGAGGCCAACCTTGTCCTCTGGGACACATGGTAACTTTTCAGCAGCTGCCCTGGTCAGCTTGACTCAGCATGGCAAGCAGTGTTCCTACACCTTCTTGCTAATCAAATTCCATGACGTTTCCAAGACAGCACAATTTCTATGACCAATATTTGTAAGAGTCTATGTTGCAAATGTCCCATTGTTTTTCGGCTGAATGGCTGATCTGAATGTCCCAGGTCTTATTTCTGGCTACAACTATCACTTAGGACCGATACCATCAGGACATTTCTGATTTGGGTTTTTATACCTCAAAGGGAAGTGGATCAACAAGTAACCACGCTTCACATTAAACATTTCACTGGTTAGAAAAAAAATCCCAGGCCTGGAAAACTCAATTTTTTTTGAATTCCATTAGTTTTCCAGCTTTTCCATAACCGTGGTCAACTCTGATCAAAACAATGAAAACAGCTTGACCACCCTTCTCCAATAGTCTGGATATAACATCTTGTTTCGCTTCTGTTTCCCTCCCCAGATGAACGGAGACAGCTTTCCTTGAACAGGGAACATGAAAGGTCCAGCTAGACAATCATGCACCACCTAGTTTTGATCATACAAACGTGAATGTCGGAAGTAGCATGATCGTGTATGGTGGGTTCACACTACACCCAGTCCCTCAACACGATGATACCACCAGCCAGTAACTAACCGATGAGAAGAAATGCGCTCACTTACTGCATAGAGCAGGATGCGGTTCTCCTTGTCTTCTTTGGGATACAACATGTTGTTACTGGAAAATAGAGTCAGTGTGTTTAGTGGAACTCTGGTGTTGACTCATTCTGTGTTCAAAATCGAGGTATAAACATTCATTCCTATGTACGGACCCCAGGACCCAGTCAAGAGATAACTTAACGTTAAGTAGGCTAACATGTTTCTAATCTTACTAAATTAGTTATTTGCCCACGTAAAGCTTACCATTCTTGACAAAACCGGATTCCAACAAATCCTGGTTCATGCGTTCCAGTGTCTATATCCATTTGGACAAATTATTGATGAAGAAAATGCCAACAAAATATAATTATTTTAAGACTCGTGTTTATCAGCTCCAACCACTCTTGCGGTTTGAAAACAGACGATGTGCGCACGCGTAAACTCTCTGATATGTAATGCTTTTCGGGACAGCGCCCCCTAGGACTTGGAAGAAAGAAAAAAAACTGGCACACTGAGCCAGTCCATACACAGATATGTGCACAGTAAAGTGGTAAAAGCCATCCAAAGGGCAGGTGAAGACGCCTGTGTCGGGGCTGTAGGCTCCCCCCTCATTTGTCAGCACATTAGAAAACTTCAGGACGCCAGAGTGACTTGGGTAGCTGTCAGAGATGTTCAGTTTGGCTGTGAAGGCAACAACTCTGGCTAGAGTGGGCAAAATTATGTTGATGGTTAGAGAGAGGAAATGCGGGAAATGGAAATTTACATTTATGTTTTGAACATGTTTATAATAAAGGATTGTCTGACACCCTTCACATTAAAAATATAGATGAAAGATAGATGAAATGTTGGCAAACATTATGTTCATGGAGGCATTATGAGATTATACACATAATAATGTTAAAAATGCTTTTGTTTACCAGTGCTGACTCCACCACTAGGTTCACACTCCATGACTAAAACTTCTGATGATGGCTTGATACACTTCTGTTGAAAAGATAATCAAATGGCTACAATATGTAGATGACTGTATTCAGTACATATTGTTTGTGTAGGATAAAAGGTATTTTCTAATAATTATGGAAATACATTGTGATATCACGTTGCAAATACTTTTTATATTTTGTTTTTTGTTTTATGTGCCAGGTGGCTGCGGTTTGCCACATAGGACAAGAAGAACCACAGCAGAGTATTTTAAAGTCAATTTGGTGTACAGTTCTGTGCCTGACAATTCACATCTCAATGTCTGAATTTCTCTAACACGGTAAACACACCTATTTTGGGACTCCAAGCCAAACTCTAGGAATTATTAGCAAATACTTTTTGATGAAGGGCTAAAAACACTAATATATTGCATGACTGATTGCAAATGCTAATATACGAGTCAAACAAATCAAAGAGCTCCTTACCTGTTGCTGCCTTGCAGAAGAGTGCTGTGAGACAGACAGAAGCTGTTTTTCCTGGTTTGCAGAAAGGGGCGTAGCCAGGGGAGGGGCCACAGGGGCAATGGCCCCCTTAGGGGTCATTTTATGTACCCAGGGAATCTTTTCTTCTTTCTCTAAGGCTACGTCCACATTAAAGGGTAATTCTGGTATTTTTAAACCTGGGCAATATTTGAACATATTTTGGAGTCTAAATGACTAATAGGTACAAAAAGTTTTGGAATTGGTCCAGTAGATCGCCTCAGCCGGCAGCCGCGAAATTAACCTTTAATAAAATCATAATTTGCAATAAGCTCTTTACAGTTCCACTGTATTCCTACTAAGGACATCCACATCTATGCCTATATGAAATATGAAACATTTTTACTGTACCATTTGAGAGAAATATCGACTTAAATTCACCCATAGGCTCATTGTGGTGCATTCTCTCGGTAATATTTCCAATCTTTAACCTTTAATAAAATCATAATTCGCCATAAGTTCTTTACAGTTCCACTGTATTCCTACGCAGGACATCCACATCTATGCGTATATGAAATATTAAACATTTTTACTGTACCATTTGAGAGAAATATGACTAAAGTAACCCTATAGGCTCATTGTGGTGCATTCTCTCGGTAATATTTCCAATATTTAACCTTTAATAAAATCATAATTTGCCATAGGTTCTTTACAGTTCCACTGTATTCCTACTCAGGACATCCATATCTATACTCACATGAAATATGAAACATTTTTACCGTACCATTTGAGAGAAATATCAACTTAAAGTCACCCTATAGGCTCGTTGTGGTGCATTCTCTCGGTAATATTTCCAATATTTAACCTTTAATAAAATCATAATTTGCAATAAGTTCTTTACAGTTCCACTGTATTCCTACGCAGGACATCCACATCTATGCCGTATATGAAATATTAAACATTTTTACTGTACCATTTGAGAGAAATATCGACTTAAAGTAACCCATAGGCTCATTGTGGTGCATTCTCTCGGTAATATTTCCAATCTTTAACCTTTAATAAAATCATAATTTGCCATAAGTTCTTTACAGTTCCACTGTATTCCCACTCAGGACATCAATATCTATACTCACATGAAATATGAAACATTTTTACTGTACCATTTGAGAGAAATATCAACTTAAAGTCACCTATAGGCTCATTGTGGTGCATTCTCTCGGTAATATTTCCAATATTTAACCTTTAATAAAATCATAATTTGCCATAAGTTCTTTACAGTTCCACTGTATTCCTACGCAGGACATCCACATCTATGCTTATATGAAATATGAAACTTTTTTACTGTACCATTTGAGAGAAATATGACTTAAAGTAACCCATAGGCTCATTGTGGTGAATTCTCTCGGTAATATTTCCAATATTTACCTTTAATAAAATCATAATTTGCCATAAGGTCTTTACAGTTCCACTGTATTCCTACTAAGGACATCCACATCTATGCCTATATGAAATATGAAACTTTTTTACTGTACCATTTGAGAGAAATATCGACTTAAATTCACCGATAGGCTCATTGTGGTGCATTCTCTCGGTAATATTTCCAATATTTAACCTTTAATAAAATCATAATTTGCCATAAGTTCTTTACAGTTCCACTGTATTCCCACTCAGGACATCCATATCTATACTCACATGAAATATGAAACATCTTTACTGTACCATTTGAGAGAAATATCAACTTAAATTCACCTATAGGTTCATTGTGGTGCATTCTCTCGGTAATATTTCCAATCTTTAACCTTTAATAAAATCATAATTCACCATAGGTCCTTTACAGTTCCAATGTATTCCTACTCAGGACATCCATATCTATACTCACATGAAATATGAAACATTTTTACTGTACAATTTGAGAGAAATATCAACTTAAAGTCACCTATAGGTTCATTGTGGTGCATTCTCTCGGTAATATTTCCAATCTTTAACCTTTAATAAAATCATAATTCGCCATAAGTTCTTTCAATTCCACTGTATTCCAACTCAGGACATCCATATCTATACTCACATGAAATATGAAACATTTTTACTGTACCATTTGAGAGAAATATCAACTTAAATTCACCTATAGGCTCATTGTGGTGCATTCTCTCTTCCAATCTTTCTTGTAACATACATCATCTTGTGATGCACCTGGACACATCATCAGTGATGTTTCCTGGGGTGTTTCGGGTCTTTCAACAATCAGACACCCTCACCCAGGCGATCCAGGTAGCACTACCCCACCCATGGCTCTCCTCTCCTGATCCACAGTCACCTTGAAGCAACTTCTGCTCCCTCGGTGGCCAACTTGATGGCCCTTCGCCTACTGACCCCTGTGATGCCCAGCATGTTGTAGGCCCTGCAGAGGGACTGGCCTGCAAACCCTCTGCACCTCACCTCAATGGGCTCACACCTCGCATGCCACCCGTTGCGTTGGCATTCCTCCACTAGCTCAGAGTACTTTGCCCTCTTCCTCTCGTTGGCCTCCTCAATGCGGTCCTCCCAGGGAACAGTAAGTTCCAAGAGAATGACCTGCTTGGATTCTTCCGAGATCAGCACCATGTCTGGCCTTAGCGTTGTTGTGGCAACAGTTTCTGGGAACTTCAGTTGTTTCCCCAGGTCAACTTTCAGCTCCCAGTCTTGTGCTAGTGCAACATCGACCTTCTTGTCCTTCCCCGTAGCGAGGTGTTTTGCTGCTACCCAGGCCAGCCCTTCCACGAAACACTGTGCAGGTACCTAACTTATTGCACTTTTACCTTAGCACTAGTTATGCTCTTATTTGCTTGTTTAAAGCTTCACTGGCTTGAAGCTTGTGCAAGCCCAGGTGATCAGCTCCTTTGGAATCCACACCCCTTCTGCATACCTGCACTGTTGAGCTACCTTGCCCCTCCTCCAGATCACCTTCAGGATCCTCCAGAGCCTTATGGCGAATTATGATTTTATTAAAGGTTAAATATTGGAAATTTAACCGAGAGAATGCGCCACAATGAGTCTATGGGTGACTTTAAGTTGATATTTCTCTCAAATGGTACAGTAAAAAAGTTTCATATTTCATGTGAGTATAGATATGGATGTCCTGAGTAGGAATACATTGGAACTGTAAAGAAATTCTTGTGAATCGTCCTTTTATTAAAGATGGGGATTGTTTGAAAGTAATTCAGAGATTTCAGTGTTTTCATTTTTTCCAGGCACGTTCTTGGTCACATTTTCGTGCTTTTCAGACAAACACACCGTCTGTGAATATCTTTTATTATATTAAGTACAATAATAAATAGTTTTAGATTGACTCTGGCTCTATTTTTCCCCTAGACTGCGTCGCTTCACCGTCTTTGTGCAGACACGGCGTCTTTACCGTAATTACACCTAGTAGACGCGCAACACAATGGTTCGGCTCACCTGCGGCTGATTTGACCACGGAGTTGCGAGTGACGGCTAGCTTGACCGCAGTCAAAAACGCATACCTCCTTCCATGCGCAGACCGCTTGGCTGGAGTGGCCGGGCCGGCTCGCTCACAGCTGGATCATGTGACAGTCAAGCAGTGAAATGTAACACCCGCTTCAAGTCACTAGCATAAGGAATGACCATCAAGGAGGTAAAGCAAACATTTTTATTACAAAAGTTCAGCTTGACAATTTATATACGCCCACCTTACCCTCCGTACAGTTTACCTCCCATCCAGCTATCGCTAACAGGGCAGGGGCTAAGTTCCACTAAAGCACACCAGTGCCCACTGTAATCAATAAGTCTTGCACGCTAGGTGAGTTAACACATTACAATACCCATATATTTTTGCCCACTACCAGGACACTTGCCAGGGCGGACTAGACAGAAAAAGAAACCCCACAAACAAACTAGCAAACAACGAAAATAGTCCCACGGCATGCGCAGCTAATGGACCACTGATGCTCTGCAGGGAAACAAATATTAACATCTTAAAAACACTTTTACACAAATATAAAAATACCACCAATTAAATGTTATTAAACTACATGACTAAACTTTAAAATACCTGGTACATCGATCTACTTTCCTACCGACCGCCTTCAACCCAACAGGGAAGCAGGTCTGAAATACATGAAAATAAATGTCACACACATTCAAACCTGACAGTATAAAACACTATACACAGAAAACAGCCGTAGGCCTACAAGTGGCGTTTTTATATGTAAAAAAAATTGGTGTGGCACCAACCACTTCAATAGATAGGCTACATACCAGGAGAACTACAGTACTCTCTCTTGCTACTGATGTGTTTTAACGAGAGAGAGACGGAGAGAGAGAGAGAGACGGAGAGAGAGACAGAGAGACACACTCTAGGGCCATAAGCGAACAGCAAAGAGCTCAACAGTCAACACCACTGAAGCCCACAACGAAGCGCACAGACAACTTTTTAGGGATACAGATCCATTCTATGACAACATTATGACAACAACCTTAATAGGAAAGTAGATCGACGTACCAGGTATTTATTTATATTTAAAATGCATGTGCATTTTAATAGATACCATACTACTGAAGTATACATAATACTTTTTTTTTCTCCATTCATTGCTGTTCTTATTTGTGTTGCCCTGTTACTTGTGGCATGTACTTTCATATTGTTGTAAATGTTGTTCTGTGTCTGTTTATATATGTCTTTGGCAATATAAGCACTGTCTTTTCATGCCAATAAAGCTTTTTAAAATTGGAAAGAGAGAGAGAGAGAGACACACACTGACTCTCTCAGTGGAGAACTACTGAGCTAAAGAGGAACAAGGTATTGCTTTGACATGTAACGGGCGACCACAGAGGCGAAACTGTCACCAGAAATCGTAAGTGCATTTCCTTCCTAAACAAGCAACTAAGAGCATAACTAGTGTTAAGTTAAGAGTGCAATAAGTTAGCAACCTACTTTATCTTAAACAAATGAGACACTGTTGTAACCATTTAACTGGAGTGGACTCTTGGTAAGAGAGTGGCTCATGCTTGCAAGCATTAAAGGAGACTCAAAGGACAGATATTGTGTAATGCTTTATTGAGCTGGTCTCACCACTTAGACAGTGCAAGTTTATTTCTTGCCACAACAGGTAACTGTTACAAATGTGTGTCAAATGACTCCATATGCCCGACCTGTGTGTCTAATTTTATTCAATTAGCTTCTTGGCTATATTAAACTCTTGCAATAATTGTTAGATTTGTCTATCATCTGCTCCAAACCATATGTGCATACGTAAATTCTCAAATATGTGATATTTTTTAAGGACAGCGCACCCAAGGAATAGGAAGACTGAAAAAAACAATGAAACTTGGACACCATTTTCTTAAATTCTACATCTACATGATGGAAAAAACAAATGTTCAATTAAACAGTTGATTTAATGATGCATAGTCACAAGGAATCATTCAAATACATTTTATTCAATCGTTAACAAGCCTCACTTGATATTAGTAATCATAATCATAGTTGGAGGAGGTATGAAGGCCATGGAGGTATTAGGAAAAGCCCAGCCAATGACTTTATAGAAGTTAATGACAATAACACCATTATCCTAAATAAAACCCAGCAAACACAGTGTCATTATCTTCTGTTGCAAAGATGTCATTTCGACCAGGCCCCCATAAATCAATCCAGACCTCGTCTTTTTTAGAGAGTTGGACCACACTGCTCATACTGGATACTTGGCTAGATTTATAGCTAAGTTTATCTGGTAGACAAGTGTGATACAGTGAGACTACCTTCTCGCCATTCTTAAATATGGCACACTGAGCCTGTCCATACAAAGATATGTGCACAGGTAAAGTGGTAAAGGCCATCCAAAGGACAGGTGAAGACGCCTGTGTCGGGGCTGTAGGCTCCTCCCTCATTGACTAACACATTGGCAAACTTCAGGATGCCACTGTGACTTGGGTAGCTGTCAGCGATGTTCAGTTTGGCTGTGAAGGCAACAGCTCTGCCTAGAGTGGGCAAAATTATGTTGATGGTTAGAGAGAGGAAATGTGGGAAATGGAAATTTTGTTCACAGCCAGGGTTAACAAAAACATTATAGGGCACACCAAAAGTAAAATCATACACTAAAATATAAGGTACAAAACACTGTACTAAAACATAGCAGAGTTTACAAATAGCCTCTCATATTCAGTAATACTGCTACTTCAAATAAAGGTTAAGGCTGTTGACAACTCTCTTTACTTTAAATGCACCAAAGGTAGCCAACATGGGAGTGGTCAGAGCAGGGGTGTTGGATGGACTTATATCAGGGGCTGAGGCCAGACTGTTTTTTTTAAAATTCAACTCTAAAAGGACCAATTTCATGTTTTTTTCCCCTACACACCAACAAAACCTGCACAAATTCTACACTTGACTGACAATATTATCGTTGATTGGGAAGTCCTACTTGTAACTGAGCCAAAAACATGCCACAGTGGTGCAATTTCAAAAAAGCAATAAAATACTGCTAATTGCTGCTGCAATTGAGAATGATCATTCGATCATACTATGCCCATAGTATGGAGAATTTTAAGCCTTAAGTCATTTCAAAGGAAGGGACACACAATTTGTCAACTTGGTTGTCTCCCCATAATGATGCCATTCTTCGCAAAAAAGTAGTCTTCATTCTGTCAATTAATTATAAAATTCTGGTCAGATTTACTTTTGCTTACTAAGCTAAATTTAGAAAAAACAAAGTACAATTGTTCATGCACGGAGTACTCCTTAAGAATATCTATTGTATCAGACTTATTTGTCTATTACCCTTCTCCTCACCTTTAGCCTCGTATTAGCTCAAAGTAGTCCTACACCAGTAGTGGCACGTCCTACACACCCTGTCCCTATCACAAACCTGGTTTGGCTCACTCAGCTGAACCCTCTGGCTCCCCAGAGTGCGCAGAGCGCAGCTGCTCCATCCTCCTTGTCGCAGTTACGGTTTTTACTGTACTGTTACCTTTTTTTTTATTTTTTAAAAACTATATTATATCTATATATTAAATGGTATATTCATTTTTGCTTTATGCCAGTGTCTCTAAGCTGTGTGTGGGAAATTCCTGTCACTCACTCAGCGTGTAGGGGAGGGGCCACAGCAGCTATGCGCTGGGAAAAGCAGTGGCGCTTGGGGAAAAAGGGTGGTGGGAGGCTTAAAATTCAGCATTGCATTTTCCTTCTGAGGACCTGTTGTTTTGAACATGTTCATAATAAAGAATTGTCTGGCACCCTTCAGATTAAAAATGGATCAATTAAATATTAGCAATAAAACAGTAATTTCATGGAGGCATTATGAGATTTTACACATAATAATGTTGAAAATGCTTTTGTTTACCAGTGCTTTCTCCACGACCAGCTTCAAACTCCATGACTAAAACTTCTGACGTTGGCCTGATACACCTCTGTTGAAAAGATAATCAAATGGCTACAATATGTAGATGACTGTATTTCAGTACATATTTTTGCATAGGATAAAAGTGAAAGTCTAACTGCAAATATTGCTATACGAGTCAAACAAATCTAAAAGTGGGACAGCGAAGAACTCCTTACCTGTTGCTGCGTTGCAGAAAAAATGCTTGATGGCTTGACAGACAGGAAGAGACCCAGACAGGAGCTGTTTTTCTGGTTTGCAGAGTGCAGCCCATTGATGCAACTTGAACTTTTGAAGATAATGAAATTAAATAGTGAAACTGTGATTTTTGAGAGGGGTAAATCATTTTTAAGACCAAGAATTAATCCTCGGTAATTTAGTTTAGTCATAATCTCTTAATAGGGCAAATATAATAAATGTACAGGAATGTGTCTGGACAGCACTGGTGCAGACATATTGACATCTTACATATGATAGTACTGACACATGGTACAGGAACAGTAGTACTTCACTTATAGTGCAAAGGGACATATGACAGACTATACATATCCTTCACAAATGGCATTAAACTGTCTAATAATTGAATAATTCAATGTAATTGTGGTTTCTAGAAATTTGAAGCATGCCTGCACTGTTAAACTGGTGAAGCAGCCTTGTCATTCTTTAAATTCCCATCAACTCACTAATAACAGAGTTGTTGTATGCCGAGGGGGTTGTATGGTGATTGCGTTCAGAAGAGGATGAGTCAGTCAATGTTGGGACTGATGTGATGGCTGGGCAGCTTTGGCCACGCCCCCAGGCATGGACACATCAAAATGTTAAACTGGCAATATGTTAAACCCAAGGGCAATAATATATGATGTCATGCCTAGAGCCCAGCCCACAAAACAACCACAAGTAGGTATACTTGGACACAATTTTATTATATTCAGATTATTGACATATAGTGGATTTAAAGATTAATTACACTGTAAATTATTGATGCATATCACAAACAATTATTCAACTAAAGTCAGCTTAGTTGTTGATTTTTAAACACACTTAACTTGATATTAGTAATTATAGTAATGAGTAGAGGAGGTATAAATACATTTCAAATAGAAATGACACTAACACCATTACCCTAAATAAAACCCAACAAAGACGGTATCGTTATCTTCTGTTGCGATGATGTCATGTCGACCGTGACCCCACAAGTCAACCCAGATCCCATCTCCTTGCGAGAGCTGGACAACACTGCTGATACTGGCTACTTGGCTACATTTATCTGGCAGACTGGTGTGATACAGTGAGGCTACAGTCTCGCCATTCTTATACAGGGCACACTGAGCCCGTCCATACACAGACATGTGCACAGTGAAGTGGTAAAGGCCATCCAAAGGGCAGGTGAAGACGCCTGTGTCGGGGCTGTAGGCTCCTCCCTCATTGACTAACACATCGGCAAACTTCAGGACGCCAGAGTGATATGGGGTGCTGTCAGCGATGTTCAGCTTGGCTGTGAAGGCAACAACTCTGCCTAGAGTGGTGACAAAAAAGATTAGCCATTAGAATATATACGTAGATTTGTTCTCCATGTCTGTGCAGTAATATGTTCATTATTACATAGATAGATAATCACATAGACTTACTTGGTCTAGGAATCTCAGGATCACCTCCCTTTTGGGCTAGGAATCTCAGGATCACCACCACTTTCTGGCTCCGGCTTGTTTGGAGAGGGTTCTGTTGATGATTAGCGTTATTCAGGTTATGAGACAAACCTACTGTATCTATATCAGCTGCCACAAATGAGGTGAATAATGGATCTATGAAATATTGGTAGAAACAGTAAACTATGGAAACATTACTTCTGACCACTAAAACATTTTAGTCTGCTGTTTGCCACCGTTTACTTACTCTACCCAGTCATTATAATAACTGTGACTCTGTTAATACTACAATACTTAAATTCTATGCATACGTCACTTTATACCTACAGTACATCCTGTACTCCCAGGCATCTCATAATCCCTGCTGAATACACTAAAGAATAAAGGACTAAAAGAACTAAAAGATTACAGAGTTTTTGTAATCTTTTGGCCTGTTAAGTGATGAGAACATAGACACCAAAATCATCCACATGTCCCTGGTAGATTTTTTGCTCTGGGGCTCCAAGGTAACACTGTAGTTTACACTATGTTATGAGAACATGTAGCAGCTCTGCAGCTAAATGGTAAGTAATTGTAAATGATATGCCGGTAGGTCTGGCAGTTTTGTGTAGGAGATTGCTAAAAGTTGCACGAAATATGATACAACAATATTGTAGTTTTGAATTACCCTGGGTCTCCATCCCCACGAGAGCGACTTGTTTTGTTTCCATAGGGAGTGCGTACGGTGGGCGATGGGAGAATGTGTACAGCTGAAAATCACTGAAATACATTGTTGCTCGCCTAAAATAGTTCCAAAAATAAACTGTAGCTACATATAGATATATAGAGAGTTAAAACATCATTTTAAAAATGAATGAATTAACCTATAGACCATATAGTAAAAACAACAACTGTTTATTAATTACAGGTCAGTCTTCTCACTTCTCACTTTCTGACTTTATTCTAGTTGGATACAATCACCTAATGTAGTGAATACTGAATACTGAAGTGTAAACATGGAGCATACAGCAAAAGATCTACCAGGGACCAGGATGATTTTGGTGTCCATGTTCTTATTCAATTCTTATTATTTCAATACGTGATACTTGACTGCTATGAATGCTACCTACCATTGCATACTATGTTGTCTTGTTACGCTGTACTGTTACGTTTGTACTGCTCTTGTTTTACTCTTGTTTAAAATGTGCTGTGACCCCAAGAAAATAGTTTTTGTTTAAATGTGTACTTGTGTAGATGGTGGATGGAATGATAATAAAGTTGAATTGAATTGAATCCTTAATTGAATTGAAACAAACAATGATGTTGAAAGTGCATTTTACCAGCTTTACGACCACGGCCACCACGACTGAACTCACAGCCCATGACTAAAACATCCGACAATGGCCAGATACACTTCTGTTGAAAAGATAATCAAATGGGCTAAAGAATGTACATGACACCACTCCCCTACACCTCCTAGACTTTCAGAAATGACTTTGGAATATTTTAAAACATTTTAACAAGCTAAATGTTGTATAATTAGTGGGGGAAATGTATAATCTGCAATAAAATGTAGATTAAAATTTGTCTACGTTGTAGACAGTTGATGATAACTGGGGCGTTGGGATCTTTGCCCATTGACTCTCGTTATAAGTTGTACATGTAGCTCCTGGAGGGGTGCCTGGTTCTACCGCCAACGAGGTGCTCTATAGAAGAACTACGGCCGACAGGACCTGTCTGAATGCTGCTGATTTACACTCCTCCAACCACTTGATGGCAGCAGAGAGCGCGTGGCTCATCCGGCATGAAACGCGTCGAATAAGTGTCGTTGTTGGGCGTGGGTGGAGTTGGAAATGCCTGGAAACGTAGGGTGCGCTCTTTAAGCACGTTTAACAAATGTTTATGGATGGGACAGTTTTGAGTCAATATTTACAATGTTCGGTCAGCAATTAGAAACGAAGGCCTTTTCGTTAGTACATGTTAGTTTTATTTTTGGCGAACCCCCCCCCCCCATGGAGAAAATTGACCAGCCACTACTGCAGTACAATACAGTGTTTTCCGTCTTGTATAAGCAAAACATTTCTATAAGATTAGAATGAGTATTTAACGTGTGGAATAAATGCATTCAGACGTGAGTCATATAGTATTTGTAAATACTTTATAGTTTGTTTTAGCCTCTTTAGGTACCAGATGGCTGAGGTTTTCCACCTGGAACAATACAATGAGGACCAGATAGTTTGACAATTTAGTATACTGTCTGTGACTGACAACATTCCTGCTGTATGAAGTTCTCTGATGTGGTAAAAGATCTGGTAAAGCACACCCATTTTGATACTCCAAGCAAGACCTTTGGAATTATTGGCAAATACCTTTGACCCTTGTCTGAGTGCAATGAAGTATAGCTTTATGACTCAAATAAATCTAAAATTAAGATAGTGAAGCGCTCCTTACCTGTTACTCCCCTGCAGCAGAGTGGATGCTCTGAAGTTTTGATCACCTGACAGACAGGTAGAGACACAGACAGGTGGTTTTTCTGGTTTGTAGAGCGCAGCCGTTTGATGAAACTTGAAAGCTTTTGCAAAAAAAAAAATCCATCAAATTCCATCATGATGATGTCATTTTTTAGGGAATGACGAAACATTTTCCAAGCATTCCACAAACACCAAACATTATGGACGGACGATACCATTATTTTGTTTTCGATACCGATATTTTATGTAACAATTTTACCAATATCGATATCAATACTGAGAATTTCTTCAACGAGAATATGTTTTTTAAACAATAATGATTATTTTTTAAATGATTATTATTAATTGGTATGGGTCAACCTATATTTTTTATTTAGGCTTTACAGTAGTCTATTAATGCATTAACAAAAAAGGCTGTGCATTTCATCAGTGACAAATGGCAAAATGTTTAACTTGACTAAAAACATTAAATATCAGTCTGAATAACTGGTCTACCTGGATATGTTCTGCCTCTCTGAAAACTGTCCTGCAGCGTCTCCTGTCTGACTCTGGGTGGTGCAGGTGACATGGTTTTCTTGCCATGTTTTTGTTGTCCCTCCACCTCCTTGAAACCTTCGGCATTTTTCTACTGGTGAGCACCATGCTACTATCTATCTATCCATCTATCCATCTATCCATCCATCCATCCATCCATCCATCCATCCATCGTGTTCCAACAACATGCCCTGACATGGAAAGAGTACATGTTGGGCTCAGAGGTCCAGATTTGAGGACCACTGGTTTATGTCATTGTGACATTGGGCTGAGATGAAATCCATACAGAGGTCACTAGAGGTTGCTGCTCTACCAGTTTTCTACTTGTCCTGATTCAATAGACCCTGATCTGGATAAGACTGCACTAAGTGATTTCACTGATTAGTGTTTGGTTGGAATGAAAACCTGCATCCTCTTGGCCCGCCATGGCACATGACTGCCCATCCCCGACCAAACCTCAAAGGAATTCTCCTGAGGACTGAAATGACACCATAACTTGGGAATGATCCACATGCGTAAAGGTGGTTTCTGAAAACCACACTTTTGCACTTTTATTGCACTTTTACCTCAGCACTGGTTCTGCTCTTAGATGCTTGTTTAGGAAGGAAATCCACTTACGATTTCTAGTGACTAGTAGTTCCCTTGCCTACCTATGTTGAATGCACTTATTGTAAGTTGCTTTGGATAAAAGCAGTCTGCTAAATGCCTGTAATGTAATGTAGTCCCATGCAGATTATTCAGTATTTTTGCATTGTACTTTTTTGTGTTGTTCTTTACAGGACAAAAGGGGGGAATATAGAAGTAAATTTCCTTTGAACATAGTGTAACTAATGAGACCTGCAGCTAAACTCACCTCACCTCACTACACCTTTAGCAAGGTTACTGTGACCAGCAACTGAACTACAGCTACACTCTACTCCTCTATTCCTTATAGATGAGCACCAATTATCACATGATATTAAAACTGAATAGTAACTCTTTCATCTTGGGACAGGACCAGTCTGAAACCTTGACATTCCTACACTGTATATATAGTCTACCCTCTCCCAGAGAAAAGGGAGGCAGAGAAAAGCTTGGCGCTGTCTTGTTGTTTTCGCTCCATGCTGCATGAATAAACTTCACTCCTGCAATAGCAAGTCTACGTGGTAATTGATCATCAATTGACCACATTTCCACAACAGCTGCTACCATACCATGTAGCATATATAGGCGGTTTAACCTACAGTAGGGATTACACAGTGCTATTACTAGTGTCCTGTTTGTTTAGCAATGGTTGCTGCTTGTTATATCTCCCCACCCCACCCCACCCTTGAGCCCTTGATCCCCGGGCTAATTCCCTGAATCGTCCAAATCTAAATCCACTGATAGAGTGACAGCACAAACAGTTGGAAGGAGGGAGAAAGAGATAGAGAGAAGTGGTGCACAAACAGTTGGAAGGAGGAGGAAAGGTGCTCATCTGAAGGCGTGTGAGCGGTTCCCCTCCTCCTGAGTCAATTTAGCTCCCAACAGTGGGCCATGAGCTGTCTGTGGTTCCATTTCATATTTTTTCACAGATGCACCAGCCACCCAGTGTGCCAGCTCGTCAGAGGGCAGTCAAGCCCGGCTGACGTCACCCAGCCAGCCTCCGTAATCAAAAGAGACGCTAATCCTACTCCTCTCCAAAGCCTGGCTGGGGGGGAGGCATGGGGTGGGGGAGGTGAGCCAGAGAGGGAGGGATAGTGAGAGAGACAAGAGGAAGGAAGTTGGATTTAGGAGACCAGGGAGAGCCTGCAGACTGTGGGCTGGCGGACATATTCTTCATGTCCTCTGAGTGGCAGGCTCAGCACTAACCTGGACCATAAAGAGAGGTGCTCTCCTATTTAACTAGTGACACTAGGCGCACCTCCACCTCCTGATCCTCTGCTGACTCCCTGGTCCTCGGAGGGTTTAGGACCCCCTATCCAGGCTTCGCCCTGGAGGCCAAAAGCCTCTCTGAGGGCTCTGCGGAGGAGGAATGCTGTGGGAGCTGCACCCTTCCTCCCGCACCCCCTCTTGTGCCATTTACACCCACTGTTGAGGTACCCGGCTTCACCACTGTGGAGCTATGCCAAGATGAAGAGGACATCTGCCTGACTGCAACAGAGGGGTAAGAGGCTGCTGATGCATGCGTGCGTGTGTGTGCATGTTTATACAGGCATCAATGTTACTGGTGTCATAACAAATAAGTGAGTTTAATTGACCTCTCCAACTCTGTGGCATGCACATGTGTATATGTGTGTATGTGCATGCATTCATATGTTGCGCGCACGTGTGTTTGAGTGTTAGTGTTTGCCTGGAAGCTAGAGCATCGTGAAGGTATGGTTTGATCATTGCAGATCATCAGCTTCAATGAAATGTCCAGTGATGGACAAAAGTTCTCAGCCCAATAAATATCTTTGTGAAAGGTCCATGTGAGCAGCACTAACTCTGGGTATATATAAGACTAAATGGCTAAATTATATATGATATTAAAAATGATATCTTACAACTGTGGGCCTGCAGAGGTGCTCTGAGGATGCCAGAGAGGTGTGTGTAAAGGATGTGATAAGTTTCTGGACAACTTTAATGAGTTACTGCAGCCTTAATTGCATAGGAACATCTTGTTGCAAGGAAACATTTTCGACATCATGTCCCACGTTTTTGACTGTTTCTGGGTTTGTTGCACATTTAGGTTGCCTACTGTGTCACCACCCTAAGAGTGGAGTGAATAGACAAGAAAAGGGAAGAGGTTGTGGGAGCACAAAAAAAAGGTTTCTTCTACCAAAGTCATACAGCAGATAGCGAGTAGTGTTTTTCCGTGATGGATACAGTGGAGGAAATGCTACTCAGTTGGTTTGCTATCTGGTTTGTTATCTGTGATCTCATATATTAGCTCTGGTAGCTAACACCTTGTCACATAACCCAGTTCCCTGTCTCTAATCCCACTAATGTTAGCTGTCTAATTTGAATTTAGGCCTTCTTTTGGAACAAGGAGTCAATTTGTACTTGTTCATTTTATTTCTGTTCAGTAAAGACGTGCAATCTGAACTGCTTTCTTGTCTGTAGATAGTGATTAAGACAATTCTTGTGACAAAGGTGATAAAAAGTGTGATTCAATGGGCAGTATAAACGTTGTTTTAGCTTTTTAATGGCCCTGTAGAGCTTGTGAAACAGTACTTATAGTGCTCTTTTAACCCTTTTTGTCTTTTTTTTTTGTTTTAATTTAATTCTATTTTCTAATAGTTAAAATTCCTTATTTTTTGAATGACTTCTATTTTATTGTTTAAAAGGTAGAATGTTGAATAACATTTTATCCAAAATGTGCTGTACAAATGTAGATTGATTGTAGGTTGACGTGAAAGGTGCAGGTGTTTCGAGGGCGTGTATATGAGAGGGATTACACCGCGGTTAAGCCACCTTGTCATAATAGCTGCTGAAAGTTTCCATCACAGGTGGCACACAAACAGCTTAGCTATACACAGTTGTGAACAGCATAATATCAGAAATTGAATTGTGGGGCTGTGCATTTTCACAAGTGGGTCAGAAATGATAGCATCCTCCCAAAGCTGATCTCATTTAGACGAGAACAGGACGTCCTCATTCTGATGGTCGTACAAACTGGCTTAGCATTTCTTCATTTGTCATATTGTACAATGAACCTAAGCTTGTTGACAGGAATACTGAGCCTGAGATCTGTAAGTCGAAATCTATTCTATTCTATTCTATTCTATTCTATTCTATTCTATTCTATTCTATTAATCTCCATGGTGACAGTTGATTTAAGGGCAAGGGAGGGAGAGTGAGAGAAAGGGAGAGGATCATTGTATTATGAGCATCAGTCCCAAGGGGAAAGGCTAAATGCATTTTATGAAATGACCAGTCCATAGTACGTGGTGACCACAACAGGCGTTATAGAATGTGTTTTAAGAAACTACAAGCCCGTTGTTTGGCCTTAGACACAAATGAACTGCAGCCGTAAACATATTGTAGGCCAACCACTTGACCTGCAGCTTATTGAATGTGGATGGGCTTCTCAAACTGGCTCAGACATTTACAATGCCCTGCAGGTTTCTACTGTTGGCAGAGAGGTGTGAACCAATAAAAATAGAAGGACCTGGAAAAGGTAAAAAAAACATATGCATTTTCCCGTACTGCAGAAAATACTTCAAAATATGTTAATGTTTCAAAATATACAAAAACTGTATCGTACAAATGTATCTGTACGACATTCATTCAAAGTAAAATAATAATATAATAATAATACAATCCTTTGCTTCATCTACCCTTCACCATTCAGTCTAATTCAGAGATTTTTTAAAACTCACTATATTTTCCCTTGTGTGCAGTATCATACTATTTTGTTGTTTTCTCATCACATCACATCACATCTCATATTTTGTACAATGCACATACTCCTTAAACTGCACATTGTGAACTGCACATACCCTTGCACATATACTGTATATGGCACATACTCTTTTTATTTTATTGTTATTATTATTTTTCTTATTTCTTATAATATCTTTTCATAATATTTTAGTGTGAATTTTTCTATTTTATATTGTATTCTTGACCCTTGCCTTTTACAGTACTTGCTTTTATTCTTGTTTTTTATTCTTCTCTTGCTATGTTTATTGTTCTGCACCAAACACCAAGTCAAATTCCTTGTATGCGAAAACATACTTGGTAACAAAACTGATTCTGATTTCAAAGCAGTCTGATCTTGCCCCTTTAGACTAATGCAACAGTTAGGGTTGCTGTTGGCAAATATCAAAAAGTACACAAGCCTCTGTGTCTAAAAATAGTTTGAGTTGTGTCTTTCAGCCCAAGTTTCATTAGAGCAGGTTAAGCAAGCTTTTAAGGGACTGTCTCATTACACCATGCGCCTCTGAATGACAACAAACCATGATTGGTATTGATGGAGAGACAGAGAGACAGAAGGAAAGAGAGAAAGAGAGTAGGAGAGAGGGAAAAAAGAGGATTCAGACAGATCTTCAGTCGGTTTTAATCCGCCACCATACACAAATTGAGGTTGGATATGGACACAGGCTCATACATGTAACTGTGAAAAAACAACTATAGTAATAGTATGGACTTGAAGTGTTACCCGGCATATGGGGGTTTATGTCTGACAAAGGTCACAGAAGCACCTGTTCAGGTTTGATGAAGAGGACAGAATTGATTTAGGATGGCAGATAACATTTTGTGAAGTGACTTCCCGTTTTAAGAGATGACAGAGCCAAAACACTGCATTTATTCTGCCAATCTCCCTGTTAGAAAATTAAAGATGAGGGCGAAAGAGGACATAATCTATTTTGATATGATCAAAACCTATTTGACTTCTACTCTAATCTGGGGCTCAGCTGTGTGTGTCTGTGTGCCACATGGCGTCTCCTAACACACACACACAGACAGACAGACAGACAGACAGACAGACAGACAGACAGACAGTGTCACAGCTATAAGGCCACAGGCGTGAGTAGTTGTTTCCTTTAATTATCTAGGCCCATATTGCATTTGGTAAGCTGTCAATCACAGACACCTTCTGGCACTTACTGTATTGTCCTATGTGGCAAACATCATTCATCTGGTACATCTTTGACCCAGGTGTTGAAGTTGTTAGCGGTTGAGGGAGGGAGTTGAGTTTTTTGGAGAAAAATTAGCATTTAGAGAGCCAAAAGACCAGAGAGACATGGAAATTTCAGAAGCCAAAAATAGAGAGGTCCTTCTCATAACACTGAACATTTACCTGTGCCTCAGTCTTCAGCAGACCTACTGGTTGCTTTAACAACAATCAACAAATCAAACCTAAAAGCCAATCTATTTTTTTGACACTCTACTGGAGCCTGTGCCTGACTTATAAGGAATCAAAGAATATGTTCCCAAATAATGTTCATATGAGGTTAATTAATAATAATGTATGCTTTAGTAATGTTAATACTTATATATACTTATTAATACTTATAAATGTGTGCCGGTCTCACTATTGCTTTGTTTCCTCTGCAGAGGGATGGAGGAGTTGAGTGGTGAAGACATCGACAGGATGCAAAGGAAGGACAACAGATTGCCATTCCAGGTACGTTGTTCATCAGTGTACTGGAGACAGACCTGTCAAGTAGGATTTGCAAAGAAATATTAATGTTGGTTTTAGCCCACTTGTGTGGGATTTATCATATCAAGACAATCCAGGTAGCATCAAATAAGACGTCACTCACAGAGGTAAAGTCAAGTTTATTTACAGAGTTCTTTTGGCAAACAGGTTTATCACAAAAGGGACCGAAAATAAAAATAAAGACAATGATAATAAAAGCAAGCAGAAGAAGTACATCATCGAGATACAGGTTCAGAGGTTGTGTGTTTGTGTGCATGTGTGTGTGTCTGTAGGAGTACTTGGCAATACCATGCAGTCATTTTATTGTCCTATGTGGCAAAGCCCCACCCATCTATTACTCAATGCAGGTTAAGGTCTGATTTAGGTTAAACTGACCTGGTATGATCTTCCTGGTTAGTCCTACATAACCCGCTCTCACCTTTCCCTCCAGATCTTCCCTGACCCTGTTGAAGTTGTCCTGGGCCCAGATAGCTCCCTGCACTGCCTGGACAGCAACCACGAGAAGGAGCGTCTACCTTCCATCGTGGTGGAACCCACGGAGCTGAGCGAGGTGGAGAGTGGAGAGCTGCGCTGGCCTCCGGAGAACATGGACCTGGAGGAGGACGAGGAGGACCTGTTCTTGGAGCAGTGCATCCCCCCGGCCAACATCGCCGACTGGGGAGACGAGGAGGAGGAGGAGGAAGAGGAGGAGACGTCAGTTGTCCTGAACCACCAGCAAAGTCCGTCACTCATCGGTGAGTTATTTTTGGGGCACTTTGTTTGGCCTCATCATTTCTATTATTTCTTCCTATTTTTCTCTTTTTTTCTCTTTTCACTTCCTCTTCCTCTTTTTTGACTTCTTAAACTGATGTATTTTTTACCCTCCGTTCACATGGAAGCTTTTACTTTGCTAGGACCCTTTAATTTGTTAGGGAACATGCCTGTAGCTCCATGTTATATTAGTTCATTATGTGTCCCTGATCACACTTTTCAAGAAGCAGATTTTCTTGAAATTTTCAATACTACAAACTAGAAAAAAACAAAATATTTGTGGTGACAGTAGAGGCTGACTGCTCCTGAACTCCTGAAATATCACTTTAAACCCTCTGGACCCCAAGCAGTTTCTGGGCGTTTTTTGCTCCTGTCACATGTTTACTCACTGTGGGCTCATTTTTCACTGCATCTGCAAGTCCTGCACCTCTATGGAAACAGCACAATCATGGCTAGAAGGAGGGAGAACTCAAAAGTGTCTTTTGTGTAGTATAACACAGTTATAATGCCATATATCATAAAAGAAGAGAAAACGTAAATTGAATTTCTTTGAGAATTTCTTTTTCAAAAATTGAAAAAAGGTGGAATCTATATACACAATATTTGTCCAAGTGCCCACAAGTGTTACCAACACAGGAAAAAGAAATGGGGCCTCCACATGCTATACATCTTGGAACTATTTACATTTTTACAACACCTACAAACTAGGCGTTTTTTAAAAACTATTTACAGGTCAACTCTGGCTAGTCTTTCACAATTCAGAGGCACCAGAGTCCTGTCTACAATCAGGCACAGTGCCACACCACACTTTCTACACTTCCATGCAGTCTTTTCTTTGCACTGAACACAGGCAAGCCTTCCTTCTGTGGCCTTATTCGACCCCCCCGCATGTGGGTTTATAGCCACAGGGATGCAGGTCTGTGGGGTTAGGGATCCCTGCTGGGCCTTTGTTGAGGGTGAAGATCATCCTGGTGTCTGGCCTGGCTGGCTCCATACTGTTCTTCTTTTCACAGTGAGGTGTTGGAAAACTCACCTCATACCAACTCAACTGTGGTGAAGGAGATGATGGTGGAGCAGAACAGGGGTGTCCACCTGAAGTGGAGGGTCCTGTGTTGTCATCATAAGATCTAAAAGAAATAATATAACATTATAATATTATTATAATATATAATATTTATAAATATGTATAAATATACAATAAGAACACAAGAATAAAAAACACAGCAGTGAAGTGATAGTCTAGCCACCAGAACAGAGAGCTGTCACTATGATATATACTATGGCTATATGCTAATGGATGTAGTGCAAATATAAATGAATTACAATTTATAACATGTATAAATATAACCTATCCACATATTCTAGAGATACAACGTGATAAGATGAGAAAATATACTCACATGTCCTCGCATGGATCCCTGCTGAGTCTGCATCAATGTCACTCCCGAATGCATCCTCAGCAAACATGGCGATGACTTGGTCTGCCGTATATTTTCGAGCCATTCTGCATTTACTTTATTGCTCAGTATGTTTTCTTTTTATGTTCTACCAACTATCTACCATCTACCAACTTTCTTTTTATGTTCTATCAACTATCTACCAACTTTCTTTATGTTCTACCAACTCTACCAACTTCTGATGATATCTCTGTGTCCTCTCTCGGTCTTCTCCTCTCTGCTGCATTCGCTGATTTCTTGTCACGTGACCTTTGGTCTCAGCGGCGTCATTCAGGGCTTCCTAGTTTCAAGATTCAAGATTCAAGAAGTTTAATTGTCACATACACACACGAGGTGTGTAGTGAAATGCAAAGTGGCAATGCTTAGCAGAAATGTGCAAAATAACAGGTTCACACTATTTACAATAACCAACACAATATTTACAATGTCACAGTTTTTAAGAGCTCTATATAAAAAAACAACACAATATTTACAATAAGAGCCGAAGAGCGCAGAATTATTGTTTTTTTTACAGAATCCTGATTGTACAAATGGTTTCCGACGGTCATTTCTATGTTTACAGTTTCTGGCTACGATAAATAGTAAAATTTTGGCGATCATTTTAAGAAAACATGCATATTTTTTCTTTTGCAGACCTTCAATCTGATGCGTTTAGAGATGACACCCCGACTCTTCCACCTAGCAGTGCTCCGGCCCTCAACTAACTTACCTCTGCAATCTCAATACCCCTGATGACACAACGGGGAAACGTCCTTACGTCACCGGGGTCAGCGGTCACGCAAGAAATAGACCCCTGGACAAAATGGACCGGAATAAATATTTTTCAACCACCGAGTAGAGCAGATCATAGCAACTTAGAGTTTGACAGTGGCAGATGTTCATGCAAGAGGTGAATTGAAAGCTACGAGGTTGAGATGGGGGAGAAACTGCATGCATCAAAATATGTTTTAGATGTTAAACACTGATACAGACCTGTGGTGATATGTAAAGGCACACATCTGTAGATCACACATACATGCACATACACTGAGACGTACACACTTGCACACACATACGCACGTTAGATCAACCGCGCACACAAACTCACACCTACACAGACAAACGGTCAGCACGATATGGGTGATGATAGCGAGTTGAGCAACACACACGTGCACGTTAGATCAACCATGCACACAAACTCACACCTACACAGACAAACGGTCAGCACGATATGGGTGATGATAGCGAGTTGAGCAACATGATGTCTTTTGCTGATGCTGTGAGAGTTGTTTCCATTTCCTCATTTTTAGGGGCTCTGTGATTAGTGGGTTAGTGAGTAATTCAGCTTCTACAGGACATCCTGCAATAGCAACGCATTTTGTGTTCTGTTCATTTTCTGTACTTTTTCCTAAGTTCATATCTCAGGTCATCGCTGTCACTGATACAGATAAGGGCCTGTACCTTGTATTATGAATAGGCAGGCTGTTCTCTGTATCCACAAGCTGTTTCACTCTGTCTAACACATGTACACTACCGGTCAAAAGTTTTAGAACACCTCCTTATTTTGCCATCTTAGCAATGGCTTTCTTACTGCCACTCGACCTGTCAAACCTGTAGCTAGAAGTCTTCTTCTCACAGTTGAAACTGAGACTTGCTTACTTCGACCAGTGTTAAGTTGTGCTTGAAGCTGTTGTCCTGTGAGCCGCCTATCACGCAAGCTGTTGACTCTCAGAAACTTGTCTTCTGATTCTGTTTCCCAGAGTTTGTCAGAGTTTCCTCCAGTTTCCAAGTGCCTTTTGATGGTCTAGGAAACTGTACTCACTGACACCTGAAATTTACATTATTTTTCAGTTTTTGCTGACCTAAACTTTTTGTTTTAACCTGTAGCAGTTTACCACTTGCCTTTGTACCATTTCAGGTTATTCATTGCTTAAATTTCAATAAAAACTGGAAAAATGGGGGTGTTCTAAAACTTTTGACCGGTAGTGTAGAGCGTTGTAGGATGTCTTTTTAGTTGATTTTACTGATCGCTGTCGGTGATGACACAAATCAGCCCGTTCATGCTTATCTAAGTCTCATATGTATGTGCTTGTATGTATGAGTCACTAATGCTATCAGCTGTTGTTTTTTATCACAAACCAGGATTTTCCACAAGGTTAGAAATGCTGCTACTTCAAAACGCATATAGAAAGCCAGGTGAGTTAGCTTGCTCTATTATTACATATACATATTTATATTATTTTTTTGATAGGTAAATTACATAATTGGACCCTTCAATTGGTTTGTCATGTTGAACCAAACAAAAGATGGCAGCTCCAGTTGCTTTTCATTCCGACAGCTAAGACTGTTGGAGTATTATAACACTAATTTTATTTGACTTTTGGTTGATTTGCTGATAAGCTGTATTTAAGAAAAAACTTGTTGTGTTACAGTAAACAATTATTATGAATTTTGTGAATTATGAATAGTATTTTGACCAAATTGGATAATTCTCTTGCATAATACAGAACTCAACAGGCTTATGTGTCCGGATGTGACTTTGTCCTCAATCTATGGAAAGGGAACTGACAACGCTTCCTGTTACGCAGCCTGTTACAATCCTACGTATTACTAAGGGCCGTAACTAAGTAGGTTAATATTTCGAAATGACAACTGAGCACCTCTGGTATTACTCATTGTACTTAAACTGCATAATTCCTGGAAGCAAAGCTGTGGCAAGGTGCCACATTACCGGGGTCCGGACAGACAGAGACATAGGCAGGGGAGAGTTAATGGGCCAGCAGGGCCGTTTTATTCACAGTCCAGAATAATACCAACGGCCCGGGTCTTGACGGCCGCGCCGTCGGCGCCGTCTCCCTCCGCCGGCGCCCTCCTTCGGTCCCGGTGGGCCAGCCGCGGAGCCCCAAGGCTGCCCCAGCCTGCCAGGCTTCCAGGGGCATCCTGCCCCAACCCCGACTGGTCAGCCCTTGCAGGTGGCTCCCGACTGCGTCCTCCGCGGACCTCCGCAGGACGCCGCGGAAGGAGACGGCCCGCTCCCGCTCCGTCTCTCCCGCTGGTGCTGGCCCCGTCTCTCCACTCCGCTCACACACAGCCGACTGGATCCTCCATCCACGTCGGCTCCCGCATACACGCCGCCAGCCTCTCACACTGGCGCGTCCCTCCCGCTCACACATTCACCCACAGGTTAAAAAGGCCCGGCTGCACTCAGCTTTAATTGGCCACAGCCGCTGAGTCCAGCCGAACCTACCACCCTCCCTCCCCCCAGTCCGCCACAAAAGCAAATGAAAATTGAGCTGTACTGAAGTGAAAATGGAGAATATATTTAAGGAGGAATGTATAGTAAATAAAAAAATATTCCGTATTTTCACTTTGGCATTTTGTATTACTTAAAAGCCATTGCAACACGTGTTCGTGGGGGTTTATTTTGAAAATGATTACTGTAAGCCCTGTTTTTTGTTTTATGGCTGGCTTGACACGGGTACAGTTGTGGCACTGTTGCCACAACTTGGCGACTTTATTGTCAGATAGCGTTGTTTCAGACTCCCCTGGTGACTTTATTTCAGTCAGTGACTACTGACTAGCAACGTTTTGTGACCATGGGGAACAATGTTGATGTATTGACTCCCAAAGCATTTGACAACAAATCTATACAGCTAATGCTGATGTGTGCTACTTGCTTGTCTAATCCAAAAATGATCACAACACGCCTCATATACAGTGTGGCCCCCTCCATCTGTGGAAAATATGTGGTAAATATAGTGTTGTGGAAACTAGCATATGATTTCATCTGGCAACCTTTTGAGCAGCTAATAGCTACTTTCCTTGGAAAAGAATGGGTAATATTGAGTGAATGCCAGGGTCCCTAGTGGATCTGAAACTGGTGGGTAAATAGTCAGCCCTGCTCCATTTATCGATACAAGTAAGCCACTTCAAAATACACTCCTAATGGATTAACGTTTTTAGGAATACATATGCAATGTTGCAATGTTTCAAAGTTTTCATTTTATAAATGTTGACTGACTTCTCAAAGGATCACGAACCTAGTGAGTCACAGACTCGATGCAGATGTAAGGGGTATGCAACCAAATATTGACCTTGCAAGTCATTACTTTGTCAAATACTTGGTATGCAATACTTATGCTGACTTGAAATAGAGGGACTTGACTCACTGAATGACATTGTTGTAATATAGTTCAATATCTGTTTAATACAAAATAATACATGAAATAAATGTAGACATTGTTAATTTTGTCTCATCATTGTTTGATTTGAAATACAAACTTGATTAGTACAGAGTAAAAACAACCAGTTTGACACAACTGTCCCAATACTTCTGCATTTAACTGTATATACACTACATGGCCAAAAGTATGCGGACACCCCTTCTAGTTTGTGGATTCAGCTATTTCTGACAAGTGTATAAAATCAAACACACAGCAATGCAATCTCCATAGACAAACACTGGCAGTAGAATGGGCCGTACTGAAGACCTCAGCGACTTTCAACGTGGCACCGTCATAGGATGCCACCTTTCCAACAAGTCAGTTCATCAACATTTCTGCCCCGCTAAAGCTGCCCCATAAGCAATGTAAGAAGGTGGGGAAATTAGTTTTCAAGGAAAACTACAAATGTAGATGTGCATAAAAATGTGTCTTGGTTAATAATTCATTAACAGCAATATCTATAGATCTACATTCCTATATTTTTGGTTTGACTATGACTGTATTGAGCAATATGCAAGAGGGGCGTGTGTGTGTGTCTGTTTTTGTCTGTGTGTGCATAAAACTAGATAAAAAGCAGAACCGTTCACTAATTTCTCTTGTGCTGTGTGGAGCCAACATCAACAGGACGTTGAAACAGTAAGTTAAAATGTGAGCAAAATAAGACTTGATTTTTTAGCTGTTACTAACTGTATCACTAACTACAGCTGTTCTCTATTTAAAAGATATTATAACTTTAATAAAGTTTAATTAGTTTAGATTTCATCACTTAATCATTAATAACTGCACTAACCTGATTAATGGACTTTTTACTTCATAATAGTTGAGTTTTTGTCTTTCTCCTGCACCATACATGATGATGCTATAATTTTCTATCTACACAGCCTGTACCAACAATGGATTATGATGAGGATTATGTGGACGACTTCAACTACAACTACAACTTCAACTTGAGCAACTTCAATTTTACAAATTTCACCTTGCCCGACTTTGACGATAATCCGAGACCTGAGATTCAACCATTCCAAATAGTGTTGCTGGTCTTCTACAGCCTCGTAGTTCTGCTGGGTGTCCCTGGAAATGCCCTGGTGGTGTGGATGACAGCGTTCCGCATGCCCCGCTCTGTCACTTCCCTCTGGTTCCTCAATCTCGCCCTGGCTGATCTTCTGTGCTGCCTCTCCCTCCCACTGCTAATGGTTCCTATAGCCCATGATGACCACTGGCACTTTGGCCCACTGGCCTGCACACTGGTTAAGGGCCTTTTCTTCCTGGTGATGTACTGCAGTATCCTGCTGCTGGTTTTGATCAGTCTGGATCGCTGGATGCTGGTTAGTAGGCCCATTTGGTGCCAGAACCACAGGCGACCTCGTAAGGCTGCATGGGTGTGTGTTGGCGCCTGGTGCCTGGCCCTGCTAGGCAGCATCCCCCAGTTTGTCTATACCAAGCAGATTAAGGCAGGTGATGAGAAGAGGGAGTGCGTAGTACAGTATACTTCACCTAGCGGATGGCTCATCATGTCCTTCCGCTTCCTGGCTGGATTCATTCTCCCTTTCGTGGTTATTGTAGTCTGCCATTGTGTGGTGTACAGGAGAGCTGGGAGTGGGATATCATCTGGGGCCCGTTCGAAACGCACACTGAGGGTAATCGTTGCTGTGGTGCTGAGCTTCTTCTTGTGCTGGCTCCCGCTGCACATTTTGGACTTCCTCTTGTTGGGTACTCCTCGCCATTCCCCTAATAGGCCCACGGTTTATCTAGCGCACATTCTAGCACTCTGCCTGGCATATTTCAACAGCTGCCTCAACCCACTACTCTATGTGTGTCTGGGCCGGGGCTTCAAGGACCGCATGAGTCGTTCCCTGCGCAGCCTCTTCCACTTCATCAGCGAAGACCCTGGGGCCAGGACGAGCATCACCAACACCAACACTAAGAGCACTGCCCAAGGACAGGAGATGACTAAAACAATGTAATGAGTTGGGGTGAGGTGAGGTATCACACAGACGCTATCCTGATGTTAGTCTTGCATTTTCAATACTTATGGTTAAATTTGGGCAGGGACGCTGAAGCTGATCCCTACTTAGTTCAAAGGGACTAAGCTTATCTTATTCAGTGTGCTGAGCTGCGATATCTTAACCACTGGAGGACATCACACACCATCAATGTTTGGAATTAACTGTTTGATACACAGGTTAAACAAACTCAATCAGCCAATCACATCTAAAAATTGAAAGGAAACACCAACTTTTTTACTTTTACTTTTTTACTTTTTTGTGTAGTTCCTCAATGTTTATTTTTACTCACCAAAGGTCTTGGGCAGGAAATGTGTGAATGCTTTTGTGGTTTGTGTTTGTGTTTGGAAACTATTAGCTAATCTGCAATATATTTCCTTTGAACTTTTAGGTCTTGTGCAATGCAACCGTAACTTGTAAAAACACTTCTGTTTTTTGATTTTCCTATACTGTGTTTCAATTTATTTATGTTAATAGAAATTATTTGACTTTTTTGGACTTATTATTTTTTGCCTATTTGCCTTTTTGCCTATTTGCCTTTTGTAATTTATTATCAAGCATGGTGTCACAAATGAGATACTGAGAGGAAAGGAGTTACTGTGGCAACAATAATATGTCACAACTTTACCACAATGCCTCCAGAAAGGGTACAAAGTCACATCCTCTGTTGCACGAAGTTAATTATATTTTCTAAGCATGGACGTAGCTCTCATTATGGTTTGGTAGGACATGTCATAGCCACTTTGTAAAATAGCATTTTTGTCCCCCTCACTTTTAATGGAATTAGAAAACTGAAAACGGGAAAAGAGCTAGGACCACTGGGCAGATGTACGGTGTCGTCAGACTTTAGGACCATGCGCGCTGATGCTGTATCAGTCACAGTCAGAGAAGGGAAGGAAGGCAAAGCTTTTCCCCCAGATCCCTAATTTCATTGGTTATGATAGCAAGTACAGGTTGGTAGACTAGGCTACTGTCAGGTTGACTCTTTGGGGCATCATTTTGTGATTTTGAGGTTTATTAATTCAAACAAAATGTTTATTACACTGCTGTTGTTAATATGTGTAGAATTTATTTTTGGTCAAAATAAAACCATATATGCACTTACTGGACATTTGTTCTTGATTTTGCTATTCTTAAAAAAACCTGGTAGAAGTGTCATTTTAGTCATTTTAAATTGTTTGAAAATGCAGAAAATCAGTTTTGGATGGCAATTTTTTTTCTGGGGGACAGCACCCCAGACCCCACCCCATTAAACACAACGGCCCGTAAGTTCCCTCTTGCGAAAGGATTTTTTCACTGTTCCACTCATACACCACAAGAGGGAACTACGCTATCCTAAATCTCTAAAGTGCCTAAAGATGGCAGCCTCTTTGTTTGACACCCATCCCACTGTGTAAGAGAGTCAACAGGAACTGTGAACCTCAGAAATGTTTGTAGGTTTGTTTGTAGCACTACTGAGCAAGTCAGCACAAGTGCATGATATGTGAATTCATGAATGAGTATTTGTGATTTTCCCCATTTGCTTGATGCATACTTATGATCAACTGACAACTGATTTGACAGGAGAACCGAAAACAGCATAGTCCGCCCCAGTCCGTAATAGTATCTGTAGACCAAGGAGACTCATTGTTATATTGTGTAGAGCTAACTGACATTCCCACCAAGTGAAAAATTAGCTAAATCTCACACACACACACACACACACACACAATCAGTCCTCTCTCAGTAGGGGAGGTCTTGTTATACCTGTACCGTACACTAGAAGCCTATATCAAACTAAAAAGAACTTAAGGTAACTCATTCAAGAGCAAAAGGGTTTTTATTTACAAACTACATTCATTCCAAACAAGGCCACGGGATGGTATTTACATTTTACATCGTGTGTAAGTCTGTGTGTCTCTGTGCTTCAGTGAACGTGTGCACCCGTCTGTGCATGCATGCATGTATGTTGGCCCATTGCTATGGCCTCTAAGAGCCATTCCTAAAGCTGACGTAGACGTCAATTCATTAGAGTTCATTGGTCCCCGATGAAAAAGAAAAAAAAAGCAGCTGGCAGATGAAAAGAGGTAGTGGAAAGTTCACTTCTCTGTGTCTTCTCTTCTATGTGTCCGGCGGGGTATTCACTCATTCCCTTTTTGTAGATTCCCAATCAACCAGTGTGTGGGCAAAATCTAAACATGTATTTCATATCTTGTTAGCCAGGATACAAAATTCTAGCCATGTCAAGGTAAGCCATGTCAGCTTTCACATATTTGACTGTCTCTGCTGTCAACATGCTGTAAAATGCTAAGAATGAATAACTTTAATTACATTAAGAGAGTCTGGTAGCATAGTCAGCTAGTTAGCTTTACCCCACAAGATGGTCCATGTATATCTACACATTAGGATTCATCATGGCAGTGTGTTTGTTAGACCAGAATAATGCCCATCACTCTAGCGTCTGATGGCTATGAGCTAGCAGATCAAATCAACCAGATAATACTGACATCAGATTTCTAGCAGACCTTTAATTATGTCCATGAAATGAAACTCCTGTCACTAAGAGAATATGTAGAGGTAGGTAGAGTACAAATACTGGATTGGTTATTTAACATCATCAGAGTGACCAAGACAAGCAATGTTCCTTTAACATTGAAAAAGCCTTTACGCCACTGCAGTAAAAGTTACAGTCCTGAAACAGTTTTGACCACCTTCTCATACGGTGGTCATGACTTTGAGGGACCCTGAGCGGAATCTGAGGATCTTCTTCTTGAGAGCATGGGAGGCTTTGATCTTGACAAAGGCCTTGGGTTGGGAGGAGGGGGCGTTGGCAGAGGCCTGTGGCGAGGGGGAGGACGAGGAGGAGGAAGAAACGAGGCGTGGTGGAAGCTGCTGGGGCCACACCAGCCCCCCACTCTCATCTGAGTCACTGGACAGAGAGCTGGAGGCTGGGGAGTACACCTCACTCATGCTGGACTCAGACTCTCCGGGGGCGACTCCAGCATAGCCCTCCTCACCCTGACAAAGAGGTGCTCTCTCTGGAAAGTCTGAGTGCCGGGGTTGGGCATGGTGGTGGTGGTGAGTCTGGGGTTGGGAGTGGGGACAAGGGTGGCCATGACGGGCCTTTCGAGGTGGCCGTCTATGTGCTTGCCCCGCCTGGGCCTCCCCCTCGTCTTGGCTGAGCTCCAGGTTGGAGCACCAGCGTCGAGTCCCGTTGTTACTGCCCGCCTGGAGTCCCGCGACCTGGACTTGGTTCTGAGCCTGGTCCCTCCGGCCTTGGGGCCTCTCTGTGGTGCTGTACCTGCGCTCGGGGAGCCCCCGCTGGCCCAGGAGGCTGTTCTCTGACTGGGATCGACTGGCCTTACTGCTTGATCTCTTGGAGCTGTGTCGCTCATCGTGGTTCTTCTTAGAGGCTCTGGCCTTGGAGCTGGGCTGGTGGGGCTTAGGTTGCTCTGGGGCATAGTGTCTGGGGGACCGTACAGGGGCGTGGCAGCCTTGGCCAGGGATATACTGAGCACTGACTAGATGCTGGTTGTGGTGAGCAGGGGAGTGGGGGAGTGGGTAGTGCTGGGGGGACTGGGGCTCACAACAAAAATCAAGACCCCCAACAGCACAGTTGGGGTCCAGGGAGGGCAGAGGTGGTGGTAGTCCCCCAGCCAGGGAGTGTGGCCTGGAGTGGGGGTAGGGCAGAGCCAGATAGCAATCCTCCTCCAAAGATGGGGCCTCTCCTCCACAGGCCTCCCCCTCCAGCAGGTCACAACCCCAGCCTTGGCTCTCGGGGTTTGGCGAAAGGTCAACTCGGGGGTCAGGAAGGCGGTGCTCTGTGGTATGGGAGGGCGTTTTCCTGTGTAGAGTGCTCTGACCGGAGGCACTGCAGTATGGGGGGTCGGGGATCAGGCTGGTGCGAGGCTGACATGGCCGTGGGTAGAGGGTATGCCGCTGGATGAGACCTAGGATATAACCCTCTACCCTCAGGGCCTGCTGGTAGTCCTCCTCGGTGACCTCATCCTCTGCAGCCTGCTGGTGCCAGGCTTGGTCGGGGTCCCACTGCCAGGACTCCTCAGCTGTGCCCTCCTCAGCGATGCCCTCCAGAGGTGGGTACGGGGCAGAGAAGGAGCGGGGTAGAGTGGTGCGTGGGGCCGGCACATCCAGCTCTCCATTTAGCATGAGGGGGTCTCCTAATTAAGAGAAAACGGAAGTAAGTAAAGCTGCATCACAATAACTATAATATTATAAACAAAATAAGTATAATATTAATATTTCCATTTAATCCCTCTCTTGATTTAATGAGTGAGCACTGCATCAAACAGATGTGACTCTATGTTATTACGCTACGATTACTACTGCTTCACGTAAAAGGTAGATGTGTGCAAGATATAATTGAAATATATACATTTATTAAAAAATAAGCAGTTAGATTTGTTGTATAATACCTCAAGTAATTTCTATTTCTTTCCTGATCTGCTAGTTTTCCTCACCCAGAGACTTTGGCCTGTCGCTGGTGTAGCCCCAGGAAGAAGAGACACTCTCTGTGGGCTCAGTGGAACAAGACCGCCCCTTTGGAGATTGGCCCTCACTTGACTCGTAGAAGCCTGGAAACACACACACACACACACACACACACACACACACACGGAAACACACACACACACACACACACACACACACACACACACACGGAAACACACACACACACACACACACACACACACACAGAAAGAGATATGAGATGGTGATCTCACTCATTACATCTCACTGCTCTATATGCTGCATGCTGTTGAAACTCATTTAACCGCATTTTACAAACAGGCCACAAAGCACAAACACGAGCAACTGGAGCACGAACAAACATAAACACGTGTAAAAAAAACAACAAATGAAATGTCAAACTCATTACGAGTATATTTTGAAACCACAGAGAAAGCTGGTCTAAATTATATGTGGAAAAGCATAAAGGTTTTTATGGGGAAAATGTGGCTATATTGAAAGTAAGTTAATTACAAAGTGTACATTTAGAAAGCCCTAAATTACATGCATGTCAGAGCTGTGATGTAAGCAAGGGCTAAAACCAAGGGAGTACCAGAACTCGGTCGACTGTCCCCGGTGTCCCCTTGGGCCCCATCATAGCAGCCATCGTCAGTTTCTATCCTCAGTTCTCCCACCTGCTGTTCCAGCGCCTGCATCAGTCCCCAAGGGGAGCTCTGGAGGGCACTCTGAAAGAGAACGTTTCTAATGTTTCATGCTGCTTGTGTTTGATTGCAAAGTCATTTTTAAGTAGGAGATAAGAAGCAATAATCAGTGACTTCAACCACAAAACAACAATTTCAAACACTCTCCTCAATCAAATCTTTGGATTTCAGCAATGAGAGGCACAGCTGTGATCGATGCACTTTGGGATTGA